>CM053618.1:3287828-3311434 GCA_028646535.1 Procyon lotor | reverse complement strand
CAAGAGGGCGCCCGGGTGGCTCAGTGGGTGGAAGCCTCGGCCTTCGGCTCAGGTCATGATCTCAGGGTCCTGGAATCGAGCCCCGCATCGGGCTCTCTGCTCAGCCGGGAGCCTGCTTCCCCCCCCTCTCTGCCTGCCTCTCTGCCTGCTTGTGATCTCTCTCTCTGTCAAATAAATAAAATCTTAAAAAAATAAAAATAAAAACAAGAAAAAAAAATGCAGGGGATACACGTTCTGCTACTCCGGATCCAGTTTTTTGAAACCTCGCTTCCTCCTAGACTGTCTGATGGATGCTTCTCATTTTTCGCTTAACATCCTTTTCTTCTGCTCACCTCGGAAATGTTAGGCCTGCCCCCCGGATATCGCCCCCAGGCCCTGCTCTTTCGGTCTCCCCGGGGTGTGCCTGACACCCGCAGGGCTGTGCTGCCCCCTACTGGAGCCAGAGAGAGAGAGAGGCGAGCCAGCAGGACGGCCAGAGAGGGTCCCTCCCGGCCTCCCCACCGGTCGGTTACTCCCTGCGGTCTAGCCTCAAAGGCTCCACTGGGCGGCAACCCTCTGAAACCGATGTGAAAACTCCCTGAAGGAGTCAAGGTCTGAGTAAAGCCCACCCACAGTTTTCTTCACTTCCTTCCTTTTCTCTTTCTCCGCCCTTGTGACTGCTTCTTCCTCCTTTATTGCTTTCTTCAAAATCTTCCCTAGCTAACTCCGTTTCAACTTAGCGCCTTCTACTCCTGTCTTACCTTCTCTACTAGTCCACAAAGATTTGCGGTGGCCCACGTTGGGGGAAGAGCTGAAGACGGGGCGGGGGGGATTGGAGCCCAACCTTGGTCTGACTCTGAGATTCAGTAAAAAAGTGAAGGCAATGATGCCCCGCCCTTCTCGCCTCCCAGGGTTCCAAGGTGCTCCAGTGAGTGGGGTGTCGTGGGCCATTTAAGGCATTGAGCTGACTCAGTTTCCCCATGCCGATCCTTTGGGGAAGGGTGCCTACTGTCACAGGAGTTCACAGATGGAGGAGAGCAGTGTTTTTACTGGGCTCCTCTATGTTGAATCAGAAATGTCTCCAATTCAAAAACAGCTACAGATATGCTGTATTAGGGATTGTGGCTTGCCTTATGGGTCCCCAAAGTGCCCTAGGTGGGCAAATAATTCATTTAGATTCAAGAAGGATGGACCTGAAATTTCTTAGACCACAAGGCTGGGAAGTCCATTCTTTTGGGCCAAGTTATCTTGCTTTTTCTCTTAATGTTCAGTAGATCCACCAATGTAAAGGTACAAGCAGCGACTGACTTTATCATAAAGGAGGAGGAGGAGCCTGAGGGTGGGGCTTAGGGTATGGGAGACCTGATTTCCTAGATTTTCTGCTCTGAATGACACTTATATATGACCTATTCCTCTCATGACATAGGGTTGGCTCAGGCCAGAAATCCCCTGCAGGCTTGGTGGGTACCTACTAATTTTAACTTCTGGATTAATCGGGGTGACTCCTGCCTGGGAAACCAAAATCAGATATTATCTATCAGGAGACTTTAACCTTTTCTTTCCTTTATTGGACTTTAATCTTTTCTGAGCACTGACCCCTCTGAGAATCCAACAGAAGCTAGGGGTCCACTCTCCAGAAAACAGAACCAACAGCCGTGCAAACAAAATAGTTAATTTCATTTTGCTTCCGCCCTGCTCTAAGATATGGGGGCTTCCTGTTTTCTGTCTCCAGGCTCCACCCAGGAGTTGCTGAGTGTCGAAAAGGTCAACGAATGTTTCTCTCACCTTGGACCATGAATTCAAGGACTCTGGAGCCCTTGGTCTCTTTCTAGCCAGGTTCTGCCCTGTCTCCTGTGTTCCTGGGGAGTAACATGTGCTCCCAAAGGTTGGAGTCGTGCCTGACTCTGGAACTTCTACTGCTCTTTCTTTTGTCTCCGGCAGCGACCAGCACTCAAGGTACTTTACACAAGTTGTGTGCATGTGATCGTGCGTTGAAGGTGGAGGTGAGGTGGGAAAGGGGCTCCGGGGTGGGGCTTAGTCCTGAGAGTGGAGTGCGGTCTCCAAGCAGCAGAACTTCTATGCTGGTAGGAGGGCTGTGGCGAGTTAGAGAAACGTCCTGAGCCTTGGAGAATCAGCCTCTCTCTTTCCCCAAGGGATTGTGACAAAAACGGCCTCAGGGAGACAGGGAAGGAGGCCCCTCAGATTTCGTTCCATGCTTCGTGGTCTGGGAAGATGTTTTGTTCTGTTTTGCGTTTTGAATAAGTGGAAACTGCCCACTGATGGCGGCCACATCTAGACACATGATGTCTCCTGGGCATTCCTAGCTGGACAGGCTCCATGACACTGACTCAACTCAGAACACTGATGTGGCCTTGCGAGTGAGGGCTGATGTGAAATATTAATCCAACTGTTAGGAAAGATAGTGCTGCTAGGAGAACGGGAGTATTTCAGGACTTTGTCTAGACACAAGGGCATTGTGTCTAAATCTCTTTGTGCGTAGATTATGCCCACAGGTGGTCATCTTATCCCCAGTTTATGACTTCCCCCCGTTAATCATAGTCATTTACATTTAACTTTGCTGTTTGCTTTGAAGGAGATGCTTTCTCTGTTATGGCTTGGTTTTTCCTTCTGCCCAGGATTCACTGCACCATCCTCTCTCTCTGCTCCTTCTGTAGACTTCCATTTTTCTGGGACTTCCTCCTGTAAGCCTCCAGATTATGGCTGGTGAATTGCTTGTTTGATTGTCTCCTTGAGAGGACACGAGGACAGAGACCATATACATTGCTAAGCTTAGCAGAGTGCCTGGAACTTAGCCTGAGCGCAGTAAATGATTGTTAAATACATGAATGAATGACTTCAAAGAACTTTCTTTTGGTCTCTGTGTTTAGATCTTCCTGGGGTCATAGTGGTTCTCTCCTCCCTGGTAAGGGATACTTTTGTGGCGCCCGTCATGCCTCCCATTTCTTCAAGGGGTTATTATTAGGATCAAATCAAATAAAGAATGTGGAGTTGCTTTGCAAATGTGACACACATAATCCGAGCCAAATAAGAGCCTGGGAAGGGCAGAAGTAAACTTCAGAGCCCAAAGCTCTCTCTTTACCCCCAGATCTGGATTTTCAACTGCTTTTTGAACATTTCCAGATTTTCCAAACATATGCCCCAAATCTAACCCATCATCTTTGTTCTGGCCATCTACTGCTGTGAAATAAGCCACCACAACTCTGCAGCTTAAAATAATAATCGCTTATCTTGTGCACAAATGAGGGGATGGACTGTGGTCAGCACTTTGGGAAGCTCATGTATGTGAAGCCAGATGATAGAGGGGCGTGAGGTCATCTCTGAGGTTTCTCCAGCCACGTGGCTGGTGCCTAGGCTGCGTAATATACAATAGCTGTGTGTCCAATCTTTTTACATGGGAGCCAGACCTCCCAGGGTGAGTATCCTGAGAGAAGTAGGCAAACGCCACGTGGTCTTTTCTAACCTCACTTTGTGAGTCATACTTCTGCTGTCTCTTACTCACTGAGGCCATCACCAAGGGGAGGGGATGAATATACCACCTCTTGATGGAAGGAGTATCAAAACTTTGCAGACTTAGGGGGCGCCAGGGTGGTTCAGTGGGTTAAGCTTCTGCCTTCGGCTCAGGTTATGATCTCAGGGTCCTGAGATCGAGCCCTGTTTCCGGCTCTCTGCTCGGCGGGGAGCCTGCTTCCCCCCTCTCTCTGCCTGCCTCTCTGCCTACTTGTGATCTCTCTCTCTCTCTCTCTCTCTGTCAAATAAATAAATAAAATCTTTAAAAAAATTTTTTTGCGGACTTAGAAAACTTTTGTATAATCTGCTCTTCCTCTGCTATTTGCTTTCTCAATAAATGACATCTCTGTGTCCAGTGTCTGAAGCCAGAATTCTGGAGGCCATCCTCGCCTCCTCTCTTTTCCTTGCCGGTCATTTCCAATAAGTAAGTCCTATTAATTATACCTTCAAAAAGTGTCTCAAATCTATCTAATTCCATCCACTTCTGCTGGCAGATCAAACCATCAATTCTAAATCAAGACATTATTTTCTCTCATCTAATTACTACAATAGTTTCCTATCCTGCTTAAAAGCTCTTTTTTTTTTTTTGAGTTTTTATAAGTGTTTTTTAATAAGAGGAGAAAGTGAAGCCTTGGCTGCCCCTGCTGTTCAGTGAGGGAGCCGTGCTTTGCTTAAAAGCTCTTTTTTTTTGGGACTCAATTCTTCTCTCTGTCTAGTATTTACCATACTACCATTTTATATATAAAATAGTATAAATGGTATAAAATGGTATAAATTTTCTAAAATGGTTATCTGTTTATTGTACTCTTCTTTTAAAAACTCATCGGTGGTCACCATAATGAACAAGAGTTACAGCAGACACTGAGCATAATGTGGCCAATTCCTACCTTCCCCCAGTTGGTGTTCTAATCAACTGCACTACTTCTGCTTCCTTAAATGGACCTTGCTTTTGTGGTCTCTGAGCACTTGATACTTTTCTTCTCCTCTAGATGGAACATTGGTTACTCCCAGTCCTCATCTTTCCCTGGCTAATTTCTACTTATACTAATTCTTACTCACACTTTCTATGGAAGCCACTCCTGACCCCTAAATTCAAGTGATATGCTCCCTTAGTATTCCATACTTTCCTTATCCTAACATTTATCACCAATAGTGGAATCATCTGATAAATTGTCTATATCCTCTGGAATGGAAGCTCCTATGTCTCTTTCATCTATGAATGAAATGGTGCATGGTGCCTCCCACAGAGCCTAATCCATAGTAAGTGCTTATTCTACATTTATTAGAAGAGTGAATAAGTGAATGAATTGATGCCCATATGTATATGTGTATGTATGGATGGATAGATGGAGGGAAGGAAAAGGGACAGAAGGAGGAAGTTGTGAATCATTGTTTCAGTCAAGCTGGGATCTCAGCAAAGAGTTTGCCTCCTATTTCACTAAAAAAAAATGAGGACTGGAGATCATTAAGCAGAGAGCCTCTCAACTGGTTGCCCTCCACCTCTAAACTACAAATTCTCTACATCCCCAACTCCCTCTTTCTCCTTCTCTTTTCCCTCAAAGAATGAAGTATCTCCCCTTCCAGGCAAGACTTGAACTATTAACTCTGCTCTAAACCTCTTCTAGCCCAATGCCATTGGTCACCTTCTTTCTCTTCCATGTCTCCTTCTCTACTGGCTCCTTCCTGTGACCTATCATAGCTTGTCTTTTCCTTCTCAAATAAAACTAAAAAATAAAACAAGAAACCTCTTTTTACCTTCCATGTCCCTCTACACAATGCCCTGCCAGTTTCCTTCCATTCACACTGAAATGTCTTAGAATAGTTTACTTTTGTTCTCTCCTCTCTCTCGGCTTCAGCCGAGTTCTTGACCCATTGCAGTCTGGCCTAGTAAACTCATTAGTCTTCCCACCTCAGGAAATAGTACTCTTGCCACCCGTAACAAAATCTGGGGTCCTGATCTCTGTTGCCAAATTACTTCCTTAAGCTAGGAGGCAGCTCAAGATGGTAGCATAGTAAGATCTTGAACTCATCTCCTTCCGTGGACACAAATCTATGACTACACACAGTATAATTCTCTCTGAAAAGACCTGAGAACTAACTGAACAGCTAGCAAAGGATAAAAGGGCCACATCAAGATCGTTAGGAGAGGCAGAGAGACAGTATCACCAAAATCCTACCCTCGGCATGGCAACCCACCATTGGGAAGGGTTCCTACAAATATAGAACTCCTTTCTGAGGAACAAGGGTTTTGGGCTCTATATCAGGAACTCCAACCCTTGGGACCTGCACTGGAGAGACAAGCCTTCCCCCAAATACCCAGCTTTGAAAACCAGTGGAGCTTATACCCAGGAGAACCATAAGACTGTAGGGAATGGAGATTCCCTTGAAGGGCTCACATGCAGATTCATTCATTCTATGACTCAGCACAAAAGCACAGTTTGAAAAGAGCCTATATTGGGGCACCTGGGTGGCTCAGTGGGTTAAGCCGCTGTCTTCAGCTCAGGTCATAATCCCAGGGTCCTGTTGTCAAGCCCCACATTGGGCTCCCTGCACAGCAGAGAGCCTGCTTCTCCCTCTCCCTCTGCCTGCTGGTCCGCCTACTTCTGCTCTCTATCTCTCTGTCAAATAAATAAATAAAATCTTTAAAAAGAAAAGAAAAGAGCCTATATGATATGTGAAGGAGATTAATTTGCTGATCTTAAAGGGTCTTCCACAAAGACAGAAGCCTGTTGGGACTCTATCCAGGAATGGAGGTGCCGGTGGGTGTCATTTTTATGTTCTGTCTCTAGGTTACTGGTGCTGTTGGGTGCCATTTTTGCACTCTCACTCTAACCTGCTAGGACCTGCTCTGTTGTGCTGCTGATGTGGCTCCACCCTCCTATGCTGCTTCCTCAGTGGGCTAGTGTTTTGCTCCCTTCCCACCTTCCACAGCCCCTCCAAACCAGCAGGCACACACAGCTCACACAAGGGATGCCCCTTGAACACCCTCTTTGGTGGTTCAGGGGGATTATGTTTCTGGGTTCCATGGGTCTGAAGTAATCAGAGACAGTGCAAGAGACAACCAAGAACTAGGGCAGGGTTAAATAATGAGATTCATCACCTACAAAGGCCACCACTTCAATACTGGGAGAGGTAGTTGTTTTGCCTAACACATAGGAAAACAGAGAGTAAGCAACATGAGGAAACAGAGGAATATATTCCAAAGGAAAGAACAAGACAAAATCCCCCCCCCCCAAAAATCTTACTAAAATGGAGATAAGTACCCTGATAAAGAGTTCAAAGAAAGATGCTTACTGAACCCAGGAAAAGAATGGATGAACACAGTGAGAACTTCAACAAAGAGAAAATATGAGGAAGTACCCAACACAGAAGTCACAGAGCCGAAGAAAGAAAACGACAGTTGATCTGAAAAATGCACTAGAGATGTTCACTAGCAGACTAGATGATACAGAAGAAATAATCGGTGAGCTGGAAAACAGGGCAGTGGAACTCACATAAGCAGAGCAGCAAAAAGAAAAAAGAATTTTAAAAAGTGAAGATAGCTCAAGGGACCCATGGAACAACATCAAGTGGAATAACATTTGCATTGTAGGGTTCCCAGTAAGAGAAGTGAGAGAGAAAGGGGCAGAACACTTATTTGAAGAAATAATGACTGAAAACTTTTCTAACCTGGGGAAGGAAACAGACATCAGATCCAGGAATTCCAGAGATTTCCAAATCAGATAAAACATAGAAAGACTCACAACAAGACATTAAAATGTCAAAAGTTAAGGTAAGGAGAGAATCCTAAATACAGGAAGAAAAATACCAGTTACATACAAGGGAACACCCACAAGGCTATCAGCAGATTTCTCAGCGGAAACTTTGCATGCCAGGAGGGAGGGGCATAATATAATCAAAGTGTTGAAGGTAAGACACTTCCAACCAAGAATACTCTACCTAGCAAGATAACCATTCCGAATTGAACAAGAGATAGACTTTTCCAACAAGCAAAAGTTGTAAGAGTACACTTCCACTAAACCAGCCTTAAAAGAAATGTGAAAGGGACTTCTTTAAGCTGCAGAAAATATATGAAAGTAAAAGTCTCACTGGTAAATATATACTAAAGGTAGCAGAATAATCACTTATAAAGTTAGTATGAAGATTAAAAGAGAAAATAGTAAAAATTAACCATAACTGCAAGAATTAGTTAAGGGATGCACAAAATAAAAAGATGTAAAATGTGACATTTACAACATAAAATGTGGTAGAGGAGAGTAAAAATGCAGGATCTTAGAATGCATTCAAATTTAACTTGCACTTCAAGTAGACACATATATACAGCCTGTCCTATGTAAGCCTCGTGTTTAACCACAAAGCAAAAATCTATAATAGATCCACAAAAGATAATGAGAAGGGAAACTAAGCACAGCACTACAGAAAGTCATCCAACTAGATTTATTGCGGTGACCATTTTACAATGTATACAAATGTCGAATTATTATGGTGTACACCTAAAACCAATATGATGTTGTATGTCAATTATACTTCAGTTTTACGTATTACTTCCTTAAAAGGTTAAATAGCTGATCTCATCAGAGAGCTCTAGGTAACTCCATACTAGTATCTTTAAAACTTATATCTTTTCTTCCTTAGTAGTTCTATTAGAAGCCATGTGACTCGATTTTTTAAAGTGATGCGAACTTCCTCTTTAGGACCTCTTTCACTTTCCTGGGTAGACCCTCTGGTATGAAATGATCACTTTCTTCTATGTTTCCCTCCTTCCCCATTTTAGTTTTTTTTTTTACAGACAGGAAACATGGCTAGGCACAGCAAAGAGCTGCTTCATTTCTTATTGTAAACTGCACTTCAACACAGTCACTTTATCCTAAGCATCAAGAAACGTCACCAAATACTTCTTCCGGTTAGAATTAACTTTCTTTACAGTTACTTCTCCTGCCTTTGAACATATGCAATTGTTAGGAAAGCAAATCAAAATTTTGTCAATTTACTTTAAAAATGAAAAAAAAAAAACCCATAAATATACTACAGATAAGATATCAATTTATCTGAATTTAGTAGACAATTAGCAGCCCAAACCACCATCTTGATACCCCAAATTGTATTACTTTATTTCTGCATTAATTTTGCAATCTATATTTCTACAATTATTCCATATTTCTTAAACTTGTGAATGAATTAGAGAAATTCTTTCAGAAGACTAGAATATCTTTTATCCCTTTTTAAATGGTCAGCCAAGCATTCTTTCTACTGCTTCGATCTTCAGGTTTATATTGCTTTTCCAGGCCACCTTTTCATTAGATATTTCAAAACAAAATTCACTCTTCCATTTTCTGTTTTCAGGCATGATCTCAGCCCTTCTGAGGTTGCTGGATCGATATTTCAAGATTTCTTTTAGCTGCTTTGCATTGACTTTCGATATCTGAAAACTTGAGTGCCCTATTCAACACATTTCTATGTTGTCAGGTTTTTTGGGAGAATTCCTGGGCACCTCTTCCACTGCTCCTCTGCTTTCTTTGTCATAATAGTCATCTTTTATTCATTTATTATTGATTTTATTCATTTATTATTATTAGGACCCAGCCATTAGACAGGGCTCCGTTGGCCCAGTTTGGGCACATTTTCATATTTAAGAAACACAGTTCATTGGTCGTAAGTAACTAAACAGTAACTCAAATTTCTACTTATAGCCTCTCAAAAGATGTTAAAGGAAATCCAATTAATAAACATTTCGTACACCTATCTTCCCTGTCCTCTTCAGTCTTCTCGAACCATCCCACCCATCTGCTGCCCAGACAGTCTTACTCTTTGAGCCCCAGTGCGCTAACACCTCTGTTTCCTAAACCAGCTTAAGCAACCTTGGTATTTGCTTATCTCTTCCTTTCCTCTCTGCTTCATCAGTCCAAATTGGCCTTAAGAAGTAAACAAGAGAGAGAAGCTGAGTGGAAAGGAAAAATATGAAAAATGTTTTTGACGATCAGGAGGTCATGAAAAGAAGAAGACTGGGAGCACTTACATATACATTTTGTCACTGTCACCCATTCATCCATTGTCTACTAAATACTTTATGCCAACTGAGTATGGTGGGGATTCAAAATTGAGCAGGATACCGTCTCTGCCTTTGAGAAGCTTACAAAATTAGTGACTATGTGTCTGCTATAGTTTCTCCCTGTCCCTCCCACTAAGTTTTGAAGTTCTTCTGATCATCTTGGGGATACCCTTGCCAAACATGATCTCTTTGTCCTTATAGAGCAGTTTTTTGTCCTTATAAAGCAGGTTCCATTCTCACAAGGAGAAAGGATGCAAAGTATAAACTGGGCCTGGATCATAACTTGAGTCTATGTGCTGTATATTCATTCTTTCTCATTAGATGCATCCTTCTTCCCCAAGGAAGCTTCAGGGAAATTGACTGTACTGACAGAGGGGCTGGGACCTCTTTCTCATCACCACATGTCCCAGGCCAGTGACCCGGTTTTGTGTTATCTCTTGTGCACACTGACATCCTTTATTTTTAGACCATTAGGCTAGAACCGAAAGCTGATTCAGGAGCTGCTACAATTTTTTTTGGATTTTAGGCCCCTTCTTTCACATTCTTCAATCTTTCAGATTCACATATGAACATCCATTTCTTAAAAAATATATCTTTAGTCTAGTCCTTATTTTGCCAGTGTTTTAGTATAATAACTTCAGCAGGTAGTTGTTAAACATCTTGGTAACTTAGGCATAGTACTAGGTGTTATGGATACAAAAAATAATGTAGGTGATGATAATAAAACAATACATGACATTTATTGAATGTTTACTATACTTCCAAGTATTATTCTAAGCACTTTACTTTTATTAATTGATTATTTGTATTAAGTTATATTCTAAGTATTTTATTAATCTAACTCTGTATTAGAGTTTTTTTGAGAAACAGAGCAAATAATCTATATATAAATATATAGAAAGAGGTTTATTATAAGGGATTGTCTCACGCAATTATGGAAGCATAACCCATACTGTGTACTTCTCTGTATGGAGAAGTCCCACAACCTGCCATCAACAGGCTGGTGGCAGAGGGAAGCTAGTGATGGAGTTCTAGTCCAAATCTGTAGGCCCAAGAACCAGGAACACTAAAGTCCAAGGGTAGGAGAAGATGGATGTCCCAGCTCAAACAATGAGTAAATTTGCCCTTCCTGTGCTTTTTTGTTCTTTTTGGACCCTTGATGGATTATGGTGCCCACCACATTGGTAAGGGAGATCATCTTTACTCAGTTTACCAATTCAAATGTTAATCACTTCTGGAAACACCCTCAAGGACACATCCAGAAATAATGTTTTACCAGCTATCTGGGAATCCTTTAGCCCAGTCAAGGTGACACATAAACTTAACCATTACGAACTCTATGAGATAATAACTAAAACTAAATTTTAGTTATTATGAGATAATATCTAAAGACAGAGAGGTTAGGTGACATGCTCAAGATTACATAGCTAGCAAGTGGTACAGCCAGGATTTGAACTGAGTCAGTCTGATTTCAAAACCTATGCTCTTAACTATCATGCTATAAAGGAAGATGAATTAGACTCATAAGACTCATTCATTTCTTATACTCTGGTGATAGAAGCAGGTAGTAGACATTAAACAGATCATTTCAATGCAACATGATTGCTAAGCTATAGACATGAAAAGGATGTTGTATCTCTCCTTCCTCTTTTCTTCACTACCTATGTGTACCGATTCCCAAAAGATCATTCCGGTGGTTGGCTGTCACTTCTTACTGAGAAATAAAGAGGGGGCTAATTGTGAGTTGTGCTATCTTCCTGAGCATAGGTCTGACACTCATTGGAGGGTTTGCCAAGGGTGACTTAGGCCAGTAGATCTCACCCAGAATGGGGGTGGGATATTTGGCGATATCTGGAGACATTTTGATTGTCACAGCTGGAGAAGTGCTACTGGCCTGTAGTGGGCAGAGGCCAGGAACGCTGCTGGACATCCCACACAAGGACAGCTCCCACAACAGAGAATTATCCGGCCTAAAATGTCGATAGTGCCAAGGTTGGCAAACACTGATCTGGGCTACCTGTTGTCACTCCTTCTATTAATTCACATGGAAGCAAGGAACAGAATGAGAACAAGTCTGGAATATATGTCTGGGGATTTTAAAATCCAGAAGAGAATGTCCTGATGGGCTGGATGCTCCAAGAGGCTAAAGCCTTCACCTGCATTGCTGATGCCAGAGCCTCACACAGTACCGGGCACATAGTGGTTGTTCAAATGCCGTTACTGGCACTGAGTTGATTATATCTCAGAGAAGATAATGTGTGGAATGGACCAACCGGAAGCACCGTGACTCTGAGTGCCTGACTATGTCTGCATATGCACTAGGCACAGGGTCAGTGCTCAGTAGACTGTTGAAGGCAGAGATGGGTGATGGGAAGGATTAATAAATAGAAACTTGGAAGCCCTGGGGACACAGGCATTTTTAATCTTTTAACAGTCGAAGAGAATGCTTTTGGAAATGATAGATTTGTGGAAAGTGAACAGTTAAGTGTATATATGATGTTGAACAATACAACTGAGGTTTTGTATGAGAGCAGATGGGGCCAAAGTAATATAGGTTGTATTTCCTTTTCCTCTACCGGTAGCTTCTTTCTACTGTTCTTTCTCAGCCTTTAACTAGATACTGAACTATATCCACCTCCTTTGTTCTTCTCCCTCCACAAAGGGAGAGGGAGATGCATTCTTCTTGCGTCTTCCTCGCTGTCATCTTTTCTTTTCTTTGCCTTAACCAAACAAGGTTTGGGCACCCTCGTCAAAAAGAAGAACAGAACAGCAAACACAAATAGGAACAAAAGTGGATTTAGTTGGACTGAGAAAAGAAACCCAATGTATCACAAGTCTTAAAAAGCTGAGAAATACTACAAAAATTACGAATCCCAGAAAAATAGCATACTACCTTTGTTAATGAAAGGCCTTCATGCTTTGATCATACTTTGGTACTGAATTGCTCTGGCTCCCATTCATTTCAAGCTTTGTTTCTTCTCTACTTCCTGCCTACTGCTAGAGAAGTAAATTGAAGCAAAGGGCACATAAGCCCAGAAAAGGGGATGAGACTTGTCATCATTTTATTTGAAAATCACTGGTATGAGAGCAAGGGAGAAAGTTGGGGCCAGCATCGGTGTCCTTTTTCCTTATCTTCTGGGGCAGAACCAGAAGGATTATCAGCAACATGCCCTCAAGCTCAACCCACTCTCAAGCTCCAACTTTTACAGAATTTCTGATCAGAGGTCAGACCCCCTGGTGAAGACCAGACTTACTGTTTCCAAGCAGGAACTTCTTCTCTCTTCTTTGTCCCACCAGCTCAGGCAGAAGCTTTGGCTGCTGGGCCCCCCTGCCTTTCTAAGATGGCTCTCACTGTCATTGACAGGTCATTCGGAACGTCGGGTGACTGCCATCTCTGGCAGCAACGTGACTTTGCAAATCTCCAACTTGCCTGCGGTCTACACACAACTTACCTGGCTTTACACCGCTAATCAGAAGATTCTAGAATGGGAGTCCAACCGGACTACTCTCTTCAATTCTGGGTTTAAGGGCAGGGTCAGTCTTGATCAAAGCCATGCACTGTGCATCTATAATGTCCAGAAAGAGGACAGCAGCACCTACATCCTCAGGGTGGTGAAGGAGTCTGGGAGAGAGAAGGAGTGGCATATCTCACTGGAGGTACATGGTGAGTTGTGGGGGATCCCACTCCAGGGCCCTGGATGGACCACTGGGAGGTTTCCCAGGGTTCATGAGGGTTCTCCCTGGGAGGCGGATAGAGAAATCTCAGGACAGGCTTCATTCATTTCTTCTGGAGCCACTTCCTCGGCTGAGTGAGCCTGGGCCAGCAGAACCCAGACTGATAGTCTTGGGACATTTAGAAGTTCTTCTGATGTTAGTAATCTGAGATGTGAAGAGAGGGAAAACCATAGAAATCTTTTCCTCTCTATGTTCTTCATGCTCTCCCGTGATCAACCCAAGTCATTTCTGAGCTCATCTTAATAATATACCTGAACACAGACTTCATCAGACTTAAGGAAAAAGTTACAAGAGACACGAGATGGGGCAGGAGCTGTTAAAGGAAGGCTTTTATTTTTCAAAACGGATGGGACAAAAACTCCCACTCACAGCTCCAGCCTAACCAATATGTGTGGAATGAGGACGAGGATATTAGACTCGGAATCAGACAGACCTGGGTTAAAAACCTCGGTTGCTAGCTCACTTCCTAGCTGTGTGATCTTGGAGAAAGATCTTAACATCTCTGTGCCCATATTAGGTAAGTTTCTTTTGATGGCAAGTAACAGAACCCAATTTGATGTAAATTCAGCCAAAAAAAAAGTCTATTAAAGAAATCAGAACTACTTAAAGCAATTCAAGGAACTGAGAAGAGTTAGGTAGGGCCGAACAGGAGGAAGAAAGAGAACCAAGGCCCAGCCTCAGGAATCTGTGGACTATGCCTCTGGATCACTGCCATGTACGTGACTTACCTCTCAACGTCTAGACTTTCGTAACTCTGGTTTAAATTCTCAGGATTTAAAGAGAAATTAAAAGAAACCGATTAAGCCAACTTGATTCAAGTATTTTGTACTGATTGAAATATTTGTACCCTAAGGGTCAGATTTTAAGGCAGAAACATGGTTCCTGAGGAGGCTCTGTGGTGTAGAGGTAGGCAAAATTAGAGAAGAGGGGTGGGCAGACATCCACGAAGTTGTCTACCTAAGAGCCGTGGGGCCCTCATAGTATGAAGATAATTACATCTTCCTTTTAGGACGTTATGAGAAAGTAGATAAAGGGAATGAAACATCAAAAATGAAAATAAGGGGTTTTTCCCACAACAAATAATTTTATCATGCAGTTTCCTTCTACCAGATGATTACCAAAAATATAAATACAAAATCTCCAGAAAATACTCAGAATATATCTGTAATTTCTTCCCTAAAACAGTATAAACGAAGAGTATCCTCCATAACCCACCCACTCAATGGTCCCCATTCTAAGGGACTGGAGGCCTCTTCTCACACACTTCCTCCAAGTCACATGGCCTGAAAGTCCGGGAGGTCATGGGAACAGGAAAAGATTCAAACTCTCTTATGACGGTGTTAAGAAAAGCCCAAATTTGTATCATTTACCAATTTCTGTGGTAAATACTCTCACCACAGCCAAATCCAAGTTATGAATGGTTTCACAATCGGCTTGCAACATTTCTGAATGTTTTAAGTTCCATAAGCTGGTGTGACGTAACACACCTGCTTGGGCATAAGACCCTGAGGACGGGATTAGCAGAAATCTCATCCTTCAGTACAGCCCCTGAATTTCTGATAGCTCCGAGGAGGTATCTTAAAGCCAGACTACCCCGGCTAGCTCAACGAACCCCACCCACAAACCACCCAGTGCGTGCTACTCGCCAAGTGAAATGTGGAACATGTATAAGACAAGAGGTTAAACCACAGGAAATGGTGAAATAGTATGAAAATTGCTCAGTTCAAGCATGCACGGAAAGTCCAGCTATCTCAGGGGGGTTCACATAGAAGATGGAGCTAGAGTTCCCGAGGCTAGACATGCAGAACTCCCATTCCCCACCCCCCCACCCCCACACTTGCAGCCAGATGTGAGCTCTGTTCTGGTCAATTCTTGGCACATTTAATCCTTTGACACCAAAGCAGCACTGATTGTGCAGGTGTTTTACCCATGGGCACATTGAAAAGGCCCAGAGGGTTTCAGAGAAAGCGGCCCTGGCAAAGGAAGAAGCAGATGCTGGGATTACCTTTCATCCCATCTGGTGGCAAGACGACAGCAATAACGATGATGCATAGTTCTCCAACATGCATAGAACTCTTGTGCCCTGCAAGAAGTACTTCCCCATGGATGATGACTTTATCTCACTAACATTGTTCTATGAGGTAGAGTCAGTTTACCCATGAGAAGGAGATTCAAGGGGTTACTTATCTTGATAATGTCACTCCATGAGAGCCAAGTCCAAGACCTAGGCTGATTTCACTCCAAAGCTGCTGCTTTGTCCTTTGTATATCATAACTGCTTCATCCATCCATCCTCCTACCCATCCATCCACCCACCCATCCATCCACCCACTTACCCACCCACTCAACCGCCCACCCACCTATCGACCCATCCACCCATCCATCCATCCACTCACCCATCCATCCATCCATCTATCCATTCACCTATCCATTCATCCATCCATCCTTTCATCAGATCCTTACAGATTCCTATCTGGTAAGCACTGTGCTAAACCCCGAGATATAAGTTAATAGATAAAATGCTGTTCATCACAGCTAACGTGTGCTGGGAGTTACATGAGGTTCTTCTCTGTAGCTCTTCCAGGATCCAAGAGAGGGCTTTGCTGTGTGCAGGACACACCTCTTACTCCAGGACTCTTGCTGAATATGAGCCCAAGAGCTCTTGATGGACAGGTGGGCCGTGGTGCCAACTGTGGGCCGGTGCTGAAGAAGGAGGGTCCCGTAACTCAGACAGCTGGGATACCCAGTCTGACCCCAGAAGATCTTTGCTGCTCTCTCTGGCTCACAGATACTTCATTATAGCCCCATTTTGTTTCTGGGTGCATGGCTCCACCTCCTGGATCCTTTCTAGCTTCACCTCCAAGGAGTAAGCCCTTTCGGTCTGAACCTTCAGAGCTCAAGGCTGCTCACTGGCTCCCCCTGTAGGGGCTTCTTCTCCATGACACCACTTTCTGCTGCACTCAGGGCCCTTCCCTAGCTCCCTTTGTATTTTGTTGGCTAAACAGCTCAAAGCATAATTGCCTCATAAATGCATAAACCCATTGTCTCATCTTGCAACGTCCCCCTCCTCTTCAGATCCTGTGCCTAAGCCTGCCATAGAAATCCAGAAGACACAGGAAGTGAACAACAGTTGTCATCTGCGACTGTCATGTATGATCCCAAACCAGTCCATAAACTATACCTGGTATGGGGACTCAGGGCCCTTTTCAACAGGGCTCCAGAGTTTTAAGCTTGAAATCATCATCCAGCCACAAAACTACTCCAAGTTTTACACCTGCCAAGTCAGCAATCCCGTGAGCAGCAAGAATGACACTGTGTATTTCACCTTACCTTGTAATCTAGGTAAGAAATGTTCCCGAGGGAGCTGGGGCTGGGGTGGGGGTGGGGAGCTAAGGTAACTCGTTTGCTTTTGCATGGAATGAAGAAGGGTGTGGGGAGCCTATTCAGCCTCCTGCTCAGATGGAGGATCCCAAAGGCACCTGTGAGACCCGAGACACTCGGGTTCTACCCCAGGCTCTGCCGCCAGCTCTCAGCAAACTTACCTGGCTTTTGTGGAGTTCATCGTCCTCACCTGCAAAGGGTGGCCGGCACCCCTACCCTGCTCTAACAATGCATGGCCTTAGAATCTGAGGCCTGGGCAACTGTAGGGCCCTCTGAGCTGTCAGGGGAAAAGCCCAAGTGGGAGACACAGACACAGTCAAGCAGGTGCATGAAGGGGTTTCTGGCAGACAGCCTAAATCAGCAAAGGAAAGAAGGGCCAAGTTGGTGAGCACAAGCAAGAGAAAGTATTGGACAGGAGTGTGGGCCTTACCGTAAGGCAGAGACTCTGCTTTTTGGAAAGACAGACTCTGGGTTTCATGTCAGATTTCTCTGTCTCTTGGGAGGCCCCATTCACTCGAGCATCACTGCCGGCTCTCTAGCAAGCCTACAGAGGTCCAATAGTGGGATAGCCAGGATCGGGCAAAAAGCTCATAGTCAGGTACTTGGGGTTAATCCTGGGATTGTCACTTCATCGCTAAGCAAGTGACTTAGCTTCTCCAAGTTACGTCCTTGTCTAAGTTGTATCCTTCTTGAAAAACAGACAAAATAGTAATCCTTGTCTCATGCTGCTAAGAGGACTAAATGAGACAGTACAGACATCCTATCTAGAACAGTGCCCGACAGGTCTTCAGTGAATGGTATTTAAATTAGAACCAGTTTCTTCAATTCTGGAGACACAGGGACTGGTGGGACCCCCCCGCCCTAAATTTAGATTACTATTCCCAGCATTCTGGTCTTGTACTTTCCACACCCCTGAAACGACATCCCTGAGCATACATATCCATACCCTTCCAGAATAACTCATACTTACGGTGCCGACAGTTCCCTGAGTTCCCTGTTGTGCCAGTCATCAGAGACCATGGCCCCCAGGGACACTGCTCTTTCACGGGCGTCCTAGACCCAGTCTACTCTCCCACCTGTGCTGATTTCTTCGCCTCTGTTCCCACACACGGACAATGGAACCTCTTCTTTACTCCTCCTACCTGACCGGCCATGCCTCTTCTAGTCTCTCTTGCCACCACAGACCCTATGCGACAGTTTGGTATTGGACCATGAGACCACCTTCATATCAACACCACATCCTGAGATCCAGAAAAAGAAAGAGAGACAGTTTTTGTCCTTTATAAAATGAGGGTGACTGCTCATCTACAGTGAGGATGAAAACAATAATAAGGCCATTTTTTGGAAGGGCTAAGCCAATGTTTTCACTTTTTGGCCACCCGAATTGTCCTAGAAAAGCACCCCTAATTTCCCTTCCCTACAGTATCACTCATTCCCTTTTTATTTTTATTTTCTCCTTTCTTTCCTATCCTCTCCTCCACTCCCTTTCCCTTCCTATCAGTCTTCCCCTTCCTTGTCTTTTTCCCTCTTGGTATAAATGGGATGTGGGGTGGAGAAATGGAGAGGAGAAGTAGTCCTACCTTCCCTAGAGTCAAGACACCTGAGCGTTTCTTGCTCTTTCAGGCAGATCCTCTGGAGTAGCTTGGATCGCAACATGGCTAATTGTCATGGTACCCATCGTTCCTGGCCTCCTCTGGACCTGAGACAAGCGCTTCTAACTCAAGAGGGAAACTTCAAGATGGCTGGCTCTTGCTTTCATCAGCAACCACGCTGTTGTCCAAGACAGGAGCTCTGACTACACAGGATGATGGAAAGCGTGCGATTGAAGCATCTACGAGGATTTTCAAATGAACATTTAAAAACTACAGTAATATTTTATTTTATGTCTTCTACTTATTTTCCAACAGACATGCATATACTCCTCTATTCTTCCTACCAAAAGATGTAATCACATTATGCAATGTTTTCTTGTTTACATAAATGACGTGACCATCAACATCAAACTGTCAGACTATGTCTACTCCATTGGCCCGAACAAGTGGGGTACAAAGGGGAAGAGTCTGGGACCACAGGCTCCTACATGTTGGTGTGTCTGAGGACTTAATTTATGCTATCTCGGACTCTTGCTCCCACAACCATGCTTCTGGGCTCCAGCTCCTCCCCCCAGGTTCTGGCCTCCTCTCTGAGGAACATGCTCCTTAGGTTTCCTGGGAATATGGGATCAGGCTCACTCCTCAGGAGCGAGCATGCATCTTTGCCACATAAAAAGGGTCTCTTCCAAGTCTTTCTTGGGGAGCCAAGCACCCCCCTTCACTTTGTGGGCAACTCTTCAAGTCCTACCTGTGTCACAGGATCTAAGAAAACCATCAAAATGAACAAAATGTTCTCATTGGGGTCTTCCATTTAGGAAGGTAGGAGCCCCCAGGCCCAGCACTGGGGGCTTTCTGGGAACTTCTGGGATTTCTGCTATGTCTTGCTCTCCTCCAAGGCTTGCATGGGCCTGGAGCTGAGAGGGGCACTCAAAGATGTGTTCCCCCTCCGGGGAACTGTCCCACCGCAGATCACTTTCCTCTACATCAAACCAGACTTCCCTGCCACCCAGCCCTCCTCAAGCCCATCCAGCTCACCAAACTCTCTCCTTTTCCTCTTGGGCTGTCCTGGCTAATTTCATGTGTCAACTTGACTGGGCCACAGAGGTGACCAGATGTTTGGCTCAACAGCATTCTGTGTGTGTCTGGGAGGGTTTTCTGGATAAGATCAACATTTGAATCCGTAGTCTGAGTACAGCAAATTATCTTCCCTAATGTGTGTGGGCCTCATCCAATCAGGTGAAGGTGTGAATAGGCTTACCCGCCCCTAAGTATGGAAAAGTTCCTTCTGCCTGACTGCTTTTGACCTGGGACATTTGGATTTTTTTCCTGCCTTTAGATGCCATCTGCAATCCTGGGTCTCCATTGTGATGACTCAGACCTTGGGTCTTGTCAGCCTCCATCATCATGCATTGCATGAGCCAATTCCTTATAGTAAATCTTTGTGCGTGCGTGTGTGTGTGTGTGTGTGTGTGTGTGTGTGTGTGTGTAGCTCTTACTGGTCTGTTTCTGCAGAGAATCCCAATACAAAGGCAAAAGGAAAACTACCTTTCTCAGCTCACTTTCCATTTTGTTGGGGCCATGTGACTGGTTTTAGCCAATAGCAAATGGATGGAATTGATGTGACAAGAAGTGAGGGACTCTGAGAAGTGGAGCCACATAATGCAAGGGGCCTGGGTCCAAGCCATTGCATGGAAGGCAGCTGCCTGGTCTACACTGAGCATGCGTGAGAAAGTTTGGTTTTTGTTTGTTACCGCGAGGTAGCCTGGACTCCCTAAAACTCTCACCATCCCCTTCTGCCCAGCCCTTGGTTCCAGCCCAGCCTCACCTCTGATCGGCTTGCACTTGCCGATGGAACTGTCTAGGTCTCTTTTCTACATGCGATGTCCTTCCTTTTTCCCTCACTTTTTTTGTGGCAGAAGAGGTTTTCTTGAAGGGACATGCGCGCACACACACACACGCACACACGGATATGGAATCAAAGAGCATTTCTGGGGAAAAGCAGTAAGAGGAAAGAAATGCCACTTTTTATCAAAAATAAGCATAGTCCTGTACTGCTAAGGAATACACACACCTCCCCCGGCAACATGTTTCTAATGGATCTAGTTCCTTGAAAACCAGAGGCAAATCCTGCCTTTGACAGCCCAGGTCACTGGCACCAACTGCTCCCTGTCTCCTTCCCTTAAGGCGGTGCCAGATACATAATTCGTTGGACTTAGCGCAGAATGAAAATGTGGTGCCCTTTGTTCAAAAAGCAGGGGAGGGGCGCCTGAGTGGCTCAGTCGTTAAGCATCTGCCTTCGGCTCAGGTCATGATCCCAGGGTCCTGGGATCCAGCCCCACATCGGGCTCCCTGCTCAGCAAGAAGCCTGCTTCTCCCGCTACCATTCCCTCTGCTTGTGTTTCCTCTCTCGCTGTGTTTCTCGCTGTCAAATAAATAAAATCTTAAAAAAAAAAAAAAGCAGGGGAAAAGTGCCATAAATGCACTAAAATATAAAGTTTTTTCCTTTATCCTACAGCCTTTCTGTACTTGGGATGATTTTTTAAATTGCTATTTAATGTTCTAAGTAAAGGAAATTTAAAATTTAACTTATTATTATGAATTTTATTGTTTATACTGTGCAATGTTAGTTTTGAATGAAACTATTCAAGCAGATCCTCTGGAGTAGCTTGGATCGCAACATGGCTAATAGTCATGGTACCCATCGTTCCTGGCCTCCTCTGGACCCGAGACAAGCGCTTCTAAGTAATAATTCTCAATAATAATATGAGAATATTTAATTTGTGAAATAGTTGAAACTACTCAACTCATATCTTGTACGTGCCTATGCATTTTGTTTTTGCCAGAACAGTAGGAATCATGCAAAAAACCGACTTAACTTTTTGTTTTACTTCTTGACGGACACACGTTTTTCCCAACACTCTGTGGAAGCCAGTGGCTTTCATGATGCAATTCCTCTGAAGTCATTCTGGGTCTCTGTGGACTCCTACAGATTGTTGATCCACTGCATTCTGTATTGGGGGGTACACGAGCGCCACATTCAGATGAGGCAGTCAGGACAGGATGGACGTTTCCTCTACTCATGTGCACGTTCCATTGTCCCAAAGGACTTCCCAAGTTGAAAGATGAAATGATTAAGAATTTCAAGATGGCGACAGCAGAGCACCAACCAAGTGAAGGGCCTTCTGAACACAGGGTCCTGTTTGACTGATTGGGCTGCATGCCTCTGCAGCTGGGTTGTGCCTCAAGGGGACCTGGGACTTTACACCGAGACAAGACCTTCTCTGGGAGTGCCCCTACAAGGACCAAGCCTTATTCTCATGGATTCCCCAGCCCTTCGTATGTTTGTATACATCAAAACTTAGTGTAGTGATTTTCAATGTTACAAAAAAGAAAAAGACAGGGCTTCTGGATGGCTCAGTTGGTTAAGTATCTGCTTTCAGCTCAGGTCACCATCCCGGGGTCCTGGGATCAAGCTCTGCGTCGGGCTCCCTGCTCAGCAGGAAGCCTGCTTCTCCCTCTCCCTCTGCTGCTCCCCGGGGGCTCATGCTCTCTCTCTCTCAAATAAATAAAATCTTTAAAAAAACAAAAAAAGACAACAAGCTCCGAAATGGAGTCACTTGTGCCAAACCCATGTTGCCAAATCAGTACTTAATAATTAACTTAATTACAGTTTCAGTCTCTCCTATGTTCAACCAGTCAATCTGGAATTACCAGATTATCTCATTACTAGTGAGGTAATCTGAATGACAGACCTCTGCTGTCCCCTAAAAGAAAGTGATCTTGGGGCGTCCGGGTGGCTCAGTGGGTTAAAGCCTCTGCCTTCGGCTCAGGTCATGATCTCAGGGTCCTGGGATGGAGCCCCACATCGGCCTCTCTGCTCAGCAGGGAGCCTGCTTCCCCCTCTCCTTCTGCCTGCCTCTCTGCCTGCTTGTGATTTCTCTCGCTGTCAAATAAATAAATAAAATCTTAAAGAAAAAAAAAAAAGAAAGGTGACCTTGTCTGAAACGATACACTCTTCACTAGTAACTTTTGTCGGCTCTCTTCTGCTTATGAAACTCCTTCATTTCGTATGGCTTTTCAGAGCTCCTTTCTATCTGCAAATGGGATGCTGCCTGACTCATGAATAAGGCAATAAGATCTTTAAAATATACTCAGTTGAATTTTTTAAAAAAGATTTTATTTATTTATTTAGAGCCCGCAGGGGGAGGGGCCAAGGGAGAGGGAGAGAAAGAATCCCCAGCAGACTCATCACTGAGCACAGCACCCAACACGGGGCTGGATCCCATGACACTGAGATCATGACCTGAGCCAAAATCAAGAGTTGGATGCCCAACTGACTGAGCCCCCCAGGTGCGTGAAGGAGCCATTTTTCTTTGTGCAAAGAAGACATTCCAGCATTTGCCCAAGGTTCTTTTTTTTTCTTTTTTAAAGATTTTATTTATTTATTTGACAGAGAGAGAGATCACAAGGAGGCAGAGAGGCAGGCAGAGAGAGAGAGGGGGAAGCAGGCTCCCTTCTGAGCAGAGAGCCCGATGCGGGGCTGGATCCCAGGACCCTGAGATCATGACCTGAGCCGAAGGCAGAGGCTTTCACCCACTGAGCCACCCAGGCGCCCCTTGCCCAAGGTTCTTGCTGTGAACAGCCTCCCTGGATGAAGAAGTCTCAGGATGAAGTCTTTGCCGGCCTCCTTTAGGCCACTGGTAAGCTCGGTGCTGCAGCACCGCCCCCTGCTGGTACCACTGCAGCCGGCTCCGGTGAGCCGTCCAGCTGGGGATGAGGTCTGGGCTCTGAAAACTTTCACTTGAACTGCAGCAAACCTGGGCATCTTGTTAAAATACAGACCCAGTGGGCAGGTCTGAGAGAGGACTGAGATTTTGCGTTTTAAACAAGATTCTAGGGGATACTGGTGCTCTTGTCCGCAGAGCATTTTTCGGAGCGGGAAGGCCCAAGATGTCCCTGAGCTCCTTGGTTCTGGGCCCGTTTTCTCCCACTGCCTGCGGTGCTCTGCTCCTAGACACCACATTCCTTCCTGTCTCAAGTTAAAATGTCCAGTGGTTCCTCCCGGGTTCCCACAATCCCCAGGCGCACCACTATGCCACCAGGGACCAGCTTGTCCCAGAAGACAGTACAAGGTGACACACAGAGGTTTGCAAGACCAAGAGCTCCTGCGAAGTCAGAGAATGCAGCCTTCATGTCTTGCCCCGTCTAGATCTGGACCCTTTGACCACTGAGCTCGTTCATTCCCCACATTCCCCGAGCGCCAGGCCCTACTGGGTACTGGGAGCTGCTTAATGACAGCTAACATTGACTGATGTCATCAGTGTGCCTGGCTCTGTGCTGAGC
>CM053618.1:3254660-3287328 GCA_028646535.1 Procyon lotor | reverse complement strand
TGTGAAGAAGCTCTACGACATTGATGTGGCCAAGGTCAACACCTTGATCAGGCCTGATGGAGAGAAGAAGGCATATGTTCGACTGGCCCCCGACTATGATGCTTTGGATGTTGCCAACAAAATTGGGATCATCTAAACTGAATCCAGCTGGCTAAATCTAAATATAATTTTTTTCACCAAAAAAAAAAAAAAAAAAAAAGCTATATTTTGTGTGTGTGTTTATGTATTTATAAATCAGTTGCTACAAATCAGACATAATCTTAGATTTAGTACTCAGAAAGAGAGACATAGTTCTTGCCTTCATGCAGATGATATTCTAGTCTGGAAGACAGCCCTAAGGAAAATTAGTAATTTAATTTCAGTTATGCCAGTGCTACAGGTATTAGATAGGATAATTTCCAGACAGAAGAGCTAGTGAGGACTGAGCTAAATCAGGAAGACAGGATCTAGTTTTGAGAGTCAGAGAGAATTTCCCTTTGGAGTCAGAGACCAAGAAAATGAGCGGGTGTGTTAGATTAATCAGGGGAGTGTGTGTGGAAGAGAAGCCCTCGAGATGGAAGAAAGGGGCATGAGACAGGGATACTCTGGAAGAGAAAAACCAACCTGGTTGCTGGAGAGATTTGAATAAAAAAGTATCTAAAGAAAGCTACCATCGGGGTGCCTGGGTGGCTCAGTGGGTTAAGCCTCTGCCTTTGGCTCGGGTCATGATCTCGGGGTCCTGGGATCGAGCCCTGCATCGGGCTCTCTGCTCAGCAGGGAGCCTGCTTCCTTCTCTCTCTGTCTGCCTCTCTGCCTGCTTGTGATCTCTCTGTCAAATAAATAAATAAATAAAATCTTTAAAAAAAAAAAAAAAGAAAGCTACCGTCATATTTTTTTTTTCCTTTTTTTTGGGGGGGTGGTCAAGATTCTTTTTTCTTTAATTTTCTCAGTGTTCCAAGATTCATTGTTCATGCACCATCATATTCCTAGATGGCCAATAGAGAGCCGTCTTGGGCGGTGGTCCTTGAAAAATAAACAAGTTCTCAAAGAATTGGATGTTCCTTAGCATAACAATTCTGGGGCTTTAATTTCACAAGAGTCAGGGTCATATCAAAGAAAAACTTCATTTTCCTGATAAGACTGAGTGTGTTTATTTCCTAGAAAATCTAGTGAGAAAATGAGCTACAAAATTTCACTGGCGTGGAGACTTGATTAGAATGGAGAGGACCCGTTTTCTTTCTCATCCTTTAGACTACAGTGTACTTTTCCCTACTCCAAAACCAACTTTGATTGGGCAAAGGAGAATTTCACTCACATCAGGCTAAAGCCACAGCATCTGTACTTGCAGAAGGCAGGGGAGGGTTGCAAAGGCAGGAACCGCGCCTTCTGTATCAGCTAGCTGTATGCAAGACACCCCAAACAAAAGAGAATTTTATTGAAGAGTTTGGGAGTAACCAAGAGAATCAAGGGCAAAGCTAAACCCTGGTGTCTAGGTAGCAAGATTTAGTGGGCAAACTTTTAGGGTTCCCCATCAAGATGAATCAGTTCTAATTATTTTCCAGACTTGTGACCCTGCTTTGTCTGCAAATTCCTGTAACTAACCACTGTTTCTTCTAAAGTTTCCTGGGAGAGAGATCCATTGGGCAACTCAGTAAAGAACTTTTATCTGCATCCACAGTAGAGTGGGTGTTATTTCTCTAAGAAAAACAGGAAATATAGTAGGAGTTACTCTGGAAAGGGCCAGTAATCCCTTTCCAATCTCTTTTGAGGGAACTGGGAGAGGTTAAGGTTGGAGGAGAATCAGCCCCACCCTCTTGTGAATCTCCGATTGGTCAACAAAGATAAGCAAATCAATAAGCCGGGACGGAGACTCTGCCCTAATTCCCACTTCCTACCTCTCCTGCTTTGTACCCGCGATGCAAAACTGAATTCAAGAAAGCCTAACTCAGGAAAAGGAAGGAAGTGTTGCCACTCCTGAGATACGGGCTGAGTTCACTGGGTCTGGGCAGGCAGGAGAAGGCAGGGCAGGAGACCAGACTGTTGGGGCAGCAGGGCCCATTTCATACAGGGTCTTGGGAATTTTATCCCAAGAACATTGGCAGGCGAATGATGGGCTTTCAGCAGGGGAGGTGCATAGCCAGATTAAGAATTTATAATTGGGGGAGCCTCAGTGGGTTAAATGTTTGCCTTCAGCTCAGGTCATGATCCCAGAATCCTCGGATCTAGCCCTCATCCAGCTCCCTACTTAGTGGGGAGCCCGCCTCTGTCTCTCTCCCTCTGCAGCTCCCCCTGCTCATGCTTTCTCACGCACGTGCGCTCTCTCAAATAAATAAACAAAATCTTTACAAAAATATTTATCTTTTCTTTTTTCCCAAATCAACAAGACTGGTATTTAGTTGGCCATGTTGCCATTCATCTAAAGGTTGCACTTCTCGATTCCTTTACATGTAGATAAATTTTAGCCATTGCATATAAGCAGAAATTGTGTGGGACTTCTGGGAATGGATAGGAAGATATTTTCCATTTCTTCTTTCATCCTGCTTCCTGGGACAAAAACGCATGGATGCAGTTTCAATAGCCATTTTGAAGCATGAGGATAAAGGCCATGATAGAACCACCATCTCCTAGAGATATCCCACATATCCTAGAAATATACAAAAAATCGTTATACTGAACTAAACTGCCCACCTCTTTTTTTTTTTTTTAGTTGGGAGAACAGTAAACATGCATCTTGTTTCAGGCACTCTTTTTCATTCCTCTTTAACTCATCCAATCTTAATCCTAACTGATTTTCTTGTGTAGTTTCAAATAGATTTACCTACTCCCCAAAAGGAAACAACCACAAGTTATAGCTAATTCTTGCACATAGAAATCATGCCATGGACAGAGTCTTCTCTGAGTTCAGTCAACTAAATGATGGTTATTTTCCCTTTAGTTCTCTTTATTACAGGCCAATCTTACTTGTGAATAGAAATTCTAAATAAAATATTACCAAATTGAATTCATCAACATAATAAGATATGCTATAGGGCTTATTCCAGGAAAGCTAAGATAGTTTGACTTTCAAAAAATCTGTTTATGTAATTAACCGCATTGGCTAATTAAAGGGGGAAAGCATAAGTCACTTCAATAAATGATGAAAAAAGGTGAAATATTTATGACAACTTAAAAAATCAACCTAGTAGCTGAGAATTCTCTTAAGCTGATAGAGAGAATTTCACACATGCACACATATCACACATGCACACATACCGCACATGGCACACATACCGCACGTGGCACACACACGGTACATGTTAGCAAACATGGCAGAGGAGGGGCCTCCAAAAGCTCTCTCATCAATAAGATCAATGAGAAAGGAGAGATAAAATAATCAGAATCAACTTTTTCAGAATTCTAGAAACGAACCAAAGGCTTACAGAAATTCAGAGAGCCTTTATTCAAGAAGACTGGCCAAATCCCAGTAAGAATAGTGAGTTTGGGGGTATTTTAACTTGCCCCACACCCACCCTACTCTGTCTAGCCTCTCTCTTGCCTTTAAAACCAACAGCCCACAATTATGGTGAAAGCCAACAGTGTGGCAGGCACTGGGAGGGCCAAGAGGGGTTGGAACTCCTTTGAAACTTCACTCTCAGAGTATTTGATCTATCTGGTTGTTCCTTGAAAGATCCCACTTGGCGAGGCTCTCTTTATTGGACCTGACTGGGAAATCACAGTGTAAAAGCCTTTATCTTGGGCGTGTTTGTCAAACACAATTAGAGGCAATTGATTAACTTTGCAGCTCTCTCAGGTGCTGGATAATAGTTCTCTTCTTCTTATTTTTCTGTTGAATCTAAAAGAAGAGAAGAAAGCTTCCGTTACAGATAGGTAGGGGTTATAGGTTGGTTGTAGTTCAGCAGGGCTCTGCCCCACAAATGTCTTTCCATTTCAGTGCCCAGGCAATAGGAGCAGCTTCTTTCTCTGTTGGGCTATTCTCCGGGAGAGGGTATGAATACAGAGGAGAAAGGTCTTTTTTAAAACTCAAGTTTGACTGTGACATTTCCATGCTTAAAATCTTCAAGGATAGGTGCTTTAGAGGGCCTGAAGGTGACCATTAATCCTTACATGACTTGGCTTCTGTGAATTTCTTCTGTCTAATTTCTAGCCTGGCCCCTCCCTTGCATCAATGCTGCAAGCTTCCTGAACTACTTATAGTTCCTCAAATTCACCCAGCCCTTGCTCAAGCTTTTGTATTTCCTGGAATCTCCCCTCCCCCACCCTCCTTGCTTGCCCAAAAACTCCTACTCATTTTTCAAGATTCAAACCAATTGTTGCTTCTCCAAAACCCCAAAACCACTTCTTAGGGATGAGACTCACTCCTCCCCATACATTACTTCTTTATATCCCCTGTGAGATGGAGATGATTATTACAGCGAAGACTCGGAAATCATCAGTAGGGAAACCCATAACATTTGTATTTCCCCTTATTTTCTTCAACCTTGGAGAGAGGGAAGTGACATGCCCAAGGCCATGTAACAAGTTACCAGCAAAGTTGAAGCTAGAAGTCAAAGACGCTTTCTCCTTCCTCTGGGATTTGCTGATGCCCACTTGGGCACTCTTTAGGACTTGACCTGTTTTGTCTCCTACGTTCATATACGTATCCTGGATTCTCTCAAACCCAAGACCACTGAATTTTGCAAGGCTTGCTAAGATGCCAACATTGGAAGGCTTGTTGGTACCTCAAGAAAGCCCTGTAATGAGTTGCACTTTTAGGCTTATACCTAGCATCTAGAACCACAATGGAAACCTCTGGGAGGCTGCATGATGTGAGGGAAAGAGCGTAAACTCTGGAGCCAGACATCTTAGGTTTGAATTCCAACACCCACCAATTACCAGTTTTAGAACCCCGGGAAAAGTAAACGTTCTAGACTCAGTTTCCTCTGTGAAAAATTGGATGCTCTTTTCATCAGTATTAAATGAGTTCACCTTAGTAGATCATTCAGCACAATGTCTGGTATACAGCAAGCACTCAACAAGTATTAGTTGCCTTCTTTTGTCTCATACTGCTCCCTCCTCTTTCCCAAGCATAGGACTTTAATTCCACTTGAATCAAGACAGGATCTCTTGGCGTAACTTTTTCCAGGTGTAAAATAAGAAGGGATTGATTATGTGATCTCTGTATCCTAAATAATACCTTCTTTCTATTCTTCTTACTTTTGATGATCTTCCCTTCAGGTCTGTGGACCCAGCACAAAGCCTGCCCATGGTTGTGACTTGCATGACGGAGGTTTTGCTCTCAGAGGAAGTAGAGGGGAGTTGGGAGGTACCTGGGGAAATGCAAATTTGTGGCTAAGTAGGACTTCCCTGGGTCTGATGATTTCCAAGTTACTGCTGAGATATAATTCCAGTGATGTAGAGGAGAGAAGAGGCCAGTCCTACCCCAAAGAATGGTTGTAATTAGCATCTCTATTCTGCAGATATTTTTAACACCTACTGTCTGCCAGGTATTGTTGGGTTGGGGAAATGTGAATATAAATAGAGCAAAATGAAACTCAGTGAGGGGGTGGGTAGATTGACCTAAACTGAAGAGACCTGGTTTCTGGTCATTGCTTTGTAAAAATTGACCGTATTGCCTCTGGCAAGTCCCTCACTAGTAAGTGTTAACCTCTAAATCTCAGCTTTCTGATAGTGAGATCAAGGACAAGGAAAAATAGCTTCTAAGATTTTGTGTGTGTGTGTGTTTCCCCGGATTTTTATCTTCTCTGAAACTGAGCTCCGTATATTCAAGTACTCTCTGGAAATTTCTTTCTGGATGAACCATAAACACCTTAACTGAACATATCCCAAACCAACAAACTAATCTTATGCTCTTGCTCCCAATTTTGACCCAAAGTTATCTTTACCTCCTATACTTCCTGTCTTAGAGACTGGTGTTGCTATATGCTTGAAGACTCTACCACCAATCTAAGGGCCGTTGTATACGGGTTCTTCTCTGTCACACCCCACAACCGATCAGTTGCCAAACTTTACCAAATCCAGGAAATGAGTCTCCAATGGATTTCCTTCTCTCCTACCGCATTGCCACTTCTTTAATGGAGATTATTATCCCTTCTAATCATCTCCTGGTCTGCAGTTTCACCTAAATCTCTCCCATACTGTGCCTGAAGTAATCTTACTGAAGCAGAAATATAGTTACTCACCTGCTTAATACTTTTGAGGGTTCCCATCAAGAGGATGAACAACTTTCCAAGAGTGTGTTTAATTGTTTATGTGTGAAAAGGAGTTTTGGTCAGGTGGAAGGAAGGACATTATCTGTTGCTGGAAGGTCTCAGTTCCTTCAGTAGAGTATCTTTAGGAATGAATGAAAGACAAAACAATGAGGAAGAGAAGGGAACTAGCAAATATTGAGCGCCCATGCTATATCAAAAACTGTGCTTTATACCCACTATGTTGTTTTACCCCTTGGAAAATATATGAGACATTTAAGGTCAAGTTCCTGCCAACGTAGAGATGGAGATCTGAGACGGAGATCTGTGAGCAGGAAGCGAACTGAGGAATACTTGTGAAATCAACACCTATGGGAAGTGAAGGACAAAGGACTGAGCAGAGGGAGAATTTGAACTCTGGAAGCAGTTGGAACAAAGACCTCCGCTGACTTTCTGAGTAGCTCTGGAGCTGGGATGGCCCCTAAGTGTTGCTCCAAATCGAGGCAAGGGGACTAGACTTTTATAGCCTTTCGGCGACCAGCTGATCAGTTGTTAGATGTAGGTTGTGCTCACGGAAGGAACTGCCTGAGGTTGGCTGTCAAGGAGAGACTTGACTACAAGCCATCAGGCGCCGATGCTTCTGGAAACTGGGGAAACTGGTGGTTTGGGTTCTCAGTCCCAAGCAGCACATCATAACATCCGTTACATGAGTAGACTTGTAGAGCACGATTTTATAGATGAGAAAACCAAGTGTCACCAACAATGTGATTTATCCCAGTTCATACAAGCAGTGAATGAAATCCCTGTAGTTATAATTTATATTTTTCAGCCTCCATGTTCCTTCGACTACAAATACTTTCGCAACTAGAAAAGCTTTCACTGGCATCAGGTCAAACCTGCCCCTTCGGGGACTTTGGGTGACATCATAAGCTATCACACACATTAATCATTAGAGGAAGAATTAGAGCCAACCCATAGTGGGGCCAAGTATTTAAGGTCTTAGAGATTTCTGAGAACCGACAGTGTAAGTTTCAAGATCTGTGGGGCCTCTAGGTGACAGCCAGGACAAGCAGTGCAGGACTGTGCTTATGGAAGGCCCAGCATGGGTCTTTGTAGAGGACTGGGAGCTAGAAAAGCCACCAAGGCAGCAATCACAGACCTGGGGGCTGGGGGCCAGAAGTGACCGGCAAGCTGGAGAGCTCAAAAGACTGATGGTAGTGGGACCAAGGGGAAGGGGAAAGAGAGGGCCTTAAGGGCACAAAAGTGTGTGCAGAGCCGCCATTTTAGTTACAAACATACTCATGGAAGGGGGAGCCCATGAGGCCAGAGGAAACCTCATGTAAGCCACCGCCCAGGAAGGATCATGGCTTCTATGCTGGGCTCCACCGTCTTGACTGCCATGGTTATTTAGAGCTAGCCCAACTACCAGGTGTTTACTTGGGATGACACTCAGAGGCATTTTCTACTTGAAACTTCATAACACAGTCAAAGAATACACTGGGGTGACCAGACTCACAGAGAACTCTACGAGTATTTTTACAGTCATGATTAAATTAAACAATAACTAAGTACTATGTTGTGTGATTTTGATCTCGACTTCAAATCCCTCCACGTGTAGATTTTGTGAAACTGAATCAGGTGTGGCTAATGGCTCAGTTCACATTTTCATTCTGTTTCACATTTTCTCATCTGATTTATGTAATGGTACGGTTCCTGTTAGGTTTTATACGCTGATGTTTTTCTTTATGAAATGTGATTTTCTATACTGAGGTGTTGAATTCTTTTACAACAGAGCTTTTAAATACTTGTTGCAGAAAATTGACCTCTCTGTCTTAAATTGCTGAAAGTTTTTAATGGCCTATAACGTGCTTCGTCTCTAATTTACGCTGCAAAGTTACTGTTGCTTCTCATGGGGAAGCCCAGGAATGACATTCATTGCCAGGGTGCCTGTAGCATTCTCTGAGGATTGTCCCTGATCTTGACCACAAGGTAATACTTCCTGTGCATCACCTGCTGCAGCTAAATGCGGTTCGTCTTCGAATCACTCATGCCACTTTCAGGAAACGATGAAACCGAGAGATACCAAATACAAAATGGCCGCCACATGTCAGACTCTGAGCAGAGCGCCTTACTTGCATTGATGTCAATTAGTTTCCCACAACCCTGTGAGGTGTTTCCTTATCTTTATGTTACTGATGAGGAAAGAAAGATTCAGAGATTATGCAACTTGCCCAAGGTCACACGACTTATAAACGACAGACTGGGGACTTGAACCCAAGTGTCTCTGACCGCAGAGAAGAGTTCTGAGCCAACCTACTCTAGGGCCTCCTAGACGAAGAATTGGAGATCTGCAAACTTGAAAGCAGTTGTGACAAGGTTAGAAGACTATGGAAGATTTTACTTTCTTTCTTCTTCTTTTTGTAAAAAAAAGATTTATTTATTTTTGATAGAGAGCATGGGGAGGAACAGAGGGAGAGGGAGAGAGAGAGTCTCGAGCGGACTCCCTGATGAGCACAGAGCCTGTCCCAGGGCTCCATCCCAGGACCCTGAGATTATGACCTGAGCAGAAATCAAGAGTCAGACGCTTAACTGACTGAGCCACCCAGATGCCCCTCTTTCTTTTAAAATGTTCAATACTGTATTATATTTGCAATTTTCAAAAAAGGAGACAGAACCCTAATATTTAAAAATCCCATTTCCTACATAGCCTGCTCTTAACTAGAAATGCTATTTGATAAATTCATTCAAGTGGCTGATAATTAAATGTGTAAGTCCTTGTTATGGTTCCATCATTGAGGGATGTTGAGAGACATTTCTATCTAAATCTGATAGAGTGTTTTCCTCACGGTTAGTGGGGGCCAGGCAAGTGGATGGAGAAGAGGAAGCTATTGGACTTCCTTGCTGTGTGTCACCCCAAGGTGTCCCCATACTGTCGTTCTCTCCACTGATGCTAGAGTTCTTCACTTGAGTCCCCTAGTCTGTAGCTCCATTTTCGAAGCTGCTCAAGTGTCCTAGATTTTCCTTCTTCCCTGGACTCACTTCAGGTCAGCCTACACCCTTGGCATGTCAGTGCGGGAATCCCACTACGTATGTGGCCTGTGAGCATCTCAGAAGGTCATTCAGTGACCTCATGGAGCACACAGTCCCTCCTCCCCAGCTGTCTTTGTCTCTCAGAAAAGTGATCACTGGTTAGGGACTGGGACTATTCAGAAAGGAATGAATCCTCTTCTTTGCCAGGCTTTGCAAGTAGAGTGCTCAGTGGACTTGACAAAGAGGCCTCTCTTTGTCAAGAGCTGCTAATGAGGAAGCCTCAGTTTGAGCTTTGTATGAAAGGAAGAAGAAGGCTGACCACGGTCATCCAGGGTTGGTAGCATACTTTGCAAATTATTGTTACATTTATAACTCTGTCTAAGAAGGTGGATCAGAGCTATGGGAGGCAGCTTTGGGCACACAGAAAAAGTTTGAGGTTGGTGACTCAACAGCACTGTTCCCGGTTCCTAAACTCGGCTCAGCTCCTTCCTAGAAGGAGTGGAATGGCGTGGGCATTTCCCTCTCTGTAACAGCTTATGCCAGTAGAAAGCAGGCCAGAAAACTACATGGCTGCCATGTAGGATAATTTGGGGGATACTAGGAAGCACCCCCAACCCTACCAAGAATGCTTCTCAAAGAGCTATGGGGCCTGTGGGACAAGAGAAATTTCGTCAGTCCAGGGAAGGCCCAGAAGGAAGAGATTCCCACATACTGACTCTGGGGTCTGGAAGGAGGACAGGAGCATCGGTGGAATTGACAAGGGTTTGGAGAGGTCACCTCCGATTCCAGATGCTCATGGATATCTCTCCTCAGCTTCTAGATTCTAGTGTTCTGACCCTGATCTGAGCACCACCCCTGCTGATGTGAGAAACATGTGGAAGGCCTTGGAGAGAGCAATTTTAGCCTCACAGGCTGGGTGAAGGCCAGAAGGCACTGCCAGGGGCTCCTTCACACGCCACACTGGGCCATGTCCCCAGCTTCCCTCTCTGAGCCTGGGTCCCTCAGCACAACCCTTTGCTCAGGAGGATGGCTACTGGCATGAACATGTCGGGCAAAACCTGGGCCTCGGTCTGGGATGAAGCCACCTCATAACCTGGTTTCCCCACCTCCCGCCCCCCTCAGCCCCTCAGTCCCCCCAGCCCCTACCCCCTGGAGGGCTGTCTGCTCCACTGGTCTGCTCAGTCTCTGCATCGGACACCTGTCCCACGGCTTCCTCATCTCACCCAAAAGAGCTGAGCCCGGGGTGGTTTTTCCAGTGATTTCCCCGGGCTGATTTTAGACCTTGCAATCAGGTCTCCTAGTAGATGTTTCAGAATTTGGGGGAATTTTGTGTTTTCATTTTGTTTTTGTGGGGTTTTTATTGTTTTTTTTTTTTTTTTAATTATTATTGTTGTATTTTTAAAATTAATTATTTGTTTATTTATTAGTTTTTCTTATTCCGGTGGAAGTGCCTATCATGGGCTCCAAGCAGCCAGGGAGTGTGGTCTGCCCCTCCAGGGTCCCTCCCTCTGGTGCTGGCTCATGGTGCAGGGACCTCTCTGGTCAGAGGTCTTGATGAGCACCGTCTTAAGCTGGGAAGCCGAGATGCTGAGGGGCAGCCCAGCTCCAGGCACTTTCAGGTCAGTCACTTTGCAACTCTAGCCATAAAGTGTCAGGAGGGAAAGTAGTAAATCTTAGGGGGATGTTGCACCCTCCTGTTTAGGAGATAACCTCATTGTGCAGTGCACCGGACATCGGGGAAGGCTCTTTTCCAGAGACATAGAGTCCTCCTCGATCTCAGAATGGGGTTCCACATAGCCAAAGGGAAGGAAATGCTGGTTTGTCACAGTGATGGAAGTAAGGGGCAGGAAATGCTGCTCACTCAGGATTCTCCTGTTGCCCATACCTTCATCTGTGCCAGAGGGAATGTTCCATGGATAACAAGTGATTGACCAACATGAGCCTTAGGTTCTTGCCAAGTGTAATGGAAGCGGTATGGCGAATGGAGAGGGCAGAGACTCTGGAGCCAGGTAATGCAGGATTTGAATCCAGTTCTTCCATTTCGGGCACTCTGAGCCATTAGACAAGTTATTTAGCAGCTCTGCACCTCAAGCTGTAAAATAGTGATAATTATGTCTGCTTTTTCCTATTACAAAAATTAATGAAATAACACAGATGGAAGGCCCAGGCATCCAGGGAGCTCCATCAGTAGGATTTCCCATCCTTACCTTCCTGAGTATTCCTGGGGATAATGAGTACACTCCAAGGAAAGAGAAAGAGAGAAAGGGGTTCTGACCTGGAGTTGGGGTTCCCAAGGTTGGTCCAGTCCCTGCCTTCTGTCACCACCAGATCTGCTTCCTTCATAGGGAAGATCAAATAAGGTAGTGAATATGAAGGCTTTTGAAAATGGACTTATGAATGAGATGCTTTATCACTTGTATATCTTTAGTTGTGGGTCTGTCCAGATCTGCTCCTTATAGCTGATGGAAACAGCTTTGTGTACCAGATGGAGTATAGGATAGACTGATTTTTGAATGTTGAACCAGCCTTCCATGCCTGGGATGCATTCCACTTGGTTGAAAACATATCACTTTTTATACATTGTTGAATTTGATTGGGTAATATTTTTTTTTTTAAAGATCTTATTTATTTATTTGACAGAGAGAGATCACAAATAGGCAGAGAGGCAGGCAGAGAGAGAGAGAGGAGGAAGCAGGCTCCCCACTGAATAGAGAGCCCGATGCGGGGCTTGATCCCAGGACCCCGAGATCATGACCTGAGCCGAAGGCAGAGGCTTTAACCCACTGAGCCACCCAGGCGCCCCTGATTGGGTAATATTTTGTTGAGGATTTGTGTGCCTATGTTCATGAGAGATACTGCCTGCGGTTTCTTTTTTTGTGATGTTTTGGTCTGGTTTTGATACCACAATGAGTTAGATATTGAATAGGATGATTTAGGAAGACAGGATAGAATGAGTGAGTTAGTATGCATTCTGATTTGGAAGGCTATTTCATTGTTGATTCAATTCGTTAATAGAAATAGACTTATTTAGATTGTCTATTTCATCTGTGAGTTCTGGCAAATTATGTCTTTCAAGGATTGGTCCATTTCATCGATGTTATCAAATTTGTGGGCTTGAAGTTGTTCATAGTTTCCCTTTATTGTCCTTTTTGTGTCCATGGGTTTCGTAGTGATGCCCCCTCTAACATTTCTGATATTAGTAATCCACCTCCTCTTTTTTTTTTTTTTTTTAATTTATTTAGCCTGGTCAGAGGTTTACCAATTTTGTTGGTCTTTGCAAAGAACCAGCTTTTGCTTTCATTGATTTTTCCCTATTAATTTCTTGTTTTCAATTTCATTGCTTTCTACTCTAGATTTTATTATTTCTTTTCTTCTGCTTACTCTGGACTTAATTTGCTCTTCTTTTTCTAGTTTCCTAAAGTGAAAGCTTATATTACTGATTTTAGGTCTTTTTTCTTTTCTACTATATGCATTCAATAGTATCAATTTTCTTCTAGGCACCACTGTTTTGTTTTGTTTTTTTCTGAATCCCACAAATTTTGGTAAGTTGTGTTTTCATTTTCATTTTGTTCAAAATATTTAAAAATTTCTCTTGAGATTTCTCCTTTGGCCCATGTGTTATTTGGAAGTGTATTGTTTAATCGACACATGTTTTGGGATTTTCCAGGTTTTTGTTGCTGTTGTCATGGATTTCTAGTTTAATCCCTCTGTGGTCTGAGAGCAGACAATGTATGATTTCTATTTTTCCAAATTTGTTAAGATGTGTCTTACGGCCCAGAAGGTGGACTATCTTGGTGAATGTTCCATGTGAGCATGAGAAGAATGTGTATTCTCCTGTTATGGGGTGAAGTAGTCTATAGGTGTTAGCTGCTTCATGGTGGTGTTGAATTCAATGTTGTCCTTACTGATTTTCTGCCTATTGGATCTGTCGATTTCTGATAGAGGGGTGTTGAAGTCTCCAAAGGTGATAGTGGATTCGTCTATTTCTCATTGTAGTTCTATCAGTCTTTGCCTTACGTATTTAAAGCTCTGTTGTTAGGCACATATATATTAAGGATTGTTATGTCTTCTTGGAGAATTGACCCCTTTGTCATTATATAATACCTTTCTACTTCTGATAACTACATTCCTTTCTTTGAAGTTTGTTCTGTCTGAAATTAATATAGCAACTTTCTTTTGATTAACGTTAGCATGTTTTCTCCTCTGTTTACTTTTAATCTGTATGTGTCTTTATACTTTAAGTGGATTTTTATTTTTATTTTATTTTATAGACTACATAGTTGGGGTTCGTTATTGTTTTGCTTCATTTTTTTGAATCATATTTCAATTTATTGGCACGGTTTGTCTGTGAACAAGATAGGTATTTTTCTTCCCCATGAAGGGAGATAGTTTTTGATCTGCCCTAACATGTGCCCACATATCTTCGCCTGGAAAATGCAGCGTTTCAAGCTTCAGTCAGAGTAGGTTATTCCTTTTTCACTTTCACAGCTTTTTTTGCTGCTGCCGGAAGTCTTATCATTTGTTTCGAATTCTGTTGTCAGTGCATCTCTCCCTGCTTTCGCACAGATCTGGAAGATTCAGATGTAGCTGAGTCCATTCTATGGCCAATGCACCACCATGATGTCTGGAGAGTGAGTGCCTCTGGCCAACTCTCGAGGACCTGTCAATGGGGAGCATTGTAGGCAGCCTAGCTACAGGAAGATCGAGCCAGAGCAGCAGAAGGGACAAGGCTCTGGACCTGCCAATCCTGCCACCTCTTGCCCTGACCCATCTCTCTAATGGCCCCTGCTGTCCACCAGGAGCCAACGGGGTCTTTTTTTTTTTTTTTTTTTCCATTCTGACAATCTCTGTCTTTTAATTGGTTTATTTAGACCACTGACATTCATAATATTTCTTGATATTGTTAGCATAATATTTACCATATTTGTTACTGTTTTCTATTTGTTGCCCTCGTTCTTTGTTGCTATTATTGTCTTCCACTCTTTTTCGACCTTTTGTTGTTTAATGGAGCATTTCGTTTTCTCTCCTTTCTTAGTATGCACATCATACTTTTTTTTTTTTTTACTTTTTTTTAGTGGTTGCTCTAGATTTTGCAATATACATTTACAACGAATCCAAACCCATTTTCATATAACACTGTACTGCCTCATGGGTAGTGTGAGAACCTTATTTAAGAAAATAATCCTAATTCCTCTCACCTACCCCTTGTATCATTGTCATTCATTTCACTTATATGTAGGCATTCAGGAGCATATCTGTCCGTAAGAAATATACATAAGCACACATAATTGAGTACATTGTTGTTATTATTTTGGACAATGTGTTATCTGTTAGATCAATTAAGAGTAAAAAAAAATATGTTTTTATTTTACCTTCATTTATTCCTTGTCAGAGGCTCTTCCTTTCCTCGTTTAGATGTGAGTTTCTGACCTATATTATTTTCTTTCTCCCCAAAGAACTTCTTTGACTATCTCTTACAAGGCAGAACTATTGGCAAAACAGCCCCTTAACTTTTGTTTGTCCAAGAAAGTCTTTGTTTCTCCTTCACTTTTGAAGGAGAATTTCTCAGGATTCAGATTTCTAGGTTGGTGGGGGTTTTTTTCTTTCAACTCTTTAAATATCTCACTCTGTTCACTTGTTTTTTTTTTTTTTTAGGTTAAAGAAATACACAACGTCAAAGACATGTACTGCAACCTCATTTACTGGTCAGTGACATTAGTGGCTTTTTGCTGAATAAGATGGTAGTTGTTAAATCCTGGAATACTACTTCCTTAAATTCTGCGTGCTACTCACAAAATCATGTATAGTCATGATACACTTTTAAGTTTAATCTGAATCATTACCTTTTCTTTATCACTTTCTTACATCCAGAAAATCAACAAAACATTAAACGAGAGCTCTGATTCTATCATCTGCCAATAGGCTCCCACCCTGGCTGATTTAAGCTACCAACAGGCGTCATCGAAGGTGATACAGCAGCCCATATGATATCTGGTGTTTTATTTGCACCGTAGAGATACACCAGATGTAAATGTCCTCAAGACCATAGATAATAATAAAATGTTGTGAACTAATTAGGAAGTAATGAGCTTTGGGTTTTCCCCTTACTTTTATTCTCTCATTTACAATTAACTAAATATAGTAAATTCATATAACTCGAATTCTTAATAATGGTAATATTTACTAACCACCCAGCTGGCAAGATTCCTGAAAATTTAACAATCGGCTCTCACTAGTTGGTACATCCTGGCTCTCACACACCACGAGGTAGTATTGTAGGGAGGATGCTTGGGTGTCTCATGAGGGAGGGAGAAAAGTAGTCAAGATAAGGGGTAAGTTCCCACATATCGCCAGCTCTTGTAACCCTAATTTCCTCAGGAAGGCCCACGGGACAGTGCTGCTGATCTGTTAAAATGGTGGTTTGTTGTTGTTTTTTTTTTAAGATTTTTTTATTTATTCATTTGAGAGAGGGAGAGACAGAGAGAGAACAAGCAGGGGGAGCAGCAGAGGGAGAGGCAGACTTGCTGCTGAGCCAGGAGCCAGACGTGGGGCTCAATCCCAGACATGGAGATTATGACCTGAGCCAAAGGCAGACACTCAACCATCTGAGCCACCCAGGTATCCCTATAATGGACTTTAAAAACAAGAAGCTGGCCTCTCAAAATCTCTTCCTGAACGCTGGCAAAGGTATCTTTCCAGTATTTTCATTTTCACAGCTTAACCCATGAAAAAGTATGTCTTTCTTCTGCCAGTTTTAGTTCCTTCCCCTCCACAAAAAGTTAGACACAAGCTCTGACATAACGGTACCCCCTCCAGACACAAATTTAGCGCACTAAATTCTGCCACACTGTGCCCAGCTGGGAAGCTGGCTTTCTGCCAACTGATCTGCCCTTGGCGCGCCCCCTCCCCCAACCTCCCCATGTCTCTGTGGCTTTGGCATCGGGACCTGCCTGCATGTGGGGGTGTTCTCTGAAGTTAGGGAGCAAATCAGACGTGAGACGTAAGAAGTCTTCAGCATTTAGTCATCCAAGTTCAGCCTTGAACTAACTGACCCTCCATCTCCCGTTTGCACTCTAAGAAGTCACCAGACAGAGCTGCCAGGGAAGGCTGGGCTGGGGAGGGGCGGGGGGTGAGTTTCTGCTCAAGCCTGGGTTTGCTGAGCTACTTTCCCGTCTTTGGCAGTCTGAGCATTTGACACGGACTTCTTGGGAAGAGCAAAGTGATTTAAAGCCTGAAAGGAGATGAGCAATCCTCCAGACTCAGGCAGAAAAAGTCCCAGTGAGACAGGAAGCCATCTGGTTCCTGATGCATAACTAGGCGGCAGAGGCACCTCTGCCTGCCACGGACCTCACTCTGTCCTGCGTCTGCAAGCAGCTGCTGGGCTCCTCGGGGGGCTCCCTACGGGGCTCCCTTCGCTCTCCTGACCGGCTGATGGATCCCAAGAGGCTTCTCTCCTTGAACTTCCTGCTGTTTCTCTCCCTGGCTTTCGAGCTGAGCTGTGGAACAGGTGAGTGTTTGTCTGGTTGAGGACGTGAGTCCCGCCATTACCTGCCAGCAGTCAGCCAGCCCATGGATGGAGGGACAGAAGTCACAGGGGCTGGAGGCTGTGGTCTGGCCGCCTCTCTCTCAGGGATTGACTCTGAGTACCTTCTGACTCGTTCAAAGAGGAAGGAATATTGTGGGTTCCTGGATGCCAAGGCTCAGCCCCACCAATCCTAGTTTCCAAGGACACCAGGAGCCCCCAGCCGAAGGCACTGGTTATAATGCAGACTGGGGCCTCCCCATGGGAGGTTCTGGTCAGGGTTCTGGTTGGGCGGTTTCTGCATCCGGCAAATATCCAGGCTAAGGGGCTGAGATGGACGGATGGCGCTTGGGGAGGAGATGATCCCTCCATCCCTGCCCTTGAAGGCGGTCCTCACACATGCGAGCAGACTAACCAGAATCATGGTCCAACAAGGAAGGGCTATAGTGGGAAGAGAGGGTAGAAGTGAAGTGAAAACCTCAGGCATCAGTCGAGAACAGACAGTGGCTACAATGCGGTCATATCGGTGGCTACTTTCCTGGAAGAGAACCTCCCAAGGCAGTGAGATGGGGGAGAGGCCTGGATTTCTGGAAATGCAAATTGGGAAGGGTCTGGGCGGCTCCAGCAGTAGGGCCAGAGTAGGGCCAGACCCACGACACGGGGTTTGGGGCTGAGCTCTGCTCTTGTCTTTCTGGCTTGTGTCCCTCCCAGAGGCGAGCTGGGGTCCTCTGTTGGTAGTATCAGGGCCAGGAGAAAAGGTATTTGAGGAAGAGGAAGCCATGCAAGAAGTGGACTTTGGGCTCACTGGGGAGTGTTTAAGAGCCCGGAGGCCGTTAGACTAGGGGATGCAAGCCTGGAGTGGAAGACGTATTAGGGAAGGGGGGAAATCCTGAGGCTTCGGGTGTTTTGTACTTGGGGTTTTCAGGACCGCGAATCCATGAAGGACTTTTACAGGAAAGGTCCAGAGATACTCCAGGGATGTTGGAGAGGCTGTGCATGGGATCTATCTTTTGCTCATCTCCCAGATAAAGAGGACCTTTCCCGACCCCGCTCTTTCAGACACAGAGCTCTTGCTTTCCGAGGTCTAGGGAAGGGGGGATCGGGCTCGGGGTTCAGAAAGCCAAACTGAACCACTAGAAGCCACTGCAGAGGAAGCCAAGCCTTCCCAGGTGCGCCTCCTTTGTGACTTTACCATTTGGAGATATTTCTTAGTGACTATCAGGGGTGATGGGGTTGAGCAGTGGGCTGGACTTCTTAAATCTCCATGTCTGCTTGCCTGCTAGCCAGCCTGGCCCATGGTGTCCCCATGGCACCAAGAGCTGGCAGCTGCTCCACCGGAGGCCTGGAGGTCCCTGGTAAGCAAGAGGCAGCCCAGCCCCATGGGGCGTGTCTTGCCAACCTGCAGCGTCTGTCTTCCCTTGCGTTCTGTTTTCTCTGAAATAGGCACAAAATTTTTAGTGTTTTTATTTTTAAATACACACCTTTTTGTGAAACCCCAATTAAGCACAGATGGAAATGCTTTGCAAATGGGACAGGTCAACCATGGCAGTTACTCAACCAAGGAGTTCGATTCTTGTAAAATCAGGACCCACTCTCTTTCCCATCACTACTCAGCTTGCCTCCCGATTCCCTGTTAGACCTGTAAAATCAAAAGCCCACGTGTCCCTTCCCCCAGTAAAGTGAATTTTCCATTCCCTCAATGGCATTTTTTAAAAATTTTTTTTATTTGACAGAGAGAGAGATCACAAGCAGGCAGAGAGGCGGGCAGAGGGAGAGGGGGAAGCAGGCTCCCCACTGAGCAGAGAGCCCGATGCGGGGCTCGATCCCAGGACCCTGAGACCATGACCTGAGCCGAAGGCAGAGGCTTTGACCCACTGAGCCACCCAGGTGCCCCCTCAATGGCATTTTTTTAAAATAGACTTTATTTTTGGAGAAATTTTGGGTTCACAGCAAAAGTGAGCAGAAAAACCAAGATTTCCCCCTACTCCCACACGTACATAGCTTCCCTATTAGGAGCATCCGCCACCAGAGGGATGTATCTCTTACAGCTGATGAATTGCCCCGAGGCGATGTCGTATTCCTCCCTGCGGCTCTGCTCCACCTCCTTCACACACATGAAGGATAAGTGTGTGTGTCCCAGAATTGGCCCATCTTTGTTCACAGGGCCATTCTATCCCAAGATGTAGATCTCATCTTCTCAAAAGATTTAATACTGGGATACGTTTTTCTCAAAATATTTAAATACTGAGCTATAATGCCATCACCTTCACATCTCTAGCCCCAGACTAGAAATCAGAATGTCAGGGCTGATTGATTTTATCCATGGATTGACTTTGGACAATCCCATTGAGTAACTATCTATTGAGGACACGTGATGTGGCAGGCACTGTGCGAGGGGAGGGGGAGGCAAGATGAACATCCACAGCCTCTGCCCAGCACCTGACACAGTATCTGGTATATCAGAATCCTTCCACAATGATTGTTGAATGAATAATAATACTCTGTGCAGCCTGCTTGCCATCTACCAGGGACTGTTCCAAGTGCTATGTGTGTTATGCATTTAATTCTCACACCAACCCTGTGAGATATGTTATTATTGTTACTACTACAATTTTATAGAAGAGGGAATGAGAGGCACAGAGAAGTTCAGTAGTTTCTCTAGTCACACACCTTGACCTCAGAGACCTCAGTAAATGAACCTGGATAATCTTATGTTCAGTGGGGGTGGGAAGGATGTTGAAATTTGTATCTAGGTCCCATAGTAAAAATTAGAATATGCTATCTATCATTGGAGCATGTAAGTTGATTTTAATTGGATTGAAATTAAGTGTAGGAATACTCAAAAGGTGAGAGAAGTTGATAAAATCATAGAAGGAAGCAGAGGGCATATGCATGTATTGGATCTGGACAGATGATCTTATCTCATCCTGTAAATTTTCATTTCATTTTTTTTTTGTTAACTAGTTTGTTTATTGGAAGAGTATCACATATATGTCTATTTAAACATCAACAGTATAAGAGTACCTGGGTGGCTCAGTCAGTTAAGCAGGTGCCTTTGGCTCAGGTCAACGATCCCAGGGTCCTGGGATTGAACCCAGCATCGGGCTCCCTGCTCAGCAGAGAGCCTGCCTCTCTGCCTACTTGTGCCCTCTCTCTGTCAAATAAATAAAACCTTTAAAAAAAAAAAACTTCAGCAGTACAAAAGGGTATACGATGGAGACAAATCCCCCTACTGTACCCCCTGCTGGAGACACCTGCTATCACCAGTTCCTTGAGTCTTCCCAAATATGTACGTTGGATTTTTATAGGACTTGACGAGTATTCCAGATGAAGGCATCAATGCAGAGGTGAGGTGTTGTGAGGGTTCAGGGGGATGGTAAGTGTTCTGCTGAGCTTGAAGCCTAGGGGCCATAGGCATGGCTTTTCTGTCTGCTCCCTCAGCAGGTGGAGAGAAGGGTCCCCATCATTTCCCTGCCACACTGTACCTCTTAGGGATGTTATAAAGATGGAACAGAGTCCATTCTGTTTTGGGAGAGAGGGGAACTTAGACTCTGGGTTGCCATTTACTCACTCACTCAGTTTTTCACTCTCTTGAGCAACAAGGTTTTCCTGAGTTTCTACTGTGTCCCACATGGGTGTTAGGACTATAAGTGGACGAAACAGACACAGTCACTACTCTCAGAAGCTTATTCCTGAGTTAGGATAACAGGTGTAGAATCAGAGTTCAAAGCGATGAGAGATATGAACCCTGGAGGCACAAAGCAGGGAGGCCTAGAGGAGGCCAGGGGTCAGAGGCAGAGACAGGAAGGACGGAAGGAGTTAGTCAGGGAAATAGAGGACAGTAATCAGTAGTGGGGCTGGGGCATGGAAATGCAAGTACTATGAGTCAGAAAGACCCGGTAGCATCAAGGAAGAGGCTGGCTCTTAGGAGGTTAAAGAACAAACGTCTCTTCTGGGGCCTAGCGCTGCCGTAGGAAGTGTGAGGCCTGGTAAGACCTGCCCGCTCCTCTCCCTGAAAGCTATGGCGAGATGCCGTGAGCCCATGTGCACGTGTCCTGACCAGGCCAAACAAAGTGGGTAGTTATCGTTAGGTAGAATCCCGTCTTGAGAAGGGTTGGCCAAATGGGGCTCATTTCAGGAAAATATCCATGGGTCCACGTGAATCACTCTACTTTCGAAGTAGAATTACCCTTGAAGAAAGTGAGTTGGTGTTGATGGCTTCAAATGTTTCCTCCAGACTCTTGAGTAAACAGGGTTGACTGAATCACAGCCCCGCTGGAAAACACGCTTCAGGCTGTACGATGTTTCAGGAGTGGGGACTCCACTTGAAGGGTTCTGTGAACCACTTTAAAATCCCCACTTGTTTTTCCACTTGTGCTTAGGTGGTGCTGGTTTCTAGAACCCCTTCCAGACGCAGCCACTCACACACACTCCGTTGTGAGGTCATCCCCCTTCATGTGGGTTGCGGGGTGTGAGGGTTTCTTGGTGACCAATTTTCGATCCCACCCCCATGCGTGAGTGTGTGGGTGCTACTCAGCCTGCCCTCTCGTCTGCTCCTTCTTTTCTTTTACTCATTCCCTTCGTATTTTCTTTCATTGATTTCTTGGTGGTGGGGGTGGTGTTGGGAGTTCCTCCGTATTCCATCTTATATCCTCCCTTCCCCTCACTATCCCTTAATTGTTACAAGTCTCCATTAATCATCAATCCATCAATCCACCCTAATTTCGCCCAAGTGGACTGCCTGTCATTTTCTCCCAATCTCTGCATCTCTAGCCTGATACTAGCTGGTCCCTAATGGGCCTGTGTTGGGATTTCAGGGCATTTTGGTATCAAGGACATCTGGACCAGTTTGTCCAATTCTCCAACGACCCATATGAGCCACAAGTCAATGGTGTCCTTTCTAGGTGGTTGCACTACTTAAGTAGGTGATTTTGTTTTACTTCTCTGGCTTCCTTATCAACTAAAGCAATCTATGCTCTCTGAGTCATGGGAACCTTTTATGAGAATTAGCTCATGGTTAAGATCAGTTATTAAGTTCAGTTACATATGGGGCAAAGCTAAATAAAAGAGATTTGAGTCAGGTAATGTAGCTTTCTGCACTCATATTTTGAACAGATATTTATTAAAAGCCTACCATAGGCCAACTATTGTTGTAGGTCTTAGATACAAAACAATGAACAGAATGAAATTCTTCCTTTTGAAGAGTTTGCATCCTAGCCAGGGACACACAAATAAAATAGAATGATGAATGATTTATCTTCAGACCGGGGTAAGTGTGCAGTCAAAAGGGGTGCTTATGTTATATGGGATGGTCAGAACAGGTTTCTAAGAGGAGATAACTTAAAAAAAAATAAGGAGATAACTTTTTGAGCAGAAATCTAAAATAAAGCGAGGGAGTGAACTCTCTAGATATATAAGGAAAAAGATATCCAGAGAATAGCAGAAGCAAAAGCCCTGAGGAGGGAATGTTCTTGATGACCATGGTGCAGTGAGTGAAGAGAGATGGCAGGAGAGGGGTCAGGGATGGAGTTACTCAGAGTCTTTGAAGCCATTACAAAGCCTGTAGATATTTCTTCTATGGTTTCTAGAAATCCCTGGAAGTTTCAAAGCAGGAGAGAGACAAAATCTGATGTAGATTTGAAAGATGAGACGGTCTACTCTACACATGCCGGAAGATTAGTTGGAAGCCAATGGCCATGCCAGGCTGTGATGACGGGGGCAGAAATGAGGGAGGTTGGAGGTGTTAGGATTGCAGACATATTCTGAAGGTAGAACCAACAGGAGTTGTTGATAGACTCGATATGGAGTATGAGACAAGGAAAGGAGTCAAGGATGATTCTAAACGTTTTGGTCTCAGAATTTGGGGGAGTTGTAATATTGTTGGTGAGAAGGGCTAGAGAGCCAAGGGTTTGTTTGCTAAGCTTGCAAAAGTAAGTTTGCTAAGCTCCCAATACTGATCCATGTAGGCAGTTTGGGTGGAAGATTTCTCTCTGCAGACATTCCATAAGTATGCTAACCCGTGCAACGAGATGAGCATGGCTGGGAGGGAGGAGGTCTGAGTACTGAGTCCCTCGATGCTCCTATATTTAGAGGTCGTTAAGAGCAGCAGATTCCAGTCAAGGAGATTGAGAAGGAGCAGCTGGTGAAATAGGAAGGAAACCAGGAGAGCGGTGTTCCAGGGGTTGAGCGAAGGCAGTGTTTCAAAGAGGGAGTGATGAACCATGTCAAGCGCTCCCGAGAAAGCAAGATGAGGTCGGAGAATGGACTCGACACCATGGCACATACAGTGACCTTGATAAGAGTGGTTCCAGTGAGTAGTAGGGAAGAGCACCTGCTCAAAGTGGGTATGGGAGAAGTGAGTCAGGAAACAGAAACAGAAAATGTAAACACACATGAAAGGACTTTGCAATAAAGGAAAAGAGAGAAATGAGGCAGCGGCTAGGGATGAACCTGGGGTCAGGGGAGGTTTGTAAGACGAGGGAAGTTACAGGTTGGTATGTTGTGTGTTGATGGAAATGACCCACAACATTCTACACCAGTGATAAAGCTGCTGGTGCAAAAAGTGGGGGCTATTCCAAGAGCAAAGGCTTGGGGTGGGTGAGTGTTCCATGATGGAAGAGCCTTAATGGGAGCACTTAGTGGAACCTTAATGGAACCTTCCTTGATAGAACCTCAATGGGAGCATAGACCATCCAGCTGGGTAGGTAGGTTTCTCCGCGGTAGTTTCGAATGGAAGTTCTCTTCTCATTTCTTCTACATTTTCAGTTCGATGAGAAGCAGAGTCATCAGCGGAGGCCATGGGTTTGAGGAGAGAGAAGGTGTTAAATAATCAGCAGTAGGATCCCTTACAGTGATCTGAAAGGGTGGGGTTTTTTTGGTTTTTTGGTTCTTGGGGTTTTTTTGGGTTGTTGTTGGCTCAGCTCTTTTGAAAAAGAGAAATAAAATAATTTCTCACCCTTGATATTAGGACCTATCTTATGGTCTTTCTGAGAGCAAGAATTCCACAGTTTGAACACTGGGCTCACCACTCCCCTAGCTCCACACCCCTCAGACTTTTCTCTTTCTTCTTTATCTGAAATGACGCTTCGTAGCCTTGGTCGCCTGGGCTCACGAGCCTAGAATCAGCTTCAGTTGCTCTCGGCCCTTCATCCCGCGTACCCCATGGGGGTGAGAAGTCTGGTCGAGGAACTAGCAGACCTGGCTTCTAGTCCAGTTACCGGTTATGTGACTTCAGGGATGTCATTTAACTTCTCTATGTCTTAACCTCTCTGTGCCTTAACTATGAATCCGAGTTGATAGAATTCTCTCCCGGATCAAAGAAACCCAATGTCCTAGTTAGTGTGTACATCTCCTTTGTAAGTAATTTTAAGATTTCCATTGGGATTTTTGAACTAGGGCAGTATAGTGGGACTATCACGACCATTCTTATAACCCCTGGGGGGAGCCTGAGAGGAAGAGGGAGCCCCTTCGAGCTGTCCTTCCTGATCCACAGAGAGGATGTGATTCTCAAAGACCCCTGCAATAATGGACTTTCTTCTTCTTCCGCGCACAGGTGAGAGAATGAATTGCCCGGAGATGCCTGGGCGCTTGGGAAGCGGTGTTCTGCTGTCCCTGGCATCCGAAGGAATAAGTAAGAGCATGAACAAGAGCATCCACGTGCTTGTCACCAGGGCAGAGTCACCGGGAAACAGTGTCAAGAAGAAAATAATGTCTCTGGATCTGCCCGAAGGGGGGTCTCCACGCTATCTGGAAAATGGCTATACATTTCATCTGGAAAACCTGAGCTTGGGGATCCTGGAAAGCAGGAAGGAAAATGAGGGCTGGTACTTCATGACCCTGGAGGAGAACTTTTCAGTTCGACACTTTTGTCTGCAGCTGAAGCTCTATGGTAATCATGGGGCTTCCCCAGTCTGCGCGGGGTTGGGGGGCACCCGAGATCATCCCTTACCTAAGGATTTGGGCATCTCTCAGGAGCAAGGGTATCCAGAAATGGGAGCGTCTTGAAAGACCACCTAGTCCAGGGCATTTAGGAAGAGTGTAGGAAGAGTGTGCTTTAGGAAGAGTTTTCAGAGATTCACAAATTTTTTTGTCCAAATTACGCACTGATGGTCATTGATTGGCACTTGTTAGCCCTACCCCCACTTCCCAAAGGAAAGGGACCCAGCTGCCTATGGGCCACAGGATCCCAATCGGCAAATAAGACTTGGTTTGAAAAAAAGTTGCCCCCCGCCCCGCCCGATTTTTTGAATGTTTAAATACCACAGATAGAACCCAACCTCTTTTCTGTTGCTGAGGACACCGAAATCCAGGGAGAACTGGTTGGCTTGTGCTTACACAAGTCCTCATGGGTGGTTCCCCGCATGGGGGCCCAGGAAGAGGAGAGCTGAATCAGCCCATGCACCCCGCGCACGCCCCTCGCCACCACATCTACCTGGTGGAAAAGCACCTTTTTCTCATTGAAACAGAGGCTCTGTTACAAAGTCACTTAGCAGGGGCACCTGGGTGGCTCATTGGGTTAAGCCTCTGCCTTCGGCTCAGGTCATGGTCTCAGGGTCCTGGGATCGAGCCCCACATCAGGCTCTCTGCTCAGCAGGGAGCCTGCTTCCCCCTCTTTCTCTGCCTGCCTCTCTGCCTACTTGTGATCTCTCTCCCTCTCTCTCTGTCAAGTAAATAAATAAAAATCTTTAATAGAAAAAAAGCCTACATGATAGGAATGTAGGCTTAAAAAAAAACAAAACAAAACCAAAGTCTCTTAGCTGTAGAACTTGAGCTAGAATCTACACCCATCTGATCCAAGGCCAGTGCTTTTTTGAGCCTCTTTAACTGCCAGCCCTTCTGGAATGTACCGAGTTTGTATCTCTCAGACCCAGAGGCTCTTTGAATTTCCAGGAATCCTGACAACAGCCATGTGGGCTGTCCTGCTCTCTTGTAGAGACTTCCTTATCTTTGAGATGGCACAGAGAGCCCCACCTCCCCAGCATTTCCTTGAAATCCTCAGGTGCCTGCAGGAAAGCCAGCAACACCACCCTCCCCCTTCCCCGAGCCCAGGCATCCCCCCTTCTTCTGCATAGTGTATGCAGACTCCCCTCAGCCTTCTGCCAGGTACCAAACAGCTCCGACCACTCCAAGAGTGGCCCTAGGGATGACACATCATGCATTTTCTAGAACAGTTCACTGCCTTCGTCGCATCGTGTCACACAAACCCTTACCTGGGAAGATACAGTCTCTGCAGCCATGATATTCTTCTCAAGCCCAAGAAAGAGGCTGAGTTTCAGCCTTAGGTTCTGATCTTGCCATGAGTGATATTTCATGAGACACTTCACTGCTCTGGGACTCAGTTTCCTCACCTGTAAAATGGGAATACTTACAACTAAGATTTAATCATTGAGAAAGTTGTTGAGAGGATTAAAGACTGTGATAAGTGTAAAATTCCAGAATCATGCCCATCCTACAGTAGTTGTTAAATAAATACAACTTGCCCCTTTGCCTTGGCTATTTCATAGCATCAGAGCGAGATCTCCCTTAGCCCCCCTAAGCCCCCTCCCCACACAGACACACATACACAGACACATAGACATGCACACACACACTCCAGGTAAAACCCCACCACCGTGTTATTCTTTCAGGTCTAGGGGTAATCCTTTACCAATGACAATTAAACCGTGTAGGATTAGTTTGCAGAAAATGCCACGGGTAAAAAAACAGAAGACTGGGAACCTCAGCAAGATCAAGTGGATTCCTTAACAGTAGTGGTGGGAGGGAACTAAAAGATAAATGATTTTTCCCTGTTTGGTCCCGAGGTTGTACTGGAAAGGAGTATAGTAGAGAGAGAGAGAGGGATTTGGGGGAACCAGCAGATCCCCACTGGAAATAAATCACACTGCAGACCCACAGGGAGGGAAAAGCACCATGAGGCTGCATTTTCTTCTTACAAGAAGGTCAAGGTAGACTCCGAGGGGTTCAGTTCGGTGACGGCTTCCTTCCTCCCCCTCTTGACAGAGCAAGTCTCCACTCCGGAAATTAAGGTGTTGAACTGGACCCAGGAGAACGGGAACTGCAGCCTGACGCTGGCCTGTGGCGCGGAGAAGGGGGACTATGTGGTTTACAGCTGGACCGAGGAGGTGGCCCCCCACCCGCTGAGCCCAGCCAACAGCTCTCACCTGCTGCACCTCAGCGTCGGCCCCCAGAACGTCAACGATGTCTACACCTGCACCGTGAGCAACCCTGTCAGCAGCCGCTCACAGGCCTTCACCCCCAAGTCCCAGTGCGGGCCAAAATCTTCAGGTGAGCGCTCTGGAGGGGGCGGGTGTGGCACGTTGGCCATCGGGGCTCAGGGCTCCCCTGGACTAAATGCTCTGCTCCCACAGCCGTGGCCTCCACCTTGGGGAAAACACTTTACATTTTCTCCGTAGTTGGTAAAAGCCTCTTCGCGGGCATTCCGTGAATGGCCTCTGCTCATAACCACCGGGTTGGCATGACGCTCGGTTCCCACTTGAGAACAATGATGAGAAATGATGAAGCCAGACCCGGGGTGCAGGCCTCCCCGCTGAGGTTCTTCCTCTCCCCCTGGCTTGACTCCGAGCAGCAGGGGTAGCTGGGTGAGAGAGTGAAGGCGGCAGGTCCCCCCCTCCACTGACCGATAAGCGCTGCTGACCGCCTGTGCACAGCAAGCTGGGCATGGACGGGACGCGTGATCTCTGCGCTCCAGCAACATGTTGTGAGGACAAGACGCGAAACGTTTGCCCAGCAACGAAAGGCAGGATATAATAAGGGCCCCATTTTATGGAATGGACTGCGGATCTCATAGCAAATCAGAAGGCCGGGGGAGTCAGCTCTTGGACTGAGACTTGGACTGTGGAGGTTGGGGAGAATAATAAATCATATAGTGCTTTGTAATTGGCCACGCACTTTCAATACTGTGATCTCTTTTGATCCTCCCAATAGCCTGACCAGATATGTGTTAGCATCATCATCTTCATTGTACAGATGAGGACCTGGAAGGTTGTAGCATTTAAGTGCCTGCCCAAGTTTCTTCAGATTATAAACAGTAGAATTAGCACCCGAACCTAGACCTTCTGACTGCTCATTCTCCAGGAAGAAGAGCATTGTTATTCTGCTATCGGAAGGGAGGGAGGGCTGAGGACGTAACCATTTGATGTTGGAAGCAGGATAGACAGACCACTGACTCTTTTCAATAACAGATCCTGTTTGCATTCCTCAGGTGGGTTCGGGGACAGAAAGACCTGGGTTCTGGCCTTCAAAGCCTTACTTACGCCCTGACACTCTCCTCCCTGCACCCGTCACAGGCACCAGGAGTCGTTCCAAGGAGACTTCAGCCCGCAGTAGACTTGGTGTCTATGGAGGCTTGCTAGAGTTGGTAGAAGGTGGCCCCAGGACCCTTGACCCAATGCTACTCTGTTTACTTACAAGGATAAGGTCACTTAACTTGTCTACGACTTAGATTCTTTATCTAAAATAATAACAACTGACAGATGTCAATGGTTTACTATGTGTCACTTAGGTGGCATCTCATTTAATCCTCACAGCAACCAAATAGTATTAGGATTCCTGCTTTCTAGATGAGGAAAGAAAGATATCATATCAAAAGGGCGCACACGGAACAAGGTACAGGGCTAAGCTGTCTGATCCTGGAATCCTCACAGGAACTAGTGGAAGAGATAATGCATAAAAATTGCGGGTTTTTTTTCTTGGGGGCACAGTCTTCTGTGCTTACAGCAACTGTCTTAGAGCAAAGACAGGGCATCTAGTGTTTTGCCCTGTTCTATCTCAAATAAGGAAGAACTCTTTTCATGCTTCTCAGGGGGGTTTAAGAATTTCATTGGTGCATTCCAAAGTCTTGATAGGTTATGAAGCTTTGCTAGGGGCATTTGGCTCAGGACATCCTAAAGACACATGTGAAGATGCTCTTACTTACCTAGGCTACATAAAGGACCAATTATGCACAACATGACCAGATTTATTGAGTATGGAGCCAGCTCTTGTGAGGGGTGAAGGACCATGAAGAATAGAAACATGGAGCCACGAGAAAGCCCCATCAGGATCTCCGCTCAGTTGTTAGGAGAAACACCTGACATGAGGCAGCCTTTTCACTGTCTTGGGCCCCTGTTTCATCATCTGTAAAATGAAGAGGTGACCTCATGAAGTTCTGCCCAGGGTCCATATTCTATGATTCAGTTTGCACGTACATTCATAAGAAGTGCTAACAAAGGGCTATGACGAGTATTAGCCTGCTGGGGCTGCTGGGACAAAGCATCGTAAATGGGGAGGCTGAGATACCCGAAATGTGTGATCTCACGGTCCGGAGGCCAGAAGTCCACAGTCAAGGTGTTGGCGGAGCTGGTTGGTTTTCGCCCCTGAGGCTTCTCTCCCTGGCTTGCAGAAGGCTGCCCTCTTGCTGTGTCTCTATATGGTCTCTCCTCTGTGCATACACATCTGGTGCCTCCTTGTGTGTCTGGATTGCCTCTTCTTATAGGACACCGGTAAGATTGGAGTAGGGTCTACTCTAATGGCTTTAGTTTAACGCAATCATGTATTTTAAGATCCTGTCTTCAAATACATTCACATTCTGAGGTACTAAGGGTTAGGGCCTCAACGTAGGAATTTGGGAGGGATGCTATGCAGCTCATAGCACCACCCTGCTGACCTCATTTGAACTTGATTACCTCTTTAAAGACCCTGTTTCCAAAGACCCTATTTCCAAAGACCCACATTCTGAAGACTTCAACATATGCATTTTGGGGGAAACATAATTCAATCCTTTTTTTAATTCTTTTTTTTTAAATATTTTATTTATTTACTTGACAGAGAGAGAGAGAGAGAGAGATCGCAAGTAGGCAGAGAAGCAGGCAGAGAGAGAGGGGGAAGCAGGCTCCCCCGTTGAGCAGAGAGCCCAATGCGGGGCTCGATCCCAGGACCCTGAGATCATGACCTGAGCTGAAGGCAGAGGCTTTAACCCACTGAGCCACCCAGGCGCCCCACAATTGAATCCTTAACACGAATGGAGATCCCTCCTCCCTGCCTCCACGGATGAGAGAGAACAGCACATCAGAAATCACATAGTCGGTCTGTGGTGCACCATTCCCAGTCCACCAGGTTGTCTAAAGAGAGAGTTTTATTAGTTTATTGGTACTAATTCTTAAAATACTGTGCTTAGTTTGACAAAACTTTTACTGAGCTTCTACCACGTTCCAACACTGTGCTAGGTGCTGAGTACGCAAAGACCAAAAAAAGACATGATCCTTGCCCTTAAGGAAGGAGATCGTTTCTGTAAATAACTGGTCCTAAGTTGTGTGGTGTGATGGGCAGAATGGAAGTAAAAAGAGGAAGCAGCAACGGACCCTATCTGGAGGGATCCAAGAGAGCATCACAGAGGATGTGCCATAAACTGGATTTTGAAGAATAAACAGAAATTGCCCAAGCAGATAAAAGGAAGATATTCCAGGCAGAGGGAAAGGCAGAGGCAGCTGGGCCTTGTCCTGTATTATCCTATAGGCAACGGGAAGTCACAAAGCCTTTTGGGTAGAGCAGTAACAAGATCGGCGTTGCATTTCAGAGAGAAAATTCAGGGGTGTGGAGAATAGGTTGGGGGCAGGGCAGAGGCAGCAGAAAGAGAAACTGGTGGGGAAGAGCGGCCATTGCAGCGACCCATCGAGAGATGACGAGGCTGGACCAAAGCAGTGACCATTAGTTTGGTGAAGACTTCCCACAAGGGACTTCCAGGCTTGGGGCGAAGCCGCGGGGTCCCAGCGTTTATTAAGCCATTTTTCTAGTGACATGCGCCCAGGCTCTCGTCACAGATGCATCCTTCTTCCGACTGCCACGTCGTTGCTCTACAGTAAGAAACATCTTAGGGTCTCTCGCTATGAAGCATCGTTGTTGCCACGCCCGGGTCTTAGTTTCTCCAGGGAGCTCTCGGGGCGTCATGTGCAGCAACCTCCTGTGGGTCAGTTGTGACCATCTTCTGTGGTGGTTGGACCTACGCCGGAAAGGATATACCAAACCTTAAGTAATCAGCTAAAAGGGAATGTCCCTGGAAGCTCATCTTGAAAAGAGGACCCTTGGCAGAAAGTTGGCTCAGCAAGTCTGGGTTAGCTCAGGGGAAGAGATGAATGACACCTACCCGTGAGCCCTGGGGCTCCCCCCTTGCTCACAAGGCCTTTCTAATAATGGGAGCACCCAAACTACAGAGGCATCTAGATGCACCACGCACAGAGGCAGGGCCCCTTCACGGTGCTCCCAGTCCACAAAGCATGACAATAGCGGTAGGAGGATGGAGCCTGGTACCTCTCCTGGGGCGAGCAGGTAGTCCTTGGCTGGACAGCCGCCTGATGGGACAAGGTTTGCGCTGCCGCGAGGTGTGGGAGCAAACTGTGGGCACAGCTGGGACCCTCTTCCCCCCAACGCTGGAGGGGGGGACAGGCGGGTGTAAGGGGCTTTTCTGGGAATTGTGAACTCTTGTCAAAGTGTGTACTTGGACGGTCCCAGATTAGTGCATGGTTTGTGTGAGCATCCTTCCCCCAGCCCAACTCTGAGAGGAAGCCATTATCAACACGAAGGCGTATTTTTGTTTTGTTTTTTTTTTTTGAAGATGGCTGGCTTCTTCGGGGAGTGTCTTTCAGACTGCTCTGCTGACAGAACCACATGAAAGGCAGGAAAGAGATCTGGCATTCTAAGACCGTTACGGTCGCATCTCGGATCTCCTGGGGGCAAACTATATGTGTTCCTCAGAGTCTTTTTTGTGAACTTCTTTATCTCCCTAAAGAATAAGTTTTGGGGACTTGAGGAGGGAGAGAAGTTTTTGTGTTTCTGTGGTAGCAGACAGACTTTTAGAGAGAAAAAAAGGCCCTCTGGCATTTTCCTTGGAGGTGTGTCTACTTGTCAAGTTGTCATGGTTTATTTTTTTTAAAGATTTTTATTATTTATTTCTCTGACAGAGAGAGAGAGAGATCACAGAGTAGGCAGAGAGGCGGGCAGAGGGAGAGGGGGAAGCAGGCTCCCCTCCGAGCAGACAGCCCGACGCAGGGCTCGATCCCAGGACCCCAGGTTGTCATGGTTTAAACCACGGCCAAGAGGGTAGAGGGCCAAAGGGCGGGGACTCCTCATAAAGGGCGCTGGAGTTCTCAACCGGCCTCCTTGGCTGCTTCTAACAGGCTTCAGGGGAGAAAAGGCCCCAACCTCATGTATAGGAATATTCAGATTGGGTTTCTCTGTGCGTGAACAGTGGGGCCCCTGGGCCCCAGAACAACGTTTCTCTGATTGCTGAGTGATGCCTTTTGGAGAGTCCTCACTGAGGAAGAAGAGGGAGAGCTGGGGTCTTCTGTCACAGGAAACGGTGGTTTGAAAATGGGAACACAGGTGGTGCTGTGGCACAGGCACACCCTCTCTTCCTGGTCCCATTTCATTATCATGAAGCATTTGCTAAGTAGGTCATCGCTCATTCCCTTCTGTTCCTGCTTTGAGCCTTTCAGAAGTGACCCTGAATTCCTTCTGAGACCCTCTGATGATACTCAGCGTTGTGATCACTCTTAACCAAAGGATGCAGGACAGGCTTCCCCCTCGCTTTGTTCTGTGGCTTCTCATTTAATTTACCTTCCTTCATTATGTGCTTATTAAGTGCCTCCTAACCCTACGTTGTATCAGGTGGCGGGTGGTGCAAATAAAGCATAAGGAACGGGGTCTACCTTCAGGAATTTAGAATCTAGGTGGGACTTCTATACCTTACTAGGTAGAAAAATATCCTCATCTTAAGAAACGTCTACCAGAATTCTTCTCGTAAGGAACAGGGTACCTTAATTTAAATGTTAGAGGGCAGAAGGTGCGACCCTCCCCAAGGAATCCAGCTGTGGGTTAGATGAGTCTCTATGAGAAGGGACAGATGTGGCTTGTGCAGATATAGGAAGAGAAAAAGAGGGTCTGAGCCTATTACCAGATG
>CM053618.1:3227301-3247483 GCA_028646535.1 Procyon lotor | reverse complement strand
GTTCTAGTCTCTTAATTCAGACTCTGGGACTGAGTGGCCAGGGCTAGGTCACGCGATTGTGTTCTGCCTCCCAGGGAGGCTGGGAATTGAATCTCTGACCTGTTCCACTTTCACAGCGGTTGGTGAGTTCTGCCTCTTACGAGTTAGGAGATTCCACAAACACAAGCAAGTGAGACGGAATGCTGAGCAGGCAAAAAGAAAAAAAAAAAAAAGATCACTACGCCACCCTCCTATAAACGTGGGCTCATTCGCTATCTGTTCTCAAAAGCCGAGGAAACTACTATCGACGATTTGTAAACCTTGGGGTTACGAGCACTCGGTCCCTTACCACAACTCAGATGGTTCTAGCAGGATAGTTCTCAACACTTGGGTTTTTCCTGTGGCCGAATTCTGCCCAATGGAAGGAAGGAGAGAAAGGGAGAAAGAAGAAGCTCTCCCCTCAAAATTCCCTGGCGGAGGCTCAAGACCTCACTGAGGAGGACGGCCGTGTCCTGTGGACTTTCAGGCTGTCCTTCAAATGACATTTGATGTCAGGTTCTGCACCATCAGGCTCCAGGTTCAAGTGGGAAAGCACACACCCCTCAGCTCACACCCTTTCCCCCCGAGGCACTGCTGGTGAGGTTGGAGCGTTCCTTCTCTTCAGACCTAAAAATGAAACTGATACTTAAGTCCAGTTCCCCATGTTTCTTTTCTAATGTTTTCTTTTGACCGAGCATCTCTGAATTCTAGAGAACTCAAGAGGAACAGACCATTCTCAGTTTTAAGGGGCCGGGCTCGGAAATGCAGCTGGGTGTGGTCCCAGACCTCTCGAGGACACTTACTCGGGGCCTAGGGACCCATGTCATTGGTCAGCGGAGCCCAGGCGGGCTGAAGGTGACAGCACCTTACGTGTCTTCCTGAGTTTTTGTTTCTACCTCCTGGAAATGAATAAAGTTTGGACAATCCATCAAGGAATTTGCCCTTTTGTGTTGTGTTACCTAGAAGTTTTGTAACAGCAATATGGCAAGACACGTCCCACAGCCTTGTGTCTCTGCAGCTGTGAAACACAGAGGGTGGCCGATAGGGTCTGATGGGCTGTGAAGCGGCCCCTTTCCTAAGGTGTGAGCGAGGGTTAGCTCCGTGCTCCCCAAGTCACTGAAGTCGGGAGCCGTTCTCTCCCACACCTGCCAATATTCCCAATGTGATGCAAATAGTAGGGTTGCCGGAGTGCCTTTAAGAAAAACGCTGATGCCCAAATCCTACGTGGAACCCAAACGAAATCTGGGTGGACACCTTGAGAAACACCCACCTAAAGGCGGCATCGAGAGCCAGAAGGGATTCTGTGGCGCGTTCCACGCAGCGGCCACTAGAGGGAGACGGAGCAATACGGTCCGGGCCCCGCCGGCCTCGCCGGCACCGCTTCTGGGGTCTCAGGGAGCAGGGCTGAGTCCCACACTCAGCTGCATGGTGGCCGCATTCCCATCAGTTCGCAACCCCGACGGGCTAAGGGGGAGAGCCGACCCCCGCCCAGAGATGAGGAAGCCCCGTGGGGGTCGATGGCTGACTCCAGTCAAGGTTCCCTACGATCCGTTCCCGTCGCAGAAGACTCCTAATTTTGCTCAGTGCCTGGGTCCTTCAAACCACGTCACTGAGTTCCTACCCAGTGTTGGAGCTTGTCATCTAGTGGGGGATGCGAAGAGCACAGACGGCCGCAGCGCGGCGAGCGGTGGCCCCCAGGCGGTCTACAGGGAGCCCCCTGCCAAGGAGGAGCCCCTGTCGGTGATTACAGCGGGGCGGACGCTGGGCCAGCCAGACTGCGCGGCCCCCTCAGCAGAGCAAGGAGAGGATGCTCAGTGAGCACACAGGACGTGCCCCCGACTCGGACTTCAGGAATGAGGAGAGTAGGCTGACTTTACGCAAAATGTTGGAAGTAACAGCGGAAATGAAGTAGAACGTTTCCAGCCAAAGAGAAGACCCTGAAGCTCAGAATTAAAAAAAAAAAAAAAAAGCAAACCAAGATTTCACTGCAGTCACGCTTCTGACCTGAGAATAGGAGGAGGGGAGAGGGGAAAAAAAAGGGGGGGCATAATTTATGTAAATATCTATGCAAATATTTATGAAAATATTCAGCTCTCTAAATGTATGCAATGGTTCTGCCGAATTTATACTTCTGCTGACTGTACATTAGAGCTCCTCTATCCGCATTCCTCATTAGCAGTGGATGTGAGCTGATTTTCTTGGCCAATCAAGTATGTGATGTAGCAGTTATTTTAATTTTCACTAAAATTATGTCTAATCTTTAGACATAAATTTATGTCCATTTGTAGACATAATTTTTAAAAACTATTTTATGAAATTCTTTTTTCAGTTCTCCATTATAATAAAAATCCATTTATCATCCCATATACTAATATTTCAGAAAATCAAGTAGTATTAATTAGCTAAGTGCCCATTTAAATCTCAAACATCCTTTGGTTTGGATGATAAATTATGTGATTACTCTGGGAAGAAGAGAACAAGGAATTGACCTATGGAGTTCACAATGGGGAGATCATTCCAGCTTACCGAGAGAAATAAATGCTAATTCATTTTGTTAGGAGGTAAGGATATCAATGCTAATTAATTCTTATTACTGGTAGAAAAACATAGACTTGTATGTGTTTCTTAAAATGTAATGTGTAATCGCGAGTAGAACCGATTGGTTTCTAGATGTAGGCCAGTCTATTAAGGCACTATGACATATTGGCGAGAGAAAGGACGAGGCCGTAGAAAAAGTGGCTTCTGGCTGACTCTTTGTGGGTGCAGGGCTCCACCAAGAAGAAATTAGAAGGACACACTACAGTAGGCTGGCCCACGGGCACCATCATGAAAATGGCAAGTGGCCAGGTCAATTTGAATAAAAAGAAACATGGCCATCCTTCTGACAAATTCTGATTGTATTTCAATTTACTTTCGTGAATGCAGATGCTGTGCTGTTAGGTGCCTGAAAGTTTCACGATTACTACCTCCTTTAAGCAGATGGTGTCTACCTTTTATCATTATGCACCATGTTCTCACTCAAGCCACACGTACAATGTGCTTAGTGCACAGAGCTCACATGAAAAGGAAATTTAGGAATTACGTTGGAGGCTTGATGACATCAGGTGTATTGACTACTCGATAGGAGCTCGAGGACTAGGAATCTCTAGATGACACGCTACCCACCATTTTCCAAGAGAAGGTGACACCAATGATAAAAATGTCTAACAGTAATATTGAGAGTCTGGCATATTTGGGGATATTCAGTCAGTCTGCGTACTTGCAACAAAACCTGAACACAGGGTAGATTGAGTTTCAAGTCCCCAACGTGCTCTCTACCCAAGAAAACAGGTGTAGGAAACTCCAAAATATGCTTAAATTGCTCAAATATGTTATTTATATATATATATATATATATATATATATATATTTACATATGTATACACTGCAGAACAATTGCTGTACTCAAAATAATGAGCACATCCAACACTGCCAAAGTTATTTTGTGCCTTTTGTGATCCTACTCACCTGTCCCCCAGCCAGGTAACTTTGATGTGCTTTCTGTCCCTATAGATAAGTTTGCATTTTCTAAATTTTTTTTCTTTTTCTTTTTTTTTTTAATTCAGCTGTAAATTTCTTTTCTTTTCTTAAGATTTAATTTATTTATTTGACAGAGAGAGACACAGCCGAGAGAGGGAACACAAGCAGGGGGAGTGAGAGAAGGAGAAGCAGGCTTCCCACTGAGCAGGGAGCCCGATGCGGGGCTCGATCCCAAGACCCTGGGATCATGACCTGAGCCAAAGGCAGAGGCTTAATGACTGGGCCACCCAGGTGCCCCTAAATTTTTCTAACTGGAACTTAAAGTACACTTCGTATCTGGCTTCTTTCACTTGGCTTGATTACACTGTGATTCACCCATGTCCGCAAGTGCGTTAATAGACCACTCTGTGGGGGCGCCTGGGTGGCTCAGTCGTTAAGCGGCTGCCTTCCGCCCAGGTCGTGATCCCGGGGTCCTGGGCTCGAGCCCCACATCGGGCTCCCTGCTCTGCGGGAAGCCTGCTTCTCCCGCTACCATTCCCTCTGCTTGTGTTCCCTCTCCCGCTGTGTTTCTCTCTGTCAAATAAATAAAATCTTTAAAAAAAAAAAAATAGACCCCTCTGTATACACCAGCGTGTGAGAGTTCCAGTTCCTCCACGACCCTGCCAACATTTGCTCCAGGGAGCCAGACTTCTCCCAAGAAACAGAACCAATTGGATATCTACGTGGGTAGCTAGAATGAGGCTTTATTATAAGGAATTGGCTCATGATGATGATGGAGGCTGAGAAGTCCTACAGTCTGCGGTCTGCAACCGGTAGGACCTGGAGGGCTGGTGGAGTGACTTCCGGTTAGAGCTCAAAGGTCTGAGAACCCTGAGCATAGATGGTGCGATTCCCAGGCAAAGGGCGAAGACTAGTGTCTCAGCCCGGGCAGTCAGTCAGGCACAGCGAGCCCACTCAACCTTCCTCTGCTTTACTCTGCACCAATTCAAATGCTAACCCCTTCTAGAAACACCCTCCCAACACACTCAGAAATAAAGTTTTACCAACGATCTGGGTATCCTATGGTCAAGCTGACACATAAAATTAACCAGCCCAGTGAGTCTTTTTAGTTCTATCCGTTTTAAAGGATGTGTACAAGTACCTCATTGTGGTTTTAATTTGATTTCCCTTGTGGCTAATGATGTTGAGCATCTTTTCATGTACCCGTTGGCCATCTATATGTCTTCTTTAGAAAAATGTCCATTCAGATCTTCTGCCCTTTTTTTAATTGGACTTTTTTTTTTTTCTTTTGCTATGGAGTTGTATGAGTTCTTTATATATTTTGGATATCAGCACCTTATCAGATGTATAGTTTGCAAATATTTTCTCCATTCAATCGGTTGCTTTTGCATTTTGCTGATGGTTTCCTTTGCTGCACAGAAGCTTTTTAGTTTAATGTGGTCCCATTTGTTTTTGCTTTTGTTGCTTTTGATTTTGGTGCCAGATTAAAAAAAAAAAAAAGCACCGCCAAAACTTATGTCAGGAAGCTCACTGCCTATGTTTTCTCCTGGGGGTCTTGTGGTTTCAGGTTTTATATTCAAGTCTTTATATTCAAGTCTTTAATATATTTTGAGTCAATCTGTCTATGGTGTAAGATAGTGGTCTATTTCACTTTTTGCATGTGAATATTCAGTTTTCCCAGCACCATTTATTTGAAGAGACTATTTTTCCCCATTATAGATTCTTGGCACCTTTGTTATAAATTATGTGACCACATATGTGTAGGTTTATTTCTGATTTTATTTACTTGACCCTTCTCTCTGTTTTTCATTGGCGAGAGTCTTTTCAATTCTGTTTATCTTTTCAAAGAAACAGCTCTTAGCTGACCTTCTTTATTTTCTTTTTCATCCCTGTTTCACTTATTTCTGCTCAATCCTTTATTATTTCCTTCCTTTCGCTAACTTCTTACATCACTTGTACTTCTTTTTCTAATTCCTTGAGATGGGAAGTTATTTATCAGCTTTTTTGAAATAGGCACTTATTGCTATGAACTTCCCTCTTAGAACTGCTTTTGCTGCATCCCACAAATTTTGGTACGTTATATTTCCATTTTAATTTTTCTCAAGGTATCTTAAAATTTTTGTTTTCTTCTTCGACCCATTAACTATTCAGTAGCATGTTGTTTAATTTCCACATATTTGAGAATTTTTCAGTTTTCTCTGCATAATTTCTAGTTTCCTACCATTGTGGTCAGAAAAGATGCTTGATATGAATTCAATTCTATTTAATTTATTAAGAATTGTTTTGTGCCCTAAGATATCACCTATTCTGGAGAATGTTCCATGTGTCCTTGGGCAGAATGTATGTTCTATTGTTTTTGGATGGAATGTTCTGTGTATGTATCTCTTAAGTCCATTTGGTCTAATGGGTCATTTAAAGCTGGTGTCTCCTTATCGTTTTCTGTCTGGATGATCTATGCATTGATGTAAATGGGCTATTAGAGTCCCCTATTGTTACTGCCTTGTTGTCAGTTTCTCCCTTTAGGTCTATTCATATTTGCTTTAGAATATTTACATGCTCCTGTATTGGGTGCATAAGTATTTACAAATGTTACATCCTCTTGTCAGATTGACCCCTTTGTCATTATGTAATTGGAGGTACATAACTTTAGATGTAAAGACACACACAGACTGAAGGGTAAGGAATGGAAAAATAGAAAAAGATATTCCATACAAATGGAAACCAAAAGAAAGCTGAAGTAGCTATACTTATATCAGACACAATAGAATTTGAAACAAAGGATAATATATATTCAAGTATACTATTTTTTATCCTGCTTTGCTTTATTTATTTTCTTGGGCATGTAACCCCTTCAGGGAGAAGCTAATCATTAAAATTTCCCTTAGAATGAAATTGAGCTGGAATAGGGCCACAGAGTTAGATTAAATTCTTCTGTAATTAACCCAACGCTTCACCTCCTTCGCCATCAGTGCCTTTTAGAGATCACTAATATTAGAGGTGGGACAGTGTTGGGCTGTAGTTTCAGTATTTTTTGTGGCCTACTTTTATATGAGAACCCTAGAATCCAACTACTATGAAATAGGTGGCAGCTCACAATGTGTCTCTGATTTCCAGTCCCTCCTCAGTGCCGCTTTCTCAGCAAAATTCTGGAGGGGATGGCGATTGTGGGGCAAAACGGTTTGGTTTTGCACTGGAAGCTTTCAGATTCTGTCCCATCTTGCCAGGGCACACTGTCACAAACTTAAGTGTCATCTAAACTTGTCCTTCTTCTTGAAGTCTCTGTTTATGGCAGGCCTGCTTGCTCTTCTGGTCTGGACCCCAGACCAGCCTCCTGCCCCAATTCTCGAGCTATTTAGCTCTCTGCTCAACTACAAAGGGCACATCTTTCACTGGAATTCAGTACATCAAGGGTTTTTTGCATACACCTTTCGTTGCATATCCCATAGAAAAGTATGACTTTTGTTTTTGTTGTTATTATGAAATGGGAGGACTTTTGTATCTTTTTGCATCATATTAAGAGAAGAGGTCTCAAAAGTTAGTATCATCTTGATAAAAATTTGCTAGTTAGGTCTGGTAATCAAAGGCTGAAAGACAGAGATAAGGCAGTGGGTCCAGATTCAATAGGAGATACGTCCTTGAGTAAGATATCAATCTAGAGTTTCTACAGACTTAGACATGAGACCAAGCAACAGTTGGAAATGGCCAGAGAGGACTGAACATCCCACAGAGAAAGGAAAAGGAAGAGAGAGAATACGAAGTCGCATTTTCTGCAGCTCTTGGCAACTTCGTAGTCTTTCTTCTTTTTTCCTTCTCTGGGCAACGAAGAGATGGTAGACAAGTGGTTTTACACCTGTAGCAATTACATATTTCAGGAAGACATCTTGTAAAAGTATGAAAGTAATGTGGTTCAATCTTATGAAATGAGTAAATTAATTTGGGAAATTTCATTTTTATTTCCAATGTTTCTTTGGTCCCAAACGGCTGCCTAGTTCACCCCCAAACTACCTTTATGTAGATAAACGTATTCGACTACTCAATTTTGGACAAGTATTTAAGGAGAATGATGAGCAGGAGAGTTCGACGAATGACTTGGCCCAGGAGTTGGCCAAGGACACTTCTCAGTGGGAAAAGCTTTACACAGTCTTACTGCCCTTAGGTCTCAGGGGCCATGTCCTCAGCTTCTCCCAGCGCTTTCTGAAACAGCTGGGTTCGAGTTTCAACTGCTTGGCTCATGGGCCCAAATATTTATCCCCCTGACACCGCACACACATACAAGACCCCTGTTACTCTTCTAACAGGGAGTGGAGGCCTCTCCTAGAGAACAGTCCTGTACCGCACGTCGTTTCATCATTATATAATTATATTCATTATGTTATATAGTATACACATATACATAATATATAATTTATATAATCAAAATAATTATATAATACAATTATATACGGTAGAATTATATGTAATATAATTATATAACTGTAGTTCCATAATGGGAGTTCTTACCATTTATTAGGTTCCTACTGTGTCAACACATTCTTCTCATTCCCTATCCCCCCCACCTTTCACCTAATAATGCTAACTTGCTCTCCAAGTCCGCCTCAGCTGGGCTGTCAGTTCCTTTAGAAAGCCTTGCCCACACTCTCCTTGCCTCGGTTAGAGTCCCCTGCTGCTCTCCCAGTTCCCTGTCTTTTTCCCTCTTGCCACACTTAGCATACATATGGGAATTGACTGTTTAATTGTTGATCTCCCCAACAAGAACATGAGCTCCATGAAAGGAGAGGGATCCATTGCTTTGTTGTTCTTCGTAATGCCCCTTCGCAGAAGGGTGCTTGACACACAGTATGCATTCAATAAATATTTCCTCAGTAAATAATTAATTAATGCTAGGCATTTTGTATTATATAATAGGAAAAAAATTATCATCATAATACATAGACCAATGTTTCTCCAATCGGCTCGCTCATACTTCCTTTCTTAGTGGTCGCTATAAACTCTGCAGGGAAACTTACTCGCAGCAGGCTTTTTGTTGGAGGAAGGTCTTCTCGTTCACACAGGATTACAGCCTGGAAGGACATGGCTCAGCGCCGCCTGTGGATCTTGCTCCTTTGCCTGCAAACCTGTGAGTTCTGACCCTTGTTGATGCCCTGCAAGTTTCCTATTAAGAGTTAGAAATTGCCCATAAGGAAGACATTGAAATGCCCTCTCTAGGAACTTTCACCAGTACACTCTGGGTCTCAAAAAGTCTCCAACTGTCTGGGGAGAGACTTAGGATCCAAATCTAACTGTTTTTCAGCTTTTGAGTTTATGTTTGAATTTTATCTGTGCTCAGTCTGCAAACCCTTCTGTTCAGGATAGTCAGCACTTGGTAGGCCCACCCAGAAAAAGAATATATCATCTAAGAATATATCATCCAAAACCTTGAATAACTTAAAAGCATTTCTTTCTGGCTTTAGGTTCGGGTGTGTAAGTTTTTGATGGGGATATGCCCTTCCAAATTCTATTTCATCACTCTATCAGGTTAGAGTAATGCTTACCTATAATTATCATTGTAAGATCTTCATCTCTCTAAGCCCCCATTATTTTCACAGCACATTCAGAGTTATTACTCTTCTTCTACTCAAAAACTCTCCAAAGCAAATGAGGAAGAGATTGTTATCTCCATTTTATAAATAAGCTCTCAAAAAAGAAATGAACTTGAAACTTTGTTTCTTACTTAGAACTGAACAGTAAACTCTAAGGACACACGGGCACTGGTTGTTGTTATAAAGAAAACTGCAACACCAACACAGCTCTAGGAGGGTTTTGTCTTTGTAGTCTCTCATTAAATCCAAACAATTATCTTCTCTATGTAAAAATTGACTACGCTTGGCATTTCTTTTTTTTAAGATTTTATTTATTTATTTGTTGTTGTTTTTTAAGATTTTATTTATTCATTTGACAGAGAGAGAGAGAGGGCACAAGCAGGGGGTGGGTAGCAGGCAGAGGGAAAGGGAGAAGCAGGCTCCCCACTGAGCAGGGAGCCTGATGGGGTGCTCCATCCCAGGGCCCCAAGATCATGATCAGAGCCAAAAGCCACTTAACTGACTGAGCCACTCAGGCACCACTGTGCTTGGCATTTCTGAATCTGCTTATAGTCTCTCCTACCCACTGTGAAAAACTCACTAGCAAATTCCTGGTACGTGTTAGAACACAGAGAATCTAGTGGGTCGGGATTTCCTAAAAAGGTAGAATCAATACACCTTTGTCTCTCTGGTTCCCGTGACCATTTAAAGCTGCGGCTCCTTTAATTTGAACTTCATGGAGATTGCAACAACTAGGCGTGACAACTTTTTGGATCTCGTGCCAACCACCCTGACATGACAGACAAAAAATGCAACTAGATGGGGAAGAGAGTTGGACAGAAGCTAAGTGAAAATCTAAGGATGTCCCCAATCTTCCAGAGAATGACTGCAGGGTGACATTTGATGTCACTTAATTTGCAAAGCATTTTGCAATTTTTATGCCTATATGCTTATGTGAGTCACACTAAAGCCATTGAAGTAAACAAAAAATAGATATTATTAATCCCATTATACACAGAGGAAGTATAAACTAAGACTCAAGCTAAACAATTCACCTAAAGTTTCACAACCTGATATTTGTATGGCAGGAAACAATGTAGGTTCCTCTAATCCCAGGGCTAGAGCTCTTTCTGTTCAACCCTTCCTGGCCTCCTCTCATTAAGTTTTCAATTTCTTGAAATTGAGAGTGCTAGCACATGCAGATTTATTGTGATCCCTATTAAGATACCGACAGCATTTTTTCACCAAATTAGAACAAACAATTGTAAAATTTGTATGGAACCACAAAAGACGCCAAATGAACAAAGCAAATCTTGAAAAAGAAAAACAAAACTGGAAGCATCACAATCCCAGACTTCAAGATATACCGCAAAGCTCTAGTGGTCAAAACAGTATGGCACTGGCCAGAGACACATAGACACATAGATCCATGGAGCAGAATAGAAAACCCAGAAGTGAACCCATGATTATACGGTCAATTAATCTTCAACAAAGGAGGTGAGAATATGCAATGGGAAAAAGATTGTCCCTTCAACAAATGGTGTTGGGGAAACTGGATAGCTATGTGCAAAACAATGAAACTGGACCATTTTCTTATACCATACACAAAAAGAAACTCAAAATGGATTAAAGACCTAAAAGTGAGACGTGAAACCATAAAGCCCTAGAAGAGAGCAGAGACAACAATTTCTCTATAACATTGACTGTAACAACATTTTTTAAGGTATGTCTCCTGAGGCATAGGCAACAAAAACTAAAATAAACTATTAGGACTACATCAGAATAAAAGACTTCTGCACAGGGAAGGAAACAATCTATAAAACTAAATGCCAGTGTACTGAATGGGAGAAGATATTTGCAAATAGACATATCCAATAGAATTCCTCTGAAGTCACTGAAATGAGAGAAGTCTGGGTATGCAAACCCATGACTCTTCCACCCTGGAAAAGTTTCCTCAAAGAACCAAGACTCACAGTCATATGCTCCCAATTCTGCTTTTTCATCCTAACTTGTGACTATGATTCTGACTCCCTCTACAAGGGTCTAGCCCCCCCTGCAAGGGGGAAGATGGAAGAATCCACCACTTTTGCTCCATGCCCATTGTCTTCTATATGTTCTTTCTCATACTCCTTTATTTTTTTTTTAATATTTTTTATTTATTTGACACACAGAGAGAGATCACAAGTAGGCAGAGGGGCAGGCAGAGGGAGAGGGGGAAGCAGGCTCCCCACTGAGCAGAGAGCCTGATGCAGGACTACATCCCAGGACCCTGAGATCATGACCTGAGCTGAAGGCAGAGGCTCTAACCCACTGAGTGACCCAGGCACCCCTCTCATACTCTTTTAATTCTTCCTTCTCTCTACACTTTTCTTGCTTCTGTTTCTTCAACCCTTCACCTGGCTCCTGTTTCCTCTCCCCCAGTAATAATGGTAATAGCTAACCATTTATGGAGCAATCATGATATGTTTGGCCTTACTCTAAGTAGTCATATTTATTATTTACCTTACTCCTCACAATGTTCTATGAGATGAGCGCTATCAATATCCCAGTTTTACAGATGAAACACAGAAAACTAGAGGTCATGTAGCCAAAAAGTAGAGGAAATAGGATTTGAACTCCAATGTCTTTAGACTTAACCACTGAAAAGGTTGTCTTTGCACTTTGCTGTCTTTGATGCTGAAATGGAATAAAAATACAGCCCCTGCTGTTAATCATGATCACATTTTGAGATTTGTCAGTAGAGAGTGGTGATTTATTCTCATAAAGACAGGATTATTTAGATAGAGGATGGGGTTGGTGGGCAGGTCTTTGCCAATAATAGAAGTTTAAGTAGGCCACCAAAGCAGAATATCCAAGAAAGCGAGCATATCCAGACATAGTCCAAGTACCCGGTCATATTAATATGATGTGAGTTGACTTGAATTAGCGTCTTCGAAATAAACAAAGGTCCAATATCAACAAAGTCTTGATGTCCTCTTGAATGTGTAGCGCAGTAGAAGCATCCCAGAAGTTGATAATTAGAAGCCCAAGAGGTGAGTGGGCCCATGTGGATATATGTCCATGGATAAGTAGGTCCTGACCATCATCCTAGGGGTTAGACACAGGATTTCATGGCTGGAAGGGTCCTGGTGAGATCCCATTTGCCACTAGTCCAAAGTCTTTGTAAAGAGGAGTCTGTGAGATAAAGATAAAGCCTCTGTTCTAGAAAGAGGTTTGAGAAGACTATTACCACAGACATTCAGGAAGGTCTCAAAAGCAGAAGCCCAATTATAGCAATGGAAAAATATATTCTGTATGGGGGAAACTGGATATTAAGACATCAGCTCAAAAATCCAGTTTTCAAATAGAGGGTAGGAAGGAGCATCTGTGTGCTAACACAAGACTTGCAGGAGGCAGTAGAGACCCACCTCGGCAGCCTGGGGCACTGATGCTGCTCTGGAGGGCAGCATGGTGACTGACCAAGTGGCCAGCATGCCTTCAAAATGGCTTCAAGATTCTGTGGTAGACATAGGCCATTCAAGTGTTTTCTGAATCAAAACTTTCTCGTCTTGAACCTTAGAGAGGAATGAACGTACAAGTTTGGGGTTACCAAGCTCACCCGTGTAAAAGCTGGAAAAGAAAGAGGTGTGAGCAATCAGTTAGGAGACTAATAATGGTGGCGCTGTGTACCCATATTTTCTTTGTTATACTCAATTTCTGTTCATACAGCAATAGAAGGAAGTAGTGATGAAACAGTGTGGTTGGCCAGGATCCCATCTCGGTTTTGTGAATTTGTGTGTTTCTTTTTGTTTTGAAGAAATGGATTCAAGTCAACCCAGATCTCAAAAAAGGTGATAGAAAGTTGGGGCACCTGGGTGGCTGAGTTGGTGGTTGATTTCAGCTCAGGGTCCTGGGATGCAGCCCCATACTGTGCTCTGTGCTCAGTGCTCAGTGTGGAATCTGCTTCAGGATTGTCTCTCTACCTCTGCCCCTCCCCGCCAAATAAATAAATACATCTTTAGGGGGAAAAAAAAAGAAAGCAAAAAAATCTAGTAGACAATAGTTTACTATTGTGTGGGGGTGGTAGGTTCCTTTTTCTTAAAACCTCATGACAAAGGACTTTCCACCCACATGGAGACACAAAACTGGCTGCTCAACTCTTTGCTTCCTCTTTGCTCTTTATTCCCTTTCACTCAGTGTAACGTACTGTAACCCTTTCTCTCCTGAGGGGCGCAGGTGCGGTCCTCTCCAGCCGCCCTTCTGTGCCTGCTGTATTTGGGGAGGTTCTCCCCCCCACTTACTGATCTAGGAGGCAGTAGGTAGAAGGAGAGGAGGGATGGTTAGCTAGTGTCCCCAAAGCACAAGAAATGCTTACTTGGAGGATCCTAAGGAAGCTGGGGGAGGGGAGTCGTTCAGGTGGCTCTTATTAGCAACACGCTCTTCCTCATCTTTCTAACCATGGGTCCTTGTTGTATACAGCACACACGTACAAGTGCCTAGTATTTGCCAGGGATCATTCTAAGAAATTTACAAATATTAACTCCTTTAACTCTCATAACACGTCTGTGAGGTAAGTGCCACTACGAACTTCATTTTAAAATTGATAAAACTGAGCACAGAGAGGTTGCTAACTTTCTTAAAGTCTCAAGCACACACAGTCAGGTTCTTCTTCACTAAGCAAACACCCAAACCCACGCCCTAGGGTTCCAGCCTTTTCTTGCCTTTGCTTCTCCTCTGGTGTTGTCTTTTTTCACTCCTCCCTTCTGCGGTTTGGTATATGGAAGTCAAGAGATCACAGTCACTGGGGGAGATGTGGCAAAAGCGGGTCACTTCTTCCTCACTGGCCTCCCGAGGCTGCTCAGCAACACCTTCTTCCCCTTAGTCAATGTCTTGTTGACTCCCTAGGATGTTCCTTATAGTAGCATTTCCCCCAAATTTTTACATCCATCGAAATAAATAACAGGAATTACCATTTATATGTGCCAGGCATTGTGTTAACTACACAGCCTCATAATTGCATTGAATAATTATCCCCACTTGAGAGGTGAGGAACCTGAGGATCCGAGAATTTCAATAATTTTCCCAAAATAGCATAGCTAGGTTCAAATATACCTGCATTCAACACTATGCTCCTCGTCTTTGTACTTCCCACCTTGTCCCACATTCAGCTCTCCACTCTTCGCAGAGCCTCACCTTTTACCTTACTAAAGAGGTGCAAGCCATCAGGCATGACTGTCTTCTATTTCATCCCCCCTACTCCAAAATGTCCACTGTGCATTAAGCACCTCTAGGTGTCCTCAAACATTTCTATGGGGTGGGTATTATTACATCCCACCTTGTAGTAAAGTAAAGTAAGACCCTCAGTAAACGTCAGGCATTGAACTTGAGCACAGGCCCACCTGGCTCAAATCTGTGTTCCCTCACCTCACCAAGCAGCCTTTCATCTATCCCCATCCCCAACAACACCTCAAAATACTCTGTCCTTTCACTCATCATCTCATTTTCCCCTTCCACTTCAGACAAGGCATGAACCTCTTCGGACTGAAAACCTATGCCTTCTACTTCCTGCCTCCATCTTTTTTCCGTAACAACTATTAGTGGTCTGTGTCCCTGCATTCTTCTGGGTCTGGGGATTTGAAGGTATAGTCCCTGGACTCAAGTCACTCACCGCGTCCAGAAATAGACACAAAGGTTCATGACTACCACATACATAGCAAGTACCATGAAGGAAAAACAGAGTTCCAGAGATCCCATGAGTAAGAGCACCTAACCTAGAGCAGAGCTGATCAGGGAAACTTCTATGTGGTCTTCTTCCCTACCACCTACCCCAACTAACTTCTTCCCTCTCTCTCTCTCTCAGGCAAAATTGGTATAGAACAGTATGTAAGCTTCAGATGTACGACACTATTATTTGACATCTGTATACTCTACAAAGTGATCACCACCAAAAGTCTAGTTGCTCTACATGACCATATGGTTGACTTTCACCCATTTTGCCCACCCACCCTCCAACCTTTCTGGTAGCCATCAATCTGTTCTCTGTATCTATGAGTTTGTTTTTGTAGTGTTTGTTTGTTTGGATTCCGCATATGAGTGAAATCATACAGTATTATTAATATAATATAATTATATTAATTTGTATATAATTAATATAATATAATATATAAATATAATATATAATATATATTAAACATATATAATATATATTAAATATATATAATATATAAATTATAAGAAATTATAATTTATAATAAATCATAAATTATTTATAATTTAATAAATAAATTATTTATTTATTAATAAATAAATAAAACTTATTTATTTCTGAAATAAGTCAGAAATTCTCTGACTTATTTCACTCAACATAATACCCTCAAGGTCCATCTGTTGCAAATGGCAAGATTTCATTCTTCTCTATGGCTGAGTAGTATCCCATTATATATATTATATATACTCCATTATATATATTCCATTGTGTGTGTGTGTGTGTGTGTGTGTACCACGTCCACCTTATCCATTCATCCATTGAGGAACGATTAGATTATTTCCCTATCTTGGCTATTGTAAATAATGTTGTAATGAACATAGGGGTGTATATATCTTTTTGAATTAGTGTTTTCATATTCTTAAGTACCCATAATAGCTGGATCATGTGGGAGTTCTATTCTTAATTTTTTTGAGGAATCTCCATACTGTTTTCCACTGTACCAATTTACATTCCCACCAGCAATGTATGAGTGTTCCCTTTTCTTCTCCTCTGGTGTTGTCTTTACTCCCTTTACTCCTTCACTTTTCTTCACTTCTTCAACACATATTGTTGTCTTTTTGATAATAGTCATTCTAACAGGTATAAAATGATATCTTATTGTGGCTTTGATTTACTTTTCCCTGATGATTAGTGATGTTGAACATCTTTTCATGTGTTTATGGCCATCTATATGTCTTCTTTGGAAAATCAGATCTTCTGACCATTTTTTAGTCAGGTCATTTGTTTTTTCATTGTTGAGTTGTATGAGTTCTTTATATATACTGGATACTAACTCCTTATCGGATACATGATTTGTAAATTCTTCTCCCATTCAGTGTGTTCCCCTTTTCGTTTTGATGATGGTTTCCTTCACGTGCAGAAGCTTTTTAATTTGATGTTGTCCCACTTTTTTATTTTTCCTTTTGTTTCCCTTATCTTTAGTGTCGATCTACAAATACATCACTCAGATTAATGTCATGGAACTTGCCGCCTATGTTTTCTTCCAGGAGTTTTATCATTTCAGGTCTTATATTCAAGTCTTAATCCATTTTGACTTCATCTTTGTTTACAGTATAAAATAACAGTCTCGTTTCATTCTCTGGCGTGTGGCTATCCAATTATGCTAGCGCCACTTAGTGAAGAGACTGCCTTTTCCCCATTAGATGTCCTTGGTTTCTCTGTCATAAATTAATTGTCCATAGATATGCAGGCAATCTCTTCTGTGGTAAGACAAAATCAAACAGATTAGTTTTACCAGCTTCTCTAGCTACTATTCTATTTTATCCCCTTTCTTTCACTGTCAAGATTTTCTGCTTACTTAGCACTTATTCTATTCTCAATCCTCTAGACTCTGGCCTCCATTCAAACCATGTTACTTACACCACATTCTCAAGAACCATCAATAACCTCCTAATGGACAATCCTAGAGTCCATTTTCAGTCTTTATTCCACTTGAACACTCTGAATCACTAAACATCGGTGACAACCCCCTTCTCGAGACTTTCTGCTCTTGAGTCCCAAGATATTGTCCATTACTGGCGCCTCTCTTGCTGCTTGTTTTATTTAGCTTCTTTTGATAGTGCCTCCCTGTGACTGTTCACAAAACAACCTTGGACTTTAGCTTTACTCTTCCTGAATAACTCACCTCTCCCACCATCACCTCTTCTCTGCGGATGATTCATAATCTACTTAGATTTCAGTTCAAAGGCAAGTGACAGTTCTCAAAAATAAGAGTGGCCTAAAGAAGAAAGAAGTTTATTTCTTGCCCATGTAAAAAAGCCTGGAGTTGGCAGTTCCATTGATTGAAGAGTTGACAAGGTAGTGAGGGATACGTACTTTTTTCAATCTTCCTGCTCCACCATTTTCAGTATTGGCTTCCTTTTCTTGATCCAAAATGTATGTCTGAGATCTGGCTGTCATAGCATTTCAGCCTGCAAGAAGCAAGAAAGAGATGAAGAAAGCAAAGTGCTCTAAGACACCGTAGTCATATACAACACTTTCACTTTCATCCCATTGACCTGAATTTAGTCATATAACCAAAGATAGCTAGCAAAGAGCTGGATAAAGTAGTCTTCATCCTGGGTGACCATATGCCCTGCTAAAAAGTAGGCATTCTCTTACCAAGAATAAAAGAGAGAACAAACATTGGAAAATAACTGGCAGATTTTGCCACAACCCCCAAGCAATATTTTCAACCTGTTCTCTTTCCTTATCTTCCATCCTTCCAACTATTTACCAAGATGGTCCACCATCATCTTAAATTCAATATTTCTTTTTTTTTTCTTGAGAAGGAGAGGAGAGAGAAAATCTTAAACAGGCTCTGGGTTCATCATGGAACCTGATGTGGGGGCTCAATCTCACAACCCTGAGAACCCAAACTGAGCCAAAATCTCAAGTTGGATGCTTAACCAACTGAGCCACCCAGGCACCCCTCAAACTCGATATTTCTAACACTAAACCTATTTTCTCCTTTGGACTTTTTTCCAGCATAAACTTAGCCAGTTTTCCAGTATCTATCAGTTTTCACTGACACAAAGTAGATGCTTAAAATATATCGTTGAACAATTGAATTCTATCAGATTCCTTTTTATTCCCTCTCTTTTCTTTGCACTATGTCTTAAATTCAGCACTTCCCTTCCATTCATCTTATCATCCCCTGGTTCATGCCTGGATGCCTATAGTAGCTTCCAGAATGGCCTCTCAAGCCCAGTTTCTTTCCTTTTATTCTTCCTACACATCATTACTATATTACTATGACCCTAGAATATCATTTAATCTTCATCCTCAAAAACTCGGATAGCTCCCCTCTGCCTGTGATGTAGATCTCAAACTCAAGGCTGTCCCAGATCTAAACCAGCTTTGTACCTCCACCTTATCCCTCTCTACTCTGTTATGCAAATCTACATTCAGTCAACCCACATCACATGTCCTCCCGTTTCTAAATTTTTATTCAGGACCTGAGGACCCAAGACACTCATCCTTTATCTTTCTCTTCAGTAAAATTCTGTTCACTCTTTCAAAGACCTCCTCGAATTCTACTTTCTCTAAAAAGTTTTCCCTAACCATTATAGCTCAAAGTGATCTCTCTTTTCTTTGTATTTGGACTGTGATTACTGTCTCTACCATTACTTGAATTTACCATTTACTACCTCATTTTTTAAAGGAGAGTTGTGTGTGTGTGTGTGTGTGTGTGTGTGTGTGTGTGTGTGTGTGTGTGTGTATTATTTCCTAGGCAGTTACAATATTCCTTAAAAATGACAGAGAACTGGTTTGGTCATAGTCTTGCTTGGTGCATTACGCATTAAGTCCTCAAAACATTTTTGTGCTACAAATTCTCTCTGAAGATGGGTTTTCCTTAGGTCCCTTCCAATGCTAATATAATGTTTACATTATGCTACAGAACCTGGACTATATTACTATTATATTATATATTATTATATATAATTAATATAATATATAAATATAAAATATATAAACTAATATATAATATATATTGTTATTAGTATACTATATACACTCCAGCACCTACATTTTATTACAGCATTTACATTATATTACAGCTCCTAGAAAAATAAAGATTAGGTAGCTTGATATTGAGCTGTTTTTTAAAAACCTAAAGTCTTGGGGCGCCTGGGTGGCTCAGTGGGTTAAAGCCTCTGCCTTTGGCTCAGGTCATGATCTCAGGGTCCTGGGATCGAGCCCCACATCGGGCTCTCTGCTCTATGGGGAGTCTGCTTCCCCCTCTCTCTCTGCCTGCCCCTCTGCTTACTTGTGATCAATCTCTCTCTCTGTGTCAAATAAATAAATAAAATCTTTAAAAAAAAAACAAAACCTAAAGTCTTAAGCATAAAGTCTGTTAAGTGTCGTACCTAAAACTCTCTCTCTGGGGTTTTCTTAAATGAGCCCTTAATAATGGCCCTTTACACATTCTTCAATATGGTCCTGGTACCTGCCCGCCACCCCCCGCCCCGGGCCATCATAGGGGTGGCCTAGGAAGCCCTAAAAGACATGTACCAGTTATGAGGATAACGATGAAGAAAATGATGAGGATGAGAATCACTGTCATTATCAACTCCGGAAACAACTAACACGTATGGTGCCTTAATGGTTACAAGACATTCCACTCCTATTATATGATTTGCTGGTCACTAATTGGGTAGAACAAGCTTTATGGTTATTGTTTCCACTCTATGGATGAAGCAACTGAGACCCAGAAGGGTTTTGTAGCTTTAGGAAGGTTGCCTTTAGGAAGCAGAAGTGCCAGCACCCACATGTGCGGGCTCCTTGTCTTCCCAGCCCCCGACTCGGACCACAGTCAGAGAGTCTGGAGGTGACCGAGTCTGCATGTTATGCATGGGTGAGCCCCAGGCCTTTCCTTAGCAAGCCCAGGATTCTCACCAACAATGCAAGCAGCGAGAATAGCAGCAGGACGAGCTCCAGTCTGACCCATCCGCCACTGCTCCTGTCTCCTCGCCCTTTGATGCACCGGCATCACTCCCTGTAAGACTTGTGATGGGGGATAAGTCAAAAACAAGACACACGCGCTGCTTTGTGGTGGCCCAACTGCCGTAAATCCTGGGAGGTTCTGTTTTCACAACTCGCCTACACACTTCCTGGGGCTTGAGAGGAGAACCCACATCCTCTTCACACACTGAGCTTGAATCTGCAGAGCAGAACGGCAGTTAGCCAGGGTCTGAGTTTTAGAAAGTCTCCCAAGACATGTCCTATCTGGCACCAGGATCAGCTGTCTGATTTGCAGAAGCCAGTGCAGCTTGAAAATGGGGTGGGGGTCCTTGTTCAAACAGTAGTAGGACTTTCAAAGTGGCGCAGCAACCTCAGTGCAACTTTGGAGTCCTTCCGA
>CM053618.1:3195756-3217786 GCA_028646535.1 Procyon lotor | reverse complement strand
GGAAAAGTATAAAACATTACTGAATGAAATTAAAGAAGACAAAAATAAATGGAAAACATTCCATGTCCATGAATTGAAAGACTTAATATTATAAGATGATAATACCATCCAAAATGATCCACAGAGTCAATGCAACCCTGACCAAATCCCAACAATGTTTTTTGCAGAAATAGAAAAATACATCCTAAATTTCATAAGAATATCAAGGGACCCTGAATGGACAAACAATCTTGAAAAAGAACAAAGTTGTTTGACTCACATTTCCTGTTTTCAAACGTATGGAAAGGCTATAGTAATCAAAAACAGTGCCACACAGGCATAAGACAGACCAATGGAATAAAATAGAGAGCCTAGATATAAACCCTCGAATAAATGGTGAAGTGATTTTTGCCAAGGAGATCAAGAATATTCAATAGGGAAAGGATAGTCTTTTCAACAAATTATGTGGGGAAAACTGGATCTCCACATGCAAAAGAATGAAGTTAGACCCTTATCTTATTCCATACACAAACATTAATTCAAATGGATCCAAGACCTAGGTATAAGAGCTAAGACTAAAAAACTCTTAGAAGACAACATAGGGAGAAAATCTCCATAACATTGGATTTGGAGTTTGTTTTTTTTTTAATGTAACACCAAGAGCATAAGCAACAACAACAACAAAAAACAGATAAACTGGACTTCATCGAAATTTAAAACTTTTGTGTATCAAAAGACACTATCAAGGACACAATCCTAGAACGAAAGAAAATATTTGCAAATCATTTATCTTATAGGAGATCATTATCTAGAATATATAGAGAACTCCTACAACTCAATAACAACCACGATAAAACCCAAACAAATTTTAGAAGGAGTAAAGAACTTGAATTGGTATTTCTCCAAAGAAGATGAACAAATGACCCATAAGCACATGAAAAGGTAAACACTCAATATCACTAATCATTAAAGAAATGCAAATCAATACCAGCAATGAGATGCTACTTAACATCCATGAGGATGACTATTATCAAAAAAACAAAACGACAAATGTTGGCAAAGATGTACAGAAACTGGAACTTTAATGCTTTGCTGGTGCAAATGTAAAATGGTGCAGCCACAATGGAGAACAGTTTAGTGGGTCCTCAAAAAGCTAACCACAGCATTTCTTATGGTCCAGCAATTCCAATCCTAGGTATATATTCAAGGGAATAGAAAGCAGGGCCTCAAACAGATACGTGTCCTCCAATGTTCATTGTAAAATTATTCACAATATGCAAAAGGCAGAAACACTCCAGAATCCACAAATAGATGAATGGCGGTGAGCATTTCATGATGCCTATAAATGTTGAATCACCATGTTGTACACCTGAAACTAATAATACTAGTTTTATTTTTTAAAGATTATTTATTTATTTGAGAGAGAGAGCAGGGGGGTCGTGGGGACAGAGGGAAAGAATCTCAGGCAGACTCCACTCGGGGCTGAGTCTCACAACCCTGAGATCCTGACCTGAGCCGAAATCAAGAGTTGGGTGCTTAACTGACTGAGCCACCCAGGCAGCCTTAATAATACTGGTTTTATATAGTTAACTATAGTCAACTATAGTCAATAGAGTCAACAATGCTTTCATTTACAAAAAAAAGAAAAAGAAAAAAGAACATCTTGTAGTCCTTACATAGGAATACATTGTATTGCATTTACTCATTAACTTAACTACTGTTTACTGAGTGTCGGTTATGTTCCTAGGTACTGTGCTAGGCTGGTAACAATGGTAACCAACACGTTTCATGTCCTCAATTAAATTACAAAGAAGAGATAAAGAAGAGAGACCAAGGAAAAATTCTGAGTCATGTGAGAAACGCTAGGATTTGAATAACAAGAAGAGCAAATCGCTTCCTCTGGTTTTCAAGAGGTTTGGGAACGTTTTTTCAAGGGGATGAGATCTTGTACATGAGATTGTGCTACGTGCTATGACACACCCGCTGAAGCAACCAAACAATCCCTAGTTTCAAGGTGATGATGGTTTTGAACAGAAGAAGAAAGGCAGGCAAAGAAGACATTGGATAAGAAATAAAACTATCAACTCATATTCAAAGGACAAGGGGAAACATCTCAGAAAGAAGAGATTTTTTTCATTGAAAAATTCCAGAGCTGGGGAGTGGCCGACAATGCCGCTTACCAAGTTCTACATAAGTGGGGAACAGGGTTGCCACGGCTTACACACATAAGGAGTTCAACAGTCTGTCTTTCCAGCATGGGGGACATTTATGCCCAGAGACAAATGACGTCATTCCAGGTGCTCTCTCTTTCTCTCTCTGTACTCCTTGACTCCCGTTATCTCTGCTCCTCTGTGAGTGGAGACCCAATTCTTTCCTCCTGCAGGCACCCCTACACCAGCATCTTTAAACCTTAGCAATGCAGATATGAAATCATATCTCTTTATCTCTTGATACTCACATATCGGATACAATAAGACTCCTAAAAGGTTTTACTGCTAAAAAATGCTGATCTTTCAGCAAGTAGTAATCTTTTTTGCTGGTGGAGGATCTTGCCTCCGTGTTGGGGGCTGCTTACCCATCAGGGTGGTGGTTACTGAAGCCTGGGGGTGGTTGGGGCAATTTCTCAAAATAAGACCATAATAAAGTTTGCCCCAGGAACGGTTTCTCTGTATTAGGTGATGCCCTTTGATAACATTTGACCCAGAAAAGAGCATATTTCAAAATTGGAGTAAGTCCTCTTAATCTCTGCCACTGTTTATCAATTATGTCTACATCGTATTCTAGACCCTTTGTTGTCATTTTCACAGTCTTCACAGCATCCTCACCAGGCATAGAATCCATCTCAAAAAAAGTGGGTTTTTTTTCCCCTCTGCTCATCCCTAAGAAGCAACCCCTCATTCGTTAAAGTTTGGCCAAGAAATTATAACCATTCAGTCTCATCTTCAGGTCTCACTTCTAATTCTCATTCTCTTAACTGTTTCTATCAAATCGGAAGTTTAAGAAGTAACTTGGACATCCATGAAGGCTCAGTCGGTTAAGTGTCTGCCTTCGGTTCAGGTCATGATCTCAGGGTCTTGGGATCAAGCCCCCGAGTAAGGCTCCCTGCTCAGCAGGGAGTCTGCTTTTCCCTCTGCATCCCCCCACTGCCATGCTCTCTCTCTCTCTCTCTCTCTCTCTCAAATAAATAAATAAATAAATATCTTAAAAAAAATAGTAACATCAAAGATCAGTGATCACAGATCACCATAAAAATATAATAATGATGAAAAACTTTGAAATATTGCAGGAATTGCCAAATGTGGCACAGAGAAAATAAGTGTTGGGAAAATGGCACCAGTAGACTTACTCAAGGGGTTCCCACAACCCTGGCCAGGGTTCCCACAAAACTTCATCTTGTAAAAAGCACAATGTCTGCAACGCTTAATAAAGTGGAGTGCAATAAAACAAGGTATGACCGTAATGTTGGTAGTTACACAACACTGTGAGTGCAGTTAATGTCCCTGGATTGAATGGTTGAAACAGTAACTTTTATTTTTATTTATTTATTTGACAGAGAGAGAGAGAGAGAGAAAGAGAAATCACAAGTAGGCAGAGAGGCAGGCAGAGAGAGAGGGGGAAGCAGGCTCCTTGCTGAGCAGAGAGCCCGATGCGGGGCTCGATCCCAGGACACTGAGATCATGACCTGAGCTGAAGGCAGAGGCTTTAACCCACTGAGCCACCCAGGCGCTCCAGTAACTTTTATTTTTTAAGATTTTATTTATTCATTTGAGAGAGAAAGAGAGAGAGAGAGAGAGAATGAGTGCGGCAGGAAGTGGGGGGATGGGGGACAGGCAGACTCCCGACATGGGGCTCGATCCCAGGACCTGGAGATCACGACCTGAGAGCCAGACACAGACGCTTAACCCTCTGAGCCACCCAGACGCCCCTCCACCAGTAACTTCTGGCTCACAACACCACCACCACGTGTCCTTGAGGCCATTGCACCTCAATAAAAACAAAACAAAACAAAACAAAACGCCAAAAAATGAAAAAAGGATCTAGATGGAAAATGAAAATATCAATTCACATTGTACGCTTCAGATCTTTGCCGTTTGCTCAGAAGAAAAACTAATAAATAGCAATAGCATCAGGAATGCAGGACGTGGGAAGAGGGCTTACCACACCTCTGAGAGGAAGGGGAAGTCTCTGTGAGAACCAATTTCAATCTATGACAGAGCAGTGAAGGGCAGATACCAGGCACCGGAGGCCACCGGCACCAGCTGCCGCCGCCAGCATGTTGCAGCTGCTCCTGCCCCTCATTCTTATCTTCTTCAGCCCAGGTAAATGCCGCAGCAGACTGCGGGGGGGGCCCTGATGGACTCCCGGGTTCTGTGCTGCTGGCTCCATCTGAATCACTTGCGCCTATTTTCTGTCTGCCTGTCCGCTGTGGACCCGGCGGTGCGGGGGCTCTTGGTGATGCCCGAGAACGTGCCACTTCCTCTCCACTTAGCACACTAAGTGCCTGAACTCCTTCAGAGTTTCCGGCTTCACCTGTCTTTGAGGGAAGTCTCTGGGGGACACAGGGAAGGGTGTGCTTCTTCTAAGACCAGACCATTTGGGGTTTACAGCCCGCAGGCTGAGATATAAAGACTACCGAGATTAGGAGAGTCAGTCCTCTTCCCGAATTAGCTGCTGTCTTGCGCTGGAACCTCGGGTGGGTTACTGATTGTGCCTGAACCTCACTGTCCTCAGGGAAAAGATTAAAAATCTATGGCTCCGCGAAGCCAGGATTTCTGGGCACAATGAGGACCCTAGAAATAGTTCTATTCGTTTCTGCTTACTGTAAAAAAAGACATCTTCCTTCCCCTGATGCAAATCAGGGTCTATGCAGCCCAGAAGGACTTTACCTGCGGCAGCAGCAGAGAAAGGAACGGGAGCTAGTCCTGCCTCCCCATCCCTGCTGTCTGCTACTTGGAACCCATGGAGGTATCCTGTTCCGGGCCCTGGGCTGAGTGCTGCACGCACATCATATGCAGGAACTTCAGGACAGGCCTGTGAGTTTGAACTGTATTGACCCCCTTTGAGGAGCCAAGATGATTTAAATAACTTGCCCAGATTTCATTAGCCAGCAGGTGGCAAGTTCTTGAAACAGTTGCAACAGTTCTGAGAAACAGTGACAATTGCCCAAGCAGAGCCATAGCGCAGGAGAAAAGGCAGAAGTGAGAGCGTCAGCACAGATGGAGAATCAACTAGATTGACTGGTGGCAGGAGTGAGGGGACACATCATGATCACAGCAGGCAAAAACTCCCGTCCCTGCGGAGTTCACATTTGAGCAGGGGAAACAAGATGAGTAAGTGAAACGGCATATTGTGCAGAGATAAATGATAACTAAATCAAACAGAGAGAGAGGGTATGAAGCATGGTGGAAAGGGGAGGGAAATTTCAGAGTAACCAAAGGGGGCCTAGTTGGGTGACAAAGGGGAGGGGGGGAGGGGGCAGCCATGGAGAAGGTGAGCTCAGTTTGGGACCTACTAATTTTAAGACATCAGTGTGACATCCGTGAGATTTCCAAAGAGCAGCTGGAAAGTGAGGACGAGGGGCCGGAGGCTTAAAAGTCATGACACAGACTAATGAACAAAGCTAAGGAGAGACTGCAAGGAAGACAGAACCCTGGGCAGTGTGTGTAAGACGCAGAAAGAGGGAGAATTTGTTCATATAGTCGAGAGCCACTCTCTGGCCTGGGAACTTGCTTCGCTTTTCCCTCCTTGCAAAATTGAACCCACCCTAAAATGAAATATTCTGAATGTCCTCAGGTTTAAATTCCTCTGCTCCTTCCCATTTCCACTGATTCCTCTTGTACAGACCCTACGAAATAGACACCGTCCTTATTCCCATTTCAGGGAAGAGGAAAGAAGGCACAGGACACTTAAGTAACTTACTTCGTGTCACATGATTATGGGTGGGGGTGGCACCGGGGGCTGTGTAGAAAAAGAGACACCTGGGAATGCACTTGCTGGTGTTCTGAAACCCAGGAAAGGAGCGACGATTGCCAAGGCTGGACCTCAGGGAGGCTCGCTCCAGAGTCCGGGCTCATAATCACCTCGCTATACTGCTCAGTTTACACGTAGCTACGTATTCATTCATTTATATATCGCTGTATATAAACTGTGACACTAGGAAGAGAGTCAGCAGGGTACCATGCAACAGAAAAGCAAGGGAATCCGCTTTGCGTGGGGCCAGAAGTGTGCAAAGGCCCCCCGCTGAGAAGAGGTTGAGGAAGGGAAAGAAATCTGCTGTGGCAAGGATCTGGCACAAATCGAGTCAATTTTGAAAAGAAGCGACGAAGGAATATGACTCATGCCCTCCGACCTTCTTTCCAGTCGGTCAGACACTGTGACTTGCTATTTTTTTTTTTTTTAAAGTTTGTTGAAAAGATAAACCATGTTGAGAAATGATCCTGGTGGGTATCACTGAAATCAGGCATTATCATGCCCTCGAGAAAATGAATTTCATTTCTCTATTTCATTCTCTATTTCATCTCATAAGATGAGAACTTATCAAACATTGATATGCATACAAACTACTAGGGAATCTTATAATACTGATTTTGTTGAATGCGTGTCTTTTTAAAAAGATTTTATTTATTTATTTGACAGAGAGAGAGAGAGATCACAAGTAGGCAGAGAAGCAGGGGGTGGGGGAAGCAGACTCCCCGCTGAGCAGAGAGCCCGACGTGGGGCTCGATCCCAGGACCTTGAGATCATGACCTAAGCCGAAGGCAGAGGCTTTAGCTCACTGAGCCACCCAGGCCCCCCTATATAATACTGACTTTGAATGCAGACATTCTGCATTTATATTAAGTTCCCAATGTTGCTCCGTGGACCACACCATGAATAGCAAGATTCTAGATTTCATGGGATTTTAGTCATGTTGGGGTTGAAGGAGGAAGGGAGAAATGACTGAGTCTTTGCTTATGTTTGCCAGAAGCAGTTACTGGTATCCTGATGTTCAGGAGAGAAGTGGTTGCAAGGGTAGGCAGAGCCAGTACATGGGAGCTGGCCCGCTGCTTCTGAGGTCCTGAGCCAAAAACTTTCCTGCTAAGAGATTGTATCCAACGGCTCTCGGCCCCTGAGCAATATCGGCCCCTGAGCAATATTAGCTACTTCTCTTACCAACCATCACCACCTTCCAATGTTTGTTATTGCTCATTATTGTTGCTCACCACAGGCAAGGAGTTGTTTTGCATTTTGACATTATCCTCAGGGACAACTGTGCCTTCCCAGCTGTCAGAGTGTGCCATCTGTCCCCATGTGACCTTGCGGTCTGTCCCCATGTGACCTCCACCTTCCCAATCTCCATCTAGTCAGGATAACTCAGTAGCATTTGGTACATTCACAGTGTACCATCTTTATCATTCCAAAACATTTTATCACCCCAAAAGAAGACTCTGTGTCCATTAAGCAGTGATTTCCCATTTGCCCCTCTCCCTAAACCCTGCTCCCCCCTGCCAAATACCAACTAGCTTTTTGTCTCTGTGGGTTTACCTATTCTGGATATTTCATATCAGTGAAATAGTATGATATGTGATCTTCATGTCTGACTTCTTTCACTTAGCATAACATTTACAAGGTTCATTCATATTGTATCATGTGTCAGCCCTTCATTTCTTCTTATTGTTCAAAAATATTCCATCGTATATATGCATCACATTTTATTTATCCATTCCTCTATGTAGATGAACACTTGGGTTGTTTTCACCTTTTGGCCCTTGTAAATGGTGCTGTGATGAAGATTTGCATTCAAGTATTTGCTTGAGTACCTGTTTTCAATTGTGATCCAATTCTGGATCATACGATAATTCTAGGATTAATCTTCTGAGGAATCACTAAATAGTTTTCTACAGTGGCTGGTCCAGTTTACATTCCGACCAGCAACATATGAGGGTTCTAATTTCTCCAGCCCTTATTTTATTATTAATTATTTATCTTCTTAATTCTTACCAGCACTTACTTTCCGATGATGATGATGGTGATGATCACTCTCCTGGAGTTGGTATTCAAAAGGTTTCTTTTCCTGTTCCAACAATTCTTTGGTTTCTAAAAGATAAAAATCATAGTTGGGCAGGAGCTTCTAGAAGTTTCCCAAGTCTAAGAGGTCTCACTGGTGACAAAATCCCTTCTCCAGTTTTATTCTGCTTCTCACTCTTGAGGGGCAAGGGACCATCTTCTGTAGCTACTTCCTGCTGGATGTGGGCATCCTCTTGGTGCTCAGTGGAGGTACAGAACCTCTTTCCAGCTATTCTGAGATGTGTGGGTCACCGGGCTCAGCGCTGAGCTCTTCACACCCTTGTGTTACCACCATCTGCAATTGTACGGCTTCCACATGTTTGGTCATAAACTGTACCAAACAGATGAGAATGCAGGTCCAAAAAGTAATGAGTAGCAGGATTATTAGTGGAAAGAGGAAATTTGTGAGACTGGAGCGTGCCATTTGATAGTTGGCCACTCTTAATTGGGAAATCCTCCTCTGGTCGAAGGTATGCAGTCAAGCCTCCTGACCGGAGTTTTTTTAATATCCACTTCTACTTCATCTGAGATATTATTAATCCAGGTACAACATGAAGTATTAGTTACTACACAGACCCCCCTCCTTCTGCTAACAAGTAAGCCAGAGCTGGTCTATTATCTCACACTACATTAGCTAAGGAGTCAAGGACAATTTTTAAATTCTTGAGGGCACCGCCTGTATTTCTAGCCAATGTTTCTATTGTGCCAATTCCCTAGGGTGATATAAAACCTCCGCAAGGGGCAGTTAATCTGATGGTCAGTCCAATGCTGGCCAGAATCAGTCCCAGGGCTCTCTTTTCCCGATGGGAAGGTTGAGTAGGATTATGGAAGGTCATCCACACAGGACTCACGAAGCCTACAGTACATTGCCCAGTGAGCTGGACATCGTCCACAGACACATGAGCATCAGCGAGACGTGGAGAGATTAAAAACCCCAGCTGGAGACGAGTCCCTTGGGAGCTTCTGGTGGGATGATCCACAAATAAAAGCACATCCTGGGGTGCACAGGCTCAGTGAGCCTACATTGAGTTAAACCAGTGAAGCAGTTCGGGGCCCCAGTTTGGGGACACCATTGCATACAGGAGACAAAGGTCTGCTCCACGAGACTGTGTAATTGATTGGACCTGAGGCTGCCCTTCCAGGGGTCCGATTTCACAAATAGGTAGGTCTCCAGCACCCCTTGGGTTTGGTCAGCCTTGTCCCTGCCTTACATTGACTTTCCCACGTGCCTTCATTGTTGTCACATCCCTTCAATGACACCAATGAGCTTCGCTTGGAAAGTGTCAGTGACCTTGACGATAAGAGGGGCTGGGAATGTTTCCGGGGTACACCCGCAGCAGGGCTCTGGTGCTGATGTGCGATTCAGGGACCGTGCCACTCTCCTCCCGGTATAATTAGCAATGGGGGTAAGATTCACACACAGACTTTCTCTATGGGAATGACCCAGCCGTACGGCTAGGGAAGGAGAATTTTTATTTTCCTTTATTTTCAAAATTTAGTTATTTATTTGAGACAGAGAGAGCATGAATGGGAGGGGCAGAGGGAGAGGAAGAGAGAATCCCAAGCAGACTCCCCACTGAGCACAGAGCGGGACATGGAGCTCGATCCCACAATCCCGAGATCATGACCTGAGCTGAAACCAAGAGTCAGACGCTTAATTGACTGAGTCACCCAGGTGCCCCTGGAAGGAGAATTTTTAAAGGAATTTGGGGAGCCCATAAAAAAATCTTACATCAGTGCTCTCTTTGGCAGCACATATACTAAAATCGGAATGATACAGGGAAGACGAGCACAGTCCCTGCTCACGGACGATGCACAAATTCGTGAAGCATTCCATATGTTTATGTATTAATCAAAATCAAATTTTGCACCGTAATTATGTGTCATTGCCTAAGCCCCAAATGTATGTATTAAGCATAAAACCTGTTATAACTTAAAAAAAATTTCCAATGGCAGCATTAGGATAGAGTGGACTTTACATCCTTTTTTTACTTGTATTTTTTTTAAGATTTTGTTTATTTATTTGACAGAGAGAGACACAGCAAGAGAAGCAACACAAGCAGGGGGAGAGAGAAAGAGGGAGAAGTAGGCTTCCCGCTGAGCAGGGAGCCCGATTCAGGGCTCAATCCCAGGACCCTGGGACCATGACCTGAGCCGAAGCTAGGCGCTTAACAACTAAGCTACCCAGGTGCCCGCTACATCCTTTTTTAAGAGTAGAATTTTTTTTTCCCTGATTATTACCCTTTAGAACATATTACTTAGCAAACAGGATGTTTTCAGAATAGATTCAGTAACATTTTTTTTTTTTTTTTTTTTAAAGTCAGTAACATTTTATTAAAGGACTTGTGTGCTAAGTACTGTATATATTCATATGTTGGCCGATCCCCTCTAACAATTTAATGTTAAAAATTATGGTCTCCGATGTCCTGATTTCCATTTTCTCTGTGTGCTTAGAAAAAGCATATATATATTGCTGTGGTTTTTCAGGACTTTTTTAAAAACACACTGAAGCCTTAAAAAAAAAAAAAAAGATATTCACACATTCTCAGTGTATGGTGACACAGACAGAAATAGCCTCTCAGTTCCGAGGCAGGGTCGGAGCCCTACTCACCGGGCGTCCGCCTCTCTCTCAACCAGCTCCTGACGCCGCCCAGGTCACCCGCACGGGGCGCTTGGAAATCACTGGCCAGGAACATTCCTTGTTCTCTCCTTGGCCAAATAACTGCGCTGTCACTACATCAAATTGATCTGTCTTCATCCTTTTGTATTCTGGTTTCAACCAGAATCATCCCAAGTTGCATTTTATTTTTCATTCCAATTTTTCAATTAATTCCTTTTATTCATTCTTGATAAGGCTCATCAGTAGATGCTGTTCTCATAAGAACGGCAAATGAGAAGAACTGATAACTTTTTTGCAGTTCTGAATAAAAGCGTTTAAATTTCTAAATTATTATTTTGTAAAATTCTTATAGCCTCACCGTTTCACCTCATCACATGCTGATTTAATATTGTTTTATGTTTAAATAGTCCTTTTCCAGGACATCTGGGTGGCTCAGTTGGTTGGGCGTCTGTCTTCAGCTCAGGTCATGATCGGGGGACCTGGGATCGAGTCCTGCATGGAGCTCCCTGCTCAGTGGGGAGCCTGTTTCTCCCTCTCTCTCTCTCTCTGTCTCTCATGAATAAATAAATAAAATCTTTTTTTAAAATCAGTATTTAAAAAGTTTTAAAAAAAATAGTCCTTTTCCCATTGTGTCGTTAGTTCTTAAAATGCATTACAAAAAAACAATCAGGTTGACTTTCACACCTTATATAATCAACGGTATTACAAACACATACTGGGGTGACAGGGTCCGGGGAAGACAATATTTCTCACATATGCCCTTACTGAGAAAATAATATACCAACTCGCACGGTCATGTCACCTTGTGTTTCAAAGTGAAATTTTTAAGATCATAAAATTACAAAGTCAGATCAGGAATTTACAACCGTGTTTTTGGCACTGCTTTAGGCAGCCTTTCCAGAGTAAATTCGGGGCCCCATTGCTGTTTATGCTTTATTTGACATATTTTGCCCTTTTCATTATATCAATTTCCTGGAAAACCATCTTCAGTAAATTTTTCCTGGTCTCTTTAGGCATGCAGTTGGTAGTCACAGGAGTGACACACAGGGAGGCCAGAAGTTGGATTGAGATCGCAAGAGACTACTTTGTGCTTTAATGATGTCATACTTGATGTTAAGTGTTTAAGTTACTAATATACGAATTGACGTTAAGTGTATCTTCCATTTGAGTTCCCATTGGGTAAAGTTATTTCTTGAAGTGACAAAAATTACCTTAGGGTCACTCTGGATTGGATGGCACATAAGCCATCCAGTTTCAGTCTGCGGGTTTCGGTGACATAACCAACAACCTTTAGTTTATTTCCCTCTGTTATGAGTTTACTTAGATTCCCTAGGGAGTTTAGTTCCCAAGGGCACTTTGGTGTGTCTGTAGCTTGAGATGTTCCTAGAACCACTATGACAATTACTAATGTCAGGAAAGTGTTCACTCTAAGTTCTTAAGGGCTGAAACACGGTACTTAGCCTCTGGAACCTGGTGAGCAGAGCAAAGTGGATTCGAGAACTATCCATTTTGGCCATGTAGTAGCAACGAGTGGTGGCATTTCTTACTGAACGGTCACGGGGAAAACGGGTTAACCTCTTCGAGGCAGCAAAGCCATACAGTGGGCTCGCACTGCGTGGACTGAAATCACTGTAGTTCAGATCTGAATGTCCTGTCCACTGGGGTTTTACTTATCTGTGTGTTGCTGGAACAGAAGTTTCAGGTCAGAGAGTGGCTCACAGGTGTGTTGGTTGTCATCAGTTGCTTGGAGCCCCTCATCTCCTGAGTGCAGGTGACTTTTCCGCTCCAGAGTTGGGGATCCAGGACACCACCCCTTCTAAAGAAGAATGCGTGGCCAACAGTATTCAGTGGGGCTCTGTGCATATTGAGTGTGGTTGATCCCGGGGTGACCCACTTTTCCAAGTTTGGAGGTATACCCAATGACCAGGTTTGTTGGGTGAAGCCTGATTTCAGTAGGTAAGGGGACGGGAAAGTGCCAAGGATACTTGCTGATCGTGTTGGGGATTAATTAGATGCTTAATGGCCAGAGAAACCTCTGGGTCTGGTGGTGAGGAGGAGTGAGAGCCTTTAGAAAAGAGCTTTCCGTAGTCGTTCTGAATGGGCTAGATTTTAGGTTACCCTTTGGGGCAGCTCTTACCCTGGTGGGAGCTATCAGTAATAATTTTAAACAGTTTTACTGTGTTTCTGGGCACAACTCACCAGATCTTTCCAGGGGGTGCTCTTAGTTCCCCCTGTCTTTCTAGAGGACTGAGGTCTTCAGGCATAGAGTGTAGCCTCCATTTGATGTCCAAAGCTCTGACTACCCCAGAAAAGACCTTTGAGATGAAAGCTGACCATTATCGCTTTGTAGTGACCTTGGTAACCCAAATCAGGGAAATCTCTCTTTTTCTTTCTTTTTAATTTTTTTTGAGAAAAAGAGCATGTGACCAGGGAGGTGGGGGGATGGGCAGGGATAGAGAGAGAGAGAATCCCAAGCAGGCTCCACAATCACTGTGGAGTCTAACATGGGGCTCGATCTCATGAGCCTGAGATCGTGACTTGAGCTGAAACCAACAGTCGTGAGCCAACTGAGTCACCAAGGTGTCCCAGATAATATCTCTTTTGATAAGACCTTTGGTACTTCATTTGCCCTTTCTTGCCTAAAGGGAGAGGCCTCCGTTCATCCAGTGAATGTATCTACAAATACCAAGAGGTATTTAAAATGCCAGGTGCTACCGGCAAGACAGTAAAATCCACTTGCCAGTCTTCCCCAGGTAGTGTCCCCCAGTCTGAGTTGCCTCAACTAAAGGGGGTACCATAGGCTTGGCTTGTACATTATTTATCTGACAGTAGACACACGGGTCTGCTGTGTCTACTGAATCTCTTTCATCCCTGGAATGTCTATGATCTTTGCTAACCATGGGCATAAAGCTTCTTGGCCATAAGGAGTTGAATTGCGTGCACCCTTAGGAACTCCCCCAGACAGTTCGATGGGTGCCCAGACTTTCCCACTGCTCTTTTGTCATCCAATCTCTGATTATCAGGGACCACAGGGAGCCCATTTTTGCTGCCTCCTCTGTTTCATCACAGGAGGAGGTGGGGGTAGACTGATAAAGAGGCAAGGAAGGGATTAATGGTCTCTGCAAACTCTCCCCTGATCTAGTAGGGCTTTCCGTGCCTGCGTCAGTCAAACAACATCCCTGTCTTATTTGTGAATTTCCTTTCTGGTGGCCCTTACAGCGAATGACCCACTGCCACCTCGGGTGGCTTGTGCCCTGCTTCCAGTAGCTTGTGGATTTCTTTGCCGAATCTGATTTCTTTATTTCCAGCATTTAAGAACCCTCTTTCTTTCCATATGGCTCCATGAGCGTGGATTACAGAGAAGGTATATTTAGAATCACCATAAATAGGTAGCACTTGATCTTGACCCGATTCTAAAGCTCTGTTTAGTGCAATTATGTCTGCCTTTTGGGCTGAGGAGCCTGGGGCCAGCCTCTTAGCCTCCACGGGAGTGCTGAGGGACACAACCACACAACCCGCCTGTCCTGCCCATTTCTACGAAACCGCTGTCGTCCACACACCAGCCTTCCTCTGCCTTGGACAGGGCTCCACTCCGGAGATCTCTGGGATTGGAGTGCACTTGATCCGTTACTTCTGGGCAGCTGTGGGTAGTGGGTGGATGAAGACCCTGAGATCATGACCTGAACTGAAGGCAGAGGCTTAACCCACTGAGCCCCCAGGTGCCCCAAGTCTACTGACATCCTGACCACATGCTTTATCCCACTCAGACAAGTTGGTCTCAGGGGTCCGAAGCTTGTCATAAAAGGATTTCATGGTTAATCCAAGGTTAGGAACCCGGATTCGGCAAAACCCAGCCATTCCCCAAATGCCATGAAATTACTTGCAGGTCCTTGCGGGCTGGCTGACATATTGCTTTTTCTTTCTTGAGGAAGACCTTGTTGCCCCCTCCCTTGGAAATAATGAGCGCCACGCATTTTACAGTTTCCTTAGAAATTTGAACTTTTTCTTTTGATACCTTCTATCCCTTGCTAACTAGGACCTTTAACATGAACATAGTGTTTTTGTCAGAATATCTTGAGTGGGGCTGGCTTTTTTTGTTTGTTTGTTTGTTTTTAAGATTTTATTTCTTTAACAGAAAGATCGAGAGGGCACAAGCAGGGGAAGAGGCAGAGGGGGAAGCAGGCTCCCTGCTGAGCAAGCAGCCTGCTGTGGGACTCGATCCCAGGACCTTGGGATCATGGCCTGAGCTGAAGGCAAACGCTCAACCGACTGAACCACCCAGGTGCCCAATCGATGTGTTTTTTTTGTTTGTTTGTTTTTCGATGTGTTTTAATTCTACCATCACGAGTGTGGCACTGTGGGCACATCTCATTCACCCTTGTGCCCAGACCTCTGGGTGACTCTGGCTTAAAATACTTTGTGGAATCTCCTCTCCTTCGGGCACTAGCAGACCATGTAGTCGAGCTGTGAGTTTAGCTCCCCAGGACCTGGGCACTTGGATCTCCCTCCCATCCTGCTCCTAACTGATTACGGCTCTCGATCTGGATAAACTGTCTCCTCCTAAAGAGGAACAGGACATTCTGGTGCATAAAGAAGAGCCCTTTAGTCATTTTGACCCTACGGCCCAGGTCAGAGCCTCCAACAATCTTTTGGTTTCTCCTTTTCCCAAGACTCCTTTTATACTACATTCTGTGTTAGAAAGGCTGCCCTTTTGGCTGCTTGACACAGGAGAAGTGGCTCCAGTCCCTGTGAGGGTCACTCAGGGCTCCTCGTGGGAAATGAGGAGCTGGTTATGCGCAGCCGGCCCGGGAGCCCCACGGCCCCGTCACATCCCTTCTTCGCTGAAGGGCCGCGGGGATGACTCGGTTTCGCCCACCTTCCTTTGGGGTGATGTGAGCAATTCTGTTTCCATTGCCCTTCCTGTTTACAAGAGCCGCCCTGACTGTAACCCAACTCTGTGAGCCGCCTCTTGATCCCACGGGTGGGGGCGCGGCTTGGCAGAGGGGCCGGGGACCCTCACCCGAGAGGTCTTCCTTCCTGGCCCTGGGTTAGCTCGAGCGGCCCGGAACAGCTCTGCCAGGAGGCAGCGGTCTTCCGGCTTTCTGGACCTCTCTCCCGCCAACTCCCCCCGCCCCGCCCCCAGCCCTATTGAACACCCCAAAGGCAGCTTCTGCTAGCTGAGCGGGGTCAGTTTCGGGACCTACAGTCAGTTTTTGAGGTTTTCTACAGATTTCTAGAGCGCTTTGAGATAGAAATAGGTATTAAGGACCACTTAGGCTACCTTGTGCCTCGAGGTCCCGATCTGTAAGACATCTCAGACTGTCCTGCAGTCCAAGAAGGCTGGTGGGTTTTCCTTTGTTCCCTGGTGAATCTCCCTCAGTTTGGATGATTTATACGAGGTCTACTGACTTCTTGCATAGCTTTCGAAAGTAGGCTCCAGAACAGCCCTATAAGCCCTCTCTTCCACCTAAAGGGTCAGGATCCTACTGAGGGTCGTCGGCTCCTGGCCCTGCCTCCTCACTCCATGTCCAGGAACACGACCCAGGCTGATTGTCCCTGTCAGCCCCTTCTCCGAATTTTGGCACCCCCACAGACCTTTCTTCTGCCTTTAGGAGGACGGTTAGTAGAGCTTGGACATCCACCCAGACTGGACTGGGCACAGAAAATATGCAGTAAATCTATGTATTTGATTAGATCAGCTCGTTGTCCCCTGGTGTGCCTTCCAGCCGCACAGGTGTGATGTTGAAAAGAAGACACACATTAATGAGACGTCTGTGACCGTCTAAACGGGAATATTCTGGAAGTGGGTCCCTAATCTAGTAGTGCTATCTGGTAAGGGAGGAGACATCGGGAACTGCTTGGGGGGTTGGCTCTGATGCGGTTGGCGAAATTGGAGTCTGGGTGGCACTAAGGACCTGAGTACCAGGAAACAAGGCAGATGTTTATTTCGACTTGAAGGCTGACGTGGAAACGTAGAAGGGATTTGAGGCAAATGGTTTCTAGCTTTTATGTCCTCTGACTTAAAGGAATAGTCCTTCATCAGATTTAGTGCGGGAAGTATTTTTGAGGTTTTAGGTTCCACCATAATCTTACAAATTTTACATTTCCTTTGTAAGCCTTCATTTCTATATAGCGGCATAAAACACTGAACATGGGGCGCCTGGGTGGCTCAGTGGGTTAAAGCCTCTGCCTTCGGCTCAGGTCATGATCTCAGGGTCCTGGGATTGAGCCCCGCATCGGGCTCTCTGCTCAGCAGGGAGCCTGCTTCCCTCCCTCTCTCTGCCTGCCTCTGCCTACTTGTGATCTCTCTCTCTTTAAAAAAAAATAAAATAAAAAATAAAAAATAAAAAAAAAAAACACTGAACATGTGAGATCTCTTCCCATTCTCTTACCTTCCTACAAAATAGCTTTAATTGCAATGTGGTATGGGATTTTAAAGTTCCATTTCCCGGCCACTTCTCTCCATCCTCTACAGTATGTTGGGGTCAGGCTACGTTGCAAAAGGACTTCACTTGCTCTTGAGTCCAGGGGGAGTATCCAAAAGCCTTCCAGTTCTGGAGGCTACGGTCCACAGGCTTTCCCTCGGAATGGAACTTGTCCCATGTTCTGGGACTTTTCCTTAGGGTCTCCTTCTAACCTACGAAGGTAGCTTACAGTGAGTAGCGGTGACACGAGTGCCACCACCATCTTGCTCACAGAATATTTATTTAAGTAATAATGTTTAAATATTTAAATAATATTTATAATTATAAATATTTATAATATAATAATATTTAAATAAATAATATTTGTTTATAATAAATAATTATTAATAAATATTAATAATTAAATTAAATTAAAATATTATTTATTTAAATGAATATTAATTTAATAATTGATATTTAAGACTCCAGTGGCTTTTCCTGAAGAGAAAAGCTAGAGAAAGAAAGTGCCCCAGTGGCTTCTTAAAAGATGTTCAGAGACACCAAGGACTCTGGGATTTCTATCTTATCAATTAGTAAAAGGGGACGTAAACTGGAGAACTAGGAGAACTTACAGACCACCAGTAAAGAGAGAAAGGAAGGACAAGGCACGCAAGGGCCAAGCAGCCGGGGGGCAGGGGGGGTGGGGGGGTGAGCCAAACAGTCAGGAACAGTCTATTGACTGCAAACATATGACACAGGTATTAGATCAGCCGGGACAGAGATGTCTGGCCATCTCCCAGACCCTAAGCACCAGATACCAGAATAACAGTGTCCAGAGTCCATGACAAAGGGACCAATCAAATTTACCCTCTGGACTAGTCTTTAAAGGAATGCTCCAGTTTCACCAGGCTGGAATATCCAAGCCTCCTGAAGATCCAGCTTATGCCAGCAGAGATCATTTTGAATAAACATATTCAGTGTGGCCGCTGGATTTCAGGGGAGGTCCCAACATCGGTGGCGGTCACAGGCACCAAGGAGGGAGAGCCCCACGAGGAATCCACGCTCGGCCGGTCCCCAGGGGCTCGAATGGGTTGGCCAGGACAAGCTGCTATGCTCATCAGAAACTGGGGAATGAGAGGGCAGAACCTCAGAAGGACGAGAATCCATCTGGGTGATCAAAATTGGTTACTGGACCAATGGGGGTCAACTCCATGGTGAGTTATGGGGAGAGACTGTACCAGCTGGAGTTGCCTTATGGAGTCTTCTTCATGGGCAGCAAATAAAGAGAACAGGGAGGATAATTTCCAAAGCCGTGACTCCCCAAACAGGAGTAAGCAGCCTCCTTTTTTTCTTTTATTTAAGCCAATCTTTCAAAATTCCAGTGTAATTAACGTACGGTGTTGTATTAGTTTTAGGTGTATAATGTAGTGATTCAACAGTTGTATGCATTACTCAGTGTTCATCGTGATGAGTGTATTCTTAATGCCCTTCTCTTATTTTGCCCCTCCCCCACCCCACCTCCTCTCTGTCAACCAGTCCTCTGTTCCCTAGAGTTAAGAGTCTGCTTTTTGGTTCGTTTCTTTTTTTCTTTGTTTTGTTCGTTAAATTCCGCATATGAGTGAGACCATATGGTATTTCTCTTCCTCTGCCCGACTTACTTCACTTAGCATTATACCCTCTAGATCCATCTGTGCTGTTGCAGATGGCAAGATTTCATTCTTTTTTAGAGCTGAATAATATTCCAAGGTGTGCATACACCACGTTTTCTTAATCCACTCATCTATGGATGGACACTTGGGTTGCTTCTGTATCATGGCCATGGTAAATAATGCTGCATACAAGAGAGAGTGGTGTCTGTATCTTTTAGAATTAGTATTTTTATTTTTGTTATGTAAATACCCAGTAGTGAAATGACTGGATCATATGATAACTTTATTTTTAATTTTTTGAGAAACCTCCATACTATTTTCCACGATGGATACACCAGTTTGCATCCCCACCAAGAGTGCAGGAGGACTCCTCTTTCTCCACAATCTTGCAAACACTTGTTTCTTGTGCTTTTCATTTTAGCCCTTCTGACAGATGTGAGGTGATAAGTCCTTGTGGTTTTGATTTGTATTTCCCTGATAGCGAGTGACGTTGAGCATTTTTTCATGTGTCTGTTGGCCATTTAGATGTCTTCTTTGGAGAGATGTCTGTTCATGTCTTCTGCCCATTTTTAAATTGGATTATTCATTTTGGGACTGTTGAGTTGTAGAAGTTCTTTATAGATTTTGGGTACTAACCCTTTATCAGATATATCATTTACAAATATCTTCTCCCATTTGGTAGGTTGTCTTTTTGTTTTGTGGATGGTTTCTTACACTGTGCAAAAGCTTTTTGTTTTGGTATAGCCCCAATCATTTAATTTTACTTGCCAAAAGAGACATACTTAGGAAAAAATGTTTCTATGGCTGATGTCAAAGAGATTACTGCTTGTGTTTTCTTCTAGGAATTTTATGGTGTCTGGTCTCACATTTAGGTCTTTAATCCATTTGAGTTTATTTTTTTGTATGGTGTAAGAAAGTGGTCCATTTGTCATTGTTTTGCATGTAACTGTCCAGTTTTCCCAACACCATTTGTTGAAGAGACTGTCTTTTCCTCGCTGTATACATTTTTTAAAGATTTTATTTATTTATTTGACACAGAGGGAGAGATCACAAGCAGGCAGAGAGAGAGGGGGAAGCAGGCTCCCCCCCGAACAGAGAGCCCGATGAGAGGCTCAATCCCAGGACCCTGAGATCATGACCTGAGCCCAAGGCAGAGGCGTAACCCACTGAGCCATCCAGGTGTCCCTCCTCACTGTATATTCTTACTTCCTCTGTTGAAGATTAATTGACCATATAATTGGTTTTATTTCTGGGCTCTCTATTCTGTTCAATTGATCTATGTGTCTGTTTTGTGCCAGTGCCGTACTGTTTTGATTGCTACAGCTTTGTAGTATATCTTGAAATCTGGAATTGTGATGCCTCCAGCTATGTTCTTCTTTTTCAGAATTGCTTTGGCTCTTCAGGTTTTTTTTGTGGTTCCAGACAAGTTCTAGGATTTTTTGCTCTAGTTCTATGAAAAATGCTGTTGGTATTTTGACAAAGGTTGCATTAAGTTTGTAGATAAGCAACAAATTGGGGTCTGGGATGAATATTCAGAGGGGCAGTTGCTCCTCATCACATGGAATGGGCAGGCATAGAGTTGCACACGCACAATCAGAAAACATGCCAATGCAGACATTGTATGTTAAGCTAATGAGGCTTTTGCTTTTCCAGGGCAGGGATTTTTAACACAATGATGAAGCTGAGTTAACCGTTAGGCACTTTATGAGTTATCTGCCCAGGCCTGTCCTGGGTGTGGGGGGCAGAGAGGATCACACTCAAAATGTTTCTTTTCCTGTTCAGCAATTCTTTAGCTGGTTTCTAGAAGATAAAATTGATAGCCAGGCAGAAGCTTTGAGGAGGTTCTTGAATTGTGGGGTTCTCACTGGTGACAAAATCACCTGGGCCCTGAAGAAGCTTTCCTTGTGTCCAAAGTCTCACAGAAGGGCTTTGGGACATTTTCTGTCGCTCCCATCCCTCACCTTGCCCAAGCAAAGTGCCTCCAGCCTTTTTCTTTATTTGTAGACCTTCAGGGGCCTCTACCTTCCCTTTCTGCACCTTCTCCCGCTTTGTCTCTTCTTCCGTCACAAACTCCTTTCTCATTCCTCTGCACCTAAGCATACTCCCCACAAATATAAGCAGAGGCAAACAAATATTTGGGCTCATCCTTAAAGAATAACTACGAACTCACCAGGTAGAAAAAGTGAGGAAGGGTAATTCAGGCAAAAGAAACAACAGAGCAGAAAGAACCAGCAGGGCATTCTTGGAAGAATCCCAAATAATTAAGCTCCAGGAACCTCTTGTTTTTATTCAAACCCTGCTACAATGTTATCTCCCCTGTGAAATATTCCCTGACCATCCCCAACCTCTCTGCCCCTGATGCTCACTTCTTTGTCCCACAGAGCACACACCTCTATTGATTGATTCAACATTTATTGAGCTAGAAAGTGTGCTAAGTGTTAGGGATACAGAGATAGTAAGCACAATCCCTATCCTCAAGATTCTGGAAAAGAGAGGAAAACAATCTCATAATTACAACAAAAAGAAAGAAGGATTTGGTACTGAGCATACCAGGTACAAGGCAATGCAGGGGTCAGTCCCATCCTAGCTCAAGGGCTGGCTCACTGCACCGAAACTGTTCCCTTACCTACCCGGCTCCTCTTCCACATGGTAAGCCCAGAAGACCAACATTTCCTATTCACGTTCCCAATCTTCAGCCCCAAGGTTGGTTCATAAAAGGAGTTTAATACGTATCGTCTGAATGCCATGATTTCTAAGGCTTCAATTGCTGAATTAGCATAAAACTCAGAATAGAATAGTAGTATTCTATTCTAAGTAGTATTCTATTCTAAGTAGTATTCATTCTTCTACTATTCTTCATAGAATAGTAGAATGACTTGTTAAATGCATAATTGCAGTCTATTTAGGCAACAGTTCCTAGGGAGTCCTTGGGCCCCAAGTTATTCCCAAACTCCCTACAAATACTCGTTGGATAAATCCTATGTACCTACAATGTGCCAAGCATTGTTCAAGAGCGATCACAGTGATGAAAAAGACAGAAAAATCTTTGCTCTCATGGAGCTTACATTCTGGTGGAAGGGAGAGAAAACTAAGAAAAAATGAAAATTATAAAGTGTGCTAGATGGTAAGCATTATGGAGAAAAATAAATTCAAAGGCAGCTGAATGTACAAAGGAAGGAATGCAAGCTGGTGCAGCCACTCTGAAAAACAGTATGGAGTTTCCTCAAAAAGTTAAAAATAGAAGTACCGGGGCGCCTGGGTGGCTCAGTCGTTAGGCGTCTGCCTTCAGCTCAGGTCATGATCCCAGGGTCCTGGGATCGAGCCCCATATTG
>CM053618.1:3173817-3195656 GCA_028646535.1 Procyon lotor | reverse complement strand
AAAAAAAAAAAAAATAGAAGTACCATACAACCCAGCAATTCCACTACTGGGTATTTACCCCAAAGGATATAAACATAGTGATCTGAAGGGGCACGTGCACCCCCGTGTTTATAGCAGCAATGTCCACAATAGCCAAAGTATGGAAAGAGCCCAGATGTCCATTGACAGATGAATGGATAAAGAAGATGTGATATATATATACAATGGAATACTATGCAGCCATCAAGAGAAATGAAATCTGGCCATTTGCAACGACATGGATGAAACTGGAGGGTATTATGCTAAGTGAAATAAATCCATCAGAGAAAGACAAATACCATATGATTTCACTCATATGTGGAATTTAAAAAACAAAGCAGATGAACCTAGTGGAAGGGAGGGTAAAATAAAATCAGATGAAAACAGAGAGGGAGGCAAACCATTAGAGACTCTTAACTCTAGGAAACAAACTGAGGGTCGCTGGAGGGGTGGTGGGTGGGGGGATGGGCATTAAGAAGGGCACTTGATGTAATGAGCTCTGGGTGTTATATGCAACCGATGAATCATACGTCCTACCCCTGAAACCAACAATACAGTAAATGGTAATGAAACTGAATTTAAATTTCAAAAAAGGGCAGCGGAATGTATAAGGGAGAAGGTTGGTGATGAGGGAAGAGTAGTCCTTTCTGAAAGGGAATGTGTGTATTAAATACCTCCTGGAGGTGAAAAAGTGAGTCACGTGCACCCCTGGGGGGAAGCGCTCCCAGACAGAGGGTACTGCACATGTGCGAGCCCTAGTCTATTCAAGGAATAGCCAGGCCGGTATAGTTGAAGCAAAGTGAACCCGTCTGGGGAGAGTAATAGGAAATTAGGTCGGAGAGATAAAAACGAGCAAATCATTTTGGTCCTTGTAGGCCCCTGTAACTGTTTTGGTTTGATTTTGTTTCTGTTGTTGTTCTAACATTTTTAACTGAAATATAACACACAGAGACTCTTTCCGCAGTTTGGCTATTGGGAACATTGTTGCTATAAACATTGGGGTGCAGGTGCCCCTTCGAATCACTGTGTTTGTATCCTTTGGATAAGTACCTAGTGGTACAATTGCTGGGTCATAGGGTAGCTCTGTTTTTAACTTTGTGAGGAGTCTCCATACTGTTTTCCAGAATGGCTGCACCAGTTTGCATTCCCACTAACAGTGGAAGAGGGTTCCCCTTTCTCCGCATCCTCACCAACATCTGTTGTGTCCTGAGTAGTTAATTTTAGCTATTCTGACCGGTGTGAGATGGTATCTCATTGTGGTTTTGATTTGCATTTCCCTGATGGTGAGTGATGTTAAGTATTTTTTCATGTGTCTATTGGCCATTTGGATGTCTTCTTTGGAGAAATATCTGTTCACATCTTCTGCCCATTTCTTGACCAGATTATTTGGTTTTTGGGTGTTGAGTTTGTTAAGTTCTTTATAGATTTTGGATACTAGTCCTTTATCTGATAAGACACTTGCAAATTATCTTCTTCCATTCTGTGGGCTGCCTTTAGTTTTATCAACTGTTTCCTTTGCTGTGCAAAAGCTTATCTTGATGAAGTCCCAATAGTTCATTTTTGCTTTTGCTCCCTCTCCTTTGAAGACATGTCTAGTAAAAAGCTGATGCAGCTGAGGTCAAAGAGATTGCTGCCTATGTTCTCCTCTAGGATTTTAATGGGTTTTTGTCTCACATTCAGGCCTTTCGTCCATTTTGAGTTTATTTTTGTGTATGGTGTGAGAAAATGGACCAATCTCATTCTTCTCCAAGATATTTATCAACAGATGAATGGATAAAGAAGATGTGATATATATATCACAACGGAATATTACTCAGCCTTCAAAAACAATGAAATCTTGCCATTTGCAATGACGTGGGTGGAACTAGGGGGTATTATATTAGGGGAAATAAGTCAATCAGAGAAAAACAATTATCATATGGTTTCACGCATATGTGAATTTAAGAAACAAAGCAGATGAACATAAGGGTAGGGAAGGAAAAATAAAATAAGACAAAATCAGAGAGGGAGACAAACCATAAGAGACTCTTAACTGTAGGAAGCAAACTGAGGGTTGCTGAGGGGAGGTGGGGGGGGATGGGGTAACTGGGGGATGGGCATTAAGGAGACCACTTGATGTAATGAGCACTAGGCTTTATATGCAGCTGATGAATCACTATACTCAACCTCTGAAACTAATAAGGCACTATATGTTAATTAATTAAATTTAATTTTTAAAAAAGAAAAGAAATATAACACACTGCGAGAAAACTGTACAAATTCTAACTCAGTGAATTACCACAAAATGAATTAATCTGTGTATCAAGGCACAAGGCAAGAAATAGAACATTAGCAGCACCCCAGAATTCCCTGTTTACACTCCCTCCTACCTGCTCTCTCCTTCCTCCTCAAAAGTGACCACTGTCCTGACTTCTAGAAGCAGATTTGTTTTGCCTGTTCTTAAACTTTCAATAAATGGAATCAACAATAAGAATAAAAACAAAATAAATCTTTGCTCCAGACTTTGCTTGTGATATTCACCCATGTGGTTACTCAAGGGTAGAAGGATTAAGACGACAAATAAGAGCACATTGAACTCCTGATGGGAAAGATGTGTAGAGAGGGGAGGTGCTTGCAGTGTGTCAGCTTCCCCACGACAGTCCAGGAAGGAAAGAGGAAACCAGAGTTTACCCAGGAGCTGAGCGTCAGGGTCTCAAGAGCTATTTCCTCCTCGCTCAGCTCCTCTCCTGAGAAGGAAGAGATCTAGGGAGGATCAGGTCATGGTTGGGGTTCCTTCTTCACTGATTGACTCAAACATTCCCAGATTCTACTTCGTGTCGGGCACAGTGCTGAGATACAAGGATAATTAAGGCGTGGTCACTTAGACAAACGAGTAAATAGGACTACAAAAGGGTGTGGTAAGTGCTAAGTATTTGCAAAGGATGCTAAGGAAGCATCTTTAAGAATCGCTGTGACTATTTCACCTTTTTTGCTCAATCATGAGTGGCTCTGAGATAAGCTCATGAGAATATGGCCTTTATCTGTTCCTTTGAAATTATATTTGCTACTTTTTTTTTAAATGGTTTATTTATTTACTTTAGCTGTAGAGAGAGTGTGTGTGTGAGCAGGGGGAGGGGCAGAGGCAGAGGGTGAGAATCCTCAAGCAGACTGCGCATGGAGCATGGAGCCCGATGTGGGGTTCGATCCCACCACCCTAAGATCATGACCTGAGCCAAAATCAACAGTCAGATGCTTAACCAACTGAACCACCCTTTTATATATATCACTTTTATATTTATCAGTTTTATCTCCTCAATTAGGCTATAAACTTTTTGAGAATAGAAAAGATATTTTCTGGTATCATAAAAAGAGCACAAAGTAGCTGAAGTCAAAATAGTTGGGTTTGAATCCTGACTCTGGACAACCCTGGGAAAATGAGTTAAACTCTTTATGTCTCAGTTCCTTTATCTATAAATGGAGATCTCCATCCTACCTGCCTCCCAGAATTGTAACAGCATCAAAGGACATAATGGATAAGAAGAACTGTAAATTCTCGTGACCGGTCCTCTAAACCCCACAAACCTACTACGTTGCAGGGTCGGTAATCAGTAAGTGTTGAGCTTTCATTAAACTTCATCAGCAAAGACTTGTGGTTTTTAGAGCCTATGCCAGGGAGTGGATGACGTTCCCTGTCCCCGTCCACCTCATGCCCAGAGAACTCAGGAGCTGGAGTCAGATATCGTGGCCCCGACTCCCAACCAGGAGTGACCGGCCAGTGTGGGAGCGTGGACTGGGCCAGAACCATCTGGGCCAACTGCCCCTTATCCAAGAACGCCAGACATTTTCTTGGGGGCGGAACCTCTGCGATGGTCCATTTCAGCCCTTCGCCTAAGCCCTGTCTCCCTTCCTCGTATCTCTGGCTTCGGGATCAGAAGGCTCTAACAGACGGGCAGAGTTGGGGGAAGGGTGTGGGGAGCAGGGGTGGGCACAGGGGGATGGTTATAGCTGTTTCCCTTCTGTGCTTACAGGGAACACAGCTTCACAAGACAGCTCAAGCCCACTGACGGTGAATGGGGTTCTGGGGGAGTCGGTAACTCTTTCCCTGAAGCTTCGTGCACCCACGGATATTCAGTCCATCACCTGGCTTCACAATGGAAACTCAATCACCTTCATATCGCCCAAAAATTCTCCGGATTCATACATCATGGTGACTGACCCAGAACGGAAAGACCGACTACAACTGACGGAGAACTACTCCCTAGTCCTCAGCAACCTGACCATGGCAGACGCGGGACCTTACTGCGCCCAGATAAACATACAGGCCTCTAGAGAGTTCTTCTGTTATACTCTGCAGATCTTCAGTGAGTCAAAGCGTGGGGTTTAGTTGTGTATGGACTGGAAGGTATTACGGAGGTCAGAGCCTAGGTGAGAGCAAGTGTAGAATGTAGCCTAGTGGACAAGAGCATAGACTGAGGTCTGGCAGATGTATCTGGCAGATACATCTCTAGTATATTCTTCCCAACTATTCCATGGGGCAGGTGACAACCTTACCCCTGAGGTCTTGAGTCAGTCCCAGCAACCTGCCTACAGTCAGTAGGACAGACAGTAAGTGGGAGAGTGCCTGACATGATACCTCCCTTTGCACAAAGTCCAATCTGACCCCATGGAGAGATCAGTGTGCAGAACAGTGCTCTACCTGGAAAGTGCTCTGTAAGGATGAGATGATAATGAGAAAGATCTTTTCTATCAAGGTTATTTAACTTTTTTTAAAAAAGATTTTATTTATTTATTTGTCAGAGAGAGAGAGCAAGAGAGAGCACAAGCAATGGGAGCAGCAGGCAGAGGGAGAAGCAGCCTCCCCACTTAGCAAGGAGCCCGATGTGGGACTTGATCCCAGGACCCTTGGATCATGATCTGAGCCAAAGGGAGACGCTTAACCAATGGAGCCACTCTGGCATCCCAAGGTTATTTAATTTCTAGCAATATTTCCCCCAGATGGCTCATGTCCTCAATATAAAATTATGGAACCTATAAGACAGCTTCTGAATCAGTGTTAGGGGAGAAAAAAATCCTTCTAGCGATCAGTGATGTTCAGAGATGCCATGAATGGCTCTAAGATAGTAACTTGGTGGGAATGTTGTACAGGAGATTCAAGCATTAAGCTGGCAACTTTAAAGGCCACCAAGATTCTATAATTCTTATCTACTCCAGAATCCATGGTATCTAAAATTCACCAAGAGTCCTTTGTGCTAAGACATGGAATCCAAAAAACAAAACAAAACAAAAAATCCAAAAAACCAACCACTTTAGTTATAATAAAATGTCACCACAAATAGGTTACATGTGAACCTTTGGAATCCCTCGAATGGATTTACCACTTTTGATTGGTCAAAGTCATGTCCCTAAAAGAATAGGACACAGAACAGGTAAATATGATGGGAAAGAGAGATTGTCTAGAAAGGTCTGCAATAGGAATTCCAGCCAAAGGGGCAAAATCACTCTGGGACAGTGTACTAGTTTCTGAGGCTTCCAAAGCAAAACACTACAAATATGATGGCTTAAAACAACAGAAATTTTATTCTCTCACAATTCCGGAGGCCATATGTCCAGAACCGAGGTGTGGGCAGGGCTGCATTCCCTCTGGAGGCCCTAGAGGGCAATCTGTTCTTTGCCTCTTCCAGCTTCTGGGTGCTGTTGGCATTCCTTAGTGTTTGTTGGTCTGCGACAGCATCACACCAGTCTCTGCTTCCTCCTTTCCCTGTGTGATCTCCTCTTCTGTCTCAAATATCTCTCTGCTTCCCTCTTACAAGGACTCTTGTCATTGGATTTAGGGCTCACCCAGATAATCCAGAATCATCTCCTCATCTCACTTAATTACATCTGCAAAGACCACTTTCCAAATACGATTCTGGGAATTAGGACATAGGGATATCTTCTGGCCAAGGAGTGGGGAAGGGGAGTGTCATCATTTAATCCACTATAGGCAGAATCACTCGGGGTGCCCAGAATCATCAAGGCAGAGCTTGGACCCTGGAGATAAGAGAGACATCCAGTCGAAAATCTGAGAATAGACCCCATACCGGGCTCCATCATAGTTGTTCAAACAATGTTCTTCGGCCATTCTTCAGAAGACCAAGCATGACTTTCTCTCCAATAGCCATACTCCCCTGGTTCAATGTCAATCCTTTCTCAGGGCCTTTTGGCATCAGGAGTACCAGGGAACAGGGGTGAGTTCTAAATGGGCTGATCATAACACGCCTCACTGAGTTAATAGCATTTGAGCCAAGACCTGTTGGTGAAGGAGTGAGCCATGTAGATATTTAAATGAAGAACCATCCAGCATCAGCATTTCCTGTGCCCAATATGCTCCCAGAACACCAAGGAGGTCCAATACCTAGGAGCAGAGTGAGGGGAGAGTAATGGGAAATAAGATCGCTAAAGAAATAGGGGCCACATCTGGTAAGGCTCTGAGAACCATTACAGGGACTTTGGCTTCTACTCTGTGAGACTGAGAATCACCAGAGGGTTTTGGAGAGCAGTAATATGATTTGACTCACTTGCTTAACGTACCCCTTTGACTGCTTTGTTAAGAACAGACTCCAGGGGACAGCAGTAGAAGCCAATTGCCAATTATCCAATTGGACAATCCAAGCCAGCGATGCTGCTGCTTTGTATCAGGGTGGTAGCAGTGGAGGTAAGGAGAAGGGGTTGGACTCTGCATATATTTTGGAGGTAAAGCCACTAGGATATCCTGATACGGTATCAGATGAAGAAGTGAGTCAGCTCCAAGGCTTTTGGCCTGAGCAAACTGGAAAGGCGACTATCAACAAGGGTGTTGAAGGCTATGGACTGAGCAGGCTTGGGAGAGAAAAACAGGAATGCTTTTGAACATGTTCGGCTTGAGACACACATTATATCCAAGTGGAAATGTCACATAGGTAGTTTTATATTCATTAAGTGGATAAAGATAACAAGATAGATTGAGGTCAGCCATGGACACAAGCAGAGGGAAATGTGGCATTCATGCCAAATATTTGCCATTGCTGTGCTAGGCACTGTCTCAGTTAATCCTCATAATTCCCTAAGAAGTTGGTATTATTGCCCAGTTTTACAGATAAGGAAACTGAGGTTTGGAGAGATTAAAAACGTATCCGTGGTCCTGTAACCAGTAAGCGACAAAGCCATGAGTCTAACCTGGGTCTTCCTAACTCCAAATCCAACACTTGCCATTAGACAAAATCTTTCTGCCAAAATATGTCCACCTCCTACTCCATTAACGAAGCTTAGAGCATTCTTCAATCTCTTCCTTCTGGACAGTGGGAGTCACTGAGTTCTCCTCTGGGTCACCGTTACCCTCAGGCCAAGTCCAGGTCAGTGACCTTTTCGGTACTGCTCCCATGTCCCCATTGATTCACACTACTGACATCTTAATAGCCAATATTTCCTGGTCTCGACTCTCCGAAATTTCGACAGCAGATGTTCTCTCACTTGTCTGAATGTATTGTACTTCTTTCCTCCCTAGAGTTGCTCACTCATTCAGTTTCACTCCTTTCCCTGGTTTTTTGACTCTCAACATTTCCCTTTGTGACTTGCTGGCATTCCACATCAGTCTCTTTGTCATCGTGGGAGCCAGCATCTGATACAACGAGGCCCAGGATTCCTGCAGATTTGTGAGAATACAGTTCCTCGAGGATGTTAAGCTTTTATTTTCCATCCCAGCTAGGGAAGGCAATTCTGATGGTTGAGGAAACAGAGTTCTTGAGTCTGGTCTACTGGCTTTGGCCCTGGCCAAGTAGAGTTGACCCTCGGCTGAATTCCTGAATGTCTTTACACGAGGCCGTGTGCAAGACGAGAAAGGACTCCAGGAATAAACTGGGGCCCAGAAAGTAAATCGAGCATCGCAGAATCATCTAACTAGTTGGTGGAGTGTCTCGACCCACTTCTCCGTCTGCCTACTCTGTCTTATGCTCATGCCCTTCATCATTTGGTCACCCCAGACCTTGGTGCCATCAATTAGGCAATAGGAGCCGACTTACTTACAGAGCATGCAGACACACAGTCAAGTGTTGGGTGGAACACAGAAACATTCGATGGTGGGAAGGATATTTTTCACACGGTGCTGAACCAAGCCATTTGTTTTTAGTTCCGGTCTTTTCTCTGCACGCAGGACGACTGAGGAACTTACAAATTGCCAATCGCACTTGGCTGTCTGAGACTGGAACCTGTGAGATCCACCTGATCTGCTCTGTGGAGAATCCAAAGGACACCTTTTTAAGGTGGCAGGTTGTAGGAAACACACCTATAAATGAAGCAAACCTCACTATCTCTTGGGACCCCAGGAATTCCAGTGAGCAGAAGTTCACCTGCCTAGCTGAGAATCCTGTCAGCAGCCTAGCCTTCTCTGTCTCCACCCAGAGTCTCTGCGAAGGTAACAGTCTGTCTCAGGTGCCTCTGAGAGCCTTGAGCAGCTGTGGGGTGTGGGGTGTCCCTCCTGCCCAAGGTGATTCCCCAAAACAGTGGCCCAGTGGGAGGCGGCCCAACACTTCCGGGAGAGGACAGACATCCCTACCACTTCCTCCCTCCAGAGGCCTCTCATCTCGCCCTCCCTCCCCTTGACCCCACCTCCAGCCCACTCAGGGCCCAGGAGCAAAGTCCTTGGGGAGTCAGAACTGCTCCCCACTGGGGCTCTACGAGGCTCCTGCCCTGTCTGCCACGTGGACTCCCACTCTCAGAAAATCTACCCAGAGCCAGAGCCCAACCAGCCCCCAAAAGGGGACCTAAAAGAGGCTCAGCGGAGGCTCTGAGGAAAACACTCCCTGTGTCTCAACTACAACTTCTTTTTTCTTTTTTCAGGTGTTTTGAATACAAAAAATCACCCCGATACCAAATGGATTATAATTGTGGTTGTGGTTTTGATATGTATAGTCATCACCGTGGGGTTACTTGTTTGGAGGAAAAAAAATTATTTGCGGAGAACAGGTAAAAGGAGGGAGGTTGGTCCACTGGGACAAGCCCTGGGATGTGACCCAACACCTGCTAACGTCCCAAGGGGGGCAGGTCCTACTGGAAAATGCCCAACCAAGCCTCAAGGCCCAGCTGCGTCTCTCCTTCAGCCCGCCTCCCCCACATCCTCTAGAGAGACACCTGTGGGCACCAGGTAGGGTGTGGGAGACTCTCTCACTACACTCACAAATTTCAATTTCCCTGATTTTATTTTTCAGGCATCTTTAGTGTCTCTACTCCACAAACCCAGAGTCCTGGTGAGCTTGCAGACTCTTAGCTCCTAATCATAGAACAGATGGGTAGAGCCTAATGGAGGAGGAAAAGGGCTAGTCAGAGGGCTGGGTAATGAGAGAGAAGGGAGTCGGAATGTCATTGCTCAGATGGACCAAATTGTGCAAAAGAAGATGACCGGTAACTGTGTATGTCTCTCCCCTCTGGGACCTAGAGGGTCCCTCACAAGCATGCACACCAGTCGCTCACGCAGTTTCTTGGAGCGGGATTAGGGTCATTCCCCGCCCTGCTGATGAGAAACCAGGTACCAGGGAAAGGTTCATGGCCTGTCTGTTATCAACAAACAAGTCCAGGGCAGGGACAGGGTTAGAGCCTCAAAAGTCCAAAGACAGACTGCTTGACCCATCACTCTTTCAGCCAATATTTGAACACTGAGGGGACGCAGTCCAAAAAGACAATATGATAGAGACAGGAACACAGGTTCTGGCTTCAGATTGGCTGAGTCTCATTTCATGGGTGAGAAATCTATGACATCGTGTGTAGAGGACAAACAAGAGGTTCAGAGTCAGAAGGTATCTGAGTTCCTGCTCCATCACTTCCTGTTTGACCTTGCACCAAGTTAATTGAACTTTCTGGGCCTCCAGTTTCTCTCCTATAATATAATATAATATAATATAATATAATATAATATAATATAATATAATATATCTAGAATATAATTAATCCAGAATATAATATATCTAGAATATAATATATCTAGAATATAATTAATCCAGAATATAATTAATCTAGAATATAATTAATCCAGAATATAAATAATCTAGAATGTGAATAATCCAGAATGTGAATAATCCAGAATATAATCATCCATAGTATAATCATCTAGAGTACAATCATTTATAATATAATCTGAGAAGTTTAATAATATTATGTATGAGACCTAATCTGGCTCCATTAAGCTTGCCCAGGAGGTTCTCTAGCCCTTGTATAGGCAACGCCCTTTGGTCCAAGCACTCCCTGGCCCAATGCGAACCCAGAGGTAGAATCTCAAGCTTTAGGATACCTCTAGACCACATCCCCCCAAGAGATGAGGTCAGAAATAGAGCACATGGCTTAGAAGGTTCTGTTTCAACCCAAAACTTCAAAGACTGTCAAAAATGAATGAGCCCTAGGGAAGGGCATTGCCTTGAACCACTGCCTCTTTGGTACCAAAAGGTGCCCTGGTGTAGGCAAAGGTCCCAGGGAGCAGGACACTGACTGTGCCTTCCTGTGTTGACAGCAGAGACCGTAAGGAACTTAGATTATGACTCCGTCTCTCCAGGGAACACCGTGTACGTTCATGTCACACATCCAAACAGGGTGAGTCTTTTCAGGTTTACACTGCATCATTGCCATGATTTTTATAGCCTTTATTTACAAACCTGTCACCCCGATCATCTGGCTAAGCCAGTGACACACACTGTTGAGGAGAGGAGGGGCAGAGGCAGGAGCTACGACATTGTCTGTGGGACCCAGCTAACCCCCAGGGCTCAAGGGGTGGTGTGTCTGCTCATATCCTGCCTTACATGGTCCTTTAACTGCGTGATGCATCAGTCAGTCTTGTCCCTTTTCAGCTTAATTACAAGCTACCTGAAGTGAAAATTACATCTCCCTCTCTCTTCCCTGAGCACAATGTGCAGTAAATACTTGCTGAATGGATCAGAGTTCATTCAAGTCTGAGAGTTTCCAGAGCAGACAATTCTGTCGCAGGGGATTTCTCACCCTGGATGTAGTGGAAATAGGGGAACTCAGAGGCAGTCTCCCAAGAGGGGAAGTGGGGCAAGGATTTGCAACAGTAGAAGACAGTAAAGGCATAAGCAGCCTTCAACCCTCTCCCCCGCTGCCACATAACGGATGGCCTTGGTCAACCACCAGGAACTGCTCTGCCACACATCAGCGATTTCCCACCCTCCCCCCCAAAGTAAAGCACCTGCAGGCGAACATTTCTGAATAACACCATACATCTTCTGGAAAGTAAGCCAAGATAACTCAGCATTCAACAACTCATGGAAGCAGTGATCCAGCTAGAAATCTTAGATTCCCCAAGTGAATGTCCAATGTCACATAGCCCCTCACAGTTACTTGCAAGGTAGTCTCCTTGAAGAGAGTGACAAGAAGGGGTACTCTCACTTGTTCAAGTGTTCTTACTGCCTTTCCGTTTCCCTCTTGAAGACAAGATAAATCACCCTCAACAAACTAATACATTAATCTCCAGCAAATTTGCTAACCTCTTCTTTAACAATAATTAAACTTTGGAGAGTTCCAAAGGTTTTGATAAATACCCTAAATATTCCTTAATTAGTTTTAAAAGTCAAAACTTGGCACCGGGGACTTCTGCTGTCATTGCTGTACTTTGTATTCCAAGCAGAACCATTCTTAAGATTGGCTGTTCCTCCAACTTATCAGTTTCCCAGGCTTGAGGTGAACCCAATGGCATGAGGACGAGGCAATTCAAGTCAAGGGACAAACTGGAACAGGCAATACTTTCGGTTGTAGCTAGCAAAGATCTAAGACAAAAGACCCAATGGTTTTGTACACTTCAGCTATAGAAGTCAGTTCTTAAAATGGAGGAAGGAGACTAGAGTCAGAGGCAGAAAAGAATGCTTCCCTTTCTTCACACCACCTGCCAGCAAGGTCACCCTTCTGTGCCTTTCTGGCTCTTGAGCTACTGAGGTTTGCTGGGGTGTGCCACTTCTGTGTGGGCCTCAGGAAATGTCCCTGAACTTCTCAGGTTGGAGAGCTAGTGGTGTTTGGTCCAGCTCCCCTTGCTACACGGTCTCTAGCCTTTTCCTCCTGCAGAACTTCGACATCATCCCTCTATACCGCATTGCTTGAATACATCTACGCATGAATATCTCTTCGTCTGTGTGAGCCAAGTGTATGTGATTATTTTTTTGCAGCAAACAAATATCCCAACACCTGTGAAAAGCAGTGATTTCTCCACCATTTACTCCACAGTTCATCAGTCCAAAGAGGTAAGCCCATGGTTGTTCCCCGTTCTCACATCTTACCTGTCTCTCCAGACTTGTAACTTTACAGGTAAAGTACAAGTAAAGGGGCCATCCTATAGATGTACAAATATCAGCAGGATATAGAAAGCCTCAGGACATCACCAAAACATATCCAAGAAGCTATCTTATATTTCAGGATCACCACCCATAATTAAGTTTTCAACGTAACCTGAATTTAATGAGATTTTTTAAATTCAATTTTTTTTAAATTCAATTTTTAATTTAACTTTGCCTTAGCTATCAATATCCTTATCTGCCAGTTAGTGGTCTCCAGACCATCTCTACAGCCATAAGGGGTAGCCTGAGAGTCTACCTAACCTCACCTGAGGATCCCTACTAACCTACTTCATTTTCTTTTTTTCCATTAGAGTAAACCTAGTTCTTCCAGGACAACTGCCCTCGACAATGTCATCTAAACTGCTGAGAGGTCTCAAAAGGAACCTCTGGAGGAAGTCCAACCTCAGAATGACACAGCTTCTCCTGATCCCATGGGAGAGAACACAGCTTGGTTTCTGCCTGGCAACAGAATTTGAATACCGAGGATTATCCCTTCCAGTTCTTCGGACTAGAATCTGCTCAAGTACATCAAACATCTTAGGAATAACATCATTTCCAGCATAGGATCCAAATAACATCTTCTAATCTGCTCCAGGCCAAAACATGCTTCCGTGAACAAGCCTGGACCTTGACTTTCTCTTTGCCAACTGTTGGAGTTGTGTCTGATGGACAGTTATGATTCAGAGAACAATCACGCCTCTCCCTCTAGAAAGCTGGGTGGTGATTCACCGGGAGAGAGGACAGTGTATTTGTTATGTATGTTGTCTCTGGAATCGGGTGGGCCTGTTCCCAAACCCTTACATGTGATTTACTAGACATACCTCCTGGGACATATTCTGGAACCTATTGAGCTCTGGGCTCCTAGACTGAAAAATGGGGATCAGCCTGTTGCTCAAACCGGAAACCAGAGTTAGCCTCGACTTCAGCTGTTCCACCACCAGGCCCTTTGGACTCTACCTCCAAATAACCGACCCACTTCTCTGTAAACCTTTAACCTCCACCTTGTATTAATTAACCCATCATCATCTCCAACCTGGAACATGACAGTAAGCTCCAACAAATTTCCCCCATTTTTGCCCTTCTCTCCCTCCAATCCATTCTCTACAGACAGCTGGGGTAATATTTTTAATATAAACCAGATCCTTCACTTGTCTGCTCAAAATCGACCTTGCAAGACTTCCCAGGCACTCAGGAAGAAACTGAGTCTCTGTGGCTCTGGATGGCCTGGCGCACCTGCAGCCCCAGCCATCACGTCGCCCCCCTTTTTCCTCCCTGATTCGGCTTCCATGATTCTCTTTCAGCCCCTCTAGCAGAGGAGAGAGTTTCCTCACATCTGCCTGCCTGGTTCCTCCTCATCTACAAGTCTCAATGCATCTATGTCACCCTCCAAGAAAGACCTTCAGGCCAGTGTACCTAATCCCAAGCCCTCGTTATGCTGTCACACTTTCCATGTCATTTATCACATGCCATTTAATATTTATTTTTATTTAATGTCTGTTTCTCCTACTCCACTGTACCCTCTTCCAGGAACAGGGACCGCGACGATGTTATCTCTGTATGCAGAGCACCTAGCACAGTATCTAGCACATGGAAAATGTTCAACAGATACTTTTTAATAAAGAAATGAATAGGTAGTGGAGTTTTGTGGGAATTAAAGACAATGTACTGCAGCCCTTTGCGCCGGGGCTCAGCACATGAAAGAGCTCCATAAATGTGAGCACCGCTGTCGAGCCTTTATTATTTCTGTCATGAAATTGTATCCCTCCCGAACTGACAGAATCTTCTCCCAAACCCCAGCACAAGAGATGAGGAAGGATACCTCCCCCTGTGTTCTGGTTCCACATCACTTCCTACTTTTTTTCTCTGCTCAGATTTTAAAATTTCATTCTTTTATCCCCAGGGAAGAATTTTCTGATTTTTGTGTGAGTTTGAGATCTTTTTTTTTTAATTTAAGGTTTTATTTATTTATTTGACAGAGAGACACACAGCCAGAGAGGGAACACAAGCAAGGGGAGTGGGAGAGGGAGAAGCAGGCTTCCCACAAAGCCAGGAGCCCGATGCTGGCTGGACTCGACCCCCAGACCCTGGGATCATGACCTGAGCCGAAGGCAGACGCTTAACGACTGAGCCACCCAGGCGCCCCAAGTTTGAGATCTTAAAACAAATTATTTTTCAGCAGTGTCGACATACAAAAAGTGACCTGCACTTAACGCACACGACGGAATGGGTTTGGAGATAAGTACACATTTGTGAAACCATGACCACAGTCAGTACGGTAAACATTATATGGCACCCCAAGAAGTTTCCTCTAAGCTCTCTCTCTCTCTCTCTTTTTTCTTTAATTTTTAGTTTTTTGTGTGATAAGAACACTTACCATGAGACCTATCCTACTAGCAAATTTTTAGGTGTACAGTTCGGTCTTGTTAATTTCAGGCTCCCTGAGGCACGGTGCCTCTCTGGGACTAATTCCTCACGCAGGACTGCAGTTGTACACCCTCGCCCCCCACCCTGCAGAGCCGGGCAAAGCGCTCGGTCCAGGATGATGGGTACAAGCTCCGTTATTCTCCTCGCCTGCCGAAGGAGCAGTCCGGGGGTTACATGCTTTCCCCCAATCCTGCGGAGCCCAGCCAGCCCATCCATGCTGGCTGCTGCGAGCTGTGTGCTGTTTGCAGGGCCACGCATGGAGGCACAAATGGGTGTGTGCCCAATGGGGCACCATCGGCAGGGGCGGACCCTGGCCAGCTGCTGGGCTCCACCATGGTCCACGGGCTGGTTTTGGAGATCCACAAGTCAGTTGTCGTGAGCCCCAGCCCCTTTTCTTTGTTCTTAACTGCCGCTCCATGGGGCAGAAATGCAAATTCCCTAAGCATTCTGGGGAACAGAAGCGAGCCTCTCTGGCCCATTTGGAAAGGCTGGGGAAGCCGGGACACTCATTTCACTTTCTGTGTCTCCTGTGGGAAGAACTACACAGACTGAGGGAGTCTCTCCAAGCACTGAGCTGTGCCAGCCTGGGGAGTGGGGGATGTAAGTAACGTGAAACTGTTCTCACTTGCAATATGGCTGTTGTCAGATTCGGGGCTCCACCGGGCTCCTAGACCTGTCAGCGAGACCCCGGAACTCTGGTAAAAGTCTATTTGTCCACAAATGGCTCTTACATCGGTATTCCCGTGGGAGGGCAAGGGCGGGGGGAGGGGGGGGGCTCTCATTCCACCATCTAGCTGATGGGACTCTAATACATCTTTTCTCAATGTGTCTTGATGTGTCTTTTTCTGATCACAAAAATAAATGCATGCTCATCATAAATAATTCAAACATTCCACAAACAAAAATCCCCTACAATCCCCAAGATAACTACCACAAATGGGTCCCTATTAAAGAACAACTTTTTTTTTTTTTACCAGAATGAAATATTTTTTAGATTTTTTTCTTTTTGCTTAAGAATATCTCTTAAGGGGCCCGTGGCTGGCTCAGTCGGTGGAGCCTGCAACTCTTGGTCTCAGGGTTGTGGGTTCTAGCCCCATGTTGGGTTTGGGGATGACTTAAAATTTTTATTAAATCTTTTTTTTAAAAATAGAGATTTTATTTCTTTATTTAAGAGAGAGAGAACATGAGTGAGCAGGGGAGGAGCTGAGGGAGAGGGGGAGGGAGACAATTTCCAGCAGACTCCCCACTGAGCACAGAGTCTACGCAGGCTCAATTCCCAGATTCTGAGAGCTCATGACTTGAGGCAAAACCAAGAGTCAGTCATTTAATTGACTGAGTCATGCAGGTGCCCCAAATCTTTAAAAAAACCTTAAAAAAATGAATATCTCTTAAACAACTTTCCAAAATTAGAACCTATAGTTGTGCCACACTTTTTTTTTTGCTTTTGATTAATTTTTTATCAGTTTTACTAAAAATAGTTTAAAGTCAAATAGTGCTTCAAAATGCATATAACAAGGGGGCTGCTGGGTGGCTTAGTTGGTTAAATGTCTGCCTTCAGCTTGGGTCATGATCCCAGGGTCCTGGGATCGAGCCCCACATAAGCCTCCCTGCTCAGTGGGGAGTCCGCTTCTCTCTCCCCCTTGCCCCTGCCCCTGCCCCTCCCCCTCTCCCTCTGACCCTCCTCATGCACACTCTCTCTCAAATAAAATCTTAAAAAAAAATAAAATGTATGTAACAACTAACCACAGTCTCTTGTTTTCTATTTGCCTCTCACATACTCCCCCTTCTATACACACCCCCCCCATATGTTATCTATTGACTTCTTACCTGTTTAGATTCATCCTTCCCCGGCTCCATCTTCCCAACATGAAGACATCTCAGTTTGGGCCAAATACATATTCAAATGTTTTCACCATTACAAACATGAAAAATGCTGTTGGTTATGGAGCCAAGAGGTGACTATGATTACATTTCCCGTCTTATACGGTTTTTAGTTTTTCTTGAAGTTAATTGTCTCGTTTTCCTCTTCCCTTTGTTTTCATTAAACATCTATATTCCCATGCCGTCCATTAGCTCTGTAAAAGTGATTCTCAATATAATTTTCCACCTAGTTAAATCTGTTAAATAATTTATTAGCTTTATGTTCTTCTAGAGGCATCCCTACCAGAGCATCTGACTTCCTACTCCAGCCTGAGCTGGTTACTTTCTATGCCTGGTGCACAGCCATTGTCTTGGGACCTTCTTTGCTATCACTTTTGACAAACCTTTTACCTGTCCCCTCTGTGAGATGCTCCAACTTTTGTATCCATGATTTCCTTTATATATTTCTGAATCATTTCAATAGCTACAATAATAGTGTATTTTTGTGTGTGTGATTTTAAACCAATAAAATTCTTCTTAAAATTTAAATCTATTTTTAAAGTTAAATGCAAAACTGTAAACAGGCCAGGACTACTGGGTAGAGCCCATGTGCTGGAAACCATGTGATGGAGACCAGCTCTTAAGATCCAGTGAGAAAGATTCAGTGGGAAAGGGTGGGCATGCTTGAATAGGGAATGGCCAACATAGTGGCTGCAAACAACAGATGAGCCAAACAAAATTCATCAAAGTTAAATTAATCTCACATACCGGCTATCAATTACATGATCAGTCGGTGGAACAGGACAGGACTGAAAAAATTTGATCAGGACAAAGCGAGGACTTCTAGGAACAGAGTCGTGGAGGCATCAGGGAAGAAGTTCACTGCCGTGCCCTGCAAGATGGCGTCAAGCTCAGAGGAAATCTCTCTGGGTAAAAGAGTGCCTTCCAGACCAAGGGGATCGATCGACAAAAAAGAAGACTTCCTTCATAGGGGAAGAAGGACTATTCTGTGAAATCAAGGCAGATAGAGAAATGCTTTCAACATCTAGGATGCCAAAAACCAGCCAGAGAATTGGAGATCATGTCATGGAAGGGATGCTAATCTGTCTAGAGCAGGAAATCTACAGGAATCCACCCTGAGGCTGGACAGCCCTGGACACGATCACGGCTAGAATGGGAACTAGAAATATGTCCATGAATATCTAAGAAGTGAGTGAGAAAAAGGCTTTTAAGAAAAACTAAGCTAACATTTCACCATAGACCAGGTAATAAAATATAGACTTCTTAATTCTTATATTTCCTTAAATCTTTTGTACATCCTCTGTATTTATTATCAATGTCGCACCCTCTTCTGTTGGCTTCTGTGATACCACATCCTTCCACATTTCCTTCCTTCTTTACTAGCTGCTTCTCAGTTTCCTCCTGAACCTCCTTCTCCTCTGCAGAACCAGTAAAGACTGGAGCTGAGCTTCAAACCTGGGCCCCTTTCACTTCTCTGTCTCCATATTCTTACATGATGTCAACCATTTCCATTGTCTTAATATGATTTAGACGCCTTGGTTTCCAAATTTATATATTTAGTCCTGGCCTGCTAGCTTACATCCCTAACTGCTTACTTGGCACCTCCACTTAGATATCTAACACACATATCAAATTTAGGATGTCAAAAAAGAAAGAAAAAAAAAACCCTTCAGATTTCCTTCACCAAGGCTCTTCTTCTACTATTCTTTCCCATATCAGTAAATGGAACCATTGTTAATGGGAAACCTCCTTTACAGGCCTGAAGGCCACCCAACACTCACCATATAATTAATCTTTTTTGTACTCATTGGTGTTTCCTCTCTCTTTCACTTATTTTAATTCATCCAGACCCTTCGTCCCTATCTGAATAGCTTTCATTCCCTGAACACAGATCAATAAAGTCATTATTGACACTCTCTGTGCTCTCTTCCTTAGCTTTCCATTTTGCTGAGCCAGCATCCAATCCAAAGCATTGCCTCTGCCCCATCCTGATTTCCCAGTGCAACTTGCAACATCCATAGGAGAAAGCCAATGAACCATGAAGCACACCACAAACCCACACAATTTCTTTGGACCTTTGCTAATCCAAACCCTCTCACCTTATCCATATTTTCAGTAATCACCTATCCAGTGGTTCTAAAACCTTGACTGCTCATCTGAACCACATGAGGAGCTTGTAAACCCACCAATGTAGGACCCGACATCCAAAGATACCAATCTAAATATTCTAGGCTGGGACTCAAGCAGCAGCCTTTCTAAACTCCCTGGGTGACTTCGGTCTACTTACTGGTGGAAACATTCTTTTGCACATGTAGACTACATGGGGTAGTCATTAAGAGATTGATCTCGGTGAGGTAATGGGTTGAACTTCAGGCACTTTTGCAGAACAAATAGCATGCTTGTAGACCTGAACTGGACGTGAAGCTTCCCCAGGTCTTCCCCATTCCTGTCCATAGGCCTCTGCCCACCTGCTGCCTCCTTTAGAGTGAGCACATAAGGGTGGAGGAGAAAACAATCGGAGTCAGTGAACAGAGTCAGTAAATTGGACAAAGGGGTTTGGGAACCATGCTGGAGGGTTGTGGGGGTGGGGAGTCAGTAAGGAAGTGAGGAATGGCATACTTTCTTAAATCCTAAACCAGAAATCACAAACTACAGATACTTGGCCCCACAGTGCTTTCACATTGTTGTTATTATCACCCTGTGCTCACCACGAGTGTAGCTTCCATCTGTCACAAACAGCACCGCTACGATACCAGTGACTATGTTCCTACGCTGTGCCTTTCATCACCATGACTTTTTCATGCCATAACTGGAGGCCTATATCTCCCACTCCCCTTCACCTTCATTTTTAATATAGGAAAATGAAAAATTGAGACAATCTACCTTGATATTGTCTGTTTTTTTAATGTTTTTTTTTCTTAATTTTTTAAAAATTGTTTTCCAGGTCCCTGACCATATTGGGAGCACATTTCTACAGAACAACAAAATCTGGTGCTAAGGGATATTTGTCCTATTCTAAGTGGGGCTCACAGTCTACACTTCATCCCTGGCCTGGCCTGCCCACCTAGCCGACTTATTTGATCTGCCTGATACCTATAAATATTTTAGCTTCCAACCTCTAGCCTAAGCCATGAAGCTTTGCCCCACTCCATATTGGTCCAAGAAGCAAATCAGCAAGTCAGGCAAAGTAACACTGCCTGACCTCCCTTCCGCACTCCCATCTACCCCCAGACCGATAGCTGGATCTTGTGTGGCTTTAGAACATTTCTCCAAAGCTTTTAGTAAAGAACCACTGAGCCTCCATCAGGGTCCAATGGATATGTTTCTAGAAGAAAGATTACCATAGATGGACGCAGGATGGAGAGAAGGTAGCCCTGCTCCAGTCTCAAGACAGACATTTCATGCTAAATGCCATTGTGATGACAATGAGCTGAGAAGTGACTTCTCAACTAGAGACGGGAAAGCTCAACTCCTGATTTTCCTCTTCCCAGAAGTTACCTAAAGACACCTTCCATGGGAAAGAAGGAAGGGGACATTGTCATTGACCTCTGACTGCCAGACTGCTAAAATGAATGGCTTATGTCCCCAGCTTTCACTTCCTCATACCTAGTCATACCACTCTTCTGAAGCTTCCCTCTTAAAAGCATCAATATGCTGGTGCCTTCTGGGGCATCTGACATTACAGAGCCCTCTCCACCCCGAAAGTTTCCCTCTTTTTAGCTCTCCATACATTGTGCCATCCTAGCCCTCTCCTCTCTCTTTTTGGTCCTTCTTACCTCTCCTTGGCTTGGCTTCTCTTACGATAGGATTCTCGTCTCATAAGTAGATTTGTTTTCCATGATTCTGCTGACTGGACACTTCTGGATGTCCCATAATCGCCTTAAACTCTGCTTTTCTCACTCCCTTTATTCATTTCCATGGACTATATCTCATTAATACTTCAAGTGACTCAAAGAAAGGAGAAATTCCCTCCCAAAGCCCCTCTTGGGATCTGATAACAATCCAAATCATGGGGTGAGTTCATAGCAATTTAAGACAAAGGGGATGGTAACTTGAGTTTTTAACTTCTTACAATAGAGATTTTCAAGAGAGGAAGGGACAGGAGCCTGCTTATGACAGAGGGCAGAACGTGCAGTTTGAAAAGACATAGTCAGTGATACAGGCTTATAGTTAGAAAACAAAATGCACCTCTTCAACAGCTAATCCTACAGATAATTGCATTTTGTAAGCAGTTGTTATTTAGCTATTCATTAATTCGGTAAACATTTAACTGCTGCCTGAGTGTTAAGTACTGGGTATTAACACTTAACAAGATAGATAGGGCCTCATTCCTCAGGAATCATGGGGATAATAGACAATATACAACTATGCAAGAGATCTAGGTGGGTAAACACAAATAAATACATGATGACCTCTGTGGTAAGTGTTATAACCGAGTCCTTCAGAGGTACTGGCAATGTTGAACCTGCCGGGCTCTATGACCTCAGGGCTTTATACTTGTCACTGTCTCTGTGCGCATCTCTCTCCCCAGATCCTTGTGTGGACATCAAAGAGGATTTCTCTGATTTTCCTACCTAAAATTTCTCCCAGCCTCCCCACCCCCACTCATTCTGTCCTGTTACCCTCTGTTTTTTCATAGCACAGATCGCTATTGAAAGAACATTCTTTCTTTCTTCTTTTTTTTTGTTTGTTTTGTTTTTTTCCCAAATATGTTTATTTTATTTTTTCAGTGTTACAAGATTAATTGTTCATGCACCACACCCAGTGCTCCATGCAATACATGCCCTCCTCAATACCCACCACCAGGCTCGCCCAACCCCCCACCCCGACCCTCCAAAACCCTCAGTTTGTTGCTCAGAGTCCACAGTCTCTCATGGTTCATCGCCCCCTCTGATTTCCCCCCATTCCTCCTTCCCTTCCTTCTCACAATGCTCTCCATGTTTTTCTTTATGCTCAGCACATAAGTGAGACCATAAGGTAATTGGCTCTTTCTGCTTGATTTATTTCACTCCACATAATCACTTCCAGTCCCGTCTACGTTGATATAAAAGTTGGATATTCGTCCTTTCTAATGGAGGTATAATATTCCATTGTATATATGGACCATATCTTCTTTATCCATTCATCTGTTGAAGGGCATTTTGGTTCTTTCCACAGTTTGGTGATTGTGGCCATTGCTGCTATGAACATTGGGGT
>CM053618.1:3160465-3173317 GCA_028646535.1 Procyon lotor | reverse complement strand
CAAGTTTCATTCTTCTACATATAGCTGTCCAATTTTCCCAGCACCATTTATTGAAGAGACTTTCTTTTTTCCACTGGATATTTTTTCCTGTTTTGTCAAAGATTATTTGACCGTAGAGTTGTGGGTCCATATCTGGGCTCTCTATGCTGTTCCATTGGCCTATGTGTCTGTTTTTGTGCCAGTACCATGCTGTCTTGGTGATCTCCACTTTGTAGTAAAGCTTGAAATCAAGCAGTGTGATGCCCCCAGCTTGGTTTTTCTTTTTCAGCATTTCCTTAGCGATTCGGGGTCTTTTCTGGTTCCATACAAATTTTTCGAAGGCCTGGAACAAAGAACCCTAAAATGTGTATGGAACCAAAAAAGACCCCAAATTGCTAAGGAAATGCTGAAAAAGAAAAACCAAGCTGGGGGCATTATTTATTTCTATACAGGTTTCTTGCCTGGCTCCCCAGCTAGAGTCTAAGTTTAGTGATGGTATGGATTTTGTCCTTTTTCTTCACTGTATTCTTAGCACTCAAACTCGTGTGTGAGACAAGGGGCGCCTGGGTGGCTCAGTCATTAAGCGACTGCCCTCAGCTCTGGTCAAGATTCCAGGGCCCTGGGATTGAGCACCGCATCGGGCTCCAGTGGGGAGCCTGTTTCTTCCTCTCCCACTCCCCCTGCTTGTGTTCCCTCTCTCATTGTATCTCTCTGTCAAATAAATAAATAAAATCTTTTTTTTATAAATAGTGTGTGAGAAGAAACAGATACTCTAAATTTTTGGTAAACTGATGAGGGAACAATTGTAGAATAACAAGGAGAAGCCTACCCAGACAGAATGATCAAGGCAGGCTTCTCTGAGTCAGTGACATTTTTTTTTAAATTTACAAATAATAATCTGCAACCAAAACTTCTTACCTAGTGTGGACACACACACACAGACCCTTCTCAACCTAGAACACGCCCTGCTCTGAATCTCAGGATGACTTGTCAAGGTAGTGGGTTGGCATTCAACACCCATACCATCTTCCTTCTGTGGGTCTTCCTGTGCTATAGAAAGAGAGCATCCAATAAACTATATATCCTAGGCCTCTATGAAGTTGGGCGGTGCCTTTCTGTTTTTCTTCACCAACTTTTTGTTGCACAGATATAGGTTTGAAGGAGGCAAAGTGTCAGACTTAATCACTGTTGACAATTCAGATATAGAACTCAGAGCTTGGAAATAGAATTCACAGGAATCAGTGACTTGACTATATTTGGGAGATGAGGAAGAGACATATGACCATGATGAGTCAAATATATCAGTGACTGACTGAAATTCAAAAAATGAAGAGAAGGAAGAGAAGATAATTAACGTGGTCTTGAATGAATTTAAGCTGCCTTCCAAATTCTATTCTGACATCCAGATTCTATTCAGTGAACAGTTAAAAATGGAAGACTAGAGCAGGAGAGCCCATTTGGGGCTGGGGCTACAGATCTGGAAACCACATACATTTGGCATGATGAAGCCATGAGATTGGTGGGATCACCCGGGGGGGGGGGGGCAAGCACAGTGAGAAAAGAAAAGAACATGTAAGGAGCTCTGGGTAACTGAGAAGTTACTCCCTGAGAAGGAAAATCCAAGAGAAAACAAGAAAGGGAATTGACAGAGAGGTATGAGAACCAGCAGATCTAAGAATCACAACAGTTCAAGATAAAAGAGGTTCGAGAGGGGCACCTGAGTGGCTCAGTGGGTTAAAGCCTCTGCCTTTGGCTCAGGTCATGATCTCAGGGTCCTGGGATCGAGCCTCGCATTGGGTTCTCTGCTCAGCAGGGAGCCTGCTTCCCTCTCTGCCTGCCTCTCTGCCTGCTTGTGATTTCTCTCTGTCAAATAAATAAATAAAAATATAAAAAAAAAGAGGTTCGAGAAAGTGGAAGTGATGACAAATTCTGCAGAAAACTTAAGTAAAAACTTTGCTAAGCTGGAGGTCTTACATGACTGTACAAGGAATAATTTTAGCTTTGAATCTCGTGTTATAAGACTGTAACACCACCAGTTTTCCTGTTAGAATCACATGCATTCTTCGGGTCACTGACCCCCAACTCCTTGAGTTTAACTCCTGGCTGGCTGACTTGTACACTCTTCAACAGTACTCCTTTTGAACTCTATCCATGCATATGTCCTTCCATTAGCCTTGTTTTTCAGATCCCTGACCTCCTCTCCTCCAATGACCTTGTGTTTCACTCCTTTACTTGATTAGCCTTTCAGTTGCTCCATCCTGGTCTTCTCTATCTTTCTGGCTCCTCCTACTGCTCCTTGCCTTGGCTCCTCTTGTGATTCCCGTCCCATAATCTGGGACAGGATTCTACTAGATTAGACATCTAGATTCTGCTGATTAAATATCTCCTGTAGTCATGCTCAGTATCAAAAGCTACAATCTTTCCGTAATCTTAGTTTCAAACATCCTACTCTCTCTAAACCCACCTTCTCTCTTTCCATTTCACTCCTTCTTTTGCCTCCAGCTCCAATAATCCCTTCACTTCCATGCCCCAACCAACAGTCCATTGATCCAACGATCTTTCATTGTCCCTCCTGCTCCTCACGGCATCACTTTCCTCCTTACCCAATTTAACGTCTATAGTAAGTCATTGCCATCACTTCCTCCCACACACTCTCTAACTCTCTGTTCCATTTTGAGTCGTATTACCTGGCAAAAAAAAAAAAAAAAAAAAAAAAAAAGTCAACACTGCCTAATTCCAAGTTGGGCTATTAAGGCCTGAATTTGTACAACTAGGTGGAAAAAATATATACAACCATGCTGTGATTAGTCTCACTTAAATTTAAGATCCCTAACTTCAGTGCTACCAAGCAATTATACTTTATTTCTCTCATTCATTCTCTCACTTTCCTAAACAACTAGGAGGTGAGGGCAGAGAAATCATGGGGGACACCACCTTCCAATACTTCTTCAACTGTCTTCATTCTCAGCTTCCTTACTGAAGAAAACAGAAGACGTCTGAAGAGTATTTCCACAGGCTTCCATTATAACATCTAGCCACCTACCGTCATTTGTATCCTACTCTGTCTTCTCTTCCTCTCTTTATCTTTCTTCCTCTTCCTGTTAGTACAGATGAATTTAATTAACTGTGTCAGATGAGGGACAGTTCCTCTGCTTATGCACTAGAACCTATCTCTTCTTGCCTGCTCAAGGACATTGCTCCAGCAGCTCTCCCCTTTTAAATCTGCTTTATCAAATTCCCTCTCTACTAGATCTTTCCCATCAGATTATAATCAGTTTGCAGACATATTATTTCTCCCATCTAATAAACCAAACTCTCTTGATCCTTCTTCCCTCCGTAGCTACTGCTCTATTTCTCCTTCCATTCACAGAAAAATTCCTATTTTTCTTCTCCCACCCTTTTGACCCATTGAAATACTCAGTCCTCAAATTACACGAGCTATCGGTATTATTGGATTTGGTCAATCCCTTCCTCCTTCTTGAAACATTTCTCTAGTCATCTACCAGGCCACCACACTCTTCTGGTTTTCTTCCCATCTCCTGCCACTCCTCTGTTTCCCTCACTGTTCACGCTCACCTTCTCTGTCTCTTAACATAGATTACACCAAAGTTCAGGTCTTAGAACACTTCCCTATTCTATTTATTCTCATTCTGTTGATGATCTCATCTATCCTCATAAATTTAGATTCTACCCACAGGATAATGACCAACAAATGCACACCTCTAGTCCCTTTAACAACTAAACTCCATCCTTTATCCAGCCTTCTCCAGACTTCTACACTTGAATGTGTTCTAATCACCATCTCATGTTTAATTGGTACAAACCCCGTCTCCTAATCTTTCCTCCAACCAGCTTTTCCCACAGTGCTTCCCAGCTTGGTAAACTGCAACTCCATCCTTTAGTTTCTTAGGACAAAAATCTCTGAGTCCTTATTTCTCCAACCCCACATCCCATCTGTCATCATAAGCTATTGGTTCTCTACTTAAAATAGATCCATAACGGCTACTTCACTGTGACTTCCCTGATCCAGATCACTGTCATCTGTCAGCTAAATTACTGCAATAGCCTCCCAACAGGGTCGGCCTGGTTCTTATTTTGCTCTTTTCAATCTACTGCCAACACAGAGTGATCTTTTTAAAACTTTAGGCAGAACATATCACTTTTCAGCTCAAATCTCTCCGATAGCTTTTCAGTTCACTCACAGCAGAAGTTAGGGTCATTAAAATGGGCCCAAAGGCCTGATGTGACTTGATCCTCCTGTCTTCCACTACTTTTCTGACCTCAATTCCTACTAAGTTTTCCCCTCACTCTCAGCTTCAGCCACACTGGCTTTCTGGCCATTCTTGAAACATGCCAAACTTTCCTACCTTCGGCCTCGACACTTGGTTATTTCCAGTGTTTGAAATGATATTCTTCCAGATATTTCCATGGCTTACTTTCTCGCCTCCTTCTGGTTTTGCTCAAATGTCATTTTCTGGAGAAAAAGATTTGGGAACCATTTGCATTTGGGGACAGCTGAAGCCACAGTATTGATAAGGTCATGTAAAGAGTGTATCTACACAAGAGAAGATGGTCACCTACAGAGCCCTGAGTAATACCATGGTGGGAGAGAATCCCAACAGAAGAACAAAAGGAATCAACAGAGAGTTAGAAAAAAAAACAAAACCCTAGTGGCACAAAATTCAAGGAAAGGGAGAGACACAGGAAATAGGAAGCATGTAAATGAATTCTGCAGAAAACTTAAGTAATATGTAAGTGTGGTAAGTAGGAAGTCATCAGGGACCTCAGCAAGGACAGTTTCCTTGACATGGTGAGTTGAAGCTACTGAGCAAGGGGTTGAGAAATATCTGGAAAATATAGAAGTAGAGACTGAAATTGGAGAGATTACTATTTTGAGAAGCTTGGTTTCATAGAGAAAGAAATTAGATGGTAGCTAGGGGGTAAATGCAGGTACATGAGAAGGAAAGTCTTGTTCCTTTAGAGGAAAAATGCTTGGGTTTATTTATAGACTAAAAGGAGGTAAAAGAGGGAGAAGTGGAAGATCCAGTAGAGGGTAACTGATAGAGCAAAGTCCTGCAAAGAGGACTCAATAGCATCCAACAAATATTTATGATGGGCCCACCCATCACCCATTATTACCAAATAATGCCGAGTGTTGAGATACATTGAATGAAACATATTGTAGCATAATGGATGTGGGCAAGATTAAAACCACAACCACAGATTCTGATTATAAAGCTGAAAGAAACAAAGGATGGAGGAAAGGATTGGTTACAGGAAATTGAGGAACTTCATATTTTTATGGCCTCTATTCTCTCAGCAAATAAGAGACCGCAATCTGTCTCTGATGGTGAAGGGAGTATAAGAATGGGACATAAGGAAGATATTTCAGGTTAAATATTCATAATAATAATTAAAGGGAAGAAGAGGGAAATCTAATAAAACCAAAATGAAAAAGAGCTCTAGGAGACCAGGGTGGCTCAGTCGGTTGGGGGTCTGCCTTCAGCTCAGGTCATGATCCCAGGGTGAAGTCCCACATCAGGCTCCCTGCTCAGTGGAGAATCTGCTTCTTCCTCTGCCTCTGTCTCCCCCTCTGTTTGTGTGTGTGCACGTGCTCTCTCTCTCAAAATAAATGAATAAAATTTCTTTTAAAAAAAAAAAGCTCTGAATGCCTACATGATATTAAATACCATTAATTTGTAGAGGCTCCATTCTCTGCAATTATGTGATTTTTATCCATTAAAGTTCAGCACTCAAGTTAAGGATGGCTTGTGGAACTCACAGATGGTTGGTGGCTTACAGGGCAAGGAAAGAGGTCACTTATAGTGGTAGGGTCCTGAAAACAATCAGCTTGGGTTTGTCTATTTCCAACCCATCTTTCCTTTGCCTGCCTCTAATAGAGAGATGGTAAAAGCTAAACACTTACTTCCCCAGCTCCCCTGCAGCTAGGGGAAGCCATGCATCGATGAGACATAAGCATAAGTTCTACAAATAATGCCCTTCTGTTTCTCCTTTTTAGTGTCTACAGCATAGTCATGAGGGCTGGAGAAGCAGCAGCCATTTGGTGACCTTGAGGCTACCAGTAGGTGGATAAAGTCAGCACAGTAAGGACATCAGAGCAGAAAGGGAGAAAGAACATGCATTCCTGACTGTGTTCAGTGCTGTTGCTATCAGCTCTGGACTGACTTGCCTCAGGCTTCTTATTATGTGGAATAAATAAATTTTTATTTATGCAGGACATGGTTTTTGTGTTGTCTGGTGGTTTGCAACCAAATGCATTCATACCTGAGAGAGAGATCCAGGCTACGTAAATATGTTAGCCACGATGCTTTTGGGTATAAAAAACAAATATATTAGGTAAATGTAGAAGCTTCTTTTGTATCCCAGGTGTGGGGTACAAAACAGAGGCAGCTAAATGCAGATTTGATTTGACAGAACCTCTACTTCAATGACGTCTGTCTCAAAATGTCTCCAACTCATTTCTGTACTGCAAAATATAGCCGAACTTGGGGTGGGGGTGGGGAACAATTATAAAGTAATTTAAGGGAAAATAAGCGGGAGAAGATTTATTGACTCATATGGCTGGAACATCCAAGAGGTAAAATTGGCTTCAGGTCCAGCAGGATCCATAGTTCAAATAATATCATAATAAAAATTGTTTCTCTGTATCTCTCATCTCTGCTTGCCTCTACTTGGCTTTATTCATTCCCAAATCTCTCCAAGTTTCCAGCAGCTCTATTTTTACATATTCTTTAGAGCTCATGACCCCATAGGCTGACCCTGACCCTTTCTCTTACAGTGTACACATCAACCCCCAACAAAGATTGCTTGGATGACCTGGGTCAGGGGCCCACATCTATGGTGGAAGTGGTTGGGCCACAAGACCAACAGCCCCACCAACACCACATGGAATGCAAGAGTTCCCAAATGATACCAGTGTTCAACATACAGAGAAACAATAGGCTGATGATAGTGGGAAAACAAAATAAAGCTAGGAAGGAGACAAATAAACTGGGGGAAAATGAGTGGGCTATTGGACTGGAAATATTGATGAGGTTTATAATTTGTATTGAGAAATGATGCAAGATATGGAAGGATAAAAATTTGTGGTCAAACAGTAGGATACAGAGATTCAGTATTTCAGACAGGCAGAACAGTTCCAGATAATTGGTAAGGTCTAGTTTGTGCATATAGAACAAGGTGGTGAAAATAAAGATCTGAGTGGTGCCTGGGTGGCTCAGTGGGTTAAAGCCTTTGCCTTCAGCTCAGGTCATGATCTCAGGGTCTTAGACTCGAGCCCCACATTGGGCTCTCTGCTCAGCTCCCTGCTTCTCCCCCCTCTCTCTGCCTGCCTCTCTGTCTACTTGTGATCTCTCTCCTCTCTGTCAAATAAATAAATAAAATCTTAAAAAAAAAAAAACAGAGATCTGAGTCGAGAAGATTAAGGTACTAGGTCAAGATTATCAAGGATAGATTTATATCTTCAAGGCCTTAAACTAGTAAGATATTTATGATACCTGTGTTAATTATCTATGGCTATATAACAAGTTACCCTTGGAAATCACCATTCTACTCTCCGTGTCCTTGATTTCAATGCTTTCGGATACTTCTTGTAAGTGGAATCATACAATATTTATTCTTTTGTGACTGGCTTACTTTACTCAGCAAAATATCCTCAAAGCTCATCCATGGGGTAGCATGTGAGAGAATTTCTTTCTTTTCTGAGGCTGAATATCTACTAAGTTTTTAATTTCAGCAATTACATGCCTTATTTCTGGAAATTGGATCTTATAAAATCTTGATTTTTGTTTTACTTTATGTTTTTAGTAATTTTAAGCATAAATATTTTACTTTCTAGAATATGATGCCAACCTATCATTTTGAGTGCTTGAGGGCTTGAATTTTCCTTTTTTAAATATGCTGACTTTTTAAATACTAATGAGTTGTTCCTTTGTGTGCTTTGAATTACTCATCAAGGGAAAAATGGGAAGTTGTTCAATGGGTACAGTTTCAATTTTGCAAGATGAAAAAGTTCTAGAGATCTGTTATACAACAATACAAATATAATTAACACTACTGAATTATATTCTTAAAAGTGGTGAAGAGCATACATTTTATATTGTGTTTTTACCACATTAAAAATTTTTTAAACTACAAAAACTCAAACACATCCACCAAGATAAAGTTGATATACTTTTCTATTCTTCCCACTGAGTATAATGTAAAACCCTAGACATCATATATAAAACAACATAAAAAGATGTTGAAGGTACAGAGAAGAAGGCAGACAGGCTAGGGAACTCAGGACCCAAGGAAAGGCTCAGTGCTGAGTTTTCTGGGTTGTTTTTGCTTCATATATCCTAAACTCCGAGCTGGAGGAGTCAACAGTCTAAAAATGCCAGTGGGTGTAGACAACTTACATCTGGAAATCACCAACACATGGGTAATATTTAAAGGCACAAGACCAAATATGGTCCCATGAAGAGTTAACTTAGAGTGAACAGAGGAAAGGTAAAGCAGACTGTTGCCTCTAGAAGAAGAAGACATAATAAAGGAGTCCGACAAGGAGTGCTCAGAGAGGGGGAGGGACAACCACTTATGTGCCAGGTTTTAGGCTCATATTGTATACAAATTAGCTCATTTAATACTCACAACAGCTCTATGGTTTAGACACTATTATTATTTCCTCTTTACAGATGAAGAAATTGAGACTCCAGGCTACTTTGTCCCCAGTGTGACCCCTGACTTTCAAAGAACCACCAAACACAAGTCTGTGTGTCTATCACTCCTTCACTTGTTGAAATTACCTTCTAGGCCCAAGATGAGCCACCCTGCCTACAGTGCCACAGCAGCAAGCTGAAACATGCAATGTTCACATGTCTGTAAATGCTCTGCTTGACCAGAAACACCGTGTGTCCAGTCGGCCAAGCCCCATCCCCCAGGCCAACCCTGGGCTCTGTGTCTGCTTTCTTGTTCTTCATCCTACAAAAGTGTCCTTCCTCCCGCCCCATTTTGCAGGGCTCTGAATGGAAACGGTCTGCTCCAGGAAGTGTTAGATAAAGTTTGTGTCACCTACGTGGTCTTCTTTAATCATTTTTAGAAACGCTTAAAGAGGGCGCCTGGGTGGCTCAGTTGGTTAAGCAACTGCCTTCGGCTCGGGTCATGATCCTGGAGTCCTGGGATCGAGTCCCACATCGGGGTCCCTGCTCCGCGGGGAACCTGCTTCCCCCTCTGATCTCTCCCCTCTCATGCTCTCTCTCTGTCTCTGTCTCAAATAAATAAAAATAAATCTTTAAAAAAAAAAAAAGAAAAAGAAACACTTAAAGATTTGAGCGAGGGGCGCATGGGTGGCTCAGTCATTAAGCGTCTGCTTTCTGATAAAGTCATAATCCCATGATCCCAGGGTTCCGGGACTGAGCCCAGAGTCCCTGCTGAGCAGGGAGCCTGCTTCTCCCTCTGCCTCTCCCCCCCAACCCCGCTTGTACACTCATGCTCTGTCTCTCTGTCAAACAAACAAACAAATAACATATTAAAAAAAAAAAGACTCGAAGGAAAGGGCCAGAGTGCATGGCACAGAATAAGAAACAAATTAAAATGGAGTCCTTCAAATCACTATCTTTGAAGTCCCTGGGCCAACCACATACAGAGACACTCTCACTGGTGACATCCTCCATGGGTTCCAGCGTGTGCCCTTCCTGGGGGCTCGTTCATCCTCTCTCTTCTCCTCTCAAGGACCCAGGGCCCACAAGCCAGAAGCTGTTCATACAGGTTCACATAAGTCAACTGTTAACATTTCAGGAATTTTGCAAACCTGTTGTTAAACACAGCCATTATTAAAAACTGAATTATTATATAAGCTTACATTTAAATACGTTAATTTTTTAAAAGGTAATAAGTACTCAGAACACATCACTTCCTAATTATTTAACTACATGTGGCATTTTATGCCCCTGAGATGATTTACATCTATTGCTCTCATATGGTGGAAATACTTTATAATAGTGCACATCTCTATGCAAATGCCCCCACAGACTCGGGCAAGTGCTGCAAATCGGGGTTTTGTGGGGGTATTTGTTTGTTGTTTTTATTGGAGAGGTGGTTGTTAAACCTACCAGCCCTCCCCTCCCCTCCCCCATGGGGAAACTGAAACACACCTGTTATTCTACCTGCGGACCAATCTAAACTCCGTGTCCCCCAAGTTCCCTTTTCTGAGCACCCTCTGGGGACAAGAGCCGAACAAAAGAGACCTCCTGAGGAGCTCTTTGAAGGCGGAGAGTCCCTAGAGCCTTCCTCCCCTTCCTCAGATGAATTTTATCATCCATAAAATTTACACCTGCTGCTGCGATTTTTCTAAACGGTGCATTTACAAATCTTTAACTAATCTTGTTTCTTCAAAAGCAGACCCAGAACACAAGTACTCAGTACTGAGCTGAGTTGTGAGAAATGAGTGAGAAAAGATGGCAGAAAAGTGACTTTGGAAAAACTGAATCTCCCTCCCAAGGAGTCAGGAGAGACTGTGTTGTTGTTGAGAGAAAAATCCTAAAATCAAAGCGAATGGAAACATGTCTTTATGTGAGGGGGATACTATGAGGGAGGGGAGCACCCCCTTCTGAGGTTTATGAGTCATTTCCTGCTGTAATTCTTCCTGTTTGTCCTTGGTTTTTTCCACAGGTACCCAGTGAGGCTCGACCTTCTAAACCTTCACCACCCCTCCCGGGTCATGATTACCTAGTCCTGGTGTTTGGGCGATTGGCAGGGACTCTGGGGCACTTTGATGTTCAAAGCTGTTAGGGGCCAGGAATGACATCTAAATTTGCAAACTTTCCGGTGGGTGTGAGCCTGTTTGATTGACTCTGTAGATATGAGCTGTGAGGGAGCCCCTGCCTGAGTGGCTTCTGTTACTTTATCTCCATCTGTCCTTTCTTTCTTCCTTCCTTTCTTTTTTCTTTTCTTTTTTTCTTCTTCTTTTCTTTTCTTCTTTCCTTTCCTTTCCTTTTCTTTCCTTTTCTTTCTTTCTCTTTCTTTCTTTCATCCTGCCTTCTCTTTGTCTTCCTCTCTTTCTTTCCCTCTCTCTCCTTCTCTCTTTCTGACCTGTTCCCCCCAACCTCTTGTCCCCCCTCCCCCACCTCCTTTCTTTCTTCTTCCGTGTTATGCTCAGTACTTCAAATGCATCTAGATCAGGGGGGTGCCATCACGAGGAGAGAAAATAGGAGTCTGAGCATATGATTTTGACGTTCATAACTGAACTACTTTTGATCCACAGGAGGCATGAGAAAGAGACAGACAGGTAAGACAAAGGAGCAAAACAGTGTTCGTTTGAAAGAGGAACCGTAAAAACGAAACTTATGGGCCTTGTTTACCTTTTTCTAAATAACATCAGAGTACTGACATCTGAGAATAATAACAGTTCTACTCTGTGTGGCCACTTTCTTCGGAAGTATTGGCTGCGAGAGCGTGGACTTCGTGGTGGGGCGGCTCTGGGAGCAGGCCCGGCCCCTCGCTGGCCGTGTGACCTGTGTGGGCTGCGAAGCCCATGTCCCCAAGGCCCACACGTGGGCTGCCATCGTGGGCACAGCCTACTAGACTGTTAACTGCCAGCGTCCCGGTTGGTGGCTGACTCTGCTCACCAGGGGCTGAGTGTTTTCAGTCAATCCTGACCGAACAGTGTGCATGAAAAACTGATCAGAGTGTCCGGAACCTCGTAGAGGATGCTTAGTAAATTTCAGTTGTGTCAAATCTTTTCCCCCCCACCCCCCCCCCAAATACTGTCACCAACACCGTTCTGTATGGAAGCAGTAAAAATATATCTTTCCGTATTACTGTTATGTTCCACAGCTTACCTACCAGAAAGCACAGACACAGAGGTGAGTGGGTTAAGAACACGACGAACTGTCAGAGGCACCAACACTTGATCAAAGCTCCTCACGCCCAATTCAGAGCGTTAATGGCAAGAACTGAGGTCCCTCTGGTAATCATTTAACAGTTTTAAAGTGGAAAGAGCGTAAAGTTTGGAGTCAGAAAAGTCTGGGTTCTTGTCACTTACTGTCTGGATGGTCTTGAAAAAGTCCTATAACCTCACTGAACCTGTCTCCCCATCTGTAAAATGGGACTAATATACCTAAAGGTTTCAGTGGGATGATGTTATGAGTAAAAGGAGCTTAAAATGAGATTCTCTCTTTTTTGGTTTGGCCTAAGCCTCCAAAAACCATAAATAAGACAATAGATGCTAAGTTCTCCCCACATTACAGGGCTGGCCCACTTTTTCAGGAATCTACAAAGATGATGGGAAAAAGCTGTGGCCCTTACACTTCACTCCTACCGGAAGTTGAGGCTGAAGAGAAAGGAAGGGCAGAATTTCTCTGCAAAGAGTTGTGGGAATGTTGCATTTACACAGCGTGGGGCAGAGGATGTCCCCTCCCGTCAAGCCAGTTGGATGGACTCCAACAAAATCATAAATGGCAGATCATTCAGAGTGACATGTGTCCTCAGGGGTACTGGCTGTGAAGAGAGACCGTGGATAGATGGGCTTAAGGCTGCAGAACAGATGACGGGTGACCAACCACAGATGGCGGGACAGACGCAGGAGGGTTTCCTCAGACCAAACATAGGCTTTCGGAGGTGGAGTTAACCTGGAGCCAGTCTGAAAGCTCATCGCTCCATAGAGGTCCCCCAAGACCCGCTTTGGGAAGCTCGGTTGTGAGAGTGGAAGTTAAAACCAGCCAATCTGATAAGAAGCATCACCCACATCTCGGGCATTACAGTTAAAGATTCCTAGCAGGGGAATCTGTGAAGAACTTGCAGAACAGCCAGTAATATTAATCTGTCCCAATCCAGGTCACAGAGATACAAAAATGGGCTCCAACTTCTATCCCA
>CM053618.1:3123745-3160365 GCA_028646535.1 Procyon lotor | reverse complement strand
GTCAGAGAGGCAGGCAGAGAGAGAGGGGGAAGCAGGCTCCCCACTGAGCAGAGAGCCCGATGCGAGGCTCAATCCCAGGACCCTGGGATCATGACCTGAGCCGAAGGCAGAGGCTTTAACCCCCTGAGCCACCCAGGTGCCCTGCAATCCCCTCTTTTATTGCATTGTTCTCATAGTCGCCTTTGGCTCCAAATTCCTGTTTCTGCTAAATTAGTTCAGTTTATGGATCGTTTGATCACCCATGTGTATTTATAATACCAGGGAAGATTCAGATCATTCCCGAAATTTCTGCCTACAAAATCTCATTTACACAAAGCTGTTCCATGGATACAACATTCCAATTGTGAGAAAGGTTTTGGGGGGCACCTGGCTGGCTCAGTCATCGAGTGTGCGACTCCCAATCTTGGAATTTTGAGTGTGAGCCCCATGTTGGGTATAGAGATTACTTTAAAAAATAAAATCTTTAAAAAAGAAAGGTTCCTGGAAGAAAGGTTGGTTTACACCAGAACAACACAGAATCAACTATAATTTTTATCTTTCCAGAAAGTATTTCTATCCTCATTCTTCTGGTACTAGACCCTTCCCCCACCCCAGGCAAAAATGTAGTCACACGACTTGTGTTGGTTGATCGTAGTGCCCTATTTCACTGGCGCTGATGATTGGTGCAAGGGATGAACACGGAATCCAAGCAAGGCTAGTTAGAACATGTCCCTGGGGGGCCCCTGGGGGGCTCAGTGGGTTAAAGCCTCTGCCTTCGGCTCAGGTCATGATCTCAGGGTCCTGGGATGGAGCCCCGCATTGGGCTCTCTGCTCAGCAGGGAGCCTGCTTCCCCCTCTCTCTCTGCTTGCCTCTCTGCCTACTTGTGATCGCTCTCTCTCTGTCAAATAAATAAATAAATAAAATCTTTAAAAAAAAAAAAAAGAACATGTCCCTGGAATCGTTACATGCACACCAGAGCCCCTTACCCTCCTCCCTCAAAAAGCTCTCTCTTTACGGTTGCTGAGCTAGGACTGACGGCAACATGTTTCTTGCCACACTGCCAACTTCTGTCTGCTGCAGGAAAGGATGAAGTCAAAGAGAAACAGAGTCAAACAGAGAGGAGCAAGGCCAGAAAACAAGGAGAGTAGGACAGAAGAGAAAGGAGGGAGGTGGAGAGATCTTGCACTGCTAACCCAAGTTTCCACTTTTGGTCCCTCCAGCATTGGTTTCTGCAATTCTTCCTTAGTTGCTACAAACTCGCCTAGTATCTTTCCAAACTGTGACTTTGTGACTAAGATCCTTTTTTATTTAAGGTTCTTTGAATTGGATTGGTGTTACTTTCAAACAAAAGAATCTGATTAATAGAGCAGAAACCTTCCAATTAAATGATGGGCATCTCTGGCTTTAAAAGCCCTTTTCCTACTCTGCCCCTAGAAATGGTCACCCTTGCCTGTCTCGAGTTTTATACTTTTTTTTTTTTAGATTTTATTTATTTGATAGAGAGAAACACAGCGAGAGAGGGAACACAAGCAGAGGGAATGGTAGCGGGAGAAGCAGGCTCCCTGCTGCGCAGAGAGCCTGATGCAGGGCTCGATCCCCAGGACCCTGGGATCATGACCTGAGCTGAAGGCAGACGCTTAACGACTGAGCCACCCAGGTGCCCCTCGGAGTTTTATACTTTTTTGATGGTTCCTCTCTTTCCTTGCTCTTCCCCTCTGCCTTCTCTTTTCTGTTGCCTCCTAGAATCAAGAGTAAATTCCTTCCCTTCTGTATGTCAAACAGTTCAGCCACTTTTTTCACTATATTGGTCCTAAAATCCATGTCCTCAGATCATATCCTTTACTATAAGTGGCTTATCAAAATATTTTCTGAAACACACACACACACAGTCTCAGGCCATTTGCTGTTTATTAGGGAAAAATCCAATCTACATATTCCCTAACAACTTTTTGGATATTTGGTCAGGTAAATTACATCAGTTTTCTCATCTACAAAGTCACATTTTAGAGTTAAAGAGGCCATATAGATGAACTACTCTAACTTCTTTACTAAGCTCAGAGAAGTTAAGTAGTTTGTCCAGGACCAAAAAGGAGTTAGTAGTATTATTGGGGCTCCTGATTCTTTTTCAAGGGCAAAAGAACAAGCCATTATGACCTCGATTAATGCCATAATATAGGTTGGTTCAGGTTGGCAAACTCAATGTTCAGAAAAACCTCTGAGCTTCAGTCCCTCAACTATAAATGATGTAAAACAGACCATAGTTCTCAAACACTTTTAAATCCTGAACGTTTTATTTAAATGAAATTCTATATCGACTGCAAATAAGAACCAAATTTACATTGATAATAATAAATATATTAATTCAGATGCTTCAAGAAACAAGATGCCGGAAGATTGACTGGAGGAAATGCCTATGAAAGAAAAAGAGAAAGTGGAAGTAGTGGACTCTTCAGACCAAGATGTAGGTCTGAGCCTCAGGAAGAAGAAAGGAAGGGAAGAAGGACTGGATGAGTAGAGTCTCAGATGGCTGTGCAGTTCTAAGAAAGTTTCATCTGAGTTGAACCCTCAAGCCAGAGTCGGCCATCAGAGGAATCTGTACCTTGCAGGGAAAGACCTACATTAGTATTCATGCCACATTCAATCAATCCCTAGGGGCAGCCCATGAAAAGGGAGGCTTTCGTGCAGATACAATGGTGGATCCAGAGCATGCTGCCAGAGTCATCAATCAATTAGGCTTCCTGCAACAAAAGATGTGAGTGGTATAGGTTCATGGCAGCCTCAAAAAAATAAATTAAAAAAAAAAAAAAAAACAGAAGTTGCATTTGGGTTCTTTTCTATATCTTCCACTTCTTTCTTTATTGTGTTTCTGTGGAAATAAATGGAGGATACAGAAAAGAACCAGATAGAAGCTATAGAGTTGAAAAAATACAAAACCTGATATGACAGTTCACTAGCTGGGCTAAACAGATGAAAAAGAAATGATAAGCAAACTTGATGGCGTAGTAGTAGAAACCACCCCAACAGAAGTAGAAGGGGGAAAAAAACTCTTTAAAAAAAGAAAGAAAGAGAGAAGGAAGTACATCAGTGAAGTGTGGCACTGTTAAACAGGATAATGCAAATGTTAGCAGTTACCAGAGAACAGGACAGCTGAGAACTAGTTCAAGGAAAATGACCAAAAGTATTCTAAATTTGATACAACTATAAACTTACAGACCCAGGAAGTTCATTGAACCACAGGCAAGATAAACATAAAAACTACTCAAGTAATACCATAATCAAATTATTCGATCTCGATGATAAAAAGAAAATACTTAAAGTAGGCAGAGGAAGCGGAACATTATAGACATGAAAATAAAGATACAATTTATGGCAATCTTCTAGTAAAAATTAAAAATGCAGGCCAGCAGACAAACAACATTTTTAAAGTGTTAAAAAAAAAAAAAGAAAAAGAAAACATAAAATCTAGAATTCTATCCAGAGAAAATATCGTTCAGAAAGGAAGGCAAAATAAAAACCTTCAAAGAAGAACAAAAGATTAAAAGAACTCATGACTAGAACTAAATATTAAAAGAATTTCTTAAGGTCAAAATACAAAGATTCCAGAGGGAAACTTCGATATGTACAAAGGAATAAAGAGGAAGGCTCTAATCTCATTTAACAAAACTTGAAAACACACCTCAAAATATCAAGTGGTTCCCAAGTAAATAAACTGCACAGACAACTCAAAATTATTTAAAAGAATTCAAAGGGGGTCCCTGGGTGATTCTGGGTTAAAACCTCTGCCTTCAGCTCAGGTCATGACCTCAGGGTCCTGGGATTGAGCCCTGAGTTGGGATCTCTGATCAGCAAGGAGCCTGCTTCTCCCTCTCTCTCTGCCTGCCTCTTTGCCTACCTGTGATCTCTCTCTCTCTCTCCCCCCATTAAATAAACAGAAAGAAAGAAAGAGAGGAAGAAAAGGAAGAAAGGAAAAGAGAAAATAAAAGAATTCAAAGAGTCTCAATAACCTAAAATTCACAATATCTGGAATCCAATAAAAAATTATGAGGCAATGTAAAGAAACAGGAAAATATGATCCATAGTGAAGACAAAAGGAAACTAAATATAAACAGAAGCAGAAAATGATACAGATGGCAGAAGTCATAGAAAAAGACATTTAAACCGTGATTATAAACACATTCTATATGTCCAAGAAGCTAGAAGAAAACATGAGCAAATTAAGGAGAAACATGGAAGATATAAAACAGCCCAAACTGAACTTCTAGAGATTAAAAAAAATTCAACGTCTGGTATCAAAAAGTACATTAGGTAGAATTAAGGACTGATTAAACATAAAAAAGGGAATGGGAGAGACGAAAAGTTTGAAAAAATAGGAGTCAAATTTCCCAAGTTTGATGAAGTTATCAAAGATAGATCCAAGAAACTCAATAAATCCCAGCTGCAAAAAACTTAAGAAAACTATGTTAAGGTCCATCATAATCAAGTTACTTAAAACCAGTGATAAAAAGGAGAGCTTAAAAGCAGCCAGAGATAAAAGACACAGTAAGTACAGATGAATAGAGCACTTGGGTGGCTCAGTCAGTGGGGCATCTGCCTTCAGCTCAGGTCATGATCTCAGGGATCGAGAGTCCTGCCTCGGACTCCCTGTTCATCGGGGAGTCTGCTTCTCCCTCTCCCTCTGCCTCTCACCCATGCTTGTGCTCTCTCTCTCCCTCTCAGATAAATAAATAAAATCTTTACCAAAACAAACAAAACAAACAAACAAACAAAAACAGTGCCAGCCAGAAGGTGGTGCAGCAACATCTTGAGAGTGAAGAACAAAAACGGTCAACCTAGAATTCTATACCCAGTGAAAATAGCCTTCAAAAACAAAGATGAAGTAAAGACTTTTTCAGACATACAAAAGCTGAAAGAAATCATTACTAGCAGATCAATGCTATAAGAAATGTTAAAAAAGCCCTTCAAGGCCACATGTACCCCAATGTTCATAGCAGCAATGGCTACAATCGCCAAACTGTGGAAAGAACCAAGATGCCCTTCAACAGATGAATGGATAAAGAAGATATGGCACATATATATAATATTATGCCTCCATTAGAAAGGACAAATATCCGACTTTTGTATCAACATGGACGGGATTGGAAGAGATTATGGGGAGTGAAATAAGTCAAGCAGAGAGAGCCAATTATCTTATGGTCTCACTTACGTGTGGAACATAAGGAAAAACATGGAAGGCATTGTGAGAAGGAAGGGAAGGGGGAATGGGGGGAAATCGGAGGGGGTGATGAACCATGAGAGACTGGACTCTAAGCAACAAACTGAGGGTTTAGGAGGGGATGGGTCTGGGGGTTGGGCGAGCCTAGTGGTGGGAATTGAGGAGGGCACAGATTGCATGGAGCACTGGGTGTGGTGCATGAACAATTAATCTTGTAACACTGAAAAAATAAAATAAACATATTTGGGGGGGAAAGCCCTTCGAGAAGGATAATAATGATAGCAGGTGGTTTAATCAGAGGAGGTAGCAGAGCAGCCGCTGAGCCCCTTCCTTCACCCCTCCACTGAGACGCTCCCAGCAGGAACTCTGGAGATGCCTGAGGAGGCCTCAGAACCTCCTCAAATGATTTCTAAGAGCCCTTGCAGTTCTCGTCTTTTAAAAAGACTTGATTCTGGATTATGTGTTCTCTTGGGCATTTTGCCTAATAGCTGAATGAATGGTCATCAAATAAATACTAGTGAGTGTGTGACAGTTCCATGTTGCAGAGTCAGGAATCAACTTCATGAGATAACGGTGCCAAACCATCCTTACTCCTGCCGTTAGTGATGTGTACCAGCATCGCTTTGACTGTCGGCTGTCAGGGATGGTGCACAGAGGCAGAATTTGTGCTGGAACTAACAGTCAGACAAAGCCAACAGTCACAGGCGTAGTCTGTAGCCAGCCGAGGGAAGCGTAGGGAGCAGACTCCTAATACGCTGAGTGCTGGGCCCCCGGTGCCAGGAGGGACCCACGCTGCAGACTCAGTCTCTTCATATTTATAATTAAGATTTTGGTTAAATGATCCTGAAGTTCCTTCTGGTTCTGGCTGCCTGTGACCCTGTGAGTGTGACTGAATTCAGACCAGCCTCATCCTGTCTGTCACTGTCTCATCCTTCTCGATCTGACTAATGATCAGCAGGGAAATTCCTGCCACCCCAAAATAACCTTTATTTTTATCACTCAAAAATTCGAATCCCACAACATAAATGGACCTTGAACTCATCAGGCTAAGTAAAATAAGTCAGTCGGAAAGAGACAAGTACTGCCGGATTTCACTTATATGTGAAATCTAAACAACCCCCTCCAAAAAACCCAAACCAAAACAAGTAAGCTGACGGATACAGAGAACAGATTGGTGGCAGCCGGAGACGAGGGTGGGCAAAATGGGCAAAGGTGGTCCCAAGGTACAAACTCTGTTATAAGATAAATAAGTCATTGAGATGTAATGGACAGCACGGTGTCAATGCATTTAATTTTTATTTAATGTATATTTGAAATTTGCCAAGAGAGTAGATCTTAAAAGTTCTCATCACAAGGAAAAACGGTACAACTGTGCATGATGATGGATGTTGACTAGACTTCTTGCGGTGATCATTACACCGTATGCACAAATATCAAATCACTATGTGCACCCCGGAAAAACAGCCTGCTTCCCCCTCTCTCTCTGCCTGCCTCTCTGCCTACTCGTGATCTCTCTCTTTCTGTGTTGCGTAAATAAATAAAATCTTTAAAAAAAAATCAGTGGGAAGAGGAAAGAACAGGCATTCGAAGTCGTTCATTTCATTGCTCTCAAATTTGCACAGGGAGCACTGATTACCCGTAGGAGAAAAAGCAATGGAAAACGGATTTTTAAAAGAAGTGGTGGATAAACGATTAATCTTGTAACACTGAAAAAATAAAATAGAAGTATTTGGGGAAAAATACAAAAAAGTAATAAAAGAAGTGGTGGTATGTATCAGTGGGAAAAGGATGGGTTTTTAAAGGGAATCTACACCCTTCCACCTGTCACCAGATACAAAGCTCACTTCCAGGATTATTAAAGACTTGGACATAAGAGACAAAAATAGATGGACAGTAGAGTATCTTCATGATCTCCATGCAGGAAAGGATTTCTTTTTTTTTTTTTTTTTTTAAGATTTTATTTATTTGACAGCGAGAAACACAGCGAGAGAGGGAACACAAGCAGAGGGAATGGTAGTGGGAGAAGCAGGCTTCCCGCAGAGCGGAGAGCCCGATGCAGGGCTGGATCCCAGGCCCCTGGGATCTGACCTGGGCCGACTGAGCCACCAGGGTGCCCCAGGAAAGGATTTCTTAAACAAGACTCAAAAAGCATTAGTTGTACTCACCTGTTAAATTTTTTTTTAATCTATTCACCTAAAGACCTTTAATCTGTTCACTTAATGAAAGTCTTTTCATTATAAAGAAGGTGAAAAAAAAAAGAAAAAGAAAGTGAAAAGCCAAGGCACAACATAATGTCTGTGAATTATATCTCAATTTTAAAAAGTAAAATGGATAACGGTAGGTTTGAAAATCTTCCCCAAATTTATGTATCATGTAACGTCCTTGCAGGGGCATCTCGGGGCAGAGAGCAAGTGAGTGGTCGCCAGGGCTTGTGGGTGGAGAGAGGGGTTCACTATAATTGGGTGGCACAGGGGAAATTGGGGAGGGACAGGACTGTTTCATATCTGGATTGTGGTAGTGCTTACTTGACGGTGGATTCATTTGCAAAAACCCACAGAATAGCACACTTCAAAATGAATTTTACTCTATGTAAATTTAAAACTAAATAGTTTCTAAAAGAAAAAGCTAATAGTTTCAGAGTTGATTCATGGTGTTTAAAGTTTACATCATTTTAATATATCCTAGATGATTTTCCAGACATTGATTTAACTTCTTATTTGAACCCTAAATCCCTTGAAGTCTCTTGAAAAGATCCCAATTCTTAGCATATACTTTAAACCATTTAATGTATAATGTCAAATAAATACATTGTTTTATTTTAATTGTTTTAGTTTTTTAAATTCAAATTCAGTTAGCATATGTTATAGCATATGTTATATTATTAGTTTCAGAGGTAGAGGTCAGTGATTCATCAGTCTTCTATGACACCCAGTGCTCATTACATCCCGTGCCCTCCTTAATGTCCATCCCCCATTACCCCTTCCCCCTCCGCCCCTCCCCTCCAGCAACCCTCAGTTTGTTTCCCATGACTAAGTCTCTTATGCTCTGTTTCCGACTCCGATTTCCTCTTGTTTTGTTTTATCCTCTCTTCCTCTATATAAATACATTGTTTTAAAAGTATGACAGTGTATTATGGTCTTAAGAGACTTTTGAGAAATAGATTTTTCTGGGTATAATACACATACCATAAATCCATCCACTTTAAGTGTACAGTTCAATGATTTTTAGTAATCTTACAGAGTTGTGGGCCACCTCGGCGGCTCAGTCGGTTAACCAACAGACTCTTGATTTTGGCTCCAGTCATGATGTCAGGGTGGTGGGATCGAGCTCCACTCTCTGCTCATCACAGAGCCTGCTGGAGATTCTCTCTCCCTCTCCCTCCGCACCTCCCACTGTGCTCATTCTCCCGCTCTCTCCTTTTTCCCCTCTCTAAAATAAATAAATAAATAATTCCGAAATACTTTATTATTTGTAAAAAAAAGAAATACCTTATCGTTTGTATCTATGTTATTTCACTTGATCTCCCCAACACCTTTATAGAGTAAATGACGTAGGTGATGGTATCCTCATTTGCAAGGTAAGGAAATCATTTAGAAGGGACATGGGAATCGTTACAGGGTTTCTAGGGAAGACTGGATGGACCTCCACCCTTCATCATCAACTTCTCACCAACTCTCCCCCCACGGGACACCTTCTTTCCAGTTCCCCCTCAAGAGTAGGGCACCAGTTATCCATGAAGCACTGCGTCCGTGGAACGGGCACTGTGAGAACACAGGGGACAGAGGAGAAACTGGATTCCATATTATACGCGAGATACCCACGGTCACGGAGAAAGACCGCGATGGAGTCCCGTAGAGGAAGAGTCACTGGGTTCTCCTAGTTCAACAAACCAGGAAACAACTGAGCCCGAGAGCACACGGAGAATAGTGCACAAAGCACTCGGGTAACCGGCCTCCAGTCCAGTATGCAACTTTGGCAGGTGGGATTCCTCTGGTTCACATCCCCAAATCTTTGCCTGGAGACTCGAATGATCCCTTTGTTCCCCCCAAAGTATCAACACCTCGGGAATCCGCTATCAACAGCGGCAACCACACCCTGGCCCTGAGCAAGGCAGCAGCTGGGGCCACGGGGTCCGGGTGAACTTAGAGGCTCTGAATGGGGCAGTCTGCCCAGGACTGACCCAAGGCAAACTCGATGCTAATGGTGCTGCGGTATTTTCATGATACCGCATCTGTGAAATAACTATGTGGAAACAATCCTTGGGTGGGAGGGGCGCCCGGTGGCTCAGTGGGTTAAAGCCTCTGCCTTCGGCTCAGGTCATGATCTCAGGGTCTTGGGATGGAGCCCCACATGGGGCTCTCTGCTCTGCGGGAAGCCGGCTTCCCCCTCTCTCTCTGCCTGCCTCTCTGCCTACTTGTGATCTCTCTCTCTGTCAAATAAATAAATAAAATCTAAAAAAAAAAAAAAAAAGTATTAATTGTACTCATCTGTTAAAAAATTTTTTTTAATCTGTTCACCTAAAGACCTTTAATCTGTTCACTTATAAAGAATTTCTTTAAAAAAAAAACAGACTTTCTTTATAATGAAAAGACTTTTCTTTTCTATAATGACTTTTCATTCTATAACTTTTCATTACTATAATGAAAGTCTTTTCATTATAAAGAAAGTGAAAAGCCAAGGCACAACCTGGGGGCAAATATTTGTAACATATGTAACTGACATCCGGAAACATTTAATGAATTCCTGTGAACACAGATGCACATAAAGAGAGAGAAAAATAAATAAAATAAATTAAATTAAATTAAAAATAAAATAAAATAAAATAGTGGCAAAGACATAGCAGGCATTTCCCAAAGGGCAAAGGGGAAATCCAAATGGTCGATAAAGATATGAGATATTGCTCAGTCTCTTTAATAACTAGAGAAATGCAAATTAAAACCACAAATGAGTACCATTACACACCCTCAGATAACAAAAATGAAATATTAAAGTCTGATCATACTGCATGGAAGAGAAAACACAGAGCAGTGGAAACTCGATATAAGTTATACCTGCTGAGTGCAGAATGATTTGGTATGAATCTTTTAGTCTTTTCTTGCACTTGGTAATTCCACCCATGACTGTGCACCCTGCACTTGAACAGATTCTTGCCAAGTGCACTGGGAGCCAGAGACAGGAACGTACACAGAAACTCCACGCTTATTAGCGCAAACCCAGGAACAGCCCAAATGCTTTTCAACAGTCGAGTGGATAAATAAACAGTCATTTAGTCATATAATGTATATTACACAACAACCCCAAAAAAACTATAATTGTGTGAGCAATCTAGCTCAATTGCACCAACATAGTAATGAATGAGAAAAGCAAGTCTCAAAAGAACATGTGTGATATGATCCATTTATATAAAGGCATAGGAAGCAAAAATAAGCTACATTCCTTAGGGATGCCAACATGGGGAAAAGAAATGCATACCCCAAAACTCAGGGTAGCGTTACCGAGAGGGACAAGAGGGATGTGTCACGGGGAGGGGCACATGTGGAGGCAATGCTCTCTTCTTTGAACTGGTTGGTGTTTATACTCCCGTTTGCTATAACTTTTTCCAGCAGAGAAGGGTCACTGGATTCATTAAACGGCATACAGCATATTAAATCATGAAATGGTCATTTTTACACATCAAATCTAAGCAAATATTGACAATTTCAAATGCTTCGATATAAAATTATATGTGTGTTTCTACAATATGATCCGTGTATAATATATTTCACAATAAAAAAAAAAAACGGGGGCACCTGGGTGGCTCAGTGGGTTAGAGCCTCTGCCTTCGGCCCAGGTCATGATCTCAGGGTCCTGGGATCGAGCCCCGCATCGGGCTCTCTGCTCGCTGGGGAGCCTGCTTTCCTCTCTCTCTCTGCCTGCCTCTCTCCCTGCTTGTGATCTCGCTCTCTCTGTCACATAAATAAATAAATAAAACCTTAAAAAAAAGAAAAAAGAAAAGAAGGCAGGGCGCCCAGGTGGCTCAATTGCTTGAGTCTTAGACTTGATTTCAGCTCAGGTGGTGATCTCAGGGTCGGGAGATGGAGCCCCACATGGGCCTCGGTGCTCAGCGGGGAGGCTGCTGGAAATTCTCCCCCCTCCCTTCGCCCCCACCCACCCCCGTGGGCATGTGCTCTCTCTCTCTCTCTCTCTCTTTTTTTTCTCTAAAATAAATAAATCTTTTCCAAAAATGAAAAAAAGAAGAAAAAGAAGTACTGAATAGGAGTCAGGAAACCTAGATTCTCAGATGACTCATCGGGTTCTAAACTGAGTTCTAAAACCACACAGAGCTCTTTGCCCCATTTCCACAGAGAAGCAGTGTAAACCGTTGTTCCGGGCCAGGGCCCCCGAAGACAGGCAGGCTCTGGGTTTGAATCCCAGCCTTGCCACTTAGGAGTGGCACCTCAGTGACCTGGTTAATTAATTTATTGATGCATCTATCTCCTCATCTGTGAAGCAGCCGGGGGAGTGGTTCCTAGGTCCCAGAGTTGTTGTAAAGTGCATACGTGAATTTAAAGGAAGCAGTAGTAACTATAGAAATAACTCAGAACAATGCCTGGCCCTTTGTAAATAACGTATCTGTGTTAGTCACGTTCTTTGGTCTCATTCTCTTCCCTCATGTTTCTTCACAGAGTTCCAGAAAGGGGCAAAAGGAAAATTACCTATGTTCTGAAATGCACACGATTCTGTGCAAAGCCCTATGGCCGTTTTATCCTCTTCCGTGTCCACGTCGGTCTGTCCTCGTGTAGCACCGAGGCCAGGCTATCACCGTGCCAGCCTGGGAGCCGAGCAGCCCCTGGGAATCGGGACAGAAACAGCCCTGCCTTTCACACATCAGGTGTGGACACGACACCGGGGTTTCCCAACAAGGGATTAAACCATGCTCTTCCTAACCCCAGCCTCCTAGCGCAACACTGAGACTCTTGAACTCAAGATTGCAATTTAGGAACACGGGGGCGCCCGGGGGGCTCAGTCTGTGAAGCGTCTGCCTTCAGCTCAGGTCACGATCCCGGGGTCCTGGGATCGAGCCCCACATCGGGCTCCCTGCTCAGTGGGGAGCCTGCTTCTCCCTTTGCCCACCGCAACCCCTGCTTGTGTTCTCTCTCTCTCTCTCTCTCTCTCTCAAATAAATAAACAAAGTCTCTAAAAAAATAAAATAAATGAAACAAAACACCGTGTTAATCTCCGGGAATTCCGAATGCAGCATCTGATTCGGGGGGAGAGCAGGGTTTGATAGCGCTGCCAAGGGAACAGAGCCAGCGGTCAAGGCGAGCGTGAGGGTCTCGGTGACGAGAAATGGCCACAGCCCCGGCGGTGTTCTTAGCCAAACTCTCCGTTTTGTAACAACCCAGACAGAGAGTCCGAAAGGAACCCGAGCGTCTGTTCGTCCAGAAGAGGGAGACGCGTGCTTCTGACAGTTCACAGGTGCCCCAACCTGCAGCCAGAGTCTGTGTCGAGAGCACCGGGGCTGGGGAGGCCGCGTTTGCCCCCTGGACACAAACGCACACAAAGAATGTTCTCAATCGCCTCCCAGCAAGCACGGCCCACACGCCACAGGGGGATTTTCTTCAGCTGCTAGTCCTAATTTTACACATTAAAAATTTTTAATTAAAAAAATTGTTTTATAAAACATTTAATTTTACACATTAAAAAAAAAATCCAATTTACTCGGTAAAGGAAAAACCCCACCCCTTCCCCACTGTCTGTCCCTCTCAAGATCACCACATTCACAGCCCTTCGCTTCGGACACCAGGCGTGTGGGGTCCCCCCGGGGGGCCGTCCTCCCAGAGCAGCCGTGCACCCAGGGAACAAGCCCAGGTCTGGCACCGTCTACCCGAGGGCAGCGCTGGATCCCACACACTAGGGGCCGAGGCCACAAGTCTGCCCGCCAAGTCCCGGGATTTCAGCCCTGTTTCTGACCCATTGGCTATAAATCGGGGTTCCCGTGACTCCTTCTTGGGGTTCAAGAATTTGCTAGAATGACACACAGGACTCAGGGAGACACTTGCTTACATTTACCAGTTTATTTGGGAATATCAATGATCCTAAAGGATATAGATGAACAGCCCGACGAAGAGAGATATGGGAGCGAGGCGGGGGAGGGTTTCTGTCTGTGTGCAGTTCGAGAGAACCATCCTCCTGATGCATGAATGTGTTCACCGACCCCGAAATTCTGTGAACCTTGTACCTTTGGGATTTTTACAGACGCTTCATCACATAGGCATCATGGGCCATCAACTCCATATCCAGCTTCTCTCCTCGTACAGAGAACGAGGCTGAAAATTCCCAGCGTCTAATCAGGGCTCTGTCTTCCTGGTGACTGGCGCCCATCCAAGATCCCCCCCTCCCCCCAGAGGCACCTCGTTAGAACAAAAGACACTCCTGTCACCCAGGAAATTCCAAGGGATTTAGGAGCTCTGGGTCATGAGCCAGCGGCAGAGATCTGTGTAAATATACACAATTTTCTCTATTATTTCGCAACCTTTGTATGACAGTCACATTATTTGGTAGTCCAAACAATATATTTTTAAAGTTTTTATTTATTTATTTATTTATTTATTTGAGAGTGAGAGACAGAGAATGAGTTGGGGGGAGGCAGAGGGAAAAGCAGACTCCCCACTGAGCAGGAAGCCCAAACAGGATGGACTTGGGGCTCGATCCCAGGACCCCAGGGTCAGGACATGAGCTGAAGGCAGACACTTAACCGACTGAGCCACCCAGTTGCCCCCAAAGCAATACTTTTAATGACTATTTATTTAAACCTTTCAAACTCTCACTTACAAAACAATCTTACCAAGTATTTTAGAAGAAACTACATTGACTGATACTATTATCATTTCTTTTTTGACTGATGCTATTATGTTTTACAGAAGAAAGTGCTTGTAGTAGACAGGAATATAGAGGTTAAAAACATATGAGCACTGGGTGCTGGCTAGGCACTGTTTTTTTATCTCTCTCAATTTTAATTTCTTTAAAAGTTGCCAAAGATTTATTAACTAATAAATTCAATATGATAGCACAAAGTCAATTAAGAAGCGTAGAAATTATAATTAATATATTCAGATGCAATACAATTAAGAAATTACCAGAAATACAATAACTTCTTAAAACTTTACACAGATCATGAAATTGGGTTAACTCTGCAGGTCCACATAATGTACAGAGCTGCCTAAGGGTTCTATAAAAGGACTGATATATACAGATACTGCTTATTTAGGGGCTCCTCGGGGGGACAGTTGTTTGAGCATCTGACTCTTGGTTTCTGCTCCGGTCGTGGTCTCAGGGTCCTGGGATCGAGCCCCACGTCAGGCTCCACAATCAGCACAGAGTCTGCTTGGGATTCTCTCTCCCTCTCCCTCTGTCCCCCCCACTCGTGCACTCTCTCTCTCTCAAATAAATGAATAAATCTTTTTAAAAAAAGATACCACTTATTTACTATGTTTATATTTACAGACTCTTTTTTTTTTTTTTTTTTAATTTGACAGAGAGAGAGAGAGATCACAAGTAGGCAGAGAGGCAGGCAGAGAGAAAGGGGGAAGCAGGCTCCCCACTGAGCAGAAAGCCCGATGTGGGGCTCGATCCCAGGACCCTGAGATCATGACCTGAGCTGAAGACAGAGGCTTTAACCCACTGAGCCACCCAGGCGCCCCTATATTTACAGACTCTTAAATAATAGACTAGGCACTTGACCTAGAGGACAAGTATAAGAAATTTAAATTGTTCCATGCAATCTAGTTTTTTGTTAAAACAGAAACACAAAGTTTTGAATTAATCGACGTGCTATGAGCCGCTGGCCCCTTGTGCTGACATCCTTTCTCCATTTGAAAAGCCACAGCAGGCCTGCTTCTGGGGGCTGGCGGGCCCTGGATGCCTGCCCTGGGACAACAGTGTCACGTGACACGAACTGGGCGTTACCTGACCCACCGGGATACACCTGAATGGGCCTCACATGGCTCCATTATAGACCGGAAGTGGAAGGTGCCAGAGGGGGCGTGGACAAGTGCAGAGGGCGCGGGGAAGCCACGTCAGTGGGTGGCCTAGTGACCGTTCCGGTGCTTCTCCATGCCTGCCCTCCCCCACACACCGACAGGCTCCTGGCGAGTCCCCATTAATGGAGGGAGAAACTGCACGGGGTCGGATCTGCACTCCCTGCCGGCTCTCGAGGGAGAATAGTGGCCTCCCCACTCCAGCCCACTCGGGGGCAGCTTCGAGGTCATGCATGAGAGAAAATCTCTCCGCTGGGAAGCACCCCGAGTAGCCCACTGGATGGTCCCCTTTTTTTGGAAGGAGGCGGCCTGAGGTCCTTATCTGCACGAGTCATGAGTAACATCTAACAGGTGGGCGGCCTGGCCGGAGCCGTCAAAGAGAAAACCTGAAGACTGGTAAGAAGGAAGTCTAGGAAACCATGTGAAATGGTCAGAGTATGAAGATATTTGTGCCTCATATAAATGTCACTCAAAACGCTGGGTTTCTTCAGCTGTCACCTGCGACTATGACGAGCAGAACATTCGCAGCGATGTCTTGGCATCAGCCCGTGGGCCCCGGAGGCAAGGGGAGCCGATGCAAACGTGATTCTTGCTACGGGCTGGGCTGTGAGTGATTAAGTCCTTTGTCTCTGACCCATGACTCTCGTGTCTTCTGTCGGCATCTGTGAAACGGTGGTAAGCAAACTCATTAGCTTGTGAGCCGGGGGTGGGGCATAGTCTCAGATCTTCGACGGTTGTTAACAGTTTAGGCAATGAGGACAAGATGCTGACAGAAACACGGCTTTCTGGAGGACGAAGTCCCAGGGCCCATTGTGGGCTGGGTCGGGAGCTAGGAGAGGCTCCCTGGGATCTGGAAGCAAATGCTCTCATCCAAGTGCTGGGCAAGGGGCGGGGAGCATGGGTCCCCACTATTCTATCTATCAGTGGGGCCGAGGGGCAAGAGTTAAGATTGAAGCTAGCCGTCCAACGGCATTTAGCTGCAGTTCATCCTCCTCTGAGTGGGAGCAAGAAGGGTGTGATGGTGACAATGCCCCAGCAGCAGCTGCTCAGCCAAGACACCCCCGAAGCTAGCAGTCACGGTATCAGGAGCAGAGAAATCAAGCTTTGGGTAGACAAAACCGGAAGTCTGGCTACTTGAGCCTGGGCCACCCGCACTCGCTAAAAACTAAAAATAAGTGCGAGGCTTTGCTTCCTGACACAGAACCATCTCAAGAGTCTGGTTAAGTCATTGCAGTCTGCCCCAGAGAGAAACACTATCTTTATCTTTCAGGGCTCTGACGATTATTTAAAGGAAGCCTCTCTGTGAGGTGACATTAAGCTGACAGCTGAATGACAAGATCGTGGTAAGTAAGGATCAAGTGGTAAGCATTCCAGGCAAAGAATGCCTCATGCGAAGGCCCTTCACTGAAAATGAGTGTGGCATGTTCCAGGGACATGAATGTGGGGAAAGAAGACAGGACAGGAATCAAGGGTCATTCCTCTGTTTTTGGTTTGAGTGGGGAGGTGGACAGAGGTGTGTTTAACAAAACAGATCACCAGGGAAGGGCAGACGTAAGCAAGGAACCAGCCTGTTCAGCCATATTGAACTTGAGATGACTCTTTGATGTCTTTGAGAAGAAATCAAACAGGCATTGAGATTTACAGATCCAGGTTCTGGGGAGAAATCAGGACAAGAAATAGAGATTTGGGGGAACTTGGCAGGCAGTGAACATTTGTCGGGTGCTTACAAGGTGCCGGACACTCTCTAAGCAATTTATGAATATTTCCTTAGTTATACTCTCAAAATCCCTACGCAGTTGGCACTGTACTATTGCCTTTATTTTGATGATGAGGAAACAGAAAATTTCCCCATGGTTGTTCAACCAGTATTGGTAAAACCAGAAGAAAACCCCAGGGAGGCTGACCCCAGAGCCCAAGCTCTTTACCACCTGGCTATGCTACCTGGCGTAGGATGCTTCTAAAGCTACGGAACAAGCTGAGGTTCCCCAGGGACAGTATGTAGATAAGGGGAAAAGGACATGATGTAGAACAGCATCTGGTTATGTCTCTTCAGAACTCCCAGTTCCCTCAATCTGCTTCTAATAGACAAGTTGCTAATTTATTCTTTTGATCTGTCTGAGCAGGAATGTACCTGTCAACAAATCTGAAAGGCAACCTACAGAATGGGAGAAGATATTTACAAATGTCTGATCAGATAAAGGGCTAGTATCCAAAATCTGTGAAGAACTTATCAAACTCAACACCCAGAGAACAAATAATCCAGTCAAGAAATGGGCGGAAGACATGAACAGACATTTCTGCGAAGAAGACATCCAAATGGCCAACAGACATATGAAAAAGTGCTCAACATCACTCGGCATCAGGGAAATACAAATCAAAACCACAGTGAGATACCACCTCAGACCAGTCAGAATGGCTAAAATTAGCAAGTCAGGAAACGACAGATGTTGGCGAGGATGCGGAGAAAGGGGAACCCTTCACACTGTTGGTGGGAATGCAAGCTGTTGCCGCCACCCTGGAAAACAGTATGGAGGTTCCTCAAAAAATTAAAAATAGAGCTACCTTATGACCCAGCAATTGTACTCCTAGGTATTTATCCAAAGGATACAAATACATAGTGATTCAAAGGGGCACTTGCACCTCAATATTTATAGCACCAGTGCGCACAATAGCCAAACTATGGAAAGAGCCCAGATGTCCATTGGCAGATGAATGGATAAAGAAGATGTGGTGTACACACACACACACACACACTGGAATATTACTCAGCCATCAGAAAGAATGAAACCTTGGATAAAGAAGATGTGGTGTACACACACACACACACACACACACACACACACACACACACTGGAATATTACTCAGCCATCAGAAAGAATGAAACCTTGGGGCAGCTGCTTAGCTCAGTTAGTTGAGTGATGGACTCTTTTTTTTAAAGATTTTATTTATTTGACAGAGAGAGAGAGAGATCACAAGCAGGCAGAGAGGCAGGCAGAGAGAGAGGGGGAAGCAGGCTCCCTACTGAGAAGAGAGCCTGATTTGGGGCTCAATCCTGAGATCATGACCTGAGCCAAAGGCAGAGACTTAAGCCACTGAGCCACCCAGGCGCCCCAAGTGATCAACTCTTGATTTCAGCCCAGGTCATGATCTCAGGGTTGTGAGGTTAAAGCCCGCATTGGGCTCTGTGTTGAGTATAGAGTCTGCTTGGGATTCTCTCTCTCTCTCTGCCCCTCCCCCTGCTTGCTTTCTCTCTGTCTCTGTCTCTGTCTCTCAGTAAATAAATAAAATATTTTTTAAAATGAAATTTTAAAAAATTGCCATTTGCCATTTGCAATGATGTGGATGGAACTAGAGGGCATTATGCTAAGGGAAATAAGTCAGTCAGAGAAAGACAAATACCGTATGATTTCACTCATGTGGAATTTAAGAAGCAAAACAGATGAACATAGGGGAGGGGAAGGAAAAATAAAATAAGATAAAAACAAAGAGGAAGGCAAACTATAAGAGACCCTTAACTAGAGGAAACAAACTGTGGGTTGCTGGAGGGGAGGTGGGTGGGGGATCGAGTAATTGGGGGATGGGCATTGGCGAGGGCACTTGTTGTAATAAACACTGGGTATTACATACAACTGAGCAGTCACTGGCCTCTACCCCTAATAACTAATGATACAGTGTATGTTAATTAAATTGAATTGAAATAAATAATTAAAAAAAAAAGACCGTTCCCATCCCGATGACCAGCCCAGTCCCCAAACCCCATCTACTGGGTGCTAGAAATGAATACAGTCCCATTCTTATCTGTTATTGCTCTCCTGTGGCTGGTTTGATTCTATCCCCCAAACCTGGTTTCCCTTTGATTCATGGATAAAAGTAGAATGTCTGGAGCAGCGATGACCTTCCAGGCTGTTGACACTCTGTGGGGGTCCTACCAGCAGCACCCAGCAGGCTTCCTGGGGCATCTCCTTAGCCACCCTACGTGCCATGCGGGGAATTCTGGGAAGCAGGGTTTCCACGTGGCTCGCTGAAAAATTCAAGGGGAAATAAAATTCTGAACCGAAAATGGGTAACTCAGAATTTTCCTCAAATGTTACATACTGTTTCAGCAACTACGCACAAGCTTCGGCAAGATGAAGACTGTGCCCTTGGGAAGAACCACAACCACTGAGCTGCAGCCAAGACCGGGGTGGACTCTATGGTCTAACCATGAGGGATTGCCACAAAGTTTCTCCTTTCTCTAGTATTGACTAATTGGTGTATATATATGCGCAGGGCACATGCAATGCTCCGACTGTTCCTCTCTCTCTCTCTTTTTTTAATTCTTAGAACAAAAGATTCGCTTATAACTTTTATTTCAGGTGCTATGTCTGTTTGTGACCAAAGACCACATCTGTACTTTTCGTTGCCGTATCGCTAACACCTAACGTAGCTCTGACCACATAAAACACTCAACAAGTGTTTGCTGAATGGCCCAGTGAGTGGAAAACACTGGACACAGATGAAGCAGCAACCTCAACTGTGATCGGTGATCCTGAAGTTTGTGTCGCAATCACAGTTCTTGACAAAGAAACCCAAGAAGGTCTTATATCAAATTACTGATAGGAGATGATAGTTTACTTTCACCCTATAGCCTTTGCACTTAATATAAACACCATAGCACATTAAGACATCTTATCGAAACTCTGCACACTTGGTAAAACTGAATTTCCTCTGGTCCGTTGATCATGTTGGTAAGAAATCTGTGGTCAAAGATACTTTATATTAGAAACTACTCCTTTCGTTTCTATAGGCTTTAATGTTAAAATCTCACCGGATTGGCCCTTGTTCATGTCATTATGATCATCTCATTGAATCAGTAAGAGGTCCATGGACTGCTTTTGCCTAAACTCTACACGGGAGGCCATCTCACATCTGAGAATCTCACAAATGACAACTTGAGACGGGGAGTGCCGTCTTACAAAAGGCACAACAACGACTTTACCAAACTATTTACTACATTCATGAAATTTAGATCACTTAACAATTTTGATCTCTTGGGTCAAGTACCTGAGTGTTAAGTAAGGCAAGTGTGGGCCCCTCAAAATGTCACAGGAACACTGTTTCTCTGAAGGCCTTGCTGCTCAGGGAAGTTCCGCGGAACACCACAAGCCAGCCTCTGGTGCTGGGACGGATCCCTGTCCTCACCCAAACTCCTGGGTTGAAGTGTCTGTGATCGTTTCGAGTTGGGGCCTCCAGGGGGTCATCAGGTTTAGATGAGGTCATGCGAGTCGAGCCCGCATGAGATTAGTGTCCTCCTAAGAAGAAGAGACCAGAGCTTTCTGTCACTGCCAAGTGAGAAAAAAGAGAGAGAGGGCAGCCGTCTGCAAGCCAGGAAGAGAGTCTTCACCAGCACCCAACTGTGCTGGCATCCTCCTCTCATCTTAAGAACACTGAGAAAATAGGTTTCTTTTGTCTAAGCCACCCAGTCGATGGTCTTCCTTCCTTCCTTCCTTCCTTCCTTCCTTCCTTCCTTCCTTCCTTCCTTCCTTCCTTCTTTCCTTCCTTCCTTCCTTCCTTCCTTGAGGGGCCCTTTTGTAAGACGGCACTCCCCGTCTCAAGTTGTCATTTGTGAGATTCTCAGATGTGAGATGGCCCCCCGTGTAGAGTTTAGGCAAAAGCAGTCCATGGACCTCTTACTGATTCAATGAGATGATCATAATGACATTATGATATAAGACATAAGAAATGACATATAATGAAATGCCATATAATGACATAAGAAAGGACATCCTTTCTTTCCCTTTCTTTCTTTCTTGTTTATTATTTTTTCCAGTGACCTGAGTGTCCAAGAGAAATGCTGAATCTCAGACTCGACCCCAAACCTATTGGATCAGAATCCACATCAGAACCTACCTCAAGACAGAATAAAAACCACCTGAACGTTTCCAGCCCAGCCAACAGGTTTACTGGTGCAAACTCTTCAAGATGCTCCCAACCAGAAGGGCCCGACTGCTGACCAGCCCTTGGAAAGGACATCTTCAGGGACAGCTTCCTTTTTAACTGGGTCTCATCTTCGAGGTCTTGAGTTCCATGTTAGGATGTAAGTCAACAGTCCTTTGATCTTAACTCTAGGAAGCAGGCTGAGGGTTGCCAGACGGGAGGGGGGTGGGGGATGGGGCCACGGGGGGATGGACATGGGGGGTGGGCAGTAAGGAGGGCACGGGATGGAATGAGCCCCGGGGGTACAGGCAACTGAGAATCCCTGAAATCTCCCTCTGAAACTAATAATACACTCTATGTTCATTAAATTGATTTTAAATTTCAAAAATAAATTTTCAAAAGATTCTAAAAAATAGTCCCTTGACAGCAAGGCTGTTTTCCACTTTGAAACTATCACTGTAAACACATTTTTTTTTAATTTTAGTGTACAGCATGTTTGACACATGTGTCCTTTGTGACACGATGACCACAACCAGACTAACACATCGGTCACTGCACTGTTACCTCGTGTGTGTGTGTGTGTGTGTGTGTGTGTGTATGTGTGTGTGTGTGCATGCACGCACACGTATAAGTGTGGTGAGAACGTGTAAGGTCTGCTCTCTTAGCAAATTTCAGGGACACAATATAGTGTCATTAACTATAGTCACCGCGCTGCAGGGCAGACCCCCAGGGCTTATTCGTCTTGTGACAGAAAGCTTGTCCCTGCAGCCCCAGCAGCTCCTCACTGCAGTAAAAACTACCCCAGCCAACCTCACCCTAAATCACACATTCTGTCAAACAGAATAAACACTAACAGGAACTTGCAAGGAGCGAAAACTACCCTTAAGAGAAACCACCTGTCTGTTGACACATTCAAGCCCCTTTCATGCAAATTTCCAGCTGTGGAGGTGGGATGGGCCACCAGACCCTCCTTTCCCGGCGGCTTTATCGGGGTTCCAAGCTCCATGGCACACTTCCAGGGAACCCTGGGAAAACAGCAGACACTTTCATGTCTTTTTCCCTGAATCACAAGAGCTAATACCATTACTTTTATTACTGGATCTGTATCTGAAACTAAGTCAGGGTAGGCTTGTTTTCAGTTTGTTTTTTTTAATAGATCTTATTTCTTTTTCTTTCCGTTTCGCTGAGCTATAGTTGAGAGGTGGCACTATGTAAGCTTAACGTGTATGGCATACCGGCTTGACCTACAATATATTGGGAAATGATGATCACAATGAGTTTAGTCAACATCCGTCATCATCTCATACAGATACAAGAGTAAAGAAAAGAGGGGAAAAGGAAAAATGACTTTTTCCTTGGGATGGAGGCTCTTAAGACCTACTCCCTTAGCTTTCAGATACACCATACAGTGGTGTTAATTGTAGTCATCACGCTGTGATTAGATCCCCAGTACTTACGTATCTTACAACTGGACGTTTTACCTTTTGGCCAGACCTTATTTTCCAGAACAGTCTAAGGTTCACAGTTCGAAAATTAATAAAGACATACCTCATTGAAGTGGACCCCGGGAGCTAGAAGGAAGGTTTGGTGGGGGGGCCCTACCGCTCAGTGTCAGTTACAGGAAGAATTGTCAGTCACAGACCCTAACAGCAGAGTCTCACTGGAGGGGCGCCCAGGTGGCTCAGTCGGTTAAGCGTTTGCCTTCAGCTCAGGTCATGATCTCAGGGTCCTGAGATCGAGCCCCACAGCCGGCTCCAGGCTCAGTGGGGCGTCTGCTTCTCCCTCTCCCTCTGCCTCTGCTCATGTTCTCTCTCTAATTAATAAATAAAACCTTAAAAAATTCTCATCGGAAAGAATCATCAATGACAAGCCCCAACGGGAAAAATGCCTTGCATCTCCTACAAGAAATCAGCCACCCCTGCAACTCAGCCAACAAGAAGACGTCATTATCCTAAACTCTTGCTTCTCTCCAATGGACTTTTGTTCAAAACAACCCCTCCCAACTCCTCCTTCTTCTCCATAAAAATAATGCCTCCTCCCCTATGTTGGACTCGCCTGTGGTTTTTGCCACAGCTCGCTAGTCCCGGATTGCACTTCTCTGCTCTTCTCAGAGAGACTCCTCTTTTGTGGGTAATAACGGGTAAGGTACAGAGAGTTCCCAAAGGCACCCTGCCCTCCACACAGGTAGAGGCACACCCCATATCCACACACACACACACACCCCAGAGCTGCACATTTGTTGCAACTGCTGAACCTACAGTGACACATCATTACCCCAAGTCCCCCAGCTTCCATTAGATCTTACTCCTGGTCTTGGACCTTCTGTGGATCCTGGATGCGTTTATACACTCACGGGTCCATGGCTATAGTCTCCTACAGAGTAATTTCACTGCCCTAGAATTCCTAAAAATCCACTTTCCCTTGCAACCACATAGTGTCCTGGGTGAGGGAGCCGAATGGACGGTGCCCATGAAGCAAGCAGGAAAGAGGACCCAACTGAAGATCTCCTAGTCCTCTTACCTTTTTTAGCCAAAGTGTTCCACTTACAGGACACCGGAGAGTATGGGTGGCTCTTTTCCAGTGGTTACATCCAACAGCTACCCACCAGGCTCACCGCTCTCCCCAAGCCTTGGCTTCAGTGGGTCCCACCTGCAGTAAAGTTGACTTCCTTGGGTCGCTGAAAACAGGGGACAAAATAATAAAATTTCTGCAGCTTTACTAGCCAAAGTCCCATGAACTAGAGGAAGCAACGAGGCTTTGTTTATCTTTGTATCTCATTGCCTGACATCCAATGTCTCCCTCAGACTTGCTCAGATGGGAATGAGAGAAGCCAGTGCCTTGCCCAGGGTTTCCCAACACGGCCAGTACCTTCTCCCCCTTTCCCACACGTACTTAAGTTTGGCAATTCTTGTTATGAGTTCTCATGATATCATGTCTGCCCTGCGCTTTGTAATGAGGGAAACAGACCCCATTCTCAGGCTACAGAGAAAATGGAGAGCTAATACAGAGATAACTGGTCCCCAAGATCTTTCTACTATGTGGATGGTCCTCTACTCTCTCTCTAGCATCCTCCATGACCGCTTGTGCACTGAGGTGTGAGTTTTCCAAAGGCTGACTTCCCCCCACCCCAGCCTTCCCAGCAGCTGAGGGAGTATCTCCATCAGTGCTTAAATAACATAAAAAGTCAGGACCTCTGCGAAGCTGCTGTTTTTAGTTCTGTAGAAGACATTTAAATGGACCCGAACCAAAAAAGTGTATAAGAATTCGCTAAGAACGGGGTCTGAAGATTCTGTCTCTCCTCTCGGAGCCCCAGCCCTGGGTTTTCCCTTGGGCCTCATTTCAGGGGCAAAGGCTGGAAAATCACATCTGGCCTGGAATGTCCAGATGTCCGGCCTGATCCCGAGAGTGCCCGAGCTGAGCCCCTGTCTTCAGTGATTTGGGAAGTACTTCCGTGGAAAAAATGCATCCTCCTGGCAGTTACAAATGCCCTTTGTGCCATGACAAATGGTCAGAGCTATCATTTCCTCTTTCAGCAAATCCCAAGAGAAGATACGATCCCACAGATCAAGTGCTGAGACCTGGCCTTCAATCTATTCATTCCTGGGGCCAGTGTTAGTGGAGGAGGAGGTCTGGGAGGTTAAGGACAGACTCCTCAAGGGCCCACGGAGGTTGGGTCAGTGGAGGCGGGACCAGATACACAACCTTTACCAACCAAAGTGCTTCCGCACGGCTGGGGGCATCACGGGAGCTGAATAAAGCCTCACTAGACCGAGGTATTTGTTGTGCTTGGCCACCAAGAGCAAGAATGATATCAGAGGCCGGCTGGGGTAGAGATTTGGTCACAGCAAGTCAAAAGCTGGCTTTGAGGTGAATTGGAAACAGTAAGTGAAACTGCAAGTCTAATTCCCAGTAGGACAGTCACAAGGCCGGGGGATGACATCAAGGCAAGGGTTTTTATTCATTTTCCCATGAGAAAGACCAGAGCACAGTTTTAAAAGAAGAAGGATATGACCCCTTTCACGTGGCCCAACCATACGGTTAGCTTTTTGAATTCATTACTCATTCAATAATTTTCTTTTTATTGAGCACAAACCATAGGTGAAGAATAGTACAGATGCTGGGAATACTTGGGTGAACAAAACAGGGAAAGCCCCTCCGCTCAAGGAGACTGTGTTACCCAAACTTCATTCTTTTCTTTTTTTAAAGATTTTAATTGTTTATTTGACAGAGAGAGAGATCACAAGTAGGCAGAGAGACAAGCAGAGAGAGAGGGGGAAGCAGGATCCCCGCTGAGCAAAGAGCCCGATGCAGGGCTCGATCCCAGGACCCTGAGATCATGACCTGAGCCGAAGGCAGAGGCTTTAACCCACTGAGCCACCCAGGCGCCCCCTCAAACTTGATTCTTAAACAAACTCCTGAAATTTCTTGGAGGAAGGCTCCCTGAGGTCCCTGGAGTCAGGCTGGCCCCTGAGTGTGCTCCGCCCAGGGACACGACATGCGCTATTTGGCCTGATGCTTTGGGTGATTCAGCCTGGGGGCTCATGTGCACTCGGCTCTACCTACAGGACAAGGACTGAGTCTCTTGTCTTTGCAATTTCAGCCTGGCAAAGTGGGGCCGGGGAGAGGAAGACCGAACCTGGGAAATGGGTCAACTCCCCACAGGAGAGTGGACAATTGCTTGTCGTTAACCCCAGAAGGCTGCTCCTGGGCAAAGCCTGGTGCCCAGAGTCCCAGAGAAGCAGGGGTCTGGGCAGAGCTGAGAGAAGGACCCTTGACCTCTTAACAGCAACTCTAGTGCTTAGTTACAAGCACCCTGCCGACTGAATGCTTCCATTTTAAATAAATGACTATTGCTAGAAGGTTCTCTTTGTGCCATGGCTTAAAGATTAGAGGACGGTAGGAATAAGAAGATGCTTAGAAGAGGGGCACCTGGCTGGCTCAGTGGGCTAAGCATCTGCCTATGGCTTGGGTATGATCCAGGGATCCTGGGATCGAGCCCCACATCGGGCTCCCTGCTCAGCGGGGAGTGCTTCTGACCCTCCTCTCTTGTGCTCTCTCTCTCTCTCTCTCTCAAATAAATAAATAAAAGTCATTAAAGAAAAAGAAAGAGAGAGAAGATATCTAAAAGAGAGATAACTTCCTGAATTTTTCTCAGTGAGATATGATGAGATATTACCGTTGACTGAAATCACCAACTGCCTGAAAATACTCCGGATCCACCTGGGAAGTAACCTTTCCTTCCCCCTTATCCTGACAACCACCCCAGGGAACAGCAGAGTCTTCACTTCTTGGAATCTGGGTTCAGAATGGGTAGTTTCCAGTCTCAAGCTGCTGGAGGGCCAGCGGAGCCATGATGAGTCCATACTGCCCCCTGCTGGCCGTGCTCCCCCTAACAAGAAGCACATCTGCTCCCACTCCAGCAGAGAAAGAAAAACAACAGAATGCCCCCACAAAAGTCCAATGTCTTTATTTTATATAAAAAAAATTTGTACAGTTTTAGTTCCTATGTTTAAGAAAAAAAATCCCTAAAATTGCCATTATGTTTAGATCCACTGCAAACTGTAAAAACAAGCTTTTTATATATTAAAAAAAAATTTACATTTTACAATTTTCTACATGCATGCACAAGGTCTCTGTAACCCAAAAAAAAAAAAAAAAAGAAGAAGAAGAAGAAAGAAAGAAAGAAAGAAAAAGAAAGATGAAAAAGAAAAAAAAAAAAACTAGATTCAACAGTGGCAAATTCTACATTTACAATCTCACTTGGAAGGGACCCAAACCAAGCTCCCTTCCTTTCGCACACAGAACAACAAATCACGACAGTCACACACCAGGACCGAATCCGTCAGCAGATGCTGCCCTGGGGGAAGGGGGTGGGGGGAGAGAAGACAGACAGACAGACGGACAGATGGACGGACAGACGGGCGAGGACAGAAGGACAGACTTGGGGGAGGGGTGTATGTGATGAGAAAGTCCTAGGGGGTCCCAGTGCCTCTTCACAGGTACCGTGGCAGGGCTGGAATGCGGAGTGAGAAATGAAAGGCTCGGATGGGACAGGGATGGGGAGAAGCAAGGAAGGATCCAAAAGAAGTAAGTAGAGTCAACTGAGCGCAGAGACGGGTGGGGACAGGCAGCTTGGCGAGGTAGGTGAAGGCCCAAAGCGCAGTGTCCCCGGGGGGCGCTCCAAGGTGACGACAAGGAAGGCCTGGTGGGAATGGTGGGGGGGAGCTCGAGATGCGGGAGAGACCCAGGCACACGCCCGCCCAGTGTCCTGGGGGAGCGGACAGGTGCGGCCCCCCAGGAGGAGAGGAAGAATCCCCAGCATGCGGCCCGAGCGGCAGAGGAAGGGGGACAGTGCCGGAGGGCCCAGGCCCGCAGCGCACCCCACAGTTCACAGCATGAAGACCACTCCCCGTGCGGAGAAGCAGACACACACAGGCGAACAAGTGACAACTCATCCTGACGTTTTAAAAAAAATAATTATTATAACAATCGTCACAGAAGACAAAGATACCACAGTTCTGATGCAAAGGACCAAAACACTGCGTTCTCAGTCACAGCCCTTAGTGCTTAGAGAGTTGGGGAGCAAGTCTGCTTTTTGTTTTAGGAAAAAGGAATGAAAAAATCACAGTGATTAAAAACATGGCAGGTTCTGAAAAGAAACACTTCCCCCCCGCCCCCGACGTAGGGCTGCAACAAAGATCCTCAAATACTTTCCGTCGGGCCGCCCTGACTGGGTCCCCCCAACACACCGCACCCCGCTCCTGCCCACCATCCAGGCCCCGTTTTCCAGGATAGTGAGGTATATAGAAATGTGACCCAGGAGGGACTCCTCTGAAACCAAGTCCTTGAAGAGAAGAAAAGCTAGCTTCCCACAACCCCCAAGACAGGACACCTTTCCCTCAGGCCCTGCCCATCAGCCCCCAACCCAGAGCCCTGGGGATGGAGGTCGGCGTGAGCTGAAGAGCCCTTCTCTGGGAAGAGTGGGCGGACAGATGTGCTTTTTCAGAGAGGATGGGGGAAAGGCCAACATGAGGGAGGCCCCTCCACAGACAGGAAGCCTCCCTGGTCAGGGACCGGTGGGGGTCTGAGCCCAGGGGCCGCTCCATGAGACTAGAACCAGGGAGTCTGCTGGGAGCAGAGGGGACCGAGAAGGGGCCCAGCCTGGGGGTGGGGACACACGCCAGCCCAGCCGCCAGTGGTCCTCCACGGAGATCCCGGCTGGAGGGTCCCGTTCCCTTGGCTAAAACTACATGTCTGAGGAAAAGGCCCAGATTTACACTGAAAATGTCTTAGAAGGCCAGTGAATTTTGCTCCAAACGAGACCTCAGCCCTCGAGGATCCGGATTGGGTGTAGAGACTACAGAAGCTCAACGGGGTGAGGGAGGGAGACCCCCAAAGGTGGCAATCCCGGTCCCTCACCCCCACGCTGAGGGGGACGAGTGCCCAGAGGACCAGGCGGGGAGAGAGGAGGGGACCCTGGCCAGCCAAGGAAAAGAGACCCCTGAGGCAAAGAAGTGGGCTTAAGGCAGGGGATGAGGAGGAACTACCTGCTCCCCCCCAAACGAGATGAGGCAACAGGTCCCTGGCGCGGAGAGAAGACACACTGGGGAGGGGAGGAAAAGAAGGTGGAAAGAAAAACGTTGGTCCAAGACCGCGGGGGTGGTCGGGTCATTTAGCAAGCCGCTAAATCGGGGCTGGCGTCCTGCTCGCCATCCTTCCCCGGGAAGGGGACGCCTGGCCCAGCGAGGTGGGAACGAAGGTACAGGCAGTTCGGAGGGCGGGGGTCCGCGATGTTCCCCAGATCTCTCCCGTCCTTCCCTCAGAGGCTGCCCAAGATGGACCCAGTGAGGGATGGCACCGTCCCCCACGGTCACAGAGGGTTTCTGTGGTCACGGGAGACCATACGACTCAGAGACAGAAGGCAGAGACTTTAGAGGTGCAGGGCAGGATCTCCCCCTGCTCTGAACCTATGTGGATGTGCAGGGGAGGCTCTGACAGTCGAAACCAGTGACCGCGGCGGGGAGAGCCCTGACCTGGGCTGGGGCGGGGGGACACGCAGGGGCCCCCTGCCCCGAGAACTCAGCGTTGGTACCGGCTGGCTGAGTGGGCAGCAGGAGCGGACGACCCACCGTCTGCAGGAGTTTGGCACCACGGTTTCTCTGGAGTCATGTCTGTGCCCCCAGGCCACCCTGTCGGGGCCACAGGCAGAAACTGCTACCAGAACCTGGTTGGGGAGGGGGTTGGGGGCTCAGGAGGGCCCTGCCCCCCTCTCAGGAGAGACCACCATCTGGGAGGGAGAGGAAGAGGCACGGCTTCCTGCAGGATGACACCAAGTGAGGGCTGGGGACCCAGAGCGAGCTTCCCAGGCTCTGGGGACGCAGGGGGCCTCTTCAGGCTCACGTGGGGCAACCGAGAAGGAGGGGCGCAGATGGGTGGGGGGAGTCCATTCAAGTAAAAGTAAACGGGGGGCAGGGGGCCGAAGGGCGGCAGGAGGCGGGGGCCGGGTCTGCCCCCCGCCCGCAGGAGCCCGCGCCCCCCCCCACCGCTGGCTCAGTCACACCGAGGTCTCAGACTGCAGCCTCATGACGAACTTGTGCGACTTGGGATCCACGAACTCCTCGGAGAGTTTGAAGAAGGGGACCTTCTTGGTGCTCACCACCAGGCTGAAGTCCTGGCGTTTTAAGAGGAAAACGATGCCGTCCTTGAGCCCGTTGGTCACCGGCTCCTCGCTCACCAGCGTCCACTGCTTGGCCAGCCAGCGCTCCTTGTGGTACTGGATGGTGGGGCCGGCCGCCAGGTACCGCTCCAGGAAGGCCTGCGGAGGGGCCGCGGGCTGTGTGGGCAATCTCCCCGCCCCCACCACCACCAGGGGCACAGATTCCGGAGACCACCAAGGTGTCCCCCAGCTGCTTCCGCACCGTCTCGAACGATAGAGCAGAAAGGAGCTGAGCTCCTCTGCCTCAGACCCTTGTCTGAAACCCGGGGAAGCGGAGCCCACAGAAGAGGGGGTGACCCAGAGTCAGGACCTGCGCCCCGCACTTTCCCCGCACCGGGCTGGGAGCGCAAGCCCTCCCTCGTTCTTCCTTCCCCGGCATCCAGCTCTCATGGAGGCTGTCACCCTGCTCACCAGGGGTGGCCGGGGACACAATTCTGGAGGCTGACAGTACAGATGAGAGGAGGGTAATGGCCAAAAAGAGCACAAAGGTGGTGGTGAAGGGGTCCGGGGGGACACAGTGCGGCCACTGCAGAAACCTGGCAGAGATGGGAGTCAGGTCTCAGCTGCCCCGGAAGAGTCTAGAAGCCACCTCTGCTCCCTGCCATGTGGGAACTTGCCTCCAAGCAGAGGTGGGGGGGCAGGGGTGAGGGAAGAGACCACAAGGGGGCACGGGGGAGGGGAGAGAGGGCAGGGGCTGCAGGGCCGGGGCGGTGAGGGCATCGCAGAAAGGCAGGCTGGACAGGGGGAGCGGCGGTGTGCTGGCGGCAGGGCGGGCCTACCTTGGGCGTCATGTCATGGGTGATGCAGAACTCCAGGTGCTGGAGGATGCTCTCCATGGTGTGGTAAGGCTGCTGCTTGGTGGTGCGGAGGTACTTCTGCATGGCACGGGCCATGGAGGCAAAGATGGCCTGCGCCGCCTCCCGAGGGTCCATCACCTCCCTGGGGTTCTTCTGCTCCTCCTCCTGCAGCCGCTTAATGTGAGTGAAGGCCTCCTCCACCGCCACCACAAGCCTGGGGGACAGGAGGGGCCTGGACCACATGCCTACCTCCCGCCTCTCCCTCAGCTCCAGCCCTCCAGCAGCCCGGGCCAGGCCAGGCCTTGGGGGGGCCCCCAAAACATTCACAAACCCACCTGGAACCAAGGGCTGGGCTATGAGGGGGTGAGTGGGGGGGTGCACACGCACGGTGTGGTGGGGGGTGGGGGGCGAGGCAGGACTCAGCTGCAGAGCTCCGAGAGCAGAGCACAGGGACCAGTGTCAAAGCCAGAGATGGCTAGGGCCCGTGCTCCGGGAAAGAGCAGCTCAGCCTCGCCTGCTCCTGGCCCGAGACCCCCCATCACACTTCACTGGCTGAGAAACTAACAGACACGGAGCAGGGGCAACATGAGCAGCCGTCTGGGCAGTGGGCTTGCGAGGAACTGACCACAAGCCAAGAAGAGAAAGGCAAGAACGCAAGGGCAGGACGGCAGAGGTGGGCCCCGCATTCACAAGAGACCTGGACGACCGCAGACCCGCGAAGCCCTCCCCGGCTGGCCGGCAGACAGAATGAAAACGTTTGTGTCCATCCAGGCAGGCAAGAGGGAAGAGCACCGTAATCCGAATACTGCTGAGGGGGTGCGGGTCACACACCGGACCAGAGGCAACAGGGGTGAGTCTCAAAAACCGTGTGAAGGGGGAAGCAGGAAGGAGAAATCAATCTATGTTAAAGCATACAGGGGCGCCTGGGGGGCCTCCGTCGGGGAAGCATCTGCCTTGGCTCAGGTCATGATCCCGGGGTTCCAGGATCGGGTCCTGCATTGGGCTCCCTGCTCAGCCGGGGAGTCTGCTTCTCTCTCTCCCTCTGCCCCTCCACTCATGCTCGCTCTCTCTCTCAAATAATTAAATAAAATCTTAAAAAAGGAAACGGCACAGCTGGTCTTTGACCTATGGCAGGGACACCATTCTCACGTCAGGAAAGAAGATTCTGAATAACTTCCTCCCTTACAGCCTGGAGCCCGTGGGAGGGGGGGCAGAGGGCAAAGCCGGTGTCAGATGCTGGAACGCTCTGCTGCCGGAGGCCCGGTGGAAATCCCAACACACCCCGGGGGGGCGTGGCAGCAAGAGGTACCGAGAAAGGCTCTTCGGGCCTGACTTAAGCGTACATAATAATGTGAACAGGACAGCGAGAAGAGAGAGGACAGTATTTAAGACTACACCAAGATCTGGGCCCCAGAACCTCATTTTTTGCAGGTAAAAAGGTACCATCAGCTGAGCAGGCCTCCAAGAGCTGCTGGTAGGAGGCCCCGGCCAGCCTCAGTCCCGCTGCTGCGGGCAAGGCTCACACAGTTTGCAGGGGCCCCGCTCCGCGGTGGGAAGCAGAATTCAGAGCTGCCCCAGGCCCTCCCCTCCGGCAGAAACCTGGCTCTGGCTACTCGGCTCACTCGGGACGTTTTGCAAGTGTAATTCCAATGCCAGGTCAGTCGACTTGGACATCAAAAAACAAGGAGATGACCCTGACCAGCCTGATCTTATCACGAGAACTTTTTTTTTTAATTTTATTTACTTACTTGACAGAGAGAGATCACAAGTAGGCAGAGAGGCAAGCAGAGGGAGAGGGGGAAGCAGGTTCCCTGCTGAGCAGAGAGCCCGATGCGGGGCTCGATACCAGGGCCCTGAGATCATGACCTGAGCCGAAGGCACAGGCTTTAACCCACTGAGCCACCCAGGTGTCCTCACATGAGCTTTTTTAAAAACTGAGTTTTCTCCAGGTGGCAGAGACCTTGGAGAGGCCGTTCCTGCCAGAAACATCAACTGCCCGTGAGGCCAGGTGACAAGGACTAACGGCAGGGACGGGTGAGCCAGGAAGAGGACCCAGGCGCAGATGGGAGTGGTCTTGATCTCACCTGAGGCGGACCCAGGGCCTGACCCGCGGGACTGTGAGCTGAGAAGGGTGCGCGGGTTTACGGCGCCCAGTGCTGGGGCATCTGTCCCGGCGGCTGCAGGACACGGACGCCCAGCCCGCACCCCACCATGCCGGGCACAGGGGCCCACCCACACCCGGCAGGCACCCGGGCACCCCAGCCGGGGCCCCAGGACCCACCTGGCCCGGCGCTTGCGCACCCTCCGCTCGTGCTCCGCCTCCTCGTAGTAGTACTCGTTGTGGCTGTTGTCCCGCCTCCGGGCGGCCGCAGCGATCACGGCCCGGGACTGGCCCGTGGAGTTGTTGGTGCTGTTTTCTGCACAGGAGCGGGAGAGACAGGCTTGGTCACTTCCAGGCACGCTCGCTTCCCAGCTCAGGGAAGTCTGGGGACCGCAACCATCCGGACTAGGCTGCGCCCGCCCCCAGCAGTACGGCCCGCCCCCCAACCCTCCTGGCCACGGCTGGGGGAGGCCCACAGGACGGCCACCAGGAGGGCCACAGAGGGGGGAGCCCTGCACGTGCTGCCCCCGTGCAGGAGGACCTGGGGCTCAGAGAGCCGAGGGCTTAGGACCAGGGCTGGTGAGAGGACAGAGAGAAGTCAGAACGGGGGTGGGGGGACACGCCACAGTATGGAGGGACAGCAAGGAGCCAGCTGGAGTCCAGGGAAATGACAGAAGCAAAGGGGCCGGGAAAGCAGGGGAATAGGCTGAGAGAGGAGCACGGAGCAGGTACAGCGTCCTGCTTGGGGCCGACGGGAGGGCAGGGGAGCAGGGCCGCTCACCCTCTCCGAGGGAATACACCTTGAAGCCAGACACTTTCTTGGCCAGGACGGACTTGGGCAGGTTGAGGAGGGCGGGGTTGTAGACAGGGAAGTCATGGTAATACTTCTCCAGGATCCACACGGCCACGCGCTGGATGCTGTGGGGGAGACGGAGGGAGGGGGAGGGAGAAGGGACCGACAAGGGGTGCCGGGGGAGGGAGACATCAGGGCAGGTCGGCAGGGCAGGAGTGGGCAAGGACAGGGACAAGATGCTCCCCGGAAGCCTGGCTCGGGGCCCGAGGTCGACTTGCCAGGCTCCCAAGCCGTCCCCTGGCCAGGGCCTGCTAGTCCTTCCCTGCTGCACTGAAGCCCAGGGGAGAAAGGGCACGGGGCCGGATCCCCACAAAGGGCCACCTCATCCCCTCCAAGAGTCCCCCAGGATTCCCTCCGGGACCAGGAGGTACTCCTGATACTCCGCACGGCACAGAGGAGGGGGCAGAAGAACCCCCCTATTATCTCCTCTTCCGGGGGTCCCTCCTCCGGCCAGCTCATCCCAGTGACCGCTCACTTGGGGGCTCACCAAGGCTGTGCCTCCAAGAAGCCCACGGAAGTGGTTCCCAAAAGCCCCCGTCCTGCCCCACGCCCTTCTCCTCTTTGGTCCAGCCCTCTCTAAGCCCCCCAGCGGCTCACCGCTTGGTCCCTCCGCACCCCTAACTCCCGGCCCAACAGGCCCCAAGACGCGCGCAGTTGGAGACCTACTGCGTGCGGAGCCCTCCGCTCCGGCCCCCCCCCCCCCCCCCCCCCCCCCCCCCCCCCCCCCCCCCGCTCCCTCCCACGTGCCCCGCAGACGCCCCGCCTCCCCCAGGACCACGCCCACACCTGAGGTGGCCCACGTTGTAGAAGCGGCTGGCGCCGTCAGTGGAGCGCACGACCTTGAGCGTGAACTGAGGCTGCAGCTGGCGCAGCTCCAGCAGGACCACAGCCAGGTAGTGCACGAAGAGCAGGGCGTCCACCAGCGACACGGCGAACTGGACGACGCCCTGGTAGCTGCGCTCTCGGGCGTCCAGGATGCGCACGCCGTAGAAGAGCCAGTAGGAGACCACGAGCAGGAAGACGAGCACCATGAGCAGCGCGCGCAGCACGAAGACGCGAGGCAGCGAGGCCTTGGGCCGGCGGAAGAACAGCGCCCAGCTGCCCAGCAGCAGGATGAGCAGCTTGAAGGCCACGGAGATGAAGAGGCCCTCGCAGGCCGTCCCGCAGGGCTCTAGCTCCTCTCGCCACAGCAGTGGGGGCAGCAGCAGGAAAGCCAGCGGCGTGAGGAACGACAGCAGCGCCAGCGTGGCCCCCGCCGCCACGCCCAGGTGACGGGAGCAGTCCAGCGGGACACTGTCCTCCATGTCCTTGGCGATGCGCGTGAGGTCATCGTGGGAGATGCTGTGCTCTGAGGTGCCCGTTACTACCGTGGTCGTCTCCCCCCAGTTGTCATCCTACAGCAGGAGGGGCCGAAGTGCCCCAGGAGAGGTGGGGAGGAGGAGGGGGAAGATGAGAAGGAGGGGGGGAGAAGGAAGGGGAGGAGGGGGAAGATGGGAGGAGGGGAAGGGGAGGGGCAGGGAGAGGGGAGGTGAAGGGGGGAAGGAAAGGGAGGGGCAGGGAGGGAAGACAGACAGCAGAGCAAGAGAGAGAAGAGAAGGCCATCAGCCAATATGCAACCACCAAATATTTACCGAGATCCACTCTGTGGCCATCTGGGCCTCTGCAGGGCCTGCACCTCTGAGACCTGGACCGCAGGGCACACAGCAGCGGGCTCGGGAAAGAACCCCAATGCCCAGATCCCACCCAAGAGGACAACACCTTTGGGTTGTTGGGGAGAAGGGAGAAGAAGAAGGGGCTCCTGGGTGGCTCAGACAGTAAAGCATCTGACTTCAGTTAAGGTCATGATCCCAGGATCTGGGATCCAGCCCTCCCCACAGCGGAGTCGGCTTCTCCCTCTCCCTCTGCCCATCCCCCGGTTCATGCGCATGCTCACTCGCTCTCTCTCAAATAAATACTTTAAAATATAATAAATGAAAAAATAAAAACCAGATAATTTTAACGTTCATCCAAACCTGAGAATCACCGAACTCACTTAACAACCCCTAAGTCCTGCTGACCCCTAACACGACCCGTGGGCCAGCAGTGCGGCCATCTCCTACGGGCTTGCTGGAAACGCAGTGTCTCGGGCCCCGCCCCACACTGACTGCACTGGAACCTGCATTTTAACAAGACCCCCATGAACCACCCAAACGTGCAGAGGCTGGCGGGGGGTGGGGGCGCTGAGGCACCCCGAGGATGAGCAGGGAGCATGTGCCGAGAGGAGAGCCAGGCACGGCCAGTGGAGCCGGAGCGGGGCCACCTGCAAATCGGGCTGAGCCGGGAGCACCGATTCCCCAGACTTCGGGGGCCACTCTAGGTTTCTGACTACGGAGGTGACCTGAAACAAAGCAGTATGGCAAAGGCAAGAGGACGCCAGGGGGCAAGGAGGGGGAAGGCAAGTGGTCGGCGCAGGGATGGGAGACGGACGCACTTAGGGCCAGCCTGGGTCTGGGGTCGGCCCACAGCACAGCAGCTGCTTGTTCCTGGAGGCAAGGGGGTAGACGGGCTGAGGTCCCAGTGTCCTTCCAAGTAGGGTTCACTCAAGCCATCTCTGTGGCGGCCAGACGCCATCCCAGGAGGAGCCCCCAGACCCCCAGGGGGGATCAGTGCCCTCCCCCTTCACTCCCGGACAGTGTGGGGGTAGAGTCTCAGGGCGAGGACACAGAGTGGGAGTGTAGAAGATGCCTGGCAGGCTCAGGGACTGGGGCTTCCCAAGGACAAGGAAGGGTCCGAGCTGATGAGAAGAAGTGGGTGCCCTGACCACTTGCAGCTCAAGGACCTGGGTCTATTCCTCACTCTAGGCTGACCCCGACACGCTGCCTACCCTCTCCACGGATCAAGGGTTTGTGGCCTCCTCCCCACAGCAGGTGAGCTGACCGTGTCTCGGGGTCCCTTCAAGAGCTTGGGAGGCCAGGTCTCAAGAAGGGGACAGGACTGGGAAAGAGGGAGAAAGAGTATCTCCCTTAGGTACTCATGTGCTCCCAAG
>CM053618.1:3063968-3123245 GCA_028646535.1 Procyon lotor | reverse complement strand
GGGGGTCTGGGGGGACCTGACGCCGCATTCCCAGGCTGGCGTGGGATGCCACACTGGTGCACACTGTTGTGTCAGTGGTGCACACTGACCCAGGAAACCAGGATACAAATAACTAACCGCCAGAGTGATGACAGGAAAAGAGCAGCAAACCGGGAGGGACGGCTCTGGGGGCCGCGACCAGAAACTGAGTGCTTCTGGAAAGTCTCTCGGGGAACATGACACCTGAGCCCAAGGGAAGAGCAGCAGTGAATCAAGCAGAGTGGAGGAGCAAGGCAGGGAGGCGCACTCAGGAAGACCAAGGGCAGCAGGGCTCGGTGTGTTTCAAGAACCAGAAACGGCCAGTGGGGTTGGAGCCGAGGAAGAGACGGCGGCAGGTAGCCGGGGCCAAGCTATCTGAGACCCTGGGCCAGGCGAGGAGCTCACGTTTTATTCCGGCGCAAGGGGGAAGCCTGTGAAGGATGTTAGCTATGCAGGCAGGGGCGGGGGGAGGGGAGAGCAGACGTGGGAACTGGAGGACGGAGGTGTGCAGGCCTGGAGGAGGTGACAGCAGCCGGGTGTGAGACACGCTGGCAGGATCCACAGGGCCCACTGGGGTCTGGCCGAGGGCAGGGAGCGCCCAAGCAAGAGAGCAGATGGTGGTGCCGTCACGGGGTGGGGGGGACAGGGGGGCAAATCTGGGGACGAAGGCCGTGAGCTCCATTTCTGACAGGCTGAGTTCAAGGCCACGCGACCGGCAGTCAAGGAGGCCTCGGGGTTTCTGAGGAGCCAGGCCCAGGAGAGCCTGAGCCGGAGGTGCCAATGGGATGCACAGTGGCAATGGGTAGTACCCCTGGGAAGAGGAATGATCAGGGGGCTTTCTGTGAATCCCAGGACGTCAGAGCAGGCAAAGGGGCCGACCAGGCGAGGCCGGAGGAGGAGGAAGGCCGGAAGGGTGGGCTCCGGCGGCAGCCAGGAACAGGAGAGCGTTTCGAGGTCGCACGCTGTCATAAAGCCAATGACGTTCAGAACCGAAACGGGTTTGCCTTCGTGCAATTGTTAGCTGTTCTCCAACTTAGCCAAGTCCTCGGCAACTAGACAACGGGAAGCGCGACAGAGACCTGGCTGTGCCTGCCGCCCTCCCGGGGGCCCGCCGCGAGGAACCGGCACTGGCCAGGGGATGCCCCTGCCCCTCTGACCCCCAGGGAGTCCCCCACGACTGTGGGGAGATGAGTTCCACCCCCTACTCCTCGATCCCCCTACCAGCTACCCGGACGCATCCCCGTGGCCTCGCCATGTCTGTCAAGAGCCCCGCGTGTGACAGACACACGCTTAGGGGACACAGGCACGAAGCCTCAACCCAAGCCGGACCCCTTCTGAACACCACTGCCGTGAACAGGACCTTATTCAGCACCCCGTTCCACAAATCACACGTGGGGCTCCTCCAGCCCCACTCCCGAGAACCCTTCCTCCAGGATTAGATCTCAGTATGGTTCCCATGCCTCCGTCTGCAGCCTATTCTCGTCCCCAAACCTGAACTCCACCGGGAGGTTGGAGAGCACCGGGGGGCTCCAGAGAGGGGGTGGAGAAGTAAAGGGGAAGAGACCTGCCCTCGCCCAGGTCTGTGCTCTCCACGAGCTCAGCCTCGCCCTTATCGCTCACACCTCCGGGAGCCAAGAGCCTGGGACGTGCATCCCGGGCTCCGCATTCAAATCTGGATTCTCCCACCCACCAGCTCCATGACCTCAGGCAAGTTACTTAACTTCTCTGTGCTTTGCAGCCCGGCAGGCTCATCAGTACAATAGGAAAATGATACATACTTGATGCGGCTGCTGTGAGGACCCTGGGGTGAAATGCTTCTATACTCGGCTCAGTTGGTAATTAGTTAAGGAATTAACACACCCCGGCTGCAAGGTCGCCCACACTCCCATCCCCAGACACCTCCTCTGGGACTGGGGAGGGAGGTGGTATAAATAAATCCTGCTGTTTGAACTACTAAATAAAGAAGTCTCACACGCGCGCGCACGCGCACACACGCACACACGCACACGCACACACACACACACACACACACAGCCCTGGCCAGGACCACTTCAAACACACCCAGGAGGGAAGCCGATGCCATTGTGTTTCCCCTACAGATAAATTTCAAACCAGTCAAGGGTGCCAGCCCCTCCCAGCCCTTTGTTCCGAGCTGCTCAGCCGACCTTCCTCCCGCCGTGTATTAAAGACCCAGCATCCACGCCGCCCCCCCAGCCTGCTTCACCTGCCCCTTCCAACCCAACTCGAGGTGCCCCCCAAAAGCATCCAGATGTGCTCCTCCTTCCCCTACCAAACAGAGGGGCCCAAACGAGCCCGATTTCTCAGACCCTTGCCTGCTGTCCCCTCAAGCACCCAGGGAACTAACCCGAGTCTGGAGAGGCTGGGGGAGGGATGGGAGGTGGGTGAAGACCAAGGGAGAAGTTGCCCTTGTTTCATCAGCTCAGGAATCAGGGGTCTGGAGGGTCTCCGGGGTGGGCGGGTTCCCAGGGAGGAGGGTGGAGGCGGGGAGCCCTGGATGAGACCAACAAGTGGAAATGTCAGAGGTGGACCTGGAGGGGCAGCAGGACCCGGTGTGGACCCGGGGGGGGGGGGGGGCGGTGCTGGGAAAGGGAAACGTGTCACCTTGCCCCCACCCCCAAGGCACACAAACACAGTCACTCAGTTCCCTGCTCAAGCCAACCATGGATTATCTGGGGTTAAAAGGAGGCCAGAGAGGAGAGAGGGAGGGAAGGGAGCCTGTCACAAAAACAAGACCCTTCTCCCCCCAAAGGCCTTTCAAAAATAAAATTAATGGAATGTGTCTCAGTACCATCCCAAGGGGGTTGGGGGGAGGGGTGGGGGGGAATGTGGGGGCTTTTGTCCCGGCTGCCCAGCTTCTCCCACATTGATCACCATGGCAACCGAAGCCCCCTGTTGCCTAGGTGATGGCAGTCGGGTCCTGGAACCCATACCCAGCATCCAAAGCGAGGGAGGTGAAGGTGGGGGGGGTTAGGGACAGAGTGGGAGAGAATGGGGTTTCTCCTCTGGCAGCCCCAGCTCTTGTCTGAGCCCTGGGATCAGGTTTCTTCAGGAAACAATCGGAGGCCTTTGGAAAAAATACACTCAGAACCTGGCAACAGGCAGAGGGAACAAGGCCTGGGGGGGGTGGGGTAGGCTACAGAGGGGGAGGCCGGCGTTGGCCAAAATGCAGACTGAGACGCCACCCTTCCCCTCTGCCCCCCTCCGCCCCCCTCGGAGGCGCAGCTCGGGTGGATAAGGCATCGGACGGGGACACGGGCACCCCAGTGCGGGGAAGGTGCTGGGGACCGACGGCCAGCCGGCAGGTGGCCGGTCCCAACTCCTTGGGGCCTGGGGAGGGGAACGCAGGCCGGGCAGAGGTGAGGGCGGGGCTGGGGCAGCAACTCGGCCCAGAAGGGAAAGGTACCGAGGGGACCGGACACAAACGTGTACCTAGAGAGTGCACCTGTTATTCCTCGTCTCCAGGGAAGACGGGGCTGGGGGAGCAGACCAGCTGCGCTGTGGAAGGCCCTTGGGCTGGACCTTCCCGCTGCAGGGGGAGAGGATGAGGGGGGGAGGAGAAGAGGACAAGACGCCAACAGCCTTCCTGGCTCTGACGGGGCAGAGCTCTTGGGCCTCTGAAAACAGATGGGCTCCTCTTCACGGTCCCAGATAGGGAAGCACGGGGTGTGATCTCCTCCTCGGACCGTCCTACAGAGGCATCCGTGGACACTGGCCACTAAAGGGCTGTGATTCCTACGCCGCAAGAGCCAGGGTCTGGCAGCCTCGGCCCCCCGCTTCCCCGCTTCCACCCACAGCGTGGTGCGGACGCGTGAGCCCATGGTCCCTTCAGCTCCACCCACCACAGCCCCAATGTCCAAGGACATCAGTGTGAGTTCCGCACCAAGTGCCGGCTGGCCATCCTCCTGGGTGGCACTGGGGTCCCACCTCCCCACCCAGTGTCCAAAGAACTGGAAATCTGTCAAGGAAGACCGAGCACCCTACCCTGTCAGCAGGCTCGTGGGGGGCGGGGCAGAGACTCAAAGTCACGACTATCCTTTTCAGACCGGTGGTGTTTCCTCTTTGCCACCCATCCGTGTGCTCAATCCAGGCCCCGACAACCACTGGTGGTGGCGAGAGGGGTCCAGTGTGGGAGCGAATGTGGTCACCTAACCAGCTGCCCGCGGAGGACAGGGAGGCCCGAGAACCCCTAACTGTGCCCACGTATCCCCGAGCGCCCCCTTCTTTCCCCTCCTCCCGGGAGGGCACCGCATGGACTCCCACCCAGCTCTCGGCAGGTCCCTGCACTGACCTGGAGGAAGGAGGCCTTCAAGGGGCAATCCTACGCTTTCCAGATAAAAACGCGCGTCCCAGAGAAAGACGCCACGGCCACATCTCGGGCACGCCTGTTTGGCCTCCCCTGACGCTCTGGCTTTGAGGTGTGCTCCTCCCAAGAGTGAGACCAGGCTCCCCCTGGTCCTCGGGGCGGCCAAGACTGTAAGGCCAGGATCAGCAGAGCTCACGTGGACCCCTGTCCCAGCCCCTCTTCTCACCAGTGACAAGGGACAGACCAGACAGGCCCAAGCCCAGACAGTGGAGACCAGAGCCCTTCCCCTTCCAAGGGCTGGTTTCTGTCCCACCCCTCCCCCACCCAGCTGAGGCTCTCGATGCTCCTTGACTGTCCCCAGCCAGACCCCAGCCAGGGCCCAGTGGTGGACAAGCCCTCTGTCCCAGGAGGCCATGCCGGGTTTCCCCATCACAAAAAGAATTAAGGCGAGAAAGGCCGGGAACAGCCCCAGGCCCTAGACCATAAATGGGCTGGAGATTTGCTCCCCCTCCCCATTCCTGCATCGTGAAAAGGGTCCCAGTGTCCCTGGGTGAGACCAGAGCGAGCAGCTGGATCTCAGGGCGCTGAGGAGGAGGAAAGGGCCGGCCTGGGGAGCCCGGGAGCCCCCGCCCTGCTAACCAGGCCCTCTCCCAGACATGAGCTCACCATCCTCCCAGCCCCAGGGTGGGGGAAGGACCCTTCTCCTCCCTGGGCTGAGAAGCTGGGGACGGCTGCACTTGGGTCCCCTTGGCGACTGTGTTTCCAGAGCAGCTGCTCACGGCCAGACCCCGGCGCAAGGATCCCCGCTGGGGAGAGAGCCCACACTCCGGGCTCCGGGCCAGGACACCTGAGGCCGCATTCGCACGGAGAAGGAGCTGGGGGAGCCAGAGCCAAGGCCTTCTCCCTCTGCTTCCTCAATTTTCCTCAGTCTAAGGCAGGGGTGATGTGGGTACCCTCCCGTAGCCATGGACACATGGACACACAGACACACGGACACATACCCACCCACACTCCTAGCCCCTCTGAAACCTGGAGCTGCTCCTGCCTGCCCCATCCGGCTCCACCCGCCCTGGCCAGGCAGGTTCTGTAGGGACCTGCTCTTTCTCTCCGGCACCCCCGCCCCCACCCCACTTGCACAAAGTCTCTGCCCCCAGCACCCCACGCACCATGCACTCCAGCACCCCATTCCCTAACCTCCCCAAAACCCACCCGCCGCCAGCAGAAAAGGGAATACTGGGCGGGGGGTGGGGGTAGACAGCAGAAAGGGTGAGTAATCTCTCTGGCATCTGTCCCAGGTGGGGGCCGGAGGGGAGACAGGGTGCCAGGCGGGGGAGACAGTAACCACGGATTCTAGGTGCCCGGATGCCCTGTTTCATTTCCACCCAATGAGCTGGCCCCACAATTCCCACCCACCAGGCTCCAAACTTCTTCCTCCCTTGGCTGGGGCAAAGGACTGGCCCCTGCCTGCCCATCAGATGAGCTTTGGAAGAGCCAAGAAGGAAAACAGGCACCTCCAGTTGTCCTCAGGGACAGGAGAAGGTGGGCCATGGAAGGTGAGCAGGTTGCTCACTGATCAAGTCCTGTGCACTCCACACTCCCAGCCTCGGGAAACACAAAAATGCCGCTCTCCGTAACCTACTGCCCGGGGTAGGCTCCCAGTGCCCGACTCCAGGAGGCCCTCCTGACCTGCTCACCCAGCCTCTGCCATGGAGTAGGAGGTGGCAAGTGGCTACTTGTGGAGGGGACCTCAGCCGACCTTGGGCTCACATGTGCTGAGGGAGCTGGGAGCCAGGGACACAGCCTGTGAAAGCTGGTTTGTGTGGGAAAAGTGTGACGGAGGGCGCGGGCGGCAGGCCTGGCTCTCCCCACTCGGATACCTTCCCCTCACACTTGGGCCCAGGGCCCCCAGAGCTGGCAAGTGACCCAGCTCCTACACAGGCAAACTGGGCCAGCTGACAGGCCCACGGACCACCCGACCTCCACCACCTTGACTAAGACCACCTGAGGTCTCACCCTTCCGAAGGAGTCCCGACATCCTCTGGCCCTTCTATTGGCCACCTCCAGTCCTGGAGTAAAGCAGGTGACAAAGCGAGTGTCTCTGTTCACACTCGGTTGTTTTTTAAGTTACTGCATCCACACCTCGGGCTCAGCACCTGTTCCCGTCCAACAGCCACTTCCCCCCTGCCCAGACTCACACACTCTTCTGGCTGAGGTCGGGGAGCCAGGCGCCCTCTGGTGAAAGTGGGGGTCCCAGGGATATTTTGGGGGTTGCTGGAAAACACTACAGCCCACAAGGGCCAGGCCCCTCCCGATCACAAACAAGACCCCACAGGCCAGAGTGGCCCAGCGCCCCCTGCGTTTGACGGGGCCCACAGAGGGGAAGAGCCCGGCCCCTGGACAGCTTGTGCCCAGGCTGCAGCCCTGCTGGTCACCAGGAGGTGCTCCTCCCGGGGGACTCCCCCTGCCCCGGCTTCGGACGCAGCCATCTCTCCTCGAGCTGACACGGAAACTCGTGTCCACCCTTCAGAGGCAGGGCAGTTACTCAAGTTCAAGATTAAAGGCAACAGTGAGCAAATGAGACAGAGCCAGAAGGAGGCAGGGGCAGGAGGAAGGGCCACTGCGGAAAACGGGAGAGCCGCGTGGTCCGGCGGCCACCGCACAGCCTCTCAGGAGCCATGGGGCTCGGCTCCCCTAAACCTCGGTGTTCGGGCCATGAAATGGGAGCAAGAGCGCCTATGGGAGGTTAAGAGTTTTCCACAAAATACCGTATACAGAACCTCACGGGGTCAGGCACCATAAAACGTCAGCTCCCACCTCTCTGTCCTTGAGAGGGTGCACCTGCCATCCCCTCACTCGGGTTGCCCTCCCCTCCTTGTGAGAAGACCCCCGCCAGAGTAGGACGGGATCAGCAGGGGGGCGGACTCCGCCCCCCGCCCCCCGGGCCCCGCCCCCGCCCGTCCACCCCCACCCAGCACTGACTGAGAGCCTCCAGAAGCCTCTTCCCGCTCTCTGCCTCCTTCCTGGGTTGAGGGTGGGGGGCCGGCCCCAGGTCCCCCCACCCCCTCTTCCCGCCCCACTTCCACACTTACAGAGACCGGGCCGGCTCCAGTCACCCTCTCACTCTGGCTCCAGTCACCCTCTCACTCTCGCGTAGGCGCTCAGCCCAGCCGTGTGTGCAGGGGCTGGGGAAGCGGTCCCAGAGCCCACCCTCCCTCCCCAGCCCCCAGCTTTCCCCTCTCTCCCCTCACTGCCCCACCCCGATCACCAGGAGGTCCTTGGCTCTGCTAATTCCAAGCCTGCTTCTCCCAAACCCGTTCCCAGCTGTCCCGTCTGTAATTACCAGCCTTGCCAGGGGCACCAGACAGACCAGCACCGCCTCATTTCCAAAGGGCCCCGGCACACAAGGCATCTGCCTCCTACTCGGTACCAAGCACCATGGAGCAAGGCATGGAAAGATTCTCCCAGACCCCCCTCATTTCTCTGGGGATCACAGGAGGGCTGCCCAGGTCAGAGGACCAGGAGGCAGGCTAGAGAAGGGAAGGCTCTGGGGGTGGGGGGCGGTCTGAGTAGGATTCATGCCCAGGCTTTTCCCTCACCTCCGCTACTAAAACCTCCCCGTGAACAAGGCTCCCAACCTGGAGAGGGTGAGGGGAGAAATGTCGGGTCAATTCAGAGGAAGGGGAAGTTGAGGCCCGGTAAAGCTGAAAGACAGGTACCCACAGGGACAAGGGTAGATACGTACAGGAGAGAACGACCTGGGAAAGACGAGAAAAGGGCAACGAAGTCCCATCCTCCACGCAGACCCTGAGAAGAGGCAATAGGATCCAGCCTCTCCCTCCCTATTACCTCCAACCCCACCAAGTTCATGGGACCTCCTTTTACAGGCAGGGAAACTGAGGCCAAGTCCTCACCCTATCCTAAGATCCGAAAGTACCACGCTGTGTGCAATTCACCAACACCCCCCATCCTCTGGCATGCTCAGCCTGGACCCGTGGAGCCCCCCGTGGGGCTCTCCCCGTCTGCCCAGCTCATCCTATCCATCCTGCCGAGGTCCATCCACACCACAGAACACGATTCGGCCATGAAAAGGACTGAGGTTCTGATGCCTGCTCCCGCGGGGAGAAACCTTGAAGAGCAGGTGCCCAGGGAAGGCAGGCGGACAGAAGAGGTCACGGGTTGTATTTCATTTCTATGAAACATCCAGAATAGGTAAATCCACAGATACAGAATGAAGACCGGTGGTTGCCAGGGGTAGGGAATGGGGAGCAACTGGTTTGTAGGGACACGCTGCCTTTTGGGGTGGGGAAAAGGCTTTCAGACAGAGGCCACGGATGCACAACACTGCCAACGTACTAAGTGCCAATGTGCCCGCACTTTAAAATGGTTAATTTCTGGGGTCCCTGGGGGGCTCCATCTGCAAAGCATCCAGATCACAATCTCAGAGTCCTGGGATCCAGCCCTGCATCGGGCTCCCTGCTCAGTGGGGAGCCTGCGTCTCCCTTTCCCTCTACTGCACCCCGTGCTTGTGCGCTCTTGCTATCTCAAATAAATATATTTTTTTAATGGTTAATTTTATGTTATGTGAATTTCATCTCCATTTAAAAACACATCCAGCAAAGGGCACATCTCCTCCCTGGGCCTTCCCTGACTTCCACCCCAGGGCCCAGCACTCGGGCTCCGGGTGGCCTCCTGAACACACCTCCACACAGCACTCCCTGGGCTACAGAGAACCGACGTGTTTCTGCACGTCTCGCTGTGAAAGCCCGTCTCATCACCCCTCTCTCCCCGCTGCTTCCCACGGCGCCGGGCAGACAGCGGGCAGTGCCCAACATGGTCCACCAGGAGAGCCGGACCAACGGCTCACTCTGCTCCCCAGCCCAGAGCTGCCCCCCATCGTGATCCGGGAGACCCCGAACCACTCGGCTCCCATGCACTGAGCGCTCTCAGCATGCCCGGCGCCGTGCGAAGGGCTCACTCTCTGTGCCTTCATGTAACCCTCATAAACCGAAGGGCAGGTAGGGCGTACTATTAACTCTGTTTTACAGGGGAGGCTTCAAAAAGTTAGCTCCTCTGTCTGAGGTCTCAGAACCAGGAAGGGGCAGACTGAGAAGGCAAGAGCAAGCTGAAAGCCCAGCAAGGAGGCCACTGGGGGGACGTGGGTTCCCACAGGAACGCCCCATCTGGGGTTGGAGGACGGTGTCCTAAGACACCCAAGAGGCGCAAGAATGGGGTTTAAGAACTTACCCCACGTCACGCCACCATTAAGTACTAATTCCAACCAATGCTGAGAGGGTGCAGGGAGGTGCTCAGAGCAGAAAGTGCAAATCAGAGAAGGGTCCCTAAAACTCAGAGGGGAGGACGAGGGTCCCAGAGCTCATCCCCTCCTCTCCCCCAAAGCTTCTGTTAGTCAAGCACACCCCCCCCCCAACCAGAAGGGCCTCTGGTAAACCGGATGAACAGAAAGAAGTCTGTCCTGCTCTAGGGCTGGGACAGGGGGCCCTTCCTCAGACTCTGAAGGAGCAGAATTCCCCGAGGGCCACAGAGAGGCCTGTCTTGGAGGAATCGGAGGAATGACCAGGCAGAAGCAAGACAATGGGGCAGGAGGAGCCAATGTGGCCACTGGTCCCAGAGATGGCCCCTCCCAGCCCCTGAGCACACCACCTCCTCCTTGGGAGAACGCCCCACCAGCATGGTAGGGTGAGCCAGAGTCCCCCTTCCTAGGTTCAAGAGCCTCACTGGCCGTAGGAGCCCTCCCCGTCAGACAGGTGTCCGGCTTTGGGGTATCACGCATCTGGTCCTTCCTGCGCTGCCCCCAGCCCTGGTCCCAACATGTTCTAACTCCCACTGACCTGATCCCCGAGTCTTAGGGAAGCCGGGGAGCCCCGGGGGCTAAAGAGGGAACATTCCAGTGGCACATGCCCTTTGGGGACTCAGGCATTCCAACATTCCCATTCCTCAGAAACCCTGATAAACTTGTGCGGTTACCACCTCAGCCCCTCAGACTAGGCGGCTGGTCCTCACCCCTGCCGGTGACAGGACGGCGTCTGAGAGGGCGACGGAGAACAAAGCGCGCCTCCTAAACAAGGGGAAGGTCAGCCCCTTCTCTTCACCCCAAAAGAGAAAGGACAGGCAAAGGGGGTACACACTGCCTCTGTGGCAGAGATACACCCCGTTCCGGGACAGTGGTGACCTCCCGCCAAGCCATCGGGATAGTGAGGATGGCCCTCGAGGAGCTGCACCCGCTCCCCAACACACAGACACTCGCCCCTCTCTGGCTGAGCTCTGTTCCTCACCTTCGGACCAGGCCCCAGACCACAGCCCCAGCCCGGCACGCTCCTCGCCAGCGAAAAGGGAAACTAAGGGGTCCGCACAGACAGACACACCTGCAGAAACTCTTGAGGAGCCTCCCCAGAGGTCCCATGCCACCTTCTCAACCCCACGGACACACCCCGCTGTTCCACACCCCGCTGCTCATCCCTCCAGCAGGCTGGCTCCTCTGGCCTCCGCCCCATACCAAAATCCCAGCTCCCCAGGAACCGCAGGGTCCTGGAGGCAGGGCAGAGTTTGTGGGCTCCGAAGTCAGACTCCAAGGCAAGGCTCTTTCCAAGACAACTGTGGCCTAAGGGGGCTGAGCCGGGGCCCCCGAAAGCCAAGAATGTGGTGAGGGAGGCCCCTCTTCTTTCTCTCCCTGACCCCTCCAGCACCTCCAATTCCTCTGGGACTACGGACAGAACCTCTGCTTTCCATGCCCCACAACACACACCCTTTTCTAGAAAAACCCACCTCCCCAAACAGGCACCTCTTAAGATGGCCCACTCACTCCCACTTGTAGGTCTCAGATACTTAAAGCGCTCCCCTGGCACCCAGAGAGAGCCACGTCCGAGAAGCTTCGGCATCATCCCGACAGCTGTCCCTTCGGGCTTTCTCCCAGGAAAATCTGCCTGCAGAGGCGGGAGTGGCACCCCCAAAACACACTCAGAAACACACCACCTAAGACAGACCCAGAGTGGTAGGTACCCATCAAGGTAGCCTCCACACAAGAGAACGGACTCGCTCACACACTCCCCCTTCCGCTACACAGGTGCACGCACACCTATCCAGGTGTGCCCCCTTCTGCTCTTACACACCCACCTTCCTCTGTACCTACACCCTTCTTTCCCAGAAACCCCTCTGCAGTTCACACACACAGACACACACCCCTTCCCCCCAGGATCCACATAAATGCACATCCAGGCACAGGGCAGAACATGGTCCCTCGCTCCCTGGTGCACACACCGCACAGAAAAACCCCTACACCTCCAGACCCAGGGCCCACCTGCAGGAACACGCGCACATCACGGCACGCGCGCGTGCACACACACACACACACACACACACACAAAGAATCATGCACACTGAGCCTCCGTCGATGCTTTAAAACTCACTAACGCAGGGCTCCCAGCCCCCCAAATGGGTCCATCTGAGTGGGCAGAGGGACGCCGGCGCCCGTCCCTGGGCCCCCATACACAGTGCCCGGGTACCCTGCCCACCAGCCCCGGCCTCGAGCAGCACACACGCCCCCTCTGCTGTCCTCGGGCGGTCCCCAGACTCCACACGACACCCCGAATGCATACCTGCCCCGGCCCTCCCCACACTCCGGAAGGTGTGTCTGCACCCCTAAACACCTCCCTCCTTGCAGTACCTCCAGGCCCCGATCCTTGAGCTGCCTCTCCCCCCACCTCCAACACACACTCCCGGTCTCCGGCTTCAGCCGGCTCCCCCGGGATCATCAAGGCCCCCGCCGGGGCCCCGGGCCCAGGAAAGTCCCTGGCTCTCCAGGCCCGGGCTCTGCCCCCTCCCCACGAGCCCCCGGCCCTCCGCAAAGCTGGGGGGGCCACTCCGCCGTGCAGTGGGAAAACGGACCGGAAGGGGGGTGCCCCGAGCCCCCCCCCGTCCCCCAGCAGCCATCCCGCCCGCCCAGGGGCCGGGCACCCCCTGGGCCCCCGCACGGTCGTCCTCCTTTCCTGTTCCTCGTCCTCCTTTCTTTTTCTGGCAAACTTTGCCCGCGCCCCCGCAGCCCGGCACTCACCGCCGCCGCCAAGTGCCGGTGGGCTCGGCCCGGCGCCTTTGTATCCGCAGCGCTCCGGGTCGCGGCGAACTCCGCGCTCGCGGACGGGCAGCGCGGGCGAGGGCGGCGCGGAGGGGGCTCCGGGGCCGGCCACCCCCTCTGCGTCCCAGACCGCTGCCTGTCCCCCTCGGGGCCCCGGGGGCAGGGGCCGGGGGGGTGGGGGCGCTCAGGCTCCCATGGCGGGGCCCAGGAGCGCGGAACCGGGGGCCGGGAATCGCACCGGAGCCGGCGGCGGAGCGGGGAGGGGACGGGCAGGGGAGCGGGCGGGGGGGCGGGGGTGGGGGGCGCGCGCTCCCGGGCGCCGCCTCCCGGCTGTTCCCGCCGCCGCGCCCCTCCCGCCGCCGCGCCCATTGTCTGCGGCCCGGCTCTTCCCGGAGCCGCCGCTCCCCGGCCGGCGGGCCGCCCCGGACGCGCGGGGCCCTCCCGACCCCGGAGCAAGGCCGCGGCCCGGCGACCCCGACCCCGAGCGGTGACCCGGGAGGCCTCCATCCCCGGCCAGGGCCCAGCCGCAGCCCCTCCCTCCCGGGACGCCTTTACCCGACCCGCCGGTGGGAGACCGAGCCCCCGGACCCCCGGACCCCCGGGGATGGAGGTGTGCGCTCTTGCGGGCCACAGACCCCGCGACACAGAGTCCAATCTGGGACGTGGAAAGATTGATTTCCTCCCTCACCCCCCAGGGCTGCGAGAAGGGAGAGTCATTTCTGATTTTAATTAGTGGCAGGAGACGCTCCCCGCTTCCCGTGCATACGGGGATTTCCCTGACACCAGCACCGCCGCATCCCACCCTCCCACCCCCCGCCTTCCAAAAATAATTTAATTACTCGGTATTCTAGCTGCGAGCGGCGACCGCCCAGTCAGTCTGGGACGCTCCCTCATTAACACTTTTTTCCTCCCCTCTGGTTTGAGCGTTGGGATTAATTACAAAGGGAACCTGCCCTGGGGGAGCGAGGGGGGGGGGAGGCGCAGGGGTGGGGAACTCGGATGTAGGGGAGAGGGGCTCTTCGCCCAGGAAACCTCCAAAGGCCTATCAGGTCCTTAACCTCAATCACACAAGCTCTCGGCCCCAGGGGACTACCTTGGAGTTGTACCAGACGGGGATGGTACGTATCACAAAATATCCCTCGCAACTGGGGCATTTCTGCCTGCGAACATTTCAAGGAACCACTTGGGCTTCGTGCAGTGGGGCAATAGCTCTGAATCCACTAAGAGTCTCCCCCATCATAAAAGCTTGGGTTGTGGGAAAAGCCTGGGTTATTCCCTTTGGAGTGAGCGAAAGCTTAGAGTATTATTATATTATCCTATTCCGGCTGTGCAACCCTGCACTTACCTAGAATAGCAATACTTCAAAAGCACCTTCGCTGGCTTCTCCTTCAAAGGTCCTCTCAGCATCTCAACATCTTCGGGCTTTCAGTCCTGATACCTTCTCACCCAACCCTGTGATTAAGAAGTCCCAACGGAAGAAGGTTCTCAGCCTCGGTTCCTCACTTACTTGGGATTTCTGCTCCTCCCTGATGAGCTTTTTTTCTGACACTGAAGCTTAGCCTTCACAGTTGCCCATTTGGACCTAACCAACCACGAGGACAGAGCCACCTTCTTCTGCACTTTTGGCAGCCAAAGATGGAAGGCCTTAGGAAACCCTTCCCTTCTCCTTAGCCCTTGCCTCTCTCACCACCGCTGCCCCATCCCACGCCAAGCGTGAGCAAGTGACTCAGTACCAAGGCTGCACGCCATATGCAGGATCATTATTCCGGTCCCCAAATCCCTGCCTGAGTCCAGGTGCTTGGTGCCGGGTACCAGGCTGCGCCCACGGACCTGACGCTGTTTGAGGGACACGTGGCAGATGAGCTGGGAGAGGGAAAGCGAGGTAGAGCCGGCTTAGGCGTTCCAGCCCAGCCCCGAGCACGCCCCCAGTGCTAGGCAGCGGCTGTATAATTTGACCCAGTATTGGGGCTGCACTAGCTTCAGCATGCATATGTTCACGTGACGCTAGCCTGTTTCACGAGCCTCAAAAAGGCCCAAAGAGGGGCGCCAGGCTGGCTCAGTGGGTTAAAGCCTATGCCTTCGGCTCAGGTCATGATCTCAGGGTCCTGGGATCTAGCCCCGCATCGGGCTCTCTGCTCAGCGGGGAGCCTGCTGCCCCCTCTCTCTCTGCCTACCTGTGATCTCTCTCTCTCTCTCTCTGTGTCAAATAAATAAATAAAATCTTTAAAAAAAAAAAAAGGTCCAAAGAATCAGAAACAGGGCTTCCAACACGGGAATTACAGATAATTCTGTGCGTTGGCCCCACCGAAAGCCAAAACCTGAGTCAGGATGTCAACAGATCAGGCTTCAGGAATAACAGGCACCAGGCGTCTGGCTCTCCTTTCTCCTCTCAGAGGGTGGGATCGGAGGCTTCCAATTGCACCTCTGCAACCAAACACTGGCTTCCAGAGGAGAGGCCCAACATTCAGTCTCACCGGTGTGATGTGTCCATGCGGCTGTTCTCTGTGCTCCCTTCTGCGCTCACCCCTGGGATGGAAACCCAGCTGGACTCACAGAATGAAGACACGGAGATCCAAAGAGGAGGTCCGTGTATCCTGGGGCCCAGGGGAACCTAGCCTAACTCTAGGAGGGAGAGGACACTGAGGTGACATCCAACTGGGATTTTCCCCGGGGACCCAACCCACAGTGACAGAGGGAGGTCAGGAGTCTGAAGGACAATAGAGTGGAACAGATGATGATTATTATTATTGTTATTGTTATTGTTATTATTATTAACAACTTCAAAAGCACAGGTCCTAGCTTTGAGGACATGGATCAGTTTCTTAATTTCTTCCGGGCTCCATTCCTGTGTATAGAAAATGGGACGAATAAGGTAACAGAAGGAACCCCCTCCATAGACCCATCATGCCCCAGTCAATTCTCAAACTTCCCCTCTTTGTTAGATACCTTAGAAGATTCCTAGTGCTTTCTAGAATCTTGCTCAAGGAAGGGGCTCCTAGCCTAATGCCAGAGTCTCAGCAAAAGTCCCTTCAGCTCCTCCACACCTCCTGGGCCTGAGGCAGTAGGGACGGATGGAACAGGCTGACGAGAGCCCTGTCCGGAGCCGTGGAAGCTGCATCTCTAGGGAGGATCCCAAAGGCTCGTGAAGTGGGCTCTCTGAAGGAAAATCCGGGCTTCGAGAAGGGCCTGCTTCCGGTGCAGATGAAGCTCTTCCCGGAAGTCAGGCCCAGACCTCGGTGGCAAATGTTAGGGCTTCCACTCCGGTGAAAAGTAGGGCCCTTTCTCAGCAGCACTGTTGGGGAAGGGGATCCTTAGGACCTTGCTTAAACACAGAAGCTTCCCACCCTAGCAGGATGGCCGTCAGAATCTCAATGGTGGGTGATGAGCAACTTCGGCCAACTCCCAGGTTTAGGTGACCCCAATAACACCCACATCCTGGCCAGAACCACCACGTTCTTGGAGCCCGGCTGATAAAACCGGGCACAGTTCTATCTCCCGGGGTAATTAGAGCTCTTTCACTAGCACTCACTTTCCTAGAAAGGCAACTCTCAATGCTTACAAAACTATTTCCAGATCCAGTCTATACTGTGAAACGGCTGGGTTTGGTTTTTTTGTTTTTTGTTTTTTGTTTTTTTTTCACTTTTAGGGAGAAAGGGAACCAAACAGCAAAGCATATTAACTGATTAGGAACTCCGTGGTATCGTAGGGTTGTTGTGAGGTGTCTCTCTCTTCCCTAAGGTCCTGGTGTCTTTGAGAACAAGGACTGAGCCTCGTTCATTTCTACATGAATGGCACACAAGTCACTAAGTTGGTGTTCCTTCCCTTCCCTTCTAACTTCCTTCTCTTTCTCTAGTCCTCACCTGTCCCAAACCTTTACCATCCCCTATCATCCAACCTTTATCAAGTGCGAGGTTCCTCAAATCCCATCCCATTATCACCAATCTAAAAAGTTACCTACAATTAAACCAGTGGTTCTCAACCTTGACTGCAGATTTTAATCACCTGGGAAGCTCTGAAAACATACCAAGGCCCAGGACCCATCCCAGAGTAATTAAACTAGAAATTTCTGAGGTGCACCCAACTATTGGCGTTTTGGTTTTTTTTTTAAGTTATCTCAGTGATTCTAACGTGAGAATCTCTAAATCAAACTCTTTCTGATTCTCTTCCTCCTTGCTCGGCAGAATAAATGCCCCATGTCCCTTGCCAAGGACTACCTCCTCCAGCTTTGCCCTGGGTACGGTCCCTTCCTGCATCCATCCGTTCCCCCCGGTCTCTCCCGTGTCTAACTTGGGCCTCCTGGCTCATCCTTGCTGGCAGAACAACATCAGATAGGCCTATCCACTCTGCAGCCTCCCTTTGCTGCAGCCTTCCCTCTCCCCTCCTTCTCATCAAACCCTCTGGAAAGAGCAGATTCCTCATCACCATCCTCCCTCCTCCCTTCGCTCCTTGGCTTCCTGCTTCTCATGCATCTTCTCAATCTCTCCTCCTCCTGACTTCCAACACTGATACTTCCCAGGACTCAGCCTTTGGCCCCTTTACGCCTCACCTTACAGGCTCTCCCAAAGTACTGTCATTGTCTCTCTTGTGCCCATCAGCGCATACTTATCCCTGCTCCTAAATCCACAGCCCTTTGCTGAGCATCAAACTCATATTTCCAGCACCCTGCTGGACATTTTAACTTGGCTCTTCTTTGGGGATAATAGGATAAAGGGAACACATGATCTTCCCTCCACCCCACCAGTCCCTTGGCTCATTCGGACCTTTCTGACTTCCAAACTTGTGTCCTTCCCAATGTACCTTCCCTTCCATGGCCAGTGTGCTTTTTCTGAGAAAGAGAAATCAAGCGGTCACTCCTTTGCCTCAAATAATCCAATGGTTCCCCACAGTCTACAGGACGAAGTCAAAACTTCTTGGCGCTCTGTGTGAGGGTCTTGAGTACCTGACTCTCACCTCCAGCCCTCTCTCCTGCTACTTCCTGGCCAAGCCTGCAACACACAGACATTCAAACTATCCTCACGTGTGGGTTGTTCTACCAACGTGTTACTGGTTACTGCCTCCCTCTGCCTGCATGTGGTGTTTCCTGGGCCCGAAATGTCCCCCCCTCCTTCTCCGCTCAGAAAGTTCTGTTCCCCTCTCCAGACTCGGCTGGGGTCCCATCTTTGAGGCCTCCCCAATGATCCCAAGCAAAGTTGGATGCCCCTCCCCCAGAGGGCCTCCTCGGTGCTCCTAGAGCTCTGCATTTTACTTTATGACATTGTATGGTAATTTCTTATTTACATATCCATCTGCCCAGCTGGTCCGTGAGTTTCTGAAGTGGAAGAAATGGTACTTTATTTATTTTCTAAGTGCAGAGCTTCGCCCAGTGAGTGGCACATAGCAGTAAATGGTTGTCTAGTGGAACACAACAGAGAAGGGCCTAAGAGGAAATGAACTGTGGAATATTTGATGTTAAAGGAATCTACTTGTAAGTCATAAAATGATAACATTTTGAGACTGGAAGAGATCATTCTCTATTTTACAGATGAGGAAAGGGTGCAGAGCACAGAACATGTTGCCCCCTATAGGAGTGAGTGGTAGCACCAGAGCTAGGACCTAGGTCTCCTGATTTTTTTTTTTTAAGAGAGAGCGAGGAATGGGGAGGGGCAGAGGGAGAGGGAGAGAGAGAATCTTAACCAGACGCCACACCCGGCACAGAGCCTGATGCAGGGATTAAGTTCAAGACCCTGAGATCATGACCTGAGCCAGAATCAAGAGTCGTACCCTTAACCAACTGAGCCCCGTGGGCGCCCTAGGTCTCCTGACTTCTCGTTCGGTAGTCTGTCAGCGGCACTATATTAACTAAACATCAATCGTTTCATTTGAAATAAAGACACAAGGCAGTCACTCTTAGCTTTTTGTGAAGGGTCGCTGTCTTTGAGACTTTAATGAAAGCTATAGGTTTCCCCCAGAAAAAACACACATGGAATTTCACATCCATTTTCAGAGGGTACAGGGAATTAGTGCCTGTGTGAAAGATGGTGGGAAGGAAGAAGAATCTAGAAATGGAGAGACCAGTGAGAAAGCTAATGCAGTGGGTGAGGGGAGAGAAAGAGAGAGAGAGAGAGAGGGAGAGCACAAGAATGAGAGCAAGCAAGGGCTAACTCCTAGACCAGGGGGATAGAAAGGAAAACTCAAATTTGAGAGGTGACCTGTCAGTGGGATGGTTAGAGTTGAGGAGCAAAGAGGCATTTAAGATGACTCAGAGGCTTGTGGTGTAGATACTAAGGAAAATGGTGATGCCGCACATCCAATTATGGGCTACCGAGAGAGAGTAGCTTTGAAGGCAGATAATGTGGTTGATTCGACAGGTACCGTAGCTATCTGTAGGCCATCAGGGCGGGGATGTCCATAGGAAGCTGGCAGTGACACAACTACCTTGCACATCTTCACCTGCCACTCTTCCTCTGACCATCTGGATAATCCATTCTCTCCCGAACCAAACACATACTTTCTGGTCCCTATCCCATCCTACTCTCTCAGCGTGGTGTGCCTTCCACCCACCAGCACCCTGGTCCAGAATAGTTGTGGGAAGGCAGTGACCGCTAAAGGGGGTGATGTCTCCCTGTGTGAATGGTGCCCGCGTGTGTACAAGCCCTTCTGCCCCAAGCCTGGATGTCAGCCTGGGCTGACTGCTGGGCACAAGTCACATTTCCTGGGAAGAGCTGCACTGGCTCCACCCACCTCTCCTCTATCCTCCATCCTTGTCCCAGGGCGGTGAAGGGGGACCTGGGCACATGGTGATCCCAACCCTGGGATCCTGAACTATAGTTCAACTAATAATAAATACCCATTGGAATGGCTATATTAAAACTAGATAGAGTAGATTTCAGGGCAAAGAGTATTACTAGGGATAAAGAGGATCACTTCATAATGATAAACAGGTCAATTCCTCAAGAAGACATAACAGTTTGAGGCTGTTGTGAGGCTGGCTGGTTGAGTTGATAGAGCATGGGACTCTTGATCTTGAGGTTGTGAGTTCAAGCCTCACCCTGGATGTAGAGATTGTTTTAAAGTAAAATCTTTAAAAAAGAAGAAGAAGAAAACATAACAAATTTTAGATACTTTACCTAATAACAGAGATTCAAAGTACATGAAGCAAAAATTGATAGAAATGTAAGGAGGAATGAATGAATCTGCGGTTATAATCAGAAATGGCAATACTTATGTCTCAATAATTGATAGGACAAGTGAACAGAAAATCAGTAAAGATATTTAAGGACTCGACCAACACTATTAATTAACTTGACCTAATTGACATTTATGGAACATTCCACTCAATAACAGCAGGACACACATTCCTTTCAAGTGTGCATGGAACATTTACCAAGATAGACCATATCCTAAACCATAAGAGAAGTCTTGGTAAATTTAAAAGGGATGAGATCTGGGGTGCCTGGCTGGCTCAGTTGCTAGAGCATGTAACTCTTGATCTCAGGGTTGTGAGTTTGAGCCCCACGTTGGATGTAGGTATTACTTAAAAATAAAATATTTTAAAATAAGCAAATAAAAAAATAAATAAATGGAATGAGATCATACAAAATATATTCTCTGATCACAGATCTCTGATCACTAATAACAATTAAGTTATATGTCAATAATAGAATAGTATCTTGAAAATCCCCAAATACTTGGAAACTAAACAACACTGTTCTAAATAATTCATGGGTAAAAGAAGAAATCAAAGAGAAAATTTAAATTTTTGAACTGAATGAAAATTAAGAACGAAAAGCTACTTCCGTGGGAAGATATGAAAAAGAGATAAATCTACCCCTACCCAAGAGCGCCTGGGTGGCTCAGTGGGTTACAGCCTCCACCTTTGGCTCAGGTCATGATCTTGGGGTCCTGGGATCGAGCCCCACATCGGGCTCTCTGCTCAGCGGGGAGCCTGCTTCCCCCTCTCTCTACCTGCCTCTCTGCCTACTTGTGATCTCTCTCTGTCAAATAAATAAATAAAATCTTAAAAAAAAAATCTACCCCTACCCGGAGTTATTAGACAAACAAGAAAAAAACCCACAAATGATTAATATCAGGAATGAGAGAGACAATATCACTACAGATTCTAAAGATATTAAAAGAATAATAGGAGAATTTATGCAAAACATTTGACAGCTTAGTTGAATGTAAAAATCCCTTGAAAATGATAAAATATCGAACTCACTCAAGAAGAAATAGATCCCCTGAATTACCCTATAGCTATTAAGTAGATTGAATTGTAGTTAAAAACCTTCCCACAAGGGGGCACCTGGGTGGCTCAGTTAGCCTTGGGCTCTTGTCATGATGTCAGGGTCCTGGGATCAAACCTTGTATCAGGCTTCCCTGCTCAATGGGAATCTGCTTCTCCCCCTCCGTCTGCCTCTCCACTCCCCCTGCTGGTGCTCTCTCGCTCATGCTCTCTCAAATAAATAAATAAAATCTTGAAAAACAAAACAAAACAAACACCTTCCCGCAAAGGAAACACCAGACCTAAATAGCTTTATTGGCGAATTCTACCAAACATTTAAGAAAGAAAGAAAGAATACCAATTTCATACACTCTTTCAGAAAATTGAAGCATAGAGAATATGTCCCAACTCCTGATACGAAGCCGATGTAATCTAACACCAGAATGAGACAAAGACATTATAAGAAAACTATAGACCAGTATTACCGATGAACACAGATGCAAAAACCTTTAACATTTTAGTAAATCAAATCCAACATTACATAAAAAGGATAACACGGCTTGACCAAAAAGGCAAGGTGGAGTAAACATCTGAAACATTGAAACATTTCTAGCAATTAAAAAAGAAAAAAACAAAAAAGAAAAGACGGGAAAACATATGACCATCTTAACATCTATCAAAAACACATTTGACAAAAATCCAACGTAAAGTTCTGATTTAAAAAACCTCGACAGGGGCGCCTGGGTGGCTCGGTCGTTAAGCGGCTGCCTTCGGCTCAGGTCATGATCCCAGAGTCCTGGGATCGAGCCCCGCATCAGGCTCCTTGCTCGGCGGGAAGCCTGCTTCTCCCACCACCATTCCCTCTGCTTGTGTTCCCTCTCTCGCTGTGTTTCTCTCTGTCAAATAAATAAAATCTTTAAAAAAAAAAAAACCTTTCTACAAATTTGGAACAGAAGGAAACTTCTTCAGATGAAGGAAGTTTGGAGGATCTACACACACACACACACACACACACACACACACACACACCCCTCCCTCCAATAAGATGATATAAAAACTTCGTAGTAAAAGATTGAATACTTTCCTCCTAAGATCAGGAACAAGGCAAGGATATCTGCTCCCACCACTGTTCTTCAGAATTATGCTGGAGGCTTTAGCCAGTACAATAAGGCAAGAAAGATTAATGGCACCCAGACTGGAAAGGAAGAAGTAAAATTGTCTTCTACTCTATTTATAGGGTATAATATAAAGATATTGTTTATTTGTTCGGCAGCAGGAGAGAGAGCGAGAGAAAGCACAAGCAGGGGGAGCAGCAAGGGGAGAGGGAGAAGCAGGCTCCCCGCTGAGGAGGAGTCTGACATGGGGCTCAACCCCAGGATCTGGGATCTGAGGGCGGACACTTAACTGACTGAGCCACCCAGGTGCCCTGAAGAAAAATTGTTTGTATTCAGAGATGACATAATCATCTCTACAGAAATTCAGTGGAATCTACAAAAAGTTACCAGATCTAAGGACTGAGTTTGGCGGGTTTTCGGGATATAAGATCAATGTGCAGAAATCAATCGTGGTCCTCCCTACCAGTGCTGTGAACTTCCTTGGCCGCCATAACAAAGTGGCACAAACTGGAATGGCTTAAAACAGCAGAAATGTATTCTCTCACGGTTCTGGAAGCGAGAAGTCTGATACCACGGTGTTGGTAGGGCCGTGCTCTCCCTGAAGGATCTAGGGGAGACTCCCTCCTTGGCTCTTTGAGCTTCTGGTGTCTTCTGGCAATCCATGTGTTCTAGGCTTATAAATGCATTACTCCAATTTCTACCTCCATTGTCACACGGCTGCCTTTTCCCCGAGGGTTTTAATGTCATTTTCTCTCCCCGCATGTCTGTGTCCAAGTTTCTTTCTTATAGGGACACCGATCATATTGGATTGAGGGCCCACCTTACTCCAGTCTGACCTCATCTTAACTCTGATTATATCTGCAAAGACCCTACTTCTAAATAAGATTACATCCCAGGTACCACAGATAAGGACTTCAGTATATCTCTTGGGGACACACAATTTAACCCAGAACACTAGCAATGAACCCTCAAAAGTTAAATTTAAAAATATTATTGATTATAGCATCAAAAAAAAAAAAACCCATTAAATCCTTAGGGATAAATCTGACAAAAGATGTGCACTGAAAACTACAAAACATTGCTGAGATACATGAGAAAAGACCTAAATAGGGGCGCCTGGGTGCTCAGCCAGTTGAGCATCAGACTCTTGATTTCGGCTAAGGTCATGATATTGGGGTCGTGAGACTGAGCCCTGCCTCTGGCTCTATGCTGAGCAGGGAGTCTGGTCGGGATTCTCTCTCTCCCTCTCCCTCTCCACCTCTGCTTGTGCTCTCTCAAACAAACAAACAAACAAACAAACAAACAAAAAACTTAAAAAGAAAAAGACCTAAATAGATGGCAAGATATATATTGCCCACGGATTGGAAGACTCAACATTATTATGAAGACTTCGATTCCCCCAGATTGATCCGAACACTTAATATAGTCCCAAACAAAATCACAACAATGTTTATTGAAACTGACCATCTGATTCTAAGTGTATATGGAAATGCAAAGGGCCTAGAGCAGCCAAAACAACTTTGAAAAAGAAGAACACAGCTGAAAGACTTGTATAAGTTCAAGATTTATTTATTAATTCAAGTAAGTAAGATAGTAGAGTATACGCATAAAAAAAGACAAATAGATCAATGGAACAACATAGAGTTCATAAATGCATTCACATACATATGGTCAATTGATTTTTGACAAATGTGCAAAGGCAATGCAGGAGAGTAGGGATGGTCTTTTCCATGTAGGACAGTTGGATAACTACATGCCAAAAAAATAAAATAAAATAAAATAAAAGGAGGGGGAAAAAATAAAATAAAAGGAGGAGGAGGAGAACATCAATCTATACCTGGCATCCTACACAAAAATTAACTCAAAGTTGATCACAAAATTAAATGTAAAACATAACTTGTGGAAGAAAACATAAGGGAAAATCTTTGCAAATTTCAGCTAAGCAAAGATTTCTTAGCTATGAGACTAGAAGCATGATCCATGGGCCGCCTGGGTGGCTCAGTCAGTTAAGCACCTGCCTTCCACTCAGGTCATGATCCCAGGATCCTGGGATCCAGCCCCATATGGGGCTCCATGATCACCAGGGAGTCTGTTTCTCCCTCTGCTGCTCCCCTTATTTGTGCTCTCTCTCTGTCAAATAAATAATTTTTTTTAAAAAGAGTGAACTAGTTCACCATATATTATTTTAAAATTCCATCTCATGTACAAAAGCAGAATAGAAATTTGTGTGTGTGCGTTTTTTAAATTTTTAAAATTTGATACAGTTCAAATTGAGTAAGGAACAGATGAGGCTAGGTAGGGAGAGAGAGGCAGGGGGAGCCATGACTAGGGTCACTCAGGGGCCTTGGTAACCAGGCTCACAGAAATCCCAGATGTGGAGAAATACACATCATATTTACAAGAACACCTTGTTATGCTCATGATAGTTACAAGTCCACCACGTGTGTTCTAAATATAGACATGATAGCCACAAATCTGCCATGCCATTGACAAGAAATTTACCAAGTTCCCTGGTCAGTATCCTATAAAAGACCCATCATAAAAGCCCTGGGGGGCAGCTCCCCGGACCCCTCTCACTCTAGACAGCTCTTTTCTTTGCTTTCTGTTCTCACCCTCACTTAATAAACTTCCACTTCACTTCCCCTTTTTGTCCCCGAGATCCATTCTCCGGACTCTGTGAGACAAGAACCCTGAAACCCTGCCACAAAATTGGTGTGCCGTGTTCATTTCATCTCCTTCCCTACAAAACCTGGGGGCGGGGATTGCTTCAGTTTTTCTGCCTTCTCTTTGCGTCTCATGACCAAGGTGCGAAGGCATCCACTGCACTGAACTTTAAACGTTACATTATCCTTATTCCTCTTGATCCTGACAGATTCGACATCCTTTCACCTGGCCCTGAGCAAAAAGTCCTTGATTTCTTCAATTTTGCAAGGCATGGCTACGAGGGGCATAGGGGAGCTCACCGCGAGCACAGCAAGCGTCAAGAAGGGAAGGCAGAAAGCCAGAAGAGTTTTTGACATTTCAATCTTACTTATTTATTTTTATTGGAGTATGATTGATGCACAATGTTACATAGCTTCACGGGTGCAACATAGTGATACAAGACGTCTAGAGGTTACACTGTCCTCCCCCCAAGGACTGTGACTCTGGCCCTTCATCCCGTGACTTATTCATTCCATAGCATAAGCAGAATCGTATTTTAAAACACAATGTTTAGAAAGAAAGTAAAAGAAACAGAATGAGATGTTATTCCACATGATTGTCCTGAAATGCAAAACACAAGTAATAATATAATGTACTGACCAGAGATACCTATATGTGTCGATGTGGGAGTGAAAGGAGAGTGAAATGGCTAAATAAATGAGTGCATGTCTGTGGCGGGGGTACGAGGAAAAGAGGGAAAGGGATGGGGAAAAAGGGAGGTGTGGGCCAATTATTTCGTGTGCCACAAACTGAGGGATTTAACTGATTATACCAGTTTAACAAAAGAAGAACAAAAACATTGTTTTACTTAAAATACATTGTCTTTTTTTTTAGAGAAAAAATGTAGCATAAAATAAAATGAATTAAACAGGTTTTTTTTTCAAGAGGCCAAGGAAAAGAACAGGCGATTCACAGAAGAAATACAAGCATCTCATAAGCATATCAAACTACTATCATCAATCTCAAGTAAGGAAAACCTTAGTTAAGAAAAACTCAGTATTCCCTTTTGCCTATTGAATTGGAAAAAAATTTAAAAGAATGATACTAATCGGAGTGCCCAGGTGGCTCAGTGGGTTAAAGCCTCTGCCTTCGGCTCAGGTCATGATCTCAGGGTCCTGGGATTGAGCCCCACATCTCTGCTGAGCAGAGAGCCCGTTTCCTTCTCTCTCTCTGCCTGCCTCTCTGCCTACTTGTGATCTCTCTCTCTCTCTGTCAAATAAATAAATAAAATCTTAAAAAATAAAAGAATGATATTAATCATTACCATTAAGGATGTGAAGAAATGTAGATTCTCATGAGTAGTTGGAAGAACATTACTGATAAGGACCTTTGGGAGGGCAGTTTGGAAGTATCTATCAAAATTTTAAAGGTAGGTAGGGGTGCCTGGGTGGCTCAGTCAGTTAAGCATCTGCCTTCAGCTCAGGTCATGATCCAGGGATCCTGGGACCCAGCCCCAGTCCTTCCATCCCACCATCTGGGAATCCTTGCTCAGTGGGAAGTCTGCTTCTCCCTCTGCCTACTGCTCCCCCTGCTTGTGCTCTCTCTCTCTCTCTGTGTCAAATAAATAAAATTTTAAAAATAAAAAATTCAAAGGTATATTCCCTTTAATTCAGCAGTTCCATTTCTAAGAATCTACTCTCCAAAAATGCTCACATAAGTGCACAAATAAATATATGCATAGAACGATGTGGTACACTGCAGCATTATTCATAAGAGATTGGAACTAACCTAAGTGTCCATCAGCAGAAGGGGGATTATATGAATTATAATACGTATGTCCTATGGAGAAGTTTAAAAAGTGAAGTTAGTCTATACGTACAGATATAAAAAGATATTCAAATGTATCATTAAAGAAAAAGTAAGCAGCAGTACATACTAAGTTAAAGTCTAATGGTAAGTGTACAATATAATTTTAAATGCATGCATCTATATGTTTATATATATTTGCAAAAATTGCAAGTCTGAAAGGATACAGACCAAATAGTTACTATGAATTACTTTTGGGGAAGGATGTGCAATTCATACTTACACAATTGGTATGTAGGGGTCAGACATTTTCCCTTTTTTTTATTATTAAGTAGGCTCCACACCCAGCATGGAGCCCAAGGCAAGGCTTGAACTCATTACCTTGTGATCAACCCCTGAGCTGAGAGCAAAAGTTGGATGTTTAACTGACTGAACCACCCAGGGGTTCCTTAAGTCTCTGCAATTTAATCTTAGTTGAATGTGTTATGATAGGCATATCTTACTTTGGTACTTTTTTTTTTTTTTAAAGATTTTATTTATTTGACAGAGAGAAACACAGCGAGAGAAGGAACACAAGCAGAGGGAATGGTAGCGGGAGAAGCAGGCTTCCTGCCAAGCAAGGAGCCCGATGCGGGGCTCGATCCCAGGACCCTGGGATCATGACCTGAGCCAAAGGCAGACGCTTAACGACTGAGCCACCCAGGTGCCCCACTTTGGTACTTTCGAAACATTTTTTTAACATGAGAAGTCCAAAGCTCCTGGGGGGCTCAGTCGGTTGATGTCTGCCTTCAGCTCAGGTCATGGTCCCTGGGTCCTGGGATGGAGCCCCACATCGAGCTCCTAAGCAGCAGGGTGCCTTCTTCTCTCTCTCCTGCTCCCCCTGCTTGTGCTCTCTGTGTCAAATGAATAAATAAAATCTTTTTTAAAATAAATTAAAAATTTAAAATAAATAAAATGAGAAACCTGAGTTGCACTCTCTCTCTATCTCAAAATAGATAGATAGAGGGGTGCCTGGGTGACTGAGTGGGTTGAAGCCTCGGCCTTGGGCTCAGGTCGTGATCTCGGGGTCCTGGGATCGAGCCCCACATCAGGCTCTCTGCTCAGCGGGGAGCCTGCTTCCCCCTCTCTCTCTGCCTGTCTCTCTGCCTGCTTGTGATCTCTCTCTCTCTGTCAAATAAACAAAATCTTTTTTAAAAAATAGATAAAATAAGAAAACCTATGGTTTCCAGTGAACTAAAAAGGTAAGACAAAGCTTCCAGAGGGAAATAACTTATAAGAACCCCATTGGAAATGTCAAGTGGACTAGAATATATGAACAAATACGTATTCTCAAGGTAAAATGGTAACAAGTTGGGGGGCAGACGCCTGGCTAGCTCAGCCGATAGAGCGTGTGACTCTTGATTTTTGGGTTGTGAGTTCTAGCCCCACATCAGGTGTAGAGATTACTTGAAAATAAAATCTTTTAAAAAATTGTTTTTAGGGGCACCTGGGTGGCTCAGTGGGTTAAGCCTCTGCCTTCGGCCCAGGTCATGGTCTCAGGGTCCTGGGATCAAGCCCCGCTCGGGCTCTCTGCTCGGCAGGGAGCCTGCTTCCCCCTCTCTCTCTGCCTGCCTCTCTGCCTACTTGTGATCTCTCTCTCTGTCAAATAAAAATAAATAAAATCTTTAAAAAAATTGTTTTTAAATAAAAATAAAACACCAACAGGTGGATGTTGGGAGGAGAATTCAGAGAATGAAGAAGAAGGTAATAGAAGCAATAATTATCCTAATATAACCACCATTTATTGGACATTCTTATGCACTGGCATTGGGACAAGCCCGTAGCGGTGGGGCTCAATGACTTGAAATCTCTGAGTACCTGTTTCCCCAGCAGAGATAACGCAGGAGGGACCCTGGCATGACAGCCAGGGCAACTGAATGCAGGGGGGGTCATTTATTCACGTGAGGAACACCCAGGGGAAAGTGGGGCTGGGGAAGGAGAGGAGAGGGAGGCCCATTTGGGGTACATGGAGTCACAGGTTTCTGGGAGACATCGCAGTAAAGAGGTCCCGCTGTTCAGCAAAACCCCAGAGAGCAACTTGCTCCAGGGCGACATCACCGAAGGCTCCTCCACGCATTTGTCCCACTCTCCCTGGAATGTCGCCACGGCCACCATGCCCCCACAATTCCCTGAGCGTCTCTCCTCCTCTGGGGTCTATTGTCCATCCAGACTCCCACGCCAGACACCTGGAGGCCCGCCGCCAGCCCACTATGCTTAAGCCAACACCCAGCCCTACAAAGTCCATTTTAGACAGCTGTCCTCAGTCTGTCTGTCCTCTCTTCTCCATTCCCTCTGCTACTGCTTCAGTACAGACTCTTGTCTTTACTCGCTGACCCTGCCATAGCCTTGCCCATGACCCTGCCTACGACCTTGCCATAGCCTCCTAAAACTGTCCCCGCACAGATCGGAGCCCTAGCTCGGCTCTCCCCACGACTCTTACAGTGACGTGTCCACAATGTCCATCTGACCGTGTGCATCTGTCCTACTAGGGAATAGCGCCCTGTTTCCCACGCTACGTGGCCCCATAGGCGCGTGACCACGGGGACCTCTCCGCACCCGTCCCTGCTTACCTCTCCAGGTCGCTCCCCACCACGCTCCTGTCCCACTAGCCCCTCGCGTTTTATGTCCCGACAAACCACCCTGCTTAGAGTGCGCTCTTGCTCGCAAAGCCTCCTCGGGCCTCCGGACCTTATACTTACAGTGCTTTCTACCTGGACTATCCCGGCGTAGGTAGGGGTCTCTGGGAAACTCGGGCAGGACAACCCCCTCAGGTGCGCTCTTGGGAACACCTGTGCGGTGTCAGAGACTCTGCAGGGAGCAGAGAGGGTGCTGAAATGTGACGCTCTGGCCATCATGGGGGGGGGCAGCCTCAAGCAGAGCTGTGCGGGGACTCTGTAGCCCCCAGCCACCAGTCCTGCTTGCACACTGCCCGACACAAGGCGGCGTCTTCCTCCAAGGCCAGTTCCTGAGGAGGGACTGAGCAGTGAGCTGGGGGAGTGAGTGTCCCCATTCAGAGAAGGAGGAGACTTGTGAAGGGGGGTCTTTGCAGCCCATCACAGAATTGTCTTCAAGCCCCTGTGCAGGGGGTTGAGTCCATCCTTCTTGGCCCGACTCTAGTCCTTGCATGTGCTTTTCACTCCCAGGAAGTTGGTGTGTTTACACCTTGGTCTCTCCACACCCCCTCCCCGACCGCGACCTGGTATTTCAGGACCTAGAACAGTGTCTGGCCCACGCTGGCTATTTGATAAATGCACAGTGCGTTGACTGATGGAGGAGACAGCCACAAGGTAATGAAAGGAGAAGGCTGGAGGGAGGTTCCATGCCAGTGAGGACGAGGACGTAGGCGGCTCTGGGCTCAGGGCCCATCCGGTCCCCTCCATTCACTTGGGCATCAAGCCCGAGGCCCTGCTTAGGAGAATCAAGAATCCCCGGTAAAGCCAGAGCAAGGCTCTGAGCTTGGTCCAAATGGGGCAGGAGCCATTAAAAGACCGTCACCCATAGGTGGCCACGCGGCTGGCGGAAGGCGGAGGTCTACGGCGGGGGGAAGGAGAGGAAAGGAAGCCAGTTCAGCTCTCTTCCCCATACCTGCCAGCCAACACTCGGGCTCCCACCTAAAAGAGGATGTAGAAACAAGCCCACATGTGTTTGCACAGAGGCAGTGTAGACGCTGGCGAGCACCCAGAGACAGCACGCACACGCAGGGACACACACCAAACAAAACGGACACAGGCAGGAAAAAATCCATCCGGAAATGAGGCAGCATTAACAGGCGTAAATGAAACACCCACGAATCCTAGGCCCTAGTCATCCCCAGTCAGCAACCGCGCCCCATTCACCTTCCAGACACTCGTTGACAAGGACGGAATTCCGGACCGGGCTCGCAGCGCCTGTCCCTCACCCCTGGCCCCCATCTGGGCGGCCCCCTCCCAGTGCGGTGGCGGCTCCGGCCCGAGGGAAGAGAGACGGCTCCGCTGGCGGCCGGCAGGGGGCGGTGTTCAACAAGCGATCGTCCCAGCGGCTCCGGGCCACTCGCCTGAGTGGGGACCCCGGGGAGGAGCAAGAGCCAGAGGTCCTTCCTCCCGCAGCGGGTTCTCGTCCCTCCCCACCGCGCCCACCCCTTCGTCAGCCCCCTCTGCTCAGCTGCAGTGTCTCCTTGATCGGTGTGGCCGATTAAGAGTTCGGCTTTTCCCTGCTTTCTAGAGAAGACGAAGGGAAGGGATCCCCGCTTCGGGGTCCCCATAGCCTCTCAAGCCCTCCCCACTCTGTCTCAGTTTCCAAGTTTGTCAGGACTCTGAGTCGGTGGTTGGACTCCTGTAAGTTCGTGCCAGGGAACCCAGCCGAAGGGTTGGCTCCAGGGCTCCCTGTGGGGCATCCTGCATCCTTACTGACACCCCTGGCATGACCAGGGCTCTGGCTAGATGTCAGGCCCCTTCACAGCCTTGGCCTGGCACCTTGTACAGTGCACAAACTGTACAACAGTACAGGTTGGCCCTACTACTAACTGCTCCTTACTGTGCCATTTAGTGGGCACTTATGGGGAGCACTGCCAGGGTGACCTCATTTCATCCTCGGAACACCCCTGTGAGGCAGGTCTTAACAGAGTCCCCATTTTACAGCTGAGGAAACTGAGACCCAGGGAGCGTGTGTGGTCTGCTTGTTAGGGCACGAGGAGGGCAGGTGAGTCTGCAGCTTGGACTCAGCTCCTCTGGCTACCAGCCGTGGGCTCTCTGTCCCCTCCATCCCAACACTGCCTCCCTTCTCCCCTGCTCCCTCTCCACCGGCTTCCTTCTTCTTTCTCCGAACCGGCCTTCGAGGACCATGGCCTTCCGTCCACTTCTTTCTTCTGTACCCAGGCTTCACTCAGACTTCAGGGGCCCAGGAAAGGATGCAAGCAAGTGAGCATGAGGCAGAGAGCTGGAGGAAGGGGGAGGTCCAGCTAGAGGAGGAAGAGGAGGTGCAGGCAGGCCCTGCAGTGAGGATAGAGAAGGAAGGGAGGTGAGCGAGAGGGAGAGGGGCCCCCATGCCCAGCCTGGAAAGGGGCACAGGCAGGCCCTCCATTATGTGGCACAAAGATGCCATATGCCTGGGAGCTTAACACACAGAGAGAGAGAGAGAGAGTGTGTGTGTGTGTGGAGGGGGGAGGAGTGTCTAGGAGCCTCCCCTCTACTCTCGAGTCCCTGGGGCCCGCTGTGGGCTCTGCCACAGGGAGGGGGGGCAGGGGTTTGCTGACAGAGGGGCAGAGCACTGGTGCGCAGCGCCTGCATAACTGGAAGGAAGGCATGCTTAGCTGGAAGGGGCTGGCAGGGGTGGGAAGGGGCTGGAGGAGGAAAGAAGGGGTGAGGTGCTCAAGTCCCACTCGCCGGGTGCCTCCACCTGCCCCCGGCCCATCGCACTGGCCCACCTTCTGGGTTTGGAGGACGGGATGAGGGCCCCAGCTGCCTCCTCTTCTGACATTCCCTCCCTCCCTCCCTCCCTGGGTGGTAGCCCCAAGCTCCCACTTTCCCTCCGTCCTCAGCCTGGGGACTTGGGTCTCCCGGTCCCCTCTCCCAGCGCCTGGCCGCCTGCCCCCTCCCCCTCCCACTCCCCACCTCCAGCCTCCCCGGTCCTGGTCCCGTGGAGCAGAGTGGCAGCCGAGGCCAATTGATTATCTGGAGAAATTTGGAGCTAGCCAAACAGCCGCAGCTGCCCCTCTCCCCACCCCCAGGCCCCGAGGGATCCCCGAGCAGAGGGGCCCAGGAACCCCTTCTGCTTTCCAGCGGGGCAGAGTGACAAGCGGGGAGACGGGAAGCTCAGGGGGCTGTGCTGCTGTGCAGGGGAAGGCACCAGGCTCCAGGGCCAGGAACAGAGGGCACGGGCTCTAACCACAGCCCACCCGCGTGGGGGAGTCCCGCGGTCTTTGTGGACTGTGGCTTACCTGCCTTCAGAACAAAGGTGCCGGATTCAGGGATGGCTGTGCTCCCCTCCAGCTCCTGCACTAGAGTCCTCAGATCCTCCCTGGTCTCTGTTCAGTCCTCCCTCTTGCCAGGCTCTGGGCAGAGCACTTTTCATCTAATGCAGACAGGGAAGGGAAGATGTGGGGCGGGGGGAAGGGGGCTTCTCCCTCAGTCCAACTTAAACCCCTCCTGCTGCCGATGTCAGGGAGGAAAACAGCACCTTCAGGGTCCAGACGTGTCTCAGCATTTCCCTCCCTCAGTGTTTGCCTCCACACTTCCCAGAGGGCCTCCAGTTTGAAAGGATCCTTGAGTTTCCGTAGCCAACGTTCCCGTTCCCGGAGGCGGGAAAGGACTCGCCGGTTTCTGCCTGTGCTCCACGGTCCAGCCCTTCCGTTTGGATTCCTTCTGCTCGAGGCAGACTCCCCTTGCTGGACAGCTCCAGCTCAAGGGGTTGAAAGGCTTCTCTTCCAGTTAAAATCTGTTTCCTCTAACTTCCCCCTACTGGTTCCGCTTCCTGGGGGGCCACCCAGCGTGTCCTATTTTCGTTTCTTCTCTCAATATGTGAACATAAGGACCGTGTTGCCCTGACTGCTCTTGCGAAGACACATAGCCTCAGTTTTTCAGCTATTCCTTCTGGAAAGTTTTCTCCAGACCTTTTGCCTTCTTGGCCACAAAACAGAATACTCTCTGGTTTATCGGAGTTCTTGTTAACATATGAGGCCCACAGAATCTCCCTTGGCAGGCCGGGTCATTTCAGAGAAGCCGGGTGTTGGCAGGACAGGACGTAAAGAACCTAGCTTTGAACTTCACTTCTGCACCCCGACTAGCTGTGTGACCTTGAGCGAGTCCCCCTCCTCTCTGGGCTTTAGTGTCCTCATCTATAAGTTGACCGCAGGGTCTCTTCCAGGATTCCTTTGGTATTCTTTCAGAGCTCCTTTTTATCCCATTCCCTATTCCTCTCTGAGTTCCAGGTCCTCCATTATGTTCTCCCCCATATCTTCAGGTTGGGGAACACAAAGTGGTCCAAGAACAAATTGCATTAAACACTGAGAGACAACAATGAGGAGAGACAGAATTCATGCCATGGCTTTTCCCAGCAGTATGGACCTGCAGACATGTATGTTCCTTGGGTTCCACTGGGAACTCGAGCTCTTCCTCAGGCTCAGAGAGAGTAGAGCAGAAGCACAATATCAGAGGGGTCAGAAAGTGTCACTCAATGAATACCAAGATGGAGGAATATGGGATTCTTGGTGGAGAGGTCTGGGACCTGTGTCACATACCCCTCCCTGCACCTCTTTACTTTGTGGCCCCTCCCTCCCTCTCTCTGTGTACCCACCGCACTGAGCTCTCATAGCCCCATCAGGAGAGCCTTCAAAGCCTAGGATCCTCCATGCTTGGGCCAGCTTCTCAAGCCCATCGAATGATCCACAGCCATACCTGGTGCTAGAACGAGGTCACTTTAATTTTTCTTTTCGTATGAACTCAGAAATGCAACGGGAGGGGATCACACACAGGACACAGGACGCAGACCCCGGGGGCCCACTGTTGGGGGTATTAGCAAGAAGTGAGAGGGCACAGGAAAGAGCTAGAGAGAGAAAAGAGGCAGGACTGGAGTACGGCTGTCTCGGAGTGGGGAGACCTACAGAGGGGCCCGTCCCAGAGGACTCGGTGTCCAGACAGACGGATCTGAGGACGGGATGTGGGTGTGGTGAGCAGAGAGCATCCCCCCCACACCTGGAGTTTGCAGAAGGAGCAGGAAAGGGAAAGGAGTAACCGGGGAGGCAGCAAGAGAGACCCAGCTGGGACTGCCAGGAACCCCCTCACTCTACCCCAAAGTGCACAACTCGGCAATAAATAGTAATATTTATAAATAAATAAGTAAATAAATAGATGAATAAATAAATAAATACGTAAATAAATAATATCCTTGTAGAGCACGGAGTCTGGCGTCGGGGAGGAGGGAGCGTGAGAAGGCCAATGAGCTCACTTCTGCACCAGCCCTCTGGCCCTTCGATCCTCTGCCGACCCTGGGCTGCAGTGAGAAGAGGGGGCTAAGGAACATGGGGGGGCGCGCAGAGAGCCTGGGAGTGCGGAACCGGGTGGGGGGGGGTCTTCCCTTGCTGAAGGCAAGCTTAAGGAAGGAGAAAAAATATATCTATAATGAACTGGCCCTAAATCCCAGAGAGCTGAGCATTCCCAGAGGGCAGTAACAACCTCCACCCTGCACCCGAGGGAAGAAGGCGGGTGGGTTTTGCACATTTTCCCAGTGGGCTGAGGGGGAGGAAGCAGACAGGCGATCTGGCCTACCCACTGCCTGGGCCCTCTGCTGGGTCTCTGGGCTGAGTCTGGGCCGTCCTCCCCTCCTCCAGATCTAGGTTTCCCTCTCTCCAGCTGCACACAGGGAGGGAGAAAGCCGGGAGGCTGGGTGGGAGCGGGCAGGGAGCTCAGAGAGGGCAAGGCACTCGCTACCAAGTAAGATCCGAGGTCTGTCTGTGCTGAGCCTCAGGAACAAGAGAGAAAACGGGAAGGGTTTTTCCCTAATTCCCAGCTACTGAGAGTCCCCTGGCAGGAGCTGTCTCAGGAGCCCCCCGCCGGCCCCTGGCCTGTCTCTGGCCAAAAGCGCTGGGTGGAGGTGTCTGAGAAGCTCCCTTTGCCCGCCGAGCCCAGCCTTCCCCCTTCCCCTGCCGATGACCTTCCCTGCCACCTCCCGCAGGTAGGAGAAGCTGGAAAGACGATGGGAGCCAGAGACAGAGTCTGGGGTCTCTGAAAATTTGGTCGTGGGGTTAGAAGAGGCAGCAGTCCTCGAGAGAGCAAGGCGGACCGCTTAGGAACCCCACAAGAACCGCACACCCTCCGACCACCCAGGCAAACATTTCTGAGCAGCTGGGCCCCAAACACAAAGGGTGGGAGGTACAGGAGAATCGCCCTCGGTGGGGGAGGGCCCCCCACCCCTGGGGTCAGTAAGAGGAGGTCCGGGTCCCGCCAGGCGGACACCTACGTGGGGATGGGGGATCGGGGGTCCCCCTGCCCCGGGCCTGCGGGACTCGGTGGTGCAGGGGCGGGGGAGGAGGGGCCGGGGGACCCCCTCGAGGCCGGACGCAGGCCCCGTCAGACGTCCAGCACGTGGTTCAGGTAGGAGATGTAGCAGATGGCCAGGCGCAGGATCTCGATCTTTGACAGCTTCTTGTCGGGGGGCAGCGTGGGCAGCAGCTTGCGCAGCTCGGCGAAGGCCAGGTTGAAGGCTTCCACGCGGATTCGCTCCCGCGTGGCGTGGGCCGTGCGGTACTTGGCCGTGGCCCGGCGCCGGCGCCGCCGCTCCTCCCGGCTCAGGTGCTGCAGGTCTTTCCGGCCGGGCTCTCCCGGCTCCAGGCCCCGGGCCTGACCCCCTCCGGGACCCCCAGGCCCGGCCCCATCGGGGCCCGCCCCGCCCCCGCAGTCGCTGAAGCCTGATTCGGTCTCGGAGTGGGTGGGAGGCAGGTCCAGCTCCACCGTGTCGGAGTTGAGCATCATGATGGAAGCCCCCTGCCCTGCGAGATGGGGATCCCCTCCCCACCCCTCCCTCGGGGAGCCCGCAAGCTGGTGGTGGGAGGGGCAGGAAGGGCCTGGGGGAGTGGGGTCTGCCACTGAGCTGAGGAGGTCAGAGCCACTTCAAGGTCCCATGGTCAAGGTTCCAGTCCCGAGCCTGGAGGAGAGAAGGGGAAATTGATTGGGGCGGAGGGAGGAATTAGGGGACAGAGATGGGGAGGGCAAGAGGAAGGTCAGAGAGGCTTTGGGAGCCCAAGGAGGTACTATAAGGGGGGCAGGGAGAACGGCAGAAACATGGGGAGGGGTGGCCGTCTGGGAGAGACCGGCAGGTGGACCTGCCTACAGGAGTAGGAGGAAAGATGGGAAGAAGGGAAGAGAATGCGAGGAGGGAGCAACAGGGAAGGAGGAGGGGAGGGGGAGGGGCAGGACAGAACCCGGCAGGAGGATGAAACACCTAAAACTGGACAGCTCCTTGAAGAAAACACAAGGGATCGCTTCATGACATTGGACTTGGCAGTCGGTGATTTCTTGCATGCGATGCCAAAAGGAAGGCAACAAAGCAAACATGGGCTAATGGGACTACGGGGAACTTGAAAGCTTTTTAAGTCAAAGGGCAGAATGAGAGGCGTGGAAAGGCCGCGGGAGAAAACACGCGCACACCTCATATCGATGAGGGTGAGTATCCAGGGTCTCATGAAGGAGCCCGACAATAATAAAACATCACATCAATTAAAAAACGGGCAAAACACTTGGACGGACATGTCTCCAAAGATGCCGGACAGATGGCCAGCAGGCCTGAAAAGGTGCCCACATCCCTTATCATCAGAGAAAAGCAAATCAAAACCCCAACGAGCTAAAACCTCACCCATGAGGACGGCTACTGTCCAAACAAAAGCAACACCAAAGAACGGGTGTTGCTGAGAAACTGAGTCCCTTGGACCGTGTTGGTGTGTCGTTGGCGGGACTGCAAAATGGTGCCCCCACCGTGGAAAACTTCCAGAGGTTCCCCTCCAAAATTAAAACTCGAACTACGAGATGCTCTAGGCATCCCACTTCTGGGTGCCAGCCCCCCGAAATGGAAACCGGGATCTCCAACAGATATCTTCACTTCCGTGTCCGCTGTAGCGCTGATCACCAGAACGAAGATATGGACACAAGCCAGACGTGGGTCGGCAGATGGCCGGGGAAAGATGTGGCCTATACCGTCTGTGGAATATTATTCGGCCTTAAAAAGGAAGGAAATCTTATCACGCGCCGCAGCACAGATTACACTTGAGGGCCTTACGCTAAACGAAATAAGCCTGTCCCAAAAAGACCACTATTGTATGATCTCCCTTATATGAGGGATCTAAGCAGTCAAGTCGGGAGAAACAGAAAGTATAAGGGCGCGTTGCCTGGGCCTGGGGGAAGGGGTGGGGAGGGGAAGTGTGGTTCAAAGGGTGTAGAGTTTCAGATTTGAAAGCTGGAAAAATTCTGAAGATCAGTTTCACCACCGTATGAGTAGACTGAAGACTGTCTACCTGTACACTTAAGATGGTGAATTTGTATGTTTTGTGTTTTCTCTAATAAAAATATTTTGTAATAATAAAGAGAAAGAAGACGAAAACCGAGCAGGACTGCAGTCACAGCCCCAAGAGAGGGTGGCCATGACTCGAAGCCTTCCCCAGCTATGATGGAAGAGCTCCGCGCCTTGGCCTTGCCACCTTCTCCCTCCCAGGGCCCCTCTCTAGCCTTGCTGCCCCTCTGGGGGGGGGAAGGGCACACACACAAATTGCCCATTGTAGAGTGGCCTAGGACATATGGAGCTCGGCACAGCTGCCCCAGCTCGGTCCGGCCAGCCCCCCACCGCCCACCATGACCCCCGCAGACACCTGATCCTGCCGCCTGTGCACTAGAGTCAGGGGCTGCTATCTCTTCTGGCCACGATGGGCCTGCTCAGGATCTGTGTCTTTCTCGAGCTCTGCCCCCAGTGCCCTCAGCCGTGGGGTGCCTTTCCCTGGTTCTTTTGGGACTCCACAAAGAAGAGGGGAAGGGGTCACAGTCGGCTTCCTACTCTGCGTCTGCCCACAGCCCAGCGACCCCTCGGATGTGGTCTGCAGGGGTGGGGGGGACGTGGACAGCTTCTTGGGGACACTATGGGGCTTGGCTGAGGTTGGTTTGTCTCTGAGACCAGAGGAGGTCGGAGTGAGGCATCAGGGAAAGGTCTGGGAAAGGCTTTGCTTCCGAGGAGTGTTAAGGGGGAGAAGGGGGCCACTCACTGGGAGCTCGGGCGGGACGAATCTCCCGACACAGAAGCCCCGAGGCTCCTTCCCTTCCCCCCCAGTCTGGTTCTCTGGCCTGATGGACCTCCTCCCAGGGGCCAGGACCCCCTGCCTCGCCCCACCCCGCTGCAGGGAAGACAGGCTCGGGGTAGTTGGCAGATAGTTACTAAGCCTGGGGGTAGGGGGTGCAAGGGTCTCCGCGTCTCACAGACCCACGCTCGACCATCACCCAGAGCAGAAAGTGGTCGGCACTGAAATCGGAACACAGTCCACATTCCGGGTGACAACAGCGTGCGAGGCCCCGAAGTCAGCACCTTCCAGTACCTGCTTACTGCCCCGACTCCCTCTGCCCCGCAGAGGAACCCCCAGTTCAGCTGCCGGGATCCTCCGAGCACATCTGTCCCGGTGCCCGTGTTCCTTCACCCCCCACCGCTCCGCCATGCCCTCCCCTCCCCTCCCCTCCCCTCCCCTCCGCGTGCTCCCCACCTGGCCCCGCCCCCCTCCCCAGCTCCAGTCCCAGCCCCAGCTTCTCTCACAGCCCTCACCCCCACTCCACTTCTGTCCCAAAGTTCCAGGCTCCAAGGATGAGGGACAGCAGCAAAATCCCAAGCATCGGGGGTAGGACCTCCGGCCCCGATGAGGACAGACGGGCACAAAGAGTCCAAGGGGAGGAACGGGGAAGAGGGAAGTGCAGGGACACAGGAGAGAGGGTCTAGAGGGAGGCTCCGGGAGGCGACCTGAGCCAGAGAGCAGGGGACACACCCACCCCTCCCCAGCCCACGGCTCGCCCTTTACCTAGGAAGGCCCTGTGAGGGGATCCACGCCGGCAGGACGGGGGACAGCGTTGACAGACCCAGTCTCCTCTGGCTGCTCAGAGCTCATCCGTCTGCAAAGTTAGTGACCAGCTTTCTAGAGCTCTTGGGGACAGCCGTGTGGTGTGGCTGCCCGGGCTCCAGGGCAAATGAGAGGGGTACACATGGTGAGGATATAGAGCCCAGGTGGAGGGGGTGGGCTTGGCCAGGTACCGGGGCCAGCGGCACGCACGTACATGCACACACACACACACACACACACACACACACACACACAGAGACACATACACACCTGAGCGGGCCCAACCCTATGTATATATATGGAGATACACACACACACCCCCAGCTCTCCATTGGCTGGCCCAGGCCCCCCCCTCATCAATATTAAACAGCCAGACCAGGCAGCCATTGGCAGAGGGAACTGGGAACACCCCCCCCACCTCCTGGGAGCTGGGGGTGGGGGCTGGCCCTGGGGGGGGGGCAGGGAGTAGGGGAGCAGGGACATCTGTTCTCCATGCATATTTCATAAGCAAGAAATGGAGAGCCGGGGGGAAGGGGTGGGGCTGGGGCGAGAGCCAGGGCAAGATCACAGATGAACCCCTCAGTCTTCCACACCAGAGGCGGTGGGGACAGAGGCCCCCGCAGGCCAGGTGTAAGCGCCATGGTCCTATTCCGAGTCCCCGTGTGACTTTGCCGGCCCCTCCCCTGGGTCCCTTCTCCTGGGAGGAAGGCTCTCCAAGGTACTAACGGGGAAATCTAGAGAAGTGCAAGTGGACAGCGCTAAAACTCGGGAGAGGACCCCAGAGCCCTTGCCATCACCGAGCTCTCATCCTTCACAAAGCTGGTGCCCGGCAGACCCCCTGGCGGGCTGCCCGTGGCTCCTGTTGAGGCGCCTGCCCTCATGACCCTGGGACTCAGTCACCGGGGGCTCCATCACCCCACACCCTCTATCGCTCTCATCCTCTCACCCACCTCGGCACCAGGGGGGGCAGGGGCAGATTCCCAGCACAGAGCCCATGGGGAGTTTCTCTGAGCTGACCTGCTGGGAATTAGGGGCCCAGGGGAGGAAAGGAAGGGCTAAAGGCGGAAGGGGGGACGTGGGAGAAGGCAGGGCAGGGCGGCCGGGCGGCTGGGAGTACTCTGGGGCAGCAAATGAACAGTAGGAAAACCAGGTACAGAGTATATGCAGACGGGCATTGACAAAGTTCACACAGGAAGCTCAGCTGCCTCCAGCCAGTGTGCACGTGTGTGTGCGCGCGCGCGTGTGTGTGTGCATGTGCGTGTGCGCAGGGGCATGTGTGTATGTGTATGTGTGTGCATGTGTGTGCTTGTGCCTACATGTGCGTGTGTGTGCACGCACGTGCGTGTGTGTGCATGTGCGTGCATGTGTGTGTGTTGTGGGGTGGCAGGGGCTGGGACCGAGGGAAGCCCAGAGAGGCACAGGGCTGGGTTTCTGTCCTCTCCTCCACCCAGCTGTTGGGCGTCTTCATGGAGCCTTTGCGAGCATCCAGAATGAATGATGGCCTGGAGCACTGTGGAGAGAGTGCACTACAGCCAAGAAAGCCCTGGCGGGCTGTGTGACCTTGGACAAGTAACTTAACCTCCTGAGCCTCAACTACCCTTTTCCGTAAAATGGGGTTAATTATTGCTGCTTCCTAGGTTGCCATGGAGACTGAGTCATTGCCTAAAGGTCTGATTATCCCCAGACCTGGATAGGAGCACATCCCCCCTGCTGGTTGTCGGAGCCATTTGCCATTTCCCTGCTGCCCATCAACCTTTTCTGGGCTTTCTCCAGGGTGAGGCATTCCCCAAGGAGAGTCCTCTACTCCCTCCCCAAGCTCCCCCGCCCCTCCTCACCCCCAGGTCTGGGAGGTGCCAACTCCCACCTGGGCAGGCCCAGACAGGTGCCCTGGCGCCAGCAGATGGGCTGAGCTGGAGGGGAAAGGAGGCTTGGGGAGGGGGGCTGCGGGGCAGGGGATCAGGTGGCATCTCAGTTCTTGCATCATCATTGCCATGGTGCTGATTAAAAACCAATCTCCACCTAATGAGCCCCCAGCAGCAGCAATCCTGCCTCCCCCACCCTCCTGCCCTCCACCCTGGCCAAGAAATTGGGAGACAGACACCCAGGAGAGAGTGCCGTGGGGAGAGGAGAGATGCCCACCAACGGGGGCTGGAGAGGAAGGGGAGACCGGGCGATGAGGGGATTGGGAGCACGCTGTCGGTGGTAACACACATGGGGGGGCACAGGGAGACCGACATGTGGGGGAGGCAGAGAGATGAGAGACACAGGAGAGGAACTGCAGGGACCGGGAAGTTCCAAGGAGACTCAGAGTTGCAAGATGGGGGGATGCTGGGGGGGACAGGGATGTGGAGAGACGGGAATTCTGGGACGATACTGCCTGGTACTCGAGCGCCCTGGGGGAGTGCCCAAGACAGGGTGGGGACCCAGACGTGGGGGGAGAAGATCAACAGACCCCCTGGGATGAGGGACTGTGACTGAGGCCGGGAGACGTTAAGGGACACAGAGGCAAAACCTAGAGAGACCCGAGGTGCTGAAGCGCCCCCTTGCTGGGGGGGGGGAGGGGGGAGGAACCAGATCTCAGTCCTCAGCTTCCCTCCTTGTAGAATTCAGGCCTGTGATGCCATCCTTGGTGTGCCCAGCCCGAGCTGTCCCCACAAACTGGGGTTTGACAGTGAGGGGCTTGCCCTCGGACCTCCTTCTTGTCCTCTGCATCCGTCACCCCGGGATCCTGGACTCTGGGAGCCCCCCACCCCGGCCCCAATCTTCCTTGAGGGATTCCATTTTTGCTCCTCAGGGGAGTAGCCAAGAAGAACACAAGCCTGTGATAAGGAGGAGCCCCAAAAATGGAGTATTGGAGAGAATGAGTAATGCTCCTGAACTGGGAGCCAGTGGTCCGAGGCGGGGTGACCTTCGCCAGGTCGCCTACTCTGCCCTCTGTGAAATGGGGATCACGCTCCTTGTCACACACCGTGCCCCACACGGTGGCCCACACGCGCTCGCCCCAACCCCGACATTTGTGTGCAGTGGTTTGGAGGCGGCAAGCCCTTCATGCATGCGTGCATTTGAGGCATTAAGGGTGAGGGAGCAGGAGGACTCTGGGGTCATCCCAGATTGCCCGCAGCCCTGGCCCAAGGGGGCAGGAGACCCCCTCCCCACCCGTGGAGCTGTGTGCGGGTCTCTACTGCAGGGAGGGCGGGAAGAACGGGAAGGGGCATCAGCGTGGCTTGTTGTCATTACTTTCTGGGTTGTCGGTGTCCACTTCTTCACACTGTCATCATCTCGTCGTGTGTCCATAGCCTCGAGGTGGGTTGCTGGGGTGGGAGGTTGGAGTGTGGGGAGGACACGGGGCCTGGTCCTTGAGGGTGGGGGCAGGGCCTGGAGGAGCTGGGAAGCAGTGGCTTTGGCAGGAGAGGGGGTGACATATGTAGGGAGCCCTGGGGACCCAACCAGGCGAGCGGCTGACAGGGAGAGCAGACGGCGTTAACCCTCGCTGCGCCACGCTGCTGGACCCTTTCCTGGGAGTGGCCCAGCTGGGCTGTTATCTGAGGACAGACTGGTTCCCGTCCTGGGTCTCGGGAGCAAGGCAGCCTGAGGAGCCTGGGCGGCGGCCTCGGCGTGACTGGGAGGACTTGGCCCCGCCTCCGCCTCCCCGTCGGCTCCCGCGTGGGCTCTGTCCGTCTGTCTTTCTCGTCCCCCCTCCTGGTGCCTCTGGAAGGTGACAGCGGGTCTCCACTCCGGTGAACCACACAATCTGTCACTCCCTCTGCTGCCAGCCGGGCTGGAAGCCCCCCTTTCCAGTGGCCAGCGGGCCCTCTCCCGCCCTGGCCCCCGGGCCTCGCTGCCTTTGTCTCCCGGGGCGGCCTCGCCTTTCTTCTTCCCTCTCCGCTCACCTCTCGGCAGCCCCAGCCCCAGCTCCAATCTCATTAGGGCCTCCAACCACTGCCCCTGCAGCCTCCCCCCTCCCTCCCCCATCCATCTGTCTTCCCTGCAGCTCTGCTCTTTGTGCCCACCCATCTGTCACCAGCGGTCCCAGCCACGCCCGCCGGCCTCGCCCCTCCACCGCTCCTGGGCTCCTCACTCCCTTTCCCACTTGGGCCCCAGGCTTCCCTACTTCCTGTTTCCCTGGACTAGTTTACTCTTTCCCGGATGCCCGCTTTCCTCTCCGTTTCCCCCCCTCTCCCTGCCCTTTCTCCAAGTCCTCGCTGGAGGTGTGTGGGGAAGGGGACCCCAGGGTCCCAGCCCCCCACGGCCAGCCCACTGGAGCCCAAGGCTGGAGGCTTACTCGCAGTTGCGTCATCTCTAGGCCTCCTGAGGGGGCCCCTGCGCTCCTGCTTTCACAACTCAGGGACGACTTGGGGACGGGGCTCCGCCTGCCCGTCTCCAGCCCCTGCCCGTCTCCACTGCAGGTCGGTGGGGGCCCCGTCCCTTCTGAGTGTGGATTCGGGAAGGAATACAAATCAGACCTGAGGTGCATTTGAACCCCGACGTGGAAGGGGCTCTGCTTCCCCAGATCGGCTGCAGCTTCAGGGAGGCCTGCCGGGCTCCAGCTCAGGACGGGAGGCTGTGTCCGAGTCACTCTGCAACGGCTTTTGCGCTGGAGTCCCACCCCCACCCCAGACTCCTAGGGTCCTGGGACCTGGGAGTTACAGCGCAGTAGGTGCCTCCCAGGCCTTCCTCTCTGGGAGGAAAGCTTCCTAAGGACCGTAGAAAGTTCAAGAATTGATCAACGAGGGGGTTCGATCTCATGACCCTGAGGTCATGACCTGAGCCAAAGCCAAGGGTCTGCTGCTTAACCGCTTAACCACTCGTGCCATCCCGGGGCCCCAAGAATTGACCAGCCTTTCATCCCCCCTGCCCTGAGGAGTTGAGTGTGCAAGGGAGGCCACACGGAGGCGGCTGGGAGAGCCAGCAGGGCCCCCGGACCGCGGCCCCTTGTCTGACTCCTGGTGTGCAGGCGTCACGGGGCCCAGGGCCGGGAGGTGCGTCCGACACACAAACCCCTCCTGGCGCACCAGGCCCTGCCCAACGCCAGCCTTCCGTCCTCAGCTCAGCAGAATCTGTTCCCAGCACTGATTTCACGGACGCCGCCCCTGGTTATCTATCCTGTGTCCTGTCCCTTCCTGCCATCAAGGCTCTGGATCCTGTCCCCAGGGGAAGCCACCATGTCTCACCACACGGGAGCAGAGCGTACTGCCCGAGTGGGTACAAGGCTGCTCTGGTCTCAGCTCAGTTCTAATTCGCCATGACCTTGGGCAAGCCACTCACTCCTCCGGGCGACCGTTTCCCCATTTGTTGAATGAGTTAGACCACACGTACAACTCTTAAGGTCTGCTTATAGGGCAGAAGAAACAAGAGTCCTGCTGAATAAGGTGGGGTCTCCGTCCAGAACTCCAGACTCTAGATGAAAATAGCTCCCAGCACGTGCCTTGGGGAGCCGCGCCCCAGGTGTGGGAAACACAAGAACAGACCCTTGCTTGGCTCAGAGAAGCGGGGGCGGAAACATGGCTGGCTGGCGGGAAAGCCCTCAGTGCTGAGACCAAGAGGGCTGCAAGTGGTAGAGACGCGCTGGGTTCTGGGACAGAGAGGCCAGCTCTTCAGGCTCCCCCGGAGGGAGGGGAAGTGACGCATCCCCGGGGGACACAAGGTCTGAAGCAAGTGTGGGGGAGGCAGGCTGAGGAGTTGGCGTCTGCGACCCTAACCTGCTGCCAGCCGTGACCGTGACCGTGAGGTCTCCGGGACACAGCGGGCGTGGGGAGGAGCCAGACCAAGGGGCCCCTGAAGGGGTCAGCCGGGGGGGTCAGTGCCCCTCCTGCGGAGCTTGGCCTCCCCAAGAGCCGTGGAAAGAGCCTGGTTTGTTGCTTTTGTATCTGGGGGTGGGAGGGGTTGTGAGGTCGGGGTGCGGAACACAAGCTGGGGTGGTCTTCCCTGGGCCAAGGAGCCTGGGCCCCGCGTCTTGTACCCCCCCCCCACCGCAGCCCCCTTGCTGGTACCCAGCCACCTCCCTGCTTCCCTGCTTCTCGAAGCTGCCAGCGGGCCGCGGGATTGCTGCCCTGTCCGCTGGGAGACCCTGTTGGCCGGGGAGGCGCACAGTCGGCCCAGCAACGGTGGCAGCTGCGCCCGCCTCCCGCCAGCACAGCGCGCGGGCCAGGAGGCGTGAGGGGGTGGCGGGTGGCGGGGGGGGGGGGGGGGAGCGGGGTTCATTTCCACTTCCCAGAACCCCAAACGTGTCCCCTGAGGGGAGCCTGGAGGAAAACCAGCCCCCTCGGCAGGATCCGGGAGGGTGATGGGCCCAGCCCCAGGGACTGGGAGCGTGTCCTTCCCAGCTCAGCGGTTTGGGGCCTCAGGGCCGCAGTGAGGGGACAAGGCTGGCCTCAGGCGCCAGGCCGGCAGTGTCTTCCCCTCCCCGGACTTGCAGCTGCCCCCCCGCCCCTCCCCCCAGCATTTAGTGGTGCGGCCACACTCTGCAATTTTGCTCCCAGGAAGACCCAGGGCTTTAGAATATTTGCGAAGAGCCAAGCTTCTCTTTCTAGGAAGGTCCAAAGCCGTTCCTGTTTTGGTCTACAAAGTGCCCATGGGCGACAGAAGGCCCGATCCCTCAGTGTGCCACCCCAGGCCCCGTACGACATGCCCCAGCCTTGTCTCCTCCTCAGCTGCACTCCGGATAACTTGCCCTTCCCGAAGGTGACCCAAGCCTTCCCGGCTCTGCTTGCACGACTGAACCCGGACTGAAACAGACGCCTGCCCCCTCCGAGCGGCCTCTCCAGACGCCATCCCGGTGCCCCGAGCCGGCCTCATGCTGTCCCCTCCACTTCCGCAGCCTAGCTGTGAAAAGACGCGTCTGTCGGACACGAAGGGAGAAACGACGAGGTTCACAAGAGGGAAGCCAGGGCTCCGAGGCTCCACGGGAGCCTGCTTGGAGGACCGCCACTGTTTCTGACCCAGAGCACGGGAGGTGACAATTCTGTGACTTCCGGTCGGGCTCACCGATCGCGAGGGTGCGGAAGAACATGTACAGGTCATGTGGGGGACAGTCTATTTTAATGAAACTTGCTATTTATATATTTACACACACACGCACACACACGCACGCAAAGCAAACGAGAAAACAAAAATAGATATTACAGCTTCATAAAATTACAGTGAATGCTGTGGGCCGGAGGGCCCACCCACCCTGCAGCCCACCCCCCCTGCTGGGCCACCTAAGGGTCTGGGGACGGGACAGCAGGAGGGAGACAGCAGGCATGGCCCCCAGAGGGCCCAGCCTGCCTCTGAGGCCTTCCTCGTAGTTCGTCCCTGGCATTTGGCTTTCCTGTCCTTCCTCCCAGTCAGGAAACTGGAAATGGTTGGGCGCAGGGCCGGGTGGGCAGCGGCGGGCAGTCCTGGGCAGGATGGAGAGGGGAGAAGAGGGACCCTCAAGAAGGGGAGTGTGGGGGGAGCTACGAGTCGAACAGGATCAAGAAGCTTCTATCTGCCATCCCGAGTCTGGCAGGGGTGAGGCCAACTGTGGAAGGGGAGACGGGCAGGACAGGTGACTTGTTCCTCCCTCCCTGTCTCTTCTGGGCGGTTCCACCTCTTTACATTAATTCCAGTCTGAGCAGACCCAGAGAGGTTCCAGTGACAAACTAGTGGTTTATGTCCCCGTGGGACACATGATCTAGGACACGGATGCTAGAGGAAAGCCGGTTCCTCTTCAGTAGGACACAGCTCCCGGCTCCCGGGGGGCGATGAAAAGGACGTCGGCCTTGGCGTTGATGCAGTAGGTGACAACGAGAGAGAAGACGAGGATGCCGAAGCCCACCATCAGGGTGATGAACTGCAGGGGGCGGGCAGGGAAGGACAGAGGTGCTCTCAGAACTCAACCCAGTTTCCTCAGAGTTCTGGAGCTCGCTCCGAGCACCGAGTCCCGGGCAATCGGAGGCAACGTCTTCCCAACTGGGAGACCGAGTCTCTCCACTTGGAAAGAGAAGTAAAGGATCCCTGTTCTTCCTTCCGCCTCGCCTCACTTAGATTTTAAGCATCGGGAAGTTAGGATCAGCGACTTTTGACTCTGGTGCCAATTACATCACTGACCTCCTCATGACAAGTGCTCAATAAATGGGGGACCCCGTCCACATCCCAGGAGCAGCGGGTGGGGGCTGCTGGCTGGGAGGGGAGCCGCGGGGGGTCCCAGGCAGAGGAGCACCTCCTTGGGCCTCCACGGGAGCCTATCCCCAGCATGGGCACGGACTCAAACTCTCAGTGAAGACAGGCTTCCTAATGGAGCGCACTGGCTGACAAGGACAGAGTCCCGGAAGGTCACTGTGGCACATCTGGGGCAAACGGGGGACGGGAAGGGCTGTGAGGGAAGAGGCAGCAGCGCGAGGGCGAGGCGACCCCTGCCCCGGCCCCCCCGGCTCACCTCCAGCTCTCTGCTGGCTATCAGAAATATGCGGGCCCGGATGTCTTTCCAGCGGCTCTCTGTCCACGTGGAGTACTCGGTGGAGCCCCACTGCCTCAGCTCAAAGGCGGGGGACAGGGCCCTGGCCAGTCGCACCGTGGAGCGCACACAGCGGGGCAGCCGGTCCGTCTCGTTGGAGTCCAGAGGGCCCTGCACCCACACGTACTCGTACAGCTGCATGGGGAGACAGGCCACGGCGTGGGGCCCAAGCGATCCTCTCAGGCACGGTCTGCTTTCATCCCAGCTACTGTCCCTCCGGCACTCAAGTTCAAGGCCCTGCGTCCCTCTGCTTCTCCGTCCCAACCCCCTGGGTCCAGCCAGGCCAACTTCCCCAGGAGAAAGGGGCCCTCGGGGCACCTCCCACACCCACCACCACTCACATCCTTGTTTTCACTGGGGACTTTACTTGGATCCTGGCACTGCTCTCGAGTAAGGTCGACCACCTGGCCAGTGAGGTTCGCCAAGGCGTACTGCACCACGTAAGTGGTGTTGGTGGGGCTGGACACAGCAATGTAATGCTGGAGAGGCCCGTCGCCTAAGCGGAGACCGCAGGGAACATTTGGAGGGCAGAAGGTGGGTGCAGGTGGGAGACAAAGAGAAGCCCCAGGTTAGTAGGGGCCCAAGAAAAGAAGGTTAAGAGAATGGATCCGACACGTATCAGGAGAAAGAAAGGAAAACATGGGGGAAGAAAAGGGGAAAAAAAAAGTAAGGATTAAACCGAGACGATGTTTCTCTATCCCTGGCCGTGGCCAAGGATGCCATTCCCACAGCGAGTGCTTACCCAAGTAGGACCTCAGGTCCTGCCTGAGGACAGACTGGAACCAGGAGTTGTTGGCTTTGACCAGGAACCCATAGAGCAGGCGGGTGACCTAGGATCGGAACAGCGAAAAGCAGCAACCTCGAGACCTGGAGCCCAGGGAGCACTCTCCAGGGGAACCGCTGTGGGCCAGGGGCTGGGGGGGCAGGGGCGGGCTCACGGAGACGCAGGTGAGCCCCACTGGGAGGGCTCCCAGGCTTGGGAGAAGAGACAAGCGACCGAGAGGATGGGGCGGGCTGCTGCAGGAACAGGGCTGGGGAGGACGCAGGGTCCACCTGTTCCTACCGTGTGGGCATCGGCCTGGATGGTGTCGCTGAAGTTGGTCCCTCCGGCGAGCTGGTACAGCGCACGTCCCAGCACCGTGGCCACGTCTGCCAGGGCCTGCGGCAAGCGAGGAGGGGGGCTGAACAGCCCACCTCTTCTACCCTCTAAGCAGCTTCTCCGTGCTCCCCGCGCTCCCCCCAACCCCCGGCCCCGGCGAGTACTACCTTGGCAGTGTCGGTCACGAAGTTCAGGTCCTCCTCAGGGCTCTGCCACTCGGGGTAGCTGACATTGACATTCTCCGCGGTGTCATAAATGCTCTGGTAATAGCTGCCGGAAGAGGCAGCGTGAGCCTCGGCCACACTCGCTGGGGCCCGCCCCTGGCCTCCCTCACGGGCCCCCCCTGTGGAAGCCCCGCTCTCTTTTCATCCTCCAGGGGAAGGAAGAGCCCACGGGGGTCCCACACTGAAGACGGCATGGGGACCGGGAGATGAGAGAGGAGGGTTTCAATATGAGGACCCTCCTGACGGACAAGCGAGAAAAGACAAACGAGATCAGGAACGCAGGAGTCTCCCCAGAAAGCTTCAGATGGAAGAGACCTCCCCCCACTGCTCGGGCTGAGGACTTTCCGGGAGCAGGCCCGCCAGGCTCTCGAGCGGCGACACGACACACGTGAGCAGTGAGGGTGGGCTGGGGGCAGAGGGAGGTGAGCGGGTCTGCTCCCAGACATGTAGCTCTGCTCCGGGTCCTCGGGGAGCCCTGCAGAGGCACCTCTGGGAAGCCCAGAGGAGCGTCCCCGGCCATCAGCCCTGATGTATGCTGGCCCCCCACAGAAGAGAGGCCGAGTGTGTGCATATGATGACCATCCTTGACCCCTAAGTGATGCGGGGGTCAGATGCAGAGGAGCGTGCCGCCCTGAGGCCCCGGAAGCATCCCTGGCTGCGATCAGAGAACCAAAGCTGAAGGGTTTGTTACTCAGAAACCCATTTGGTCTCACGGCAGAGGGAAGGGGAGCCAGGGGGCTGGCGATCCAGCCCCAGTGAGAAGTGCCCCGTTAGCCCGGGGCTTCAGTTAGGGGCAGTCTGGGGGACCCAGGACCAGGAGAGAGGTGACTACTGGCGTCACCCTCTTCTCTCTGGAGCCCCCTTCACCTGTAGGGGGCACTTTTACCCCAACGGCAGGCACACGTTACACTTCAGAGCACGAGTACCATACCGTCTGCAGGCCGCACAGCACCCCTGGGCGGCCCCCCGCTGGCCAGCTTGGTCCTCCAGCCGTGGGTGCGCCTGCTGGAGGTGCTGCCCTCTGCTGGCGGCCCCGGGGACCCAGGCCTCAGGAGAGCTGGGCGAGGCTGGCCCAGCAAGGATGCTCTGTGCCAGGGGAGGCTGAGCGGGGTGTGTTCTCAAAGGGGACATCAAGTCAGATGAGGCGCCCGGCTTGGAGGTGAGCAGGCTACTGATCAAAGAACGCAAACTGACCTGAGACCTGGAGAGGCTGCTGTGGGGACAGGGGAAGGGAATCTTTCTTGACGCAGAAGACACCCCCCTCCGTGGACCCCAGAATGGAGTAGATTCTCTCCCAGAATGAGGATGCGGCCTAGGTGACTCTTACCGGTTATGGAAGACGGTGGAGTGGTCCGCGAGGACAACGCCGGAGATGTTCCGAGCCCGAAGGAAGCGCTGCAGGGAAGACGGCGGGAGGGGCTGTGACTGGTTCAGCCTCCGGAGGGCCACGGTGGGGACGCCGGCTCCGCTCCTCTCCAGCGTGCTCAGGAGGGCCTCCACCTGCGGAAGCGGGTTAGCTCAGGGCGGCCGGAGGTCCACTCCAGGCCCACAGGGCCCTCTCCCGCAAGTCCCCAGCTTGGGAGCTGCCCCCGGCCCTCCTGCACCCCAATTCCTCAAGCCCTCGGACTGAGTGTCCTGCAGCTCACACTGTCTTCGCCTCACTCGAAGCTCAACTTCCTACTTGTGCACAATTAGAGGAGCAAGGTGCTCCCACAAAACCGCGCCAGATGCCGCACAGGAGCCTGGAGAGGGGGCCGGGGCGTGCGGACAGTGGGAAGGAGGGAAGAGCCCCTCCTGAGGAAAACAGGTCTAAAGCTGGACCCCGAGTGTAAGGAGGGTCTTGAACAAGCAACGAGGAAGGCGGAAGGCAGTGTGGGTGGAGAGTCGGAAGCAGCCAGGCATCGGGGAGGGCAGCCTGGACACGTGGGTCGGTGCGGCGACAGACAGAAAGGCAGCTGGTCGCTCCCCTGCCCTCCGCTGGGCACCGAGTCAGAGACCTGCCCATATCTGGAAACCAGGCACACGAGCTGCACTCACGACTCTTCCTGGGGCACCTAACCCGAGCTCCTGTCTCACGGGCCCTGAGGGCTGGTGCCAGGGACAGGGCCCGGGCGAGGGGTGCCCGTACGCTGCGCGGCTGAAACAGCAAGTGAGGAGGAAAGATGCTCAGGTTACCTGATTCTGTATGGAGCCATTTTTCTGAGACATGGGGTCTGTGTGCATCCAGAGCTCTAGCGAATTCCGTAAGGCCACCTGGGGGAGGATGAAAAAGCAACCGTGTCATGGGTGTCCATTGTGGCCCGTACCCGGGAGAAGGGAAGAGGTCAGCGCGAGGTCGAGGGGAGAGGCAGCGGTGCCAGCAGTGAGGACAACAGGACACAGAGGCGGCGGCACACGGGACAAGGGAAGGGGGTGAGGTCGCACACTGCACACCTGACCCAGCTCCACGAACGACTCAATGTTCTCCAATTGCACAGGAAACTTGCCCTTCTCCATGTCGTAGACCATTCTGGAGCTGCCAATGTAGTCAAAAGTCTCCTGAGGGTGAAGACGGGAGGGAAAGGGAACAGAGATTCCCCAGGGTCAGGGCAGGCTCCGCCCCGGGAGGCCAGATCACCAGGGCTCGAGGCGTGAAGGCCACAACCCCCGGCACTGCAACTGCTGGCCAGCTCAGGCGGTCGCGTGACCCCGCCCTCCCTGCCCGGCGTCCCAGCTGTGAGCGCCCCTCACGTGTGCACCACAGGGCGTCTGGAGCCCAGAACGGGGAGAGCAGCCCCGGCAAAGGCCCGAGGCGAACAGCAGCTGTGATGGGCCTGCTCCTGGCCTCTCCCTCCCCTCTGCCCACTCAGCCGCGGCTGCTGTTCCCTGATTCCAGGGCCAGGCTGGGGTGGCAGCGGGGAGAAGCAGGAGCCTCAGGGCCCTTGGGTGGGAGTGGCAGTAAAAGGGTCTTTTAAAAGTAAAAGGTGGGGGAGCGAGGGGATTGGCAGCACAGCAATTCCCGATCAGGGTGCAAAGGCTTCCTAAAATGTGGGACTCCAAGGGGAGACACATGGAGGCACATCCAGATGCCGAATAACCACGTAGTCAAGCGCTGAGATGGGCCCCAGACAGTAGCCACGCCCACACCGGCCCTGCCCGCTGCCCCTCCCCCACCCCCCCCCCAGCCAAAGAGCCCCTACGTACTCCTTGGAAGAAGACGAACATGACATTGCGGGGAAGGGAGGCCACATCCGGGGCTTTCTGCAAAGCTTCAGCAGCAGCCAGCTGGGTGACGAAGGAGGCCACGGCGCTCTCAGCCCCTGGGGCCACGTTCCAGAAAAAGGAACGACTGTCCAGCTGGGCAGAGCAGAAAAGGCAGGGGAGGAAGGCTTTGAAAACAGCCGTTAGGACCAGGCCCCAGGCCCCCGAACCTAGTCCGGCCAAGAGAATGCTCATACCCTGGGACAAGGGCTAGGCTGGGGAGGCCCAGAGCCCAGAGCCCTCTCCGCGGAGGCTCCCCCACCACAGCAACTTGGAAACCTGATAAGTCCGCAAGAGGCCTGCCCGCCCGTCCTGGGCCAGCCCGGTCCACCCTGGTCAGGGGCCAACACTCACCCGGGTCGCAGCAACCACAACCTTGTCGTCGGGCTCTATCATCCCAGACATATTTATAGGCTTGAGCACACTCCATACGTTGTAGTCAGACAGGGGGTCACAGACGATTTCTGAGCGGGACACAGGGAGAGAGCAACAGGGTAAGGGAGGCCGCAGCCCCAGGCACGGCATGGAGAGCTCCTCTGCCCGCCGCCCCGTGGGCCTGGGCAGCCTTTCCTGTCTCCGCTGCTCGAGGCTGGTCTTTCTGCCCCATCCACTTCAGGGACGAGCAGCCTCGGTGGTGCGGACTCATTTCCGCACGTCGCACCACACGCTCCCTGCCTGCGGTCATCCCGCCCACGCGCCCTGGCCCCCTGCGCCCCGGCAGGCTGGGAGCTGGCCTCACCTGGGTTGATGCTGAAGGTGCTCTGGATGGAGCTACGTCGCATGCAGGTGACCGTGCTGAGGACGGCGTGCATGTGCGAGAAGAGCTGCATGGCGCACAGCGGGAAGGCAGGCGCCGAGCCGTTCGGACTCAGGTTGTGGTCGCGATAGCACTGGGGGGGGAGACAGGCCCCACGGAGGAGGCTCCCGTGGAGTCCCGCCCACGTCCCAGAAAGAGGGCCCAGCCCCGTCGGGAAGCCGCTCTCGCATCTGTCCCTGAGCTGGAGTTGTCCTGGTGCAGACCCAGGGTGTACGAGGCCCAAGAGAAAACCTCACCAAGAGGGGTGCAAAGAGCCACAGGCTCAATGCCTTAGTTGGGGTGGATGACACAACCCCATCCCAAACGGCCCAGCCCGAGTTCTTAATGGGATCTGATAGAACAGTGAACCAAGGATCAAAAATCAAAATCCAGACCACTCAAGACCACTCAGCCGTCACCACGTAACTACGGAACAGATCTCTCAAGCGCTCTGCGCGCCAACACCAAGAAGCTAGACCAGAATCAGCAATTCACTGGAAGTGACAGAAAGCCAGCGGTCTGTGAATCTCTCAGTCCTAGTCTGACGCTCTTTTCACCTCATGTTCGCGGCTCCCATCCAGGGCTCTACACACTATTTCTCATCAAATAACGTTTCTATTTTCTTTCAGGCTGAACTGTCAACACTGAGAGAGCAAGCAGGACACACATGGGAAGGGCAGTGTGACCAAACAGACGTGTAGACGTGTTGGCTCTTCTTGCCGCAACTGTCTCTCAGAGGGCGCACTGGGAGTGAGGTCCCTCCAAAGAGGCACAACGCCTACAAAACTTCTCTTTGCAACTAGAATCGCTGGGAGCTGGCCATCATTACCTGCTTGATGACCTTGGTTTCATTCTCATCTTCAAGAAGGAAGATGGGGAAACTGAAGTCTTCATAAGCCAAGCCATCCCCCAGGGGGTTCCACTGGATTTCTCGGCAGTGAGCAAATTCTGGCCCGTAGGAGTTGGAGTAAACGCCTAAAGGGGTAGACGGGGGACAGACTGTTGGGACTCCAAGCTCTCAGGGACCCAGCGAGGGAGGAGGGCCACGGTATCACCAGGTCGGGACCAAGAGCTCCAAGGGAAAGGGTGACTCAGAGAAGCAAGCATCAACCTGTTCCCACCTAGAGTAACACAGACAGTGGGAGCAGGGAGCCCGAGGCTGGCTGATGAGGGATCCGAGTGTGTGACAGGGAGGAAGATGACAGAAGGGATGTGTGACAGGGAGGAATAAGACCGAAGGGATGAACAGCACAAAGAAACGCCATCTTCTGTTTGGGAGTCAGCTGTTCCCCCTACACACAGACAGATGCGTAACCCCAACCCCTCCAAAGACATGAGGCCGAAGCAGCAGTGAGCTCTGGGTGACGGGACGTCCCCTGATGCTCTGGGGCTCTTACCAAACCCATCATTGGGACACTGCACACTAGGAGAGAAGCCAGATGCGGGGTTGGGCTTGGCCGAGGACACGGCCAGGCCAGCAATGCGGCTGGTCCTCCCCTTCAGCTTCTCCATCAGATTCCTGGAACAGGGAGGGAAGGCCAGGAAGGAAGGTGGGAAGGTTATTAGTAGCCCAGTATCTGTGCAAGGATGGAAACAAATGGGGAACTAACGGAACCTAACACTGCTTGTTGTAACCCTGAAACGAATATAACGTTGCGTCAACCACACACTTTAAAAAGTTAGAACAAACAAAACCTGCCAGAGCTGTCAACTCATTTCTTGCTTTTGCTTCTCTGTCTCTAACTCCCAAGTGAGGCCGATGACCCAACCTGAGCTCAGGGCTCGATGTCACCTAGCCTGTTGCTAAGGGACCCCAGGGACCCCCTCCTTCCTCCCGGGGGTCTTTACTCCCTTCAGCTCTATTTATGAGGTCACCAACAGGATCCCCCTGACGGTGCATGTCTTTTGCTGAGACTCACTCCCACCGCCCTGCCCCCTGCCCTGATCAGACCAGGGCAGCCGAGGGAAGGTTCTAGACACAGATGTGAGGATGGCTGCCCAGACCCTCCCCCCGCTGGCCGTGTCTTCCCAGCAGGCACACACAGCCCTCACCTGGTGAAGAGCGTGCCATCCAGCAGAACCACATAAGGGGGGTTGGGGCCGTCGGTCAACACCCACTGCAGGTCCTCTTCCTTCTCTACTACGTGGATGACCCCTGTGTCCCCACTGATGGAAGCTGCCAGGACAGAATGGGTCATAGTTGACAATTCTGACTTTGCCTGATTCTGCAGATCATCTATCCCCCAAACACGACAGAGGACATTGGGTGAATGCCGCCGTCTCCAGACTTAGACTTAAACTGAAGGCTGAGTCACGCAGCTCCATCTGAAGGCCACCAGCTGGTGGGCCTGACTGGGGCACAGGAGAGACCAAGAAATCTACACACTGGAAGCTTTATTTACTACATCTCAGAAAGGTTCTATGATCATTTTCTCGCACACTTCCCTCAGTCGCATTTAGCCATACATACAAATTTCTAGAACGGCAGATACCAACATTTTCAAACCTGTATTTTTTTTCCAGGAAATGGCAGGTTCTAGATCTCTAGCTCAGAGTTCTAGCACTGAATCTTCCTTTGTGAGAACAGGCGCAGACTCCCTTCGCTTCCTGGCTCCCCACGCCTCTGCCCTATTTGGGAATGACTTTACTTGTTTTTAGCCAGTCTTAGGTAAGGTTAATCAAGAACCCTGGTGTCTCTGGAAGACAGTTTCTCAACTGATGGGCCTTGCTGGATTAATGATGAGCTGACAATGACCCCCTCCCTCATTCTTGGGGACCTAGGGTTTCCAAAGAGCCTAGGCTGGTTGCTCCCAGCTAGGAATAAACTCATCCATGACCCCAGGATGTCCTACCAAATGTCATCCATTTCCATATATGCCAGATGCCTGCCACAGGAGTAACATTTTCTGTCTGTCTCATGCATGACAAAGACTGGGAAGCACGGCAGTAGAGGATGGACAGTTCCTAGTCCCGAATGCCCATCAAGTCCCTAGTGATCCATGTAGAGACATCCTACGGTCTCCCCATGGACAATTGGACGTGTCATTTGTATATTGTCTTAGAGCAGTAGTTCTTGACCCTGGTTGTCTAACACTTTAGAGTTTTAAAAAATACAGATACTTGAAAAAAAATAGATAAATAAAATAAAATAAAAAATACAGATACTTGGGCCTTAGATCTGCTAAGTCTCTAAAGGTGAAGCCCAGGTATGTGTACTTTCCAAACTTGCCATATATAGTTATTATTATTATTTTTTTAAGATTCATTTATTTTAGAGAGACAGAGCATGCATGCACGAGCAGGAGGGGCAGAGGGAGAGGGAGAGAGACTCTCAAGCAGACTCTGTGCTGGGCTTGAACCCTGACATGGGGCTCGACCTCATGACCCTGAGATCACAACCTGAGCAGAAACCAAGAGTCGGACGCTTAACCAACTGTGCCATCCAGGCGCCCCTCATGTGGTTCTTTATTATATATAGTCAGTCATGAGAGTTATGGTTCTAGGTCAGGGCAGTGAAATATTGCTAACTTGTGCAAAATCTTACACATATCCTGACTGCCAGCCAAGTAGGTTTCTTCCATGGGATTTGGTAAAATCTGGACAAGGAAGCAAGTCCCCCACCTTAGCTACATCTTACACAGAGTAAGTACCTGATAAGTTCATGGTGATAGTGAAAATAATAAACTTTAGAGGAATATCAGAATCTGGAATCGCTCTGATAAAGATCTAGCTAGCCACGGTGGTTCTCGGTCCCATGAAAGGCAAGAGTCCTTGCCACGTAAAACTCGCAGAAAACAAAGGCTGATCCGGGGAACAGAACTGTGCTTCACCGCGGCTCCAGGGGGCACAGGAAGAAGCCAGGACACTGGACTAAAACAAGTGCGTTCTAACCGGATTCCAAGGGGACCATGTCATCAGAGTAGCTTGCTTGCTTTCCCTGGGCCTTCAATGAGGAGAAACTTTTTCACCCTTATTCATCTCATATTGCGGAGAAAGATTAAAAAAGGAAAAGAAGGAAGGAAAAGAAAGAAACCTACACATAGCCCCCCTCTGAGCACTTTAAAAGGGGCCCATGGGGCGCCTGGCCAGCTCAGTCACTAGAGCACACGACTCTTGGTCTCTGAGTTGTAGGTTGGGTGAAGAGATTGCTTAAAAATAAAATCTTTAAAAAAAAAATAAATAAATAAAATAAAATAAAATCTTTAAAAGAATAAATAGCTAAAAGGGGCCAATAGAAGCAGAGAATTATAATCAGAAAATCACACCTATACCTTTTTCTCCTTAAGTTTATCATGCTAGCAATCCTAATTTAAGAGGGTGTAGCTTGCTCAGGACAGATAAATATGAAGTAAGACTTAGAAATAAATTGAAGGGGCGCCTGGGTGGCTCAGTCGTTAAGCGTCTGCCTTCGGCCCGGGTCAGATCCCAGCGTCCTGGGATCGAGCCCCGCATCAGGCTCCCTGCTCCGCGGGAAGCCTGCTTCTCCCGCTACCATTCCCTCTGCTTGTGTCCCCTCTCTCGCTGTGTTTCTCGCTGTCAAATAAATAAAAAAAAAAAAAAAAAAAAAAAAAAAATCTTATTAAAAAAAAAAAAAAAAAAAAGAAATAAATTGAAAAGGAGTCAAGCTCTTCACGAGAGAGTGGCCAGAGTCCGACTCCTTCCCTTTTGTTTCTCTGTCCTGGCACCTGGCTTATTTCTACCGGCTACTGCTTGCCGCAGAGCTGCTCTGAGAACATGAAGCAGAAGGACTCATTCCCACAGAGGCTATCTGAGAGCACAGCTCCAGGAGGACGTGGGCCCTAGCCCTCTGGCCCTAGAGTGGAGGCCCAGCAAGACCAGTGCTCTGATCTCAGCCCACACTGGCCCTGGCTCTTTTCTACCCACAAGCCCAGTTTAAGAACAAGTCTGGAAATTTTATTTGGAACTGTTTGGAGCCAGTTAGCCTACCTCCAGAGCTTTCTGCAGCAAGGACGTGGCACAATCAACACAGACCGCAGCTCAGGGAAGGACAGGTACAAAGGGAGTAACCGCCACCTTAAGCCAGCCCTTCACTTGCCGGCGTTGTGTGTCCTCCTACCAATCTGGAAGGTTTCAGGCGATCACACAGTGCTCGCTCCTGAGACCATGCTGCTTACTCAGCATCATCAATAAGAATCCAGAGGAAGTACTTTGACTTTTGGCTTTGTGCATGTATATTCTAGCCATTGGACTGAAATTCAGACGTGACCAATTTGATGATGAAGAAACAAAGGTCTGGAGCACCTGGGTGGTTCAGTCAATTAAGCCTCTGCCTTCAGCTCTGGTCACGGTCTCAGGGTCCTGGGATCAAGTCCCGCATCCCGCTCCCTGCTCAGCAGGGAGTCTGCCCACTCCTCTTGCTCTGTCCCTTCCTTCCTCTACCCTCCCTCCCGCTCTCTCTCCCCCACCCTGCTCATGTGTGTGTGCTCTCTCAAATAAATAAAACTTTAAAAAAAGCCAAGCTCTGACTCTAAGTTTCCCACTTACTGCCCAACTGCATTGAGATAGAACAGCTATTCACAGAAGACCAAAATCTGAAGACAACAAGGGGGAGGCAGCAGAGAAACTGGGGTTCAGGCTCCCCTTGCACGGGTTTATAATCATACTGTCACAGCACGCTGTTGGGGAAACCATTTAAACCATTTAAAAAACATACACGGACAAATCCAAATGCTCTACTAATGCCTCCCGCAACTGTTTGGCTTTCTCACATGCCTTCTCTTCAAATAGTCCGATGCCTTAACAAAGCCCGTTCCAGATCCAACAACAGTGTTCAGGGTGCAGGTGAGGGCAGGCACCATACAATAGGAGGCTTCCTTCTTCTTAGAAAATAGTAGTTTTCTACTTTAGTGGGTGGTTTAGAGTCCTGGCTTAGAACTTAGACCATGGGGCTCGATTCCTAGCTTCAGCAGTTAACAGCATGACGATCTTGGGAAAGTCACTCAACTTCTCTCAGTTTTGTCATTCGTAAAACAGGGATAACGAGAGAATCCGCTCCATGGGCTGCTGTGGTGGTTGAACGAGACGCACTAGAAGCAGCTTAGGAATGCAACATAACTATCTTGCCTGGTTCGACGAATAGTTCTCCCTCGCCTCCTACCCGCACAGCCTGATTTGTGTGCTAAGACTCCCAAGCAGAACTGGGGTCTTTGTATCGAGGGCACGGACTGAAATCAATGGCCACAAACACAAATCCCAACCTCAACTCACACTGGCAGCCAATCTGATGCGTGGCGTTGAGCAGACGGACACAAGGAGCTGTTTTATTTAAGGAGATGTAGATCTTCCTCTCCACTGAATTCCCCCTGCAGAAACCTGATCAGAAAATAAAAAAGAAGTGTTAGAAAAAATTGAGACATTGGCATTATTGAGTCATTCATTCCCTGTATGGCTTGGGTATATCATACTCTCTAAAATGGGACTAATGGTGGCGCCCAGGTGGCTCAGTGGGTTAAAGCCTCTGCCTTCGGCTCAGGTCATGATCTCAGGGTCCTGGGATTGAGCCCCGCATTGGGCTCTCTGCTCAGTGGGGAGCCTGCTTCCCTCTCTCTCTCTGCCTGCCTCTCTGCCTACTTGTGATCTCTCTCTCTCTCTTTCTCTCTCTCTGTCGAATAAATAAATAAATAAAATCTTTTTT
>CM053618.1:3018815-3063868 GCA_028646535.1 Procyon lotor | reverse complement strand
AGAGGGAGAGAAGCAGGCTTCCCGCTGAGCCGAGAGCCCGATGCCGGGCTCGATCCCAGGACCCTGGGGTCACGACCTGAGCCGAAGGCAGAGGCTTAACACTTAAATACTGAGCCACCCAGGCACCCAAAATCTTTAAAAAGTAAAAATAAAAAAAAATAAAATGAGACTAATGTAAATTCTTCTCACTTTCTGGACACATTACTGGGTTCAATGAATGTACACAGCGAGGTGCCACAGAGAGTTATTACAAATGTCACTTGGGGCAACTTACATCAAAACTAAAAGAAAGAGGGGCGCCTGGGTGGCTCAGTCATAATCTCAGGGTCCTGGGATCGAGTCCTGCATCCGGCTCTCTGCTGGGTGGGGAGACTGCTTCCCGCCCCCCCCACCCCGCCTACCTCTCTGCCTACTTTCAATCTCTCTCTGTGTCAAATAAATAAATAAAATCTTTAAAGAAAAAATCAAAAACTAAAAATAAGAGAACTTCATTTCCTAAAGCAAAAGCATGTAACCTCAGATGTAAGTGCTTCTGATTGCACGGGTGAGCACAGTTCTGCTTCCCACTTTGTATGTATCTTTCTACCAGGTTAATAAAAGGGTGCCAGTCTAAGGATAGAGATTACAACACAAAGTCTTTGAGACATTTTTCCCAGGAATCTGAACAGAATTGGGAGAAACCTTTCACCACAGATGTGTCAGTTAATTTAACATCCATAGGTCATTTGTGTGTGGCTACAGGGTGGGGCCACTATGGTTTCTCCTTTGGGAATTTTTTTTTTAAGAATTTATTTATTTATTTAACACAGAGAGACACAGCGAGAGAGGGAACACAAGTAGTGGGAGTGGGAGAGGGAGAAGTAGGCTCCCCGCAGGGCAGGGACCCAATACGGGGCTGGATCCCAGGACCACAGGATCATGATCTGAGCCGAAGGCGGACACTTAACGACTGAGCCACCCAGGCGCCCCTCCTTTGGGACTCTTTAAAGACACCATGAATTTAGGGGAAAGAATAGTCATAGTCATATCCAGGCATGTTTGCATTTTAGGACTTGACCAACTAGAGAGACCTAAAGACCTGGGCTTAAATGTGCGTAAGCAAACACTTCTGTGCACTGTAAATGCCTAGAGTCTCTTGAATCATTATTCCATGGTCTAAGCAGTTGAGAGCACCCACAGCCCACCTTTGTCTCACTTCACTGATAGGACAAACTGAGGCAAAGCACAGGGACGCGAATTTACGGTGGAATCAACAGAGGAGGGAACGAGGCACCTCCTTTCCGAAGCGCCGCACTGCACCCACAGAACGGGGCCGCTTTCATCTTGAGCAGTCTACACGCACTGGCAAGAAGTCGAACTGCCTGCCACCTGTCTTTTCTGACAAGTGAGTGCGGGGGGGGGGCTGGGGCGTGGGGAAAACGAGGCAGCCGGACAGAGTGGGCGGGTCAGCCTGGAAGTCCAGGAAGAGGCCCGGAGAAGGAAACGGGGGGACACGACGTGTCGCGGGGGAGAAGGGACCCTCAAGTCAAGTCCAGGCAAAAGGGGGAACTTCTGTCGCGGGAACGAAAGAGAAAGAGGATATACAGGGTGCGGGGACAGAGGGGCAGAGGGGACCAGAAGGGGGACGGCGGCGCTCGCGGCCCAGCCGATCCGGACGGTTCTCCTGACACACCGGAGCTCACGGGCGGAGGAGGCCTCACCTGCCAGCAGGACGCAGAAACACACAAGGCGAAGAAGACTCCGACTCCCCGGGTCGGCCACAGAACCGCCCCCAGCCGTGGCCATCTTGCCTCTGGGCTGAGCGGAAGCTTCCCCTCCCCTCTTGTCCGGCACCGGCTTCTCTAGGCCAACACCGGTGCAGTCTCTGTGGTCGGGGGGCGGGGCTCCTGGGACCGGAAGTGCGTTCCGGGGAGCTTCCGGGAGGTGCTGCTGGGCGGCGCTGACGTGGAGGGACCCGAAGGGCAGCAGGGAGTGGCGGGGCTTCGATCGGCACCTTGGAGCCGCGGGCCTGAAGGATGCTAACCAAATTCGAGACCAAGAGCGCGCGGGTCAAAGGTAGTGGAGAAAACCAAGGGGGGAGCTCGGGGGAGGGTGTCGGCGCGGCGCTGTCGCGGGGGGCGAGAGAGGCCGAGCAGGGCCCACCGAGCGAGCCCGGAGGCAGAGGGGAGGAGGGCGGGTCGGCCTGGCGGCGGTTCTGCAGCCCTGTGTTCTCCCGAGCGCTCTCGGGACGAGGTTGGCCTGTGGCGGCTCCCGCACGGCAGGAGGGCCCGTAGGCCTGCTCCCGGTGCCTTCCGTTCCCTCTTCTCCTGGGGCCACTGCCCCCGACTTTGCACCGTTCCAGCGCCCTGTGACCTGTTGGCGTTTTGAGGACCGTGTTGTAGGGAGTGGCCCTGGGGATCAGGTCTCGACCAGTGCCCTTCACGTCCAGGTCCGGGATTTTCGGAAGTGAGCCGTGGCTACCTCTCAAAGAGGCGTTACCGACGTCCAGTAGTGCCTCCATTGGGCGACATTTCCTGCCTGCGTTTAAACAGGACATCGAGGCCCATAACCCCAGTGAAGTCCGAACTTGCCAAGATTGCCATTTAAAATACTGGACGCCTACTTAAATTTGGATTTCCGATAAGCAGAAAAATAGTTTTCAAGTCTTGTTCGCTCTTTATCTGAAGTTCATCTTTAACGGGGCATCTTCGTTCTTATTTCCTAAATATGGGCCCTCCAGAGCTTGAGTATCAACAGGTGGAGGTGGAGGGCAAATGACTGAAATAGCAGTGGTCTCTGAGAATATTAGAATGGGAGGCGCAGAGAAGTAACATCTTTTGAGACTTGAAGTATATATATATATTGGTATATCTTGAATATTTAGTAAGGTGCATTAGAACAAGGTTGGGGAACTTGGTGTTTAGTGTCACGTGAGCTTTGCTTTGAAATCCTGAAAAAGCCCCTAACGAGCTGAGTGATCTTGGGCGGCTTACGTAAGGTTTATAACTCTCTACTTTCTCATCCCTAAAAGGCAAATGATTAACATTCTCCTTAGAATCCGAGTGAGATAACGCGTGAGAATGCTTCTTACGGTGCCTAGACTCAGTGGCTCGAAACCTGGAGGCCATCGTTCATGTGGAAATAGATGCTGCGCAGTTTCTAAGTTGTGGGAGTCTTGATGGAATTTGTGGATGGCTGACGTGGGTCTTCATGATCCTCGAACTTTTCTTCCGATTTCTCACTGGGCAGTAGAGAAGGAAAGTGGGGATAAAAGATGTTCGAATATATGCGAGTTACTCTCTGTCAGTGAGTGTTGGTACATACCACAAAGGAAGAAAATATTCTTAATGGGAAAATAGACAACTTGGAAGAAATGTGTTTAGTAAATGAATGAAAATGTTCTCCACCTCACTAATAATGAAAGAAATATATAAAAAAAAAAAAGTTGGAGGCGCCTGGGTGGCTCAGTTGGTTAAGGGTCTGCCTTCAGCTCAAGTCAGGATCCCAAGGTCCTGGGATGGAGTCCTACATCCTGCTCCTTGCTTGGTGGAGAGCCTACTTCTCCCTCTCTTTGTGTGCATGCACATACTCTCTCCCTCTCTGACAATTCTTTTAAAGAATCTTTTAAAAAAGTTAAATACCCTTTTTTAAAATTTTAGGTTAGTTTAACAAACAAAACAACAAATAACCAATAACATCCATGTTGGACAATGTGTGGAAAATTGGTATCTTCAGAAACCTGATGAGACTGTATGTCCCTAGTCTTTTTGCGGTCGGATAGTGTCTGTGAAAATGTTAAATGCATATACCCTATTCCTGAGCAATCTTGCTTCCAGGCCTTTAGCCTAAAGCAGTAATAGTGCGAATGGACTAGATTATGTGTAGAAGTATTTTCTTTAAGCTCTCTTTTCTGATAGATGAAAGTTGGAGAAAAAAACTTAAATGCCCATCACTAGAATAACTTTAAAATCTGGTACATTTATATTTTGTTATTGTTAAAAAGAATGAGGTTGTGCAAATGTTGGAGAGGATGTGGAGAAAGGGGAACCCTCTTATACTGTTGGTGGGAATGCAAGTTGGTGCAGCCACTTTGGAAAATAATGTGAAGATTCCTCAAGAAATTAAAAATAGAGCTGCCCTATGGCCCTGCAATTGCACTACTGGTGTTTACCCCAAAGATACAAATGTTGTGAAAAGAAGGGCCCCATGTACCCCAGTGTTCATAGGAGCAATGGCCACAATCACCAAACTGTGGAAAGAGCCAAGATGCCCTTCAACAGATGAATGGATAAAAAAGATATGGTCCATACATACAATGGAATATTGTGCTTCCATTAGAAAGGACGAATATCCAACTTTTGTATCAACATGGATGAGACTGGAAGAGATTATGCTGAGTGAAATAAATCAAGCAGAGAGAGTCAGTTATCATATGGCTTCACTTATGTGTGGAGCATAAGGAAAAACAGGAAAGGTGGAAGGAAAGGAAAGAGGAAGGGTGAATTGGGAGAAAACAGAGGGGGCAATGAACCATGAGAAACTGGACTGTGAGCAACAAACTGAGGGTTTTGGAGGGGAGGGGTGGGGGTTTGGGCGAGCCTGGTGGTGGGTATTGAGGGGGGCATGGATTGCATGGAGCACTGGGTGTAGTGCATGAACAATGAATCTTGTAACACTGAAAAAATAAAGTAAAATAATAAATAGATAATAGTAATTTAAAAAATTAAAAAAATAAAATCCTTTTAAAAAAAAAAGAATGAGGTTGTGTGTATACACACTTAATGAGATCCATGGTATATAGCTAAGCGAGAAAAGAAGTTTGTGTAACTTATTTGCATTTTCATAAAATGATATCTGCATTACACGTCTGAAAAGGTACACTCCAGACTGTTAGCAGTCGTTACTTCTGTCATGGGCTTCCACTTGCAGTCATGATGGAGTGATAGAGACCAGAGTTACCTTTCCACCTTAAAACAGCCGTACAACTGAACAAAATGTGTCACACAAAGGTTTTCAGACACTGGATGACAGGCAGTGCAGGAGAGTGATTCTTGAGAGAAGGGAAATAAGTAAGGTGAGTCCTGTGACTGTTTCAGCTCACTACCTGGAGAGTTTCCAGGCTGCGGTATAGGGAAGGGGAAAGAGCCCTGTAGTCTCGCTGCAGAAGCTAGAATTTGCTGAACAAAATACCAAAGAGGGAGCTGCAGAGGGAACACTGGAGTCCTGCAGGGCATGCTGTCAGTCCTTTGAGTCCTCGTCTGCACATGCGTGTGAGAAAATGACCTAGAGCCCGGGAAAGAACCTCTAGAGAGAAGGCGGAATGAGCCCTGGAGCTCACTTAGAGCTGGGAATAGTTTTGTGTTCCTACTAGCCAGAATCGAAAGCCTAGTACTGCAGGGCATCATCTAGAGACCTCAGGTGGTATCGCCTTAATAGTGGTGCCAAATCAGATCTAGACTAAAGGCTGTTGTGTATCCACACTAACAAAACTAAAAGCAAACTTCCAAACAAGTAACCTCACAATACCCTAAGACAAAGTCTAGCAATATTTAAAGGAATGTAACAAAATGCACCACCTAACAGCATAAAATTCATAATGTCTGGCATTCAATGAATGAGTGTATGAACCTAGGGTTAACCTAGCTCTTTTTCTTACCTGAATTGACTGGGATGCCATTGTGGGCCTTGCTTAGCTAATTGGATCATTCCCTGTTTGTTTGTTTTATCCCTCTAGGGCTCAGTTTTCACCCCAAAAGACCCTGGATCCTGACCAGTTTACACAATGGGGTCATCCAGTTATGGGACTATCGGATGTGTACCCTTATTGACAAGTTTGATGAACATGATGGTAAGATAACAGTTTCTAGGAGGAAATTAAAGAGATCTAAGTATTTATTGTCTTCTGGAGAAATTTAAGCTTTCTTTAGGATTAGAGAATATGAAAGGACTGGATCCTGAATAAGAATCACCTTAGAGATTAGGAAGCATAGCTCTCTTTAACATGTGTCGCCTGCTTTCTTTCCCAGGGCCAGTACGAGGCATTGACTTCCATAAGCAACAGCCATTGTTTGTTTCTGGAGGAGATGACTATAAGATTAAGGTACAGAGGGTCTGTTACGATTGGGAATAAAGGATAGGATTTGGGGTTTGGAATGGGAAAGCTGTGGAAGGGATGGAAAACAGGGCATCATGTTCATACAGAGCTCAGGCTTCTCGTGTTATTGGGACACTAATCCAGCAAACGTTTATTGAGTACTTACTGTGTACCAGACACTTTTATTTTTTTGGGAATTCAAAAATAAACGAGAAATAATCTCTGTTCCCAAGGAGCTTTTATTCTAATGGAGGAGATAAACATACACCCCAAATAATAGCATGTACGGCTTGCTGAGTGATACAGTAGGGAGATAACCAAAGTGAAATCGAGAAGGACAGTCCAGGTCAAAGCCGCAAAGGCATGACACAGCTGGATACATCTGAGACATGTAATTGGTTTTGTGTGAATAAGCCCTGGAGAAGAGTTGAGAGAAGGCCAGAAGATGAGAGGGGCTGGATCGTGGAGGACTTATTTGCGGTGCCTAGAAGTTTGGATGTCATCATATAGATAATAAGGAGCCATTACAGGGGTTTAAATAGAGAAGGGACATCAGATTCACTTTTTTTTTTTTTTTTTTAAAGAGTACTTGGGTGGTGGCGTAGAGAAAGGATTGAGCAAAGCAGGCAAACCTGGTTGTAGAGACGCCAGTTAGGAGACTGTACAGAGATGGAATTGAGAGCTTAAGGACAGGCATCAGTGAGTCTGCTGGAGGGATGGTAAGGGGAAACATGAGATGACATTTATCACAGGCTCTGGCCTAGGTCCCTGGGTGCCATTCACGAGGAAAGGCAAAACGAGGAGGTGCAGTTTTCTGGAGTGTTGGGGGAGGGTGATGTCTTGGTCTGTTGGGGCTACTCTAACAAGATACCACAGCCTGGGTGGCTTATGAGCAACGGAAACTCACTTCTCAGAGTTTCGGAGGCTATAAGCCTGAGATTAGGGGACCAGCACAGTCAGCTTCTGGTGAGGTTCCTCTTCTAGGCTGCAGACGGCTGCCTTCTCTCTGTGCGTCACATGGTGGAGGAGTGAGGGATCTCTACAGACTCATTTTTTAAATTTTATTTATTTATTTGACAGAGAGAGATCATAAGTAGGCAGAGAGGCAGGCAGAGAGAGGGGGAAGCAGGCTCCCCGCTGAGCAGAGAGCCGGACCCTGAGATCATGACCTGAGCCGAAGGCAGAGGCTTTAACCCACTGAACCACCCAGACGCCCCTGCAGAGTCTCTCTTATAAGGGACCTGATCCCGCTCAGGGGGGCTCCACCCTCATGACCTAAGGGACCCAGCCTCCTAATCCCTTCACATCACGCATTAGGATTTCAATGCGTGAATGTGGGGGCTGGCACAAACATTCAGTCCATAGCAGATGGGTGATGAATACCGACTCGACACTGATGAGTTTGAGGTACCTAAGGGGCAGTCTGTGGAGACGTGTCTACACTGGAGTGGTATTTGGGAGTCGGCCTCATGAAGGAGAAAACCGAAGTGGAGGTGGTAGAAGGTGTCCCCCCTAGGGGGGATTATGTTGAATGAGAAGAGAAGCTGTCATTGAAGAGCTAGAAGTAGAGTTACTATAGGAAGGAAGGATTTTAGAGCTTGGAGATGAACCAAGGGGAGGAAGCAGAAGCTTATTGGAGGCCAAGGAAGGAGAGAATTTGGGGAAGAAGAAAGTGGTCGGAATAATAAGGACCGAGTAGCCTTTGGATTGCTTGAAGAGGAGGACATTAGTGATGCCAGCGCCTTAATGGAAGGGGGGGAAGCAGAGTCTAGGCACCTCTTAGAAGAAGCTTGACTGAGGGGCACCTGGTGGCTCGGTGGGTTAAAGCCTCTGCCTTGGGCTCAGGTCATGGTCTCAAGGTCCTGGGATCGGGCCCTGCATCGGGCTCTCTGCTCAGCGGGGAGCCTGCTGCCCCCCGTCTCTCTGCCTGCTTGTGATCTCTCTCTCTGTGTCAAATAAATAAAATCTTAAAAAAAAAAAAAAAAAAAAAGCTTGACTGATCAAGGCAAAGCTAGAGCCAGAGCCTTTGAACCTGTAAAAGAAAAAAATTAAAATTTTCTCTTTATTCCCGTAAGTTTGCATTAAGCATGTGTATCCAATCAAACCAGTGAAATTTATTTCATAAAAAAGATAATTTTTTCAGAAGCTCGCTCAGAAGGTTATGTTACGGACTGCCCCGTGTAACTTAGATGACAGGCGTGATGGCTGCCCACAGGGAAGAGAGGCCTTAGAATTATAGGAAGGACAGTTCTTTCTCTGTTTTAGATTTCACACCATATTCTGGTGCGAAGAAGCTTAATCCACTTGATAGACTTCAAAAGCTCCTAGGGAATTCACTTTATTATAATATTTTTAGTAAAATATTTATTATATTATTATTTAGTATAATATTTAATATGTAATTATAGCATAAAATATTTAGCATAATACTTTAGTAAAATATCTGTCATTTATATTGATGATCATTGACTATCGAGAATGGTTAACTTGGGTTCCTTATAACCTGTTTAAGAAAGGAAAGACTGGGTGACCTTTAAGAAAAAAGATTTTTTCCCCAAATCATTCATGTGTTTTAAAAAGGTTTATTTTCCATTTATATGAAATGTCCAGATAGCCGAATCAGTAGAGACAAACAGCAGATGGTTGTCTGAGGTTAGAGGGGTGGGAAGGAAATGGGGAGTCACAGCTATTGGGTGTAGTTTTGACGGGGGTGATACAGTGTTCTAAAATTGGCAGTGATGACGATTGCACAGCTTTGAATGTACTAAAAACATTGAATTCTGTGTTTTTTAGTGGGTACATTTTTGGGAGATTTGAATTATATTTAGTAAAGCCTTTAAATAAAGGAATTAGCTCACTGGTGGGGTGTGCAGTGTTATCACAGGAAGGCACAGATGGCCAAAGTCTAGACCCTGTAGGTCTTTAAGGATTCACAGTTCTGGAGTTTGCCAGAGGACTATAAGGGAGTCAAGATAGTTTGAAGCTGGAAATGTGGTCATTTAAAACACTGAACTCTGTAAGGGGGAAAAAGGTTAAAGAATGGTATTTATGGTACGATCTAATTTTTGTGTGACACTCAAACTCCATTGTGTACATGTATTTTATTTACAGATAATTCAACAGCTGTTTCCCTTTGATGTTTCGTGTTGTTTACCCTCTCTCATTTCTGCACATACGGGTTGAGCGCCTCCTAAGTGTTGGCGGCTGTGTTAGGTGCCAGGGGTATAGTGCTGGGCATGGTGGACAAGGACCCTGCCTTTACCGAGCTTGCTTTCTTGTTTGGACAATCGTACTTTCAGGTTGTTTGAATTTGTTGCAGGAAATGGTATTACCTTTTGTAATTCACAAATGAAAATGAAAAATTTTTTTAAGTAAAAAAGGAATAGTAACTAGATGGCTTGGGGTAGATTGTAAAATCTAGAAAATAAAAAATTTTCAATGTTAACATGCTTTAAAAAAGCCACTGACCTCATAATTTTGCACTTTATTCTGAGGTTTTCCGGATGGGAGTGTGTGCTTACATTTCTGGTCCTGGTTTAGTGACCTTCTTAGTTATGTTCACTGATAGCTGGTACTTTGGTAGTTATCTCAACTTTTATGTCTGAATATGTTTTTCTACTTGGCTCACCCTAACTGGGCAGTGTAGTATTTTCCATAGTGATGAATTAAAGTCTTTCTGCCGAGTGCAGACCGTGAATGTATGGGCATCATTTGCCAGCAGGTTAGGGGTCTAAGAGAAGATGATGCCATATGTTATATTATTGTTTCCTTTTGAGTCACGGTATCTGTCCTGCTTTTTTTTTATCCTGAGTTAAGGTAGTAGGTAACGCACTAGGGGGTCAGTGTTCAAGCTAAGAATACGATTATGCAGTAGAAAGGAGAGTTAAGCCCCAGATAGATCTCTTGTCTTGTGTTATTAAATAGAGATGGTTTCTCCCCAAAGAAAGGAAAAACCTGTCCGCACTTGTCCCTCGCCTTGCCTTTTTCCCTTTCCATGTGTTTAGCTGACCTACATTTTCATCTTTCATCTTTTTACCTCCAACCTTAAACAGGTCTTAAACAAGACTTCCTGTCAAGGTTCCTACTTATTTAGAAATGCCAAAATATAAACCGAATGTATTCATTGAGAAACCTGAACCTCTTTGAGGCTCAAGACCCTTATGTCCCATTGCTGAGTTGGATTTCTCTTTGCAGGTGTGGAACTACAAGCTTCGGCGCTGTCTCTTCACGTTGCTCGGGCATTTAGACTACATTCGTACCACATTTTTCCATCACGTGAGTAGCCATGGTGGCTCTAGTTGTAGAGCATTCTTCAGTTTCTCTGTGGGAATCTTCTACTTGCTTCTCCGGAACTCATGTTTTGATAACAGAATTATTGGAGTTCTTGGAGTGGCTCTTCTAGAATCTATGTGGTGTTGACCTTTCTGCTCTGTTGTTGACCTTTAGTTTCCTTCTGCGGAAGGAAACACTTATTTAGGGTTATATTGAATTGGATTGAATTGGATTCAGTGGGCTGGATAAGGAAGGCATTGATTCCCTCTAGGGAAAAGCAGAGATTTGATTTCAAGTCTTGCTGAGCTGGTGAAGAAAAGTTTGCAGACTAATCCCATGTGGGGTGTTTTTAAGTAGGTGTGTCTGGAGGGTGGTCAAGGTTAGATGCTGTTTTGATGAGCTAATAAGTGCTTTGAACCAATCATACCGTTTCAGTCTTAGGATTTTAGGGTATAGTAGAGGCTGTTCTTTTAGCCAGGCTTTCTACCTTCTTTGATGTGTCAGGTATCCTAGAAGATAGAGTTAAATGTAGATTAGAGACTCCCAGCCTCTTAACCAGTCTCAGTGTGGCTGGGTCTTTCTATAATTCTATGCTATTAGATTTAATTTGTACTGCTTCTTGACTAAATCGCCTTTTTTTTTTTAAAGATTTTATTTATTTGACAGAGAGAGAGAGAGAGATCACAAGTAGACAGAGAGGCAGGCAGAGAGAGAAGGGAAAGCAGGCTCCCCGCTGAGCAGAGAGCCCGATGTGGGGCTTGATCCCAGGACCCTGAGATCATGACCTGAGCCAAAGGCAGAGGCTTTAACCCACTGAGCCACCTAGGAGCCCCTTGACTAAATCTCTTGAATTAAGTTAGAATATAATAAAATAAGAATTTCTTGGCTAAGAGGCGCCTGGATGGCTCAGTACTCTGAAAACGATAAAACATTGATGAAAGAAATTGGAGATGAGACAAAGAAATGGAAAGACATTCCATGCTCATGGTTTGGAAGAACAAATACTGTTAAAATGTCTATACTCACCAAAGCAATCTACAGATTTAGTGCAATCCCTATCAAAATACCAATATCATTTTTCATAGAACTAGAACAAGCAATCCTAAAATTTGTATGGAACTACAAAAGACCACCGAATAGCCAAAGCAGTCTTGAAAAAGACTGGAGGTATCACAATTTCAGACTTTAAGTTATATTACAGAGCAATAGTAGTTAACAGTGTGGTACTGGCATAAAAATAGACACATAGATCTTTGGAACAGCATAGAGAGCCCAGAAGTAAACCCACAATTATATGATCAATTAATCTTGGACAAAGGAGGAATAAATATGCAGTGGGACAGATTCTTCAAGAAATGGTGTTGGAGAACCCGGACAACTACACGCAAAAGAATAAAACTGGACCACCTTCTTTCACCATACACAAAAATAAACTCAAAATGGATTAAAGACCTAAATGTGAGACCTGAAACCGTAAAAATTCCAGAGGAGTGTCTGGGTGGCTCATTCGGTTAAGTGGCTGAATCTTGATCTCAGCTCAGGTCTTGATCTCATGCTGGGCATGGAGCTTACTTTAAAAAAAAAAAAAAAAAAAGTGCTTGAAGAGAGCACAGGCTGTAATTTCTTTGACATTGGCCGTAGCAAAATTTTTCAAGATAATGTCTCCTGAGGCAAGGGAAATAAAAGCAAAAATAAACTGTTGGGATTACATCAAAATGAAAGGCTTTTGTATAGCAAAGGAAACAGTCAACAAGACTAAAAAGCAGCCTGTGGAATGGGAGAAGATATTGTAAATGACATATCCGATAAAAGTTTAGTATCCCAAATATATAAAGAACTTAAAAAACTTAATACCCAGGGGTGCCTGGTGGCTCAGTCGGTTGAGCATCTGGCACTTGATCTCAACTCAGGTCTTGATCTCAGGGTTGTGAGTTCAAGCCCCATGTTGAGCTCCATGCTAGTGGTGGAGCCTACTTAAAAACAACAAACTTAACACCCAAAACCAAATAATTCAATTTAAAAATGGGCAGAAGACATGAACAGACATTTCGGCAAAGATACGCAGATGGCCAGCAGACACCTGAAAAGATGTTCAGCATCACTCACCACCAAGGAGATACAAATCATCACTCACCATCAAGGAGATGGCAGTGAGCTATCACCTCACACCTGCCAGAATGGCTGAATCTACAACACAAGAAACCACAAGTGTTGGCAAGGATGGAGAAAGGGGAACTCTCACGCACTGTTGGTGGGAATGCAAACTGGTACAGCCACTCTGGAAAATAATACGGAGGTTCCTCAAAAAAATAAAAATAGAGCTACCTTATGATCCAGTAATCACACTACTGGGTATTTTCCCCCAAAATACAAAAACAGTAATTCAGATGGATACATGCATCCCTGTGTTTATTGCCACATTAATTACAATAGCCAAACTATGGAAGCAACCTACGTGTCCACTGATAGATGAGTGGATAGAGAAGTGTGTGGAATATTCAGTGGGATTTTTTTTGGAATATTCAGTGTTAAGAATAAAATCTTGACATTTACAGTGACACGGATGGACCTAGAGAGTATAATACTAAGCAGAATAAGTCAGAGAAAGACAAATACTAGATGATCTCGCTCATGTGGAATTTAAGAAATACAACAAATGAGTGAAGGAAAAAGAAAGACAAATCAAGAAACAGATTCTTTAACTATAGAGAACAAGCCAATGGTTACCAGAGGGGAGGCGGGTGGGGGGTTAGGGGAAATAGGGGATGGGGATCAAAGAGTATACTTACGATGAAAAACAAAATTCTCAGATGGTGCAGACCTTGCTCTGAGCCCGTGGCTGGTGTTGACGAGGCCGTCCTGCTGGCGCTTAATCCTGGAGAAGCCAAGTGTGCTTTCTGCTTGATGCCCAAAACTTCTCTTGATGCACAAAACAAAATGGAGGAAACACATTTTATTAAGGCTGTTCTCCAAGTCCTTTCATCCTAAATTTTTACCTCTGGCCCTACTGGGACTTAGAGGAAATCAGGGGCAGTGTAAGACCCTGTGGCGTTTGCTTTTATTTTAAGTCTAGAATGATGGGAGGAGGAGGTGGCCAACGTGAGTGGAATACTTGCTGAGTTGCCAGAATGGTGTTAGGTCCCTCCTCCATGGTTCTCAGCCTTGGGGGATTTGCCCCCAGAGGACGAGGTAGTGTCCGGACACGCTTTTGTTGTCACGGCTTAGGGCATGAGGGTGCCGACATCTGACACACAGAATCCAGGTGTGCTGCCGGACATCCTTCCATGGACAGGACGGCCCCCTTTAAAGTATCATTCGACTCAGAACGTCAATAATAACCCCATTTTATGGATGGAAAAATCTGGGTTTCAGTGATGTTAAGTAATTAATAGAAATATATATGTAATCAATTAAAAAAAAACATTTGAGAATGAGAACCACTTGATGAGATGATCTGTGAAGCAAATTGTTTGTCCTTGGGGCCAGGGATGTGCCAAAGACCTGCCTAGAACAAGTTGCCATCCAGTTGGAAAGTTAGAAAAACTTGTATTTTTTTTTTTTTTTTTTTTTTGCTCAATAAGTATATGTGTGCCTTGTGCTTAAAGTTCTGTGCTAAGCACTGAAGATACTACTGTGAATAAGAAATACCTTCTTTTCTCAATAAACTTATAGACTCTAAAAGAGCTAAATTGTTTTTCCATGTTATTTTTTGCTTTGATTCCTGAGACGGGAATTTTTCAGACTGGATATAAAACAGTGTCTTATCCTAGAGTGAAAGAGAAGATCCTTTCATAGGATCTTAATTGACGGGACTCGCTGTATATTAATAGAAATACACGCGGGCACACACAGTCACATAAAAATAAGTACGATATATATTCTTTGCCTCTCAGAATCCTTCGTGCCTTTGTCTGGGTTCCATTCTGAATTCTCCAGGTGAAAGTATTAGTGTGGAAAAAGCTGGTAGGAGGGTGGGGAGGAGACAAGCTGTGGTCCCTTTGCTAGCACAGCTGAGACGCCCGGCAGTGGGGGGTTTCCTCCAAAGAGAGGGATGGTTACAGAGCCTGAAAAAGCACATTTGTTTAGTGTTGAACCCTTTGTCTGGATTGTCTTTCAGGAATACCCCTGGATTCTGAGTGCCTCAGATGACCAGACCATCCGAGTGTGGAACTGGCAGTCTAGAACCTGTGTTTGGTAAAGCAGGAGACACAGCTGAGAGGGGCTTCGTTCTGCCTAGTGTTTGCATGACGGGCTTCCCTTCAGAGCAATCCTCCCCCTTCCCTAGTGGGCCCTGCCTGCTGGTTAATTACTGACTGTATTTCTGAGGTGCTTTTCCATACAAAATGGTATAGAGCCAGTCTTGTTAGTAATGCATCGATCTGGATTTTCTGATCATTTCTTGCCAGGGAAGGGAGGTCATATCACTAGACTTTTAGGATAAGACTTTTTTTTTTTTTTTTTATGTATTAGAGAACATAAGCAGGGAGAGAGGCAGGCAGAGGCAGAGGGTGAAGCAGACTCCCCGCCAAGCAAGAAGCCCGATGTGGGACTCGATCCCAGGACCCTGGGATCATGACCTGAGCTGAAGGCAGCTGCTTAACCAACTGAACCACCCAGGCACCCCTAGGATAAGACTTTAAGCTGGTCTTCAGTTCTGTTCCCATGAAACCTGAGTTAAGGTCCAGACCTTCATCCTGCTTTGTGTTTAGGTCTTGAGCTTTCCAGGACAATGTAAGGACCATTGAAAATGATGCCATTTAAGAGGGATTATCCCACCAAAACCTACCTGGTAGTTTCCAGTATAAATTACTAACTCCCATTTATTTTGATATATGAACTTTTTTTTTTTTTTAATATTTATTTATTTGACAGACATAGCGAGAGAGGGAACACAAGCAGGGGGAGTGGGATAGGGAGAGGCAGGCTCCCTGCAGAGCAGGGAGCCTGATGTGGGGCTTGATCCCAGGACCCCAGGATCATGACCTGAGCCAAAGGCAGATGCCTGATGACAGTCACCCGGGTGCCCCTGAACATTTTTAATATGAGAGGAGAGCGGTGCAATCTCACGTCTCTTGCAATTAGTAATATTTAAATGCTAAAACACCAGAGGGATGAAGGGGACTATTGTTAAAAGAGCTGACCTTGTTTATTGTTACCAGTTCAGAATTGTTAGGGTGACTTGCCTTTGCTTCCAAAAAGCATACTTGGGTCTGTTACCTGTTAAATACGGAGAGTGATATTTAGCGTGTAGGAGTCTGCTCAGAGTCCCGCCTCTAATTTGGTATTATCTTTCTTTTTTCTTCTTGCAGTGTGCTAACGGGACACAACCATTATGTAATGTGTGCTCAGTTTCACCCCTCAGAAGACCTGGTTGTGTCAGCCAGCCTGGACCAGACTGTGCGTGTTTGGGATATTTCTGGTGAGCTGCCCAAGTTCAGGGGACAGCCTCGTCATGTCTGGCGCAAAACTGCAATTGCTTTTAAAATAGTGAGGGTAGTTGGGTTAGAACAGGAAAAGTTAGAACATTCTGTTCTCGTGAAATAGCGTCTCTGCTTATGAGCATATCAAATCTGCTTTTGATGGTTCTTCGTGTTAGCGGATTCTTGAGAAAAGTGGCTGCTCTGGAAAGTGTATTTAACTTGAAGGAGATTTCACTTTGTAGGTAAAAGAGTTTGTGGTTAAAATCTAGATATTGGCATATAGTATTATACATAGAATCTATATACTGGGGAGTATTTGATTAAGAATCATGTCTTCCAGTAAAATAAAACAAGAAATAACATCTTCTACCAAAATGAACTTTGAGAATAGATTAATACAAGGAAATAGGACTCTGGAATCCTGTGGCCTCATTTAGAAATAGGAAAATCTTTCCATTTCTTCTAATGTGGGGAAGGTGGGATTTTTATGTCCAGAAAACCTTTCAATGGGTGGACTTCCAGAAATTAAAATAGTTTATAGATTTTGAATAGTTAGGATAGTCCCTCCTTTCACAGTTTATGTATCTTTATTTGGGAGTAAGGCTTTAAATGTTTGGCACTCTGTTGAGGAAATGTGAGTGGAAATGCCAAGCCAAGAGTGTAAACGCAGGGAAAGGCCGGCCCCTGTGAGGTGGGTAGGCCGGTAGGCCAGCAGGCTGGCCGGCTGCAAGTGCTTCATGGACGGTTGGAATATGGAAAAGGAACTCCAAGTGCTGTGGTTCTCTGCCCAGGAAAATATACTTACCACTTGCTGAATTGTCTCTCTTGTTGCCTTCAGAATTCTTAGAGATTAGGGTTCTGCGGAAGGTCTGTGGCTAGACTGCAAAACGCTTGTTTCCTTCTGTGAAAGGAAGGCCCCTCAGGGGTCCTTGGCCTGATTCTTTCTTGTGGTAAAGATGTCACCCAGCTGAATTGGTGTGGCCCAGGCAGTAGTTTTTCTCAGCTCCCTGCGACATGGTGGGCTGGAGCACCACGGTACTCGCTCTTCTTACACGCCACTGATGAACAACAAGTCAGAAATTTGGGTATCCGGGAGCAACCAATGTTGCCATGGCAGTTGGGTAAGATTCATGCAGCGTAGAAAGCAGCCAGGGGAGGACGAGGGCAGTGGGAGAACAGAACCTTTGGGTTCTTTTTTTTTTTTTTTAACTTTTTGACTTTCTGATGTATACATATTTTGGTGTGGCAGAGATCTGAAGAGCTGAAAACTGATTTAGGGGACACAGATGCTCTTACCTATCCCTCCGGCCCCCTTCCCTTCCCAACCATGGGAAGGTTTTGTGACAGAAACTTGGCCTGTGTTATGTATTGTCTCAAACTCAGGGATGGCAGTCTGAGTCCTGTGTCATGGCGAGCCATTACGATGACACCCATCCTAGAATTTCTGGAATCTTCTGCAGTTTTCAGAGGGTCAGGATTAGAAGGGAAGGGCATCCATAAGACTGTGTTGGAGATAGGCAAGTTGTACTCTTCCGCTAGGGCTTTTGCCATTGCAGTTTTTCGTCAGACTGATGAGGCCTTTTGAAGTACACCCAGATGTGACCAGCCTTGCCGAGAGGGGTTAAGCACAGGCGCCATGAGCCTGTGCTCTCTCCTCACCGCTTGTGCCGGGGAGCTCCTTATTTACTCTCTCAGTAACCTAGCTGTGGCTGTCCGTGGTTTTCACTGTGCACACATTCAGAGCCTGCTCTCTGTCTCTGGATATAGGAGCCCGCTGGGCTTGGATCCGGCTCATGCGGTTCCTGCTGATCAGCTTCCAATACTTAGAACAGCGTTTCCCAGCCCGAGCTCTGTGACAAGACTGAGCACCACTCAGATACTTGGAGTGACTATTTTCTCCCTTCTTATGAGAATGGTATATAGTTAATGCTACTGTAGATCATAAAGAAGTCAATTTCTCACATGCATAAAGGGATGCTTTGGCCATTAGGGCTTAATTCTGAGAAGGGCCTCTTACTGCCCGACTCAGAGTGCTGGTCACGCCCCCTGATGCTAGCACAGCAGGTGCCTGTGGCCTGGTGTAGTGATTGGGGCAGTTCGGTGGATGGATTCTCACTGACAACCTGAAATGCCCAAGGCAAGAAATCCTTGTCTTCACTTTTGTAGGTTGAAGATCATTTTTGCGACAGAATTAAGGACTTTAAACCCGAGAAGAGAGAGAGAGAGAGAGTTTGACCCCATTGGGGTTTCTATTTGCTCTTGAATGTGTGCAGTGCATGGGTCACTATCTAATAATACTGCGATCACTGTCCTTGTTTAGCATATGTGATACCGAGAATTTCATGCTGACTTGCTCTACTAATGTGAATGTTCTCTTTCCTGTTTCTAAGTGTTTTTCTCCACTTGCAACTCTCTTGACTTCCAGTAACCCCTTAACCAGAGTGAAAGGAGATGCTTTGGTCTTTAACCAAATGGAGCTTTGAATTAGACTTTTACATGTATTCTTTCCTTTTCTGGAGATCAGCATACTCTCTTTAGCAGGGTTATTTTTGCCTGGGTTCAAGCAAGTAAGTCTGAACACCGGAAGAAGAATAAGCTCTTAGGTCTGTCAGGGATCAGAGGTGGTGATTCCGAGAGAGGAAAGTTAGTTCTGAGTCAGAGAATGAATACCTCACACTTAAAGGGCTGCTGAAAACTCTAATTGTTTGGATTGTCTACCTCTCTGAGCTCAATATACAATAAGAAAACAGAGATATTTAAAGGAAAACCTGTCTTCTTGTTATCTGTCCCATGAGAATTGTGCCCCACGGGGCTTACTTAACCTGAATCTTTTCCGTTAGCGTGGCAAAGTATGTTTAAAAAGAAGATATTTACAATCTAGATACAGAAGATAGTTTGTTTTTTTTTTTTTAGCTTGATCTTCCAAGTAAACTGACAGTTAAATTATCTTAATGTGCTTATACCTTTGCATGTCGAGCCCATGTAATTCAGGCTTAATCTTTGAAATGACAACTAAAAAAGCATTAATTTGCTGCCAATTCCTGTCTTTATTCCTCTCTTTTTACTACTCCCCCTGGCCCCCATTGGGAAGCAGGCGTCAAACTGGTCCAGTCTGAGAGTGAACTCCCTTCCCTCTGGATTTGAGTAGCTGCTGTAGAAATTTTCCATCTGTCGTTCAGTCGTAGTGAGTGGTTTGTCAAACGCTTAGATATTTCTTCTCTAAGTATCTTTTCACCGCCTGTCACTAGTCATCTGTCTGTCTCTGCTCTTCCTCCTGCCCTGTGTCATGACAGCAAGTGCAGCAAAGGCTTGCATTCTGTCATACGGCTTTTCCTTTTAATGTGTTTGTTGAAGCTTATTGGAGGTGAAGTTTCTCACAGCTGTCTGTCTCCATGTCTCCCTTTGAATCTGTTTCATACACCAGACTCATTAGAAGAAGTTGACAGATCCCATTAAAGAGACAAGTGAAGTAAGTGAGAAGAGACATCCCTTTGATAGTGTTTTTATGAAGCCTTGGAGAGTGCATTTTTGTTAAAACATTGGCTTTATTTCTCTTATTATTGACTTAAATGCTCGTCTTGGACGGGGGACGAGGTGATTTATGCCATCGGACCCTCTTAGCGCTTGCCTCCCCAGAGCTGATGTTTACGTGCCACTGGAAGAGAAGAGATTACATTAATATTATGACTTTATAACAACAAAGATAAATACAATCATTAAACTTAAATGTTTATATTTTCCTCTAGAGGCCAACATTTAGGCTTAAAGTGACTTAGGTTTTATTTTCAGTGATGGGTTTTATTTTCCCCTTAATTATGGATACGTGTTTTTTTATTTGACTAGTGCCAGTAGTTTGAATGTCCGCTTTCCCCCACAAATACTTCAAGAGATAGAATTTTGGTGCCAACTCTGTTTTCTTATTTAACTATAATTACACCTGCTTGCCTGTCTCAAAGATTATTATCAGGATCAAATTACAGAACATCTGCTAGCCAGTGCTTTGAAAATCACAAAAATGCTTTTCAAATGTAAAGTAGTTGTTAGCATAGTTTTGGTTGTGTAGCACAGATAGTCTTTAAAGATAGGTGTAGGTGAGCCCTGAGTTTGGGTCCCATGCGAATAAGACTCTTCTTACCCTAGTGTCTTTTTTCTGTTTTCAAATTATGGGCAATTCCTCCCAGTAAAACTAGCCTCCAGGAGGTTTAATGGCAAAACACACATACTCAGATCTGTATCCAGCCTTTTTAAAAGTAAGAGCATAAAAGGACGTGACAGTTTTATTTTTATTATTTATTTATTTTGACCCTAACTGGGTTTTATTAGTCATGATCTAAAGGCAAGAAATTACATTGATCTGGCAATCTTTTTGTTGGGAGTACATGATAAAGTTCTGTTGTGCATAAGGACATGACGGTTGAAATTATTTCAGTCCCTGTGCAAGAGTCACATGGAAGAGTACACTTTGTGCATAGTTGTACTTTTATGCTCTCTTCCACCAACTGTTTGGTATTTGATACTCCTCGTTTCTTTAGCGGCTCTGGAACGGCCCTGCCGAGTTGCTGATGAGTCTCCCTTTTGAGAAACGCAGAGCTGTGGCTTCCCCAAATGGCTTTTCTCCCAAGAGTTTTCGAGATGATGGAAGAAAAGTTGCTGTAGTTGTCAAAAAGTCAAAAGTGGAAAAGGGAGGTTTACCCCTTCGGGCCACATTTCAAGAACAAGACTAGAAATGATCTCGGGTAGACAGCTCTTGGGGCGAGGCTCGCTGAGGAGGTTAGCTGGCCGGAAGCCTGGATTGCCGTCCTCGTCCTCGTCCTTGGGGAGGAGATCCCAGTAGCAGGGCTGGTAAGTGTTCAGGGAGGAAAAGAGAGGCTCATCAAAGTGCATCAGCATCTTGAACATTTTTAGAGAGAGAGAGAGGAGCTCTGGACTTCTTACTTCAGTCTCTCTAGATTTCTTTTTCCCTTCTTTGTCTTTAACGTTAGTCTCTCCCTGCATCTTCCTGTGCCTCTGTTACTGGGCTCTTTTTGGTAACATTATTTTGTGTCTTCCATCCCACTCCTCCTCCCTTCAAAGGTCTAAGGAAAAAAAACTTGTCCCCGGGTGCAGTGGAGTCCGATGTGCGAGGGATAACAGGGGTGGATCTGTTCGGGACGACCGACGCGGTGGTGAAGCACGTCCTAGAGGTACCGTCGGCTCGCGGGGGGGCTCTTGTCGGGGGTTGGGGACAGCTCGCCGCTCCGTTCCTTCTGGCAGCAGAGGTCTGTGCGGTGCCGGCGGAGTGTCGGGCATTGTGTGCAGGAGACGGACTGGTCCCTGAGCCGGGAGAGATGAAGCCTCTGTACTACGTGAGGCAGAGTCATGTCTCCTAAGCCCGGCGGGGAGGGAGGGAGAAAGCTGGCCTGGGCTCGGGTGCCGTCCCGAGGCAGAGACGGTCCGCACGCCTCTTGTGAGAGCTGGGAGGGGGGTTGGGGTCGTGACGTAGCCGGACTTACTAAGGGCCAGCCGTGGGTAATTCGTGTGCATGGTGAGAAAACAGAAAAGCGTTGGAGGAAGAAACTAGATTTTTAAAAATATCTAATTTAATCCTCGCAGCTATCCTCTGAGGCAGGTATCGGTAACTTCATTGTACAGATGAAAAGAATTGAGACTTAGAGAAATTGAGCAGTTTACCAAAATCCACATGTATCTAGTAAATGGAAGAACTAGGATTTGAACTTGGATCGGACTCCAAAACCCAGGGGATTTGCGCCGCAGCGTGAAGTCCCTCTGAAACTCTGCGGATTGGAAATGACCTGATCCGTGATCCCATTGCAGTACTGAGTACAGCTGTATAAATAAAGGACAAGGTGTCTTAAAATTTAGCAGCTCTTAAACTTTGTGATCTGAGACTCTGTGTATACCCTTCAGACTTACTGAGGACCCCAAAGAGTTCTTGTTTATATCTTTTAGTTCATATCTTAGAATAGCATAGTCTCTTGAATCTTCACAGGAAGAATCAGAGACCTTTTTGATAACCATTTCTGATAACCGCATGGCCCTTCAGTTTCTTTCAGTAATAGTTTCAAAGCCATTGTAGAAGAGCCACTTCTCTTATTCCACAGGGTCATGACCGTGGAGTAAACTGGGCTGCCTTCCACCCTACCATGCCCCTTATCGTATCTGGGGCAGACGACCGGCAAGTGAAGATCTGGCGCATGAACGGTGAGTAGACCAGTGACAGTATCACTGGGTCTAAAAAATGGACTGCTGGCCAAAAAGTTGAAGTAATCCAGGTCTTCTGGACTTAGTGACCCATTTTCCTACCTTGGGTTCTTATGCTAATCCTAGGAGCATAAAAATTGCCCCGTTCTCCTCTTTTCCTGTTTTTGAGGCATCCTTTTTTTTTTTTTTTTTTTTTAAGATTGTATTTATTTGAGAGAGAGACAGATACAGTGAGAGAGGGAACACAAGCAGGGGGAGTGGGAGAGGGAGAAGCAGGCCCCCGATGTGGGGAGCCCGATGTGGGGCTCAATCCTAGGACCCTGGGATCAGGATCTGAGCCAAAGGCAGACACTTAATGACTAAGCCACCCAGGCGCCCCATGATTTTGAGGATTCTAGACACAGTTAAGAGTAAACATTCATTCAAAAGATATGTGTTGAGTACCTGCTTTGTACTAATCATTGTTCGAGGCTCTGGAGATACAATGGTGACTGAAACAGATGGAGCCTACACTTACTCCATCATGAGAGCGAGTGACAAATAAAACAGGATAAGAGGATAAAGAATGACGGAGAAGACGGGCTGTCCTTGTTAGTCGGGCCCAAATGCAAGAAGAAACACGTAGAGATTCAGAGGCTTAAATGAAAAAATTGCCCTGTTAGAAGTTGCTTGTGTAGCATTTTGGAGTCGCACCTAGCATTTGGTTAGAGAAGTCATCATTTTAAGTCCTGAACTTGTGGAGAGTTGTGCTCTAATTCCTTCTGGTCCTTCAGAGTCAAAGGCATGGGAGGTCGACACCTGCCGCGGTCATTACAACAATGTGTCCTGTGCCGTCTTTCACCCTCGCCAAGAGCTGATCCTCAGCAATTCTGAGGACAAGAGTATCCGAGTCTGGGATATGTCCAAGCGGTAAGGGGTTATGACCATGTGTGACCCAAGTCAGGGGAAAGCCCCTCTAGCCTCTCGTTCTCTCCCAAAAGCTAGATTAGACTGCGTCTGTGTGTCTCTCCGTCTTCAGCACATGGAGAAGTCCGATCTGATGTTATCAAAGGGCCTAGAGATCAGCCAGCACTTACAGGTCTCCTGTCAAATACAACTTCCACGTGCATTCGTGTTCTCCTCCACATTAAGCATGTTCTTCAGCAATTAGAGAAATAAGAAATACGGAATGAAGGTCGTGTCATAGGAAATCATGGTAGATAAGGGGAAATTGAAATACCAAATTATTAGGATTAGTGAGGCTTTCCTCTTTCTCTTAGTAGAATCTGTCAAGACTCCCTTTACTTAGTATGTGCAGTTTGCCGTCCCTGATTTAATCTTTAATCAGTGTGCTGGCTTACACTCAGTGCTCAGTGCTCTTGTATCGTGTGCATGGTGAGAAGACATTATATATTCAGTGACAGGCTGAAGATTACTCAAAAATTAATATTTTCCTTTGTGCCTCTTTCACTTTCCTAGGACTGGGGTTCAGACCTTCCGCAGGGACCACGATCGTTTCTGGGTCCTAGCTGCACACCCCAATCTGAACCTCTTTGCAGCAGGTAAGGACCATTTCTTCTCTTTTTCTCTTTCTTTAAGTTCCAGGTCTGTAAGACATGAGGGCGATTCTCCATCAGCTTTCTCTCCGGTCGATGCATGTCAGGATGGTGGGGAGACGTGGGGCTCTCAGAGCTCTGTGGTTGAAGCTTCTCCCCTTTGCTCTCCCTTACCTTCCTGGAGAACCATTTGTTCAGGGTTTCTCCTCCACCCAGATCCATTTGACAAGAAAGCCCCTTCTCTTTGATGAGTTAGGAAGCTAATGGTGGACACTCAGGGTTGTCAGACGGAGGAACTGAGGAGCTAGAAGCTGAGTTTCCATCATCCGTTTAGCAGATACGTGCTGCGTGCCAGGCCCTGGTCTGGGTGCTGCCGTGACCGCAGTGCCCCTGGCCCTGTGGAACTTTGATTTGTAGTGACGGGGAGAGAGACCGTAAAACAATAAGTATGTTAAACAACACGTGGGAGATGCTTTGAAGAAAAGCAGAAGGACAGGGCTTGGGGAGGGACGCGTGGGCATTGCTGCTTCGTGTTGGGTGTTGAGGACAGCGAGGGATGGCGCACAGGCTGACGGTGCTGTGAGGGCTCCTGGGCACACATTAGCGGCATCGGAGGTCAGGAGGGGCACAGCGAGTAGGGGCTGCGTCGTGCGAAGAGCAGCAGGCCCCGCTGTGCTCCACCTTGCAGGCCAGGGTTAGAGTCCAGACTTTTTTTTTAAGATTTTATTTATTTATTTGACACAGAGAGACAATGAGAGAGGGAACACAAGCAGAGGGTGTTGGAGAGAGAGAAGCAGGCTTCCCACGAGCAGGGACCCCGGTGTGGGGCTCGATCCCAAGATCCTGAGATCACAACCCGAGCTGAAGGCAGATGCTTAACTGACTGAGCCACCCAGGCGCCCCAGAGTCCAGACTTTACACTGGGGTGGAGAGCCCCTGGGAGGTGCTGGGTAGGGAAGTGAATGATCTGGTTTATGTTTGGAGAGCTGACCAGGAGGACAAAGGTCGGAGGTTTCTCTGAGAAGCTGTTGATGCTAGTAGGGAAGAAAGCAAAACATTTTTTAAAACAATCGGAAAGGCTTTTTAAACTAGTGTCCCCGTTCAGCAAAACTTCTTATGTTCTTGCTGTATGCTAGGGACAGGGGAGGATGGAAATGATTGTAATTTCTCTCTTTAGGGAGCTCGTGGTGTAGTGGAGCTGGTGGAGTTAGACAGTCACAGTGCAGGGTGTTACGTGCTCTACTGGAGGTTTTAGCATAGTGGACATACTATATCCTGTTAGTTTCAGGTGAACATCATAGTGGTTTGGCATTTGTATGTATTACAAAGTAATCCTCGTGATTAAGTCTAGTTACCGTCTGTCACCACACAAAGTTATAGTATCATTGACTGTATTCCTTATGCTGTGCATGATAGCCCCATGACTTACTTTGTAACTCGGTATTTATACCTCTTAATTCCCTTTACCTATTTTGATCACTCTCCACCTCCAGCGCCTGGGAACTACCAGTTTGTTCTCTATATCTGTGGTCTGTTTCCATTGTGATGATGGTGGTGTTTTTTGTTTGCTTTGTTTTGTTTGTTAGATTCTACATATAAGTGAAATCTTAGGGTATTTGTCATTCTCTGACTTATTTCACTTGGCATAATTCCTCTTAAGTCCATTTATGTTGTTATAAATGGCAAGATTCCATTCTTTTTTAAGGCTGAGTGTGTGTGTGTGTGTGTAACACATCTTTACTCGTCAGTGAACATTTATGTTGCTTTCATATCTTGGCTACTGTAGATAATGTTGCAGTGAACGTGGAGGTGCACATATCTCTTAAAATTGATGTTTTCATTTTCTTCAGATAGATACCCAGTAGTGGAATTGCTGGATCATATGGTATTTCTGTTTTTAAGTTTTTGTGGAATCTAAATACTGTTTTTTATAGAGGCTGCAACCAATTTACATTCCCAGCAACAGTGCACAAGGGTTTTCTTTTGTCCACATCCTCACCAACACTCGTTATTTCTTGTCTGTTTGATACTAGCTACCCTGACAGCTGTGAGCTGATATCTCATTGTGGTTTTGATTTGCATTCCCCTGATGATCATTGGTGTTGAGCATCTTTTCATGTGTCTCTTGGCCATCGCTATGTCTTCTAGAAATGTCTATTCAAGTCCATTTTTTAATTGGGTTGTTGTGTGTGGTTTTCTTTTTTTATGTTGAGTTGTGTTTTTTAGATATTTTGGATATTAACCCCTTACTAGATAATCGATTTACAAGTATTTTCTCCCATTCAATGGGATGCCCTTTCATCCTTTTCATCTTATTGATGATTTCCCTTGCTGTGCTGAAGCCTTTTCATTTGATGGAATTCCATTTGTTTGTTTTAGGTATAATGGAACTTTGTACAAAGTATTAGGAGAACATAGAGGAGGGTGTGTCTAAATGTGATGGTGTGATATGGAGGACTAGGAAAGTATTCGCAGAAATTTATTTGAATAAAGGTTCTAAGAACTGTGAGAATTTAGACAAATTAAGGATGCACGTAGGTATCTTGGTTTTTAGCACGCATACGCAGCCCTCATCGTCGTGTACCTCCTGTTTGCAGCTTGCTTTCTTGCCTACAGCTAATTCTTTCCTCTTCTCCCTGTGCCCCAGGCCACGATGGTGGGATGATTGTGTTCAAACTGGAACGGGAACGGCCGGCCTATGCGGTCCACGGCAACATGCTGCATTATGTCAAGGACCGATTCTTGCGTCAGTTGGATTTCAACAGCTCCAAAGATGTAGCCGTGATGCAGTTGCGGAGGTAAATCCGACCTGTTCGCCCCGCAGGCCCTCTCCTCTGTCACCGGAGGTGACACCCACAAACCGGACGCTGTTCTCCCGGCATTTTGGATCTCAGCGCCTCTCACAGATCGAATCTCTGTCGGGGAGGCTGCTAAGCTGAAACCCCGAGAGCGTGGTGGGCAAGGAGGATGCCATGAGGGGAGTGGGAGTGTCCCTAAGGAGAACGCTCGTGACCCTGCGCGGAGGAGACTGTAACTGCCACAGTCCGCCAGGTCGCTTGTGAACCACGGTGTCCTGGGACGGAGCAGCCCAACTTGGTTAAAGGCCTTCTTGCCTCTGTTGGGCATTTCCGTAACTCTTCTTGCTTTCCAGCAAAATGTGCACATCTCTAAACTAGAATATATGGCCCTGGAAGCTCTCAACTCTGAAGATATGATAACCTCTGGGGTGTCTGGCAAAAAGAACTGTCCTCTTGGAAAGCCAGCTGCACCGGCGTGCTGAAACATTCATGGTGGCAGACTCTGGCGTGAGGGTTTGATAACCACCCTCCGGCATTACTACAATAAAAGGATGGGTTTATGTGAACACTCCAAGGGACAGGAGAAATTAGCCAGAGACCGAGCGCATCGTGTTACTCTGTGGTGTCCCCTGCAGTTATGTGTAGGAATGTATTCCCCCACTACAGTGCGTGCTAGCCCTACCTTCCGTCAAATAACTGGGCTTGTACTAGGGTTTGTCTTTTTTAAACTGTATGTCAAAGCTGAGTTAGGGATGTCCCCAAGCCTTAAAGGAAGGAAGAGAGTAGATGCAATATTTATTTTTATTCCCAATTATAAAAGTGATGAGTATATGTGTAAAGACTGGATAAGTAGGAGGCGTGGGAGTAATTCCGTTCTTCCGTCCTTATTCCTCTTCCATATTTTCTTTTTTTCATGTATGACTCCAGTGGTTCCAAGTTTCCGGTGTTCAACATGTCCTACAATCCGGCAGAAAATGCAGTCCTACTGTGTACGGTACGTAACCCATGGAGTCCTCCCAGGACCTTGCCGTTTCCCATAGGTCTCTTTCTCATGCCCTTAGGGAACCTCCAGCGGTTCCTTGGAAGCCATTTAATGGTCATTTTTAAGGGAGCTGACGGAGTAAACAGGCTCAAACCAGTTCCTTTAAACCATAAACCCTTTAGGGTTAGTGAACTTCTTTTGCATAAGGATGAGGATCCCTACACTGAAGGGAGCATCGAGATGAATGCCCCAGATCACTAGATCCTCTGCAGAGAGGATGCTTATCGTGATTCCTGCACTTGGGTGAAAATTGTGCAGCTCACTTGAAGGAGGGTTCCCGTCAGTGGAGTTGCCTTCAGGGTCAGCAAGTAGCCCCCGCGTTTCTTGCCTCATAATTTGGGGGGAAAAGAAATGACATTCTAGTATTAGTGTCTTGCTCGCCAAGTTAAAAAGAACAAAAACCTGTCTTTCCCCACATGACTGCAAGTGTCTAATCCGGTCCTTGTTCAGTATCTAAGAACAAAGTGCTGTGAATCCTGAGCTCTTGGGCAGTGAGCCTGCGAATTTTCAGCTGTAGAAACATTCGCTGTCCTCTGGGTGAGGGGTGGGGAAGGGATAGCTTCAGGCTGTGGTCCGATGGCACAGTGCTCTCTGCTGCCCAGGGTTGCTCTCACTCACGATTCGACCTCTCTCTGTCCTCTCCAGAGAGCCAGCAATTTAGAGAACAGTACCTACGACCTGTACACCATCCCCAAGGACGCGGACTCCCAGAACCCTGACGGTAGGTGCTCCCTGTGTCTGCAGGTGCTCCCTGTGTCTGCGGGGCCTTGCGCGCAGTGCTCTTCTCCCGCGCCGCCGGGTCCTTTCAGGTTTTTCACGTTCCATCCCCAGGCTGCGGCCACATCACTCACGTCTGTTGGCAGGGGCCGCTGACAGTTGCATCAGAGGCGACTGTGGTGTGAAATATTCATGTCCCTCTTCCATTTTATTACTCCAGCTAGATATATATATTTTATAATTTGGTTATTAGAAACTCTCCATTTTCTCTTTCGGCACAGCATGTTATCCTGGTTTATTGTCAGCTGATAGGACTTTCACCCCAGTAGTTTCATTTATTTAAGAATGTGGTTCCAATCTTGCCGCGTCTCATCCTGGGACTGGGGATTTATGCCCTACCATCCACATCCAGATCTGATCGGCTTCGTTTTGCACGTCAAAGAGATGAGGCTGCTCACAGCCCCACGTCCCACCAGGGGTCCCAGGATCCAGCTGAGACCCCCATCTGCCTCTTCCATCACCACCACCCCTTGTCGAGTCCTTCCTGTTAGAATTCCTGGACAGCCTTCTCAGAAGCTCCTCGCAGTCCGCTTCCTCCCATCGCTTTGCGGAGGGTTTGTTCCTTGGGTCCCCACCTTACTAGCACGCTTTCATGACACGTTAGACTCCAGCAGCAGATTGTGAGAAATCATTTTGCTAGCCCTGGCCTTGTTGTGGGTGCTGCTGTGTCATTAGTGTTGCTAACATGAATTACTCTTCTTCTTCTTTTTTTTTTTTTTAAGTGTGGTCCTAGTGAGAGGAGAGGAAGCCTGTATGTCTTTGGCATCCATAAGTCAGTCTTCCCTATAAATGAAACAATGAACCCATTTCTGACCAAATTTTATGATTGTGTCCCTCCGTGTCCACCCTCCTTGCTCTTTTTCCCCATTTGTCTACAATTAATAGCATTTAAAATACCTTCGTTTTGTTTTGTTTTAAAGATTTTATTTATTTGTATGACACAGAGACACAGCGAGAGAGGGAACACAAGCAGGGGGAGTGGGAGAGGGAGAAGCAGGCTTCCCACTCAGCAGGGAACCCTATGTGGGGCTCAGTCCCAGGACCCTGGGATCACGACCTGAGCCGAAGGCAAACACTTAACCACTGAGCCACCCAGGCGCCCTGACCTTAGTTTTGTTTTATTACCACTTTTGTTTTCTCCATCTGAGGGAGATGGGAGGGAGAAAATAATTAGTAAAAGAGCACAGTGCAGCCCCTGACAGGCAGCAGAGAGGAAGAGGAAGAAAAAGCAAAAGCTTGATGAGTGTGGCTCTCCAGCCCCCAGGGAAGGCGGGTGTTGGCTGTGACATGAATTGCCTGTCACACACAGGTGCCAGAGGATGTACAGAGCAAGGCTGGCCAGCACGTTCTGTCCACTCTTCTGCCGATGCTAATAGATACAAGTATTTCGGGGCAGCCTTCGGCCTGTGACCCTCAGAGTGTCTCCGAGAGTGGAGAGCCCATTCAGAATTCTAATCAGCCGGTGAAATGTTGGGGAACCTAGGAGCATTTAGAACTTTCTTCAGGGTAATAAGAATGATTGACATTTACGGAGCAACAGCTTAGTGCTAAATACCGCCCCAGCACAGAGCTCGTAGGCCTCCCCTGCCCCACCCTGCTCTGCCCTGAGGTCCGCATTTGCATGTTAAAGGCGGCTGAACAGCTGCGTCCTGGGGAGGGGGCTCTGTGGAGACAGGAGGTCCTACGTACTGCTTGGCCAGCTAGGCCCCGCTCGTTAGCTTGATGGAGTGCGCTGTCTCCCAAGATGGGCGGTGCTCCTGCCAGCACTCGATGTTGGCTGAAATGCAGCTACTTGGCCTAGAGAAAAGAGGCTTGGCAGGGGTGGAAGTTGGCGTTTGGAGGGGACTGGTGGGGAAAAGCCACTGACAATAGCCCCAGGTTACAGCTGAGTTAGGTAGGTAGCAGCTGAACTGGCAAAGCCAACATGGCAGCCGGCAAGACTGACAGCTCGGTGGCACCTGACTCTGTCACCTGCCAGGGGCTCGCCACACGCTCCCGCCCTTTGCTTTTGTTCTCAGCTCCTGAAGGGAAACGGTCCTCGGGCCTGACTGCTGTTTGGGTTGCTAGAAATCGGTTTGCTGTCCTCGATCGGATGCATTCGGTGAGTTACGCCCAAAAGGGGAAACTGATTTGGGCATCGTGGCCGCAGAGGTCTGTGTATTGCATCAAGAAAGAGCCTGTTTTCTCTCGGCTCACCGCCTGGGGAGTTGTGATCATCGTGCAGACACCCTGGTCCCCTTGAGAAGCAAAGAAACCTGAAAATTGATTGGATTGGGTTGATGGTCACTGTGGGTCCAAGCTTGAGAACCAAGCTTACGTCACTCTTGACAACACAGAAGCTAAAAAACATCAGACTTGAAGTAGGTGGCCTGGATGAGGAGTAAATCATCCTCTCCCCCTGCTCGTACTTAAAATGTAAGACAAACAAAGCTCAAGAAAATATGTAACAGGTTTAAGCCCTGGAAGTTCTCTCTCTCTGGTTGAGGGAAAAATTCAGACTTTAGATTTCCCAGGATGTTTCAGTTGGGGAACAAAAAACCAAAGCTCTCAAGGCCCCTGGAGAGGGTCTGGCTTAGAGTGAGCTGCCTGGAGGGGTAGCTGGCCTGGACAGGAACGCCCCAAACTTGATTTCTGGAAGCTAAGGAGCCCTTGCCTGCGGCACATCGTCCACTGTCGTCATGCACATTTCTGATCACCCCACGTGCGGTCGTTATTTCAGCTTCTGATCAAGAATCTGAAGAATGAGATCACCAAAAAGGTACAGGTGCCCAACTGTGATGAGATCTTCTATGCCGGCACGGGCAACCTGCTGCTTCGAGATGCCGAATCCATCACACTCTTTGACGTTCAGCAGAAGCGGTAACATGTCAGGTGCCCCGAAGCAGACAGGCTTAGAGTGCATGAGTGGACCTCGGTAGTGGGAGCCATCAGTTTTTGGAGTCCTTACCTGAACGGAGAATGATTTTGAGACTTAGAACTATGGCCACATAGGGATGACCAGCACAGTTCTTGTAATTAGAGGGGCTTCCCGTCCACCGGTGAGGTCAGACATACACGAATCCCTACTAATACATGCGAACGAGGGGCAGGGAGTTGAGGGAGGGGAGAGTGTACGGTGTGAGCCAAAATGTTTCAGTCGCTCAGCTACAATACAGAGTGTTTATTTGGTGGTATTTTAAGAAACTGGGGCTTACGTTAATTTGGAGATGAAAAGGGTGTAGGTCTTAACCCGGGGCGAGGGAGTCAGGTCCACTCGTGTTCACCTTTCTCTCTTTCTGTCCCAGGACTCTGGCCTCCGTGAAGATTTCTAAGGTGAAATATGTTATCTGGTCAGCAGACATGTCCCACGTAGCACTACTGGCCAAACATGGTAAGTCTTCCTTATATCCGCCCTGATTTCGAGACCAGCCCTTCCCTCCCCACCCCTGCCAGTCTCCTTCACTCACCCTGTCCAGCAGAGCACTCATGCCCTTTGCCTCTTACAGCCATTGTGATCTGTAACCGCAAACTGGAGGCTCTGTGTAACATTCATGAGAACATTCGCGTCAAGAGTGGGGCCTGGGATGAGAGTGGGGTATTTATCTATACCACAAGCAACCACATCAAATATGCCGTCACCACCGGGTAAGTGAATTTGCTGATACCCAGAGTGGGAGAAGGTAGCTCTTGAAATCTCTGTCCTGTCTCAAGGGATGTCACTGAGTCCTCCTCGAACTTTCTTCGTGGGAAGTCTTTGTCGGGCGCATACATGCTAGGCACCGCTGAACATTCTTTTTCAACCCTTTAAAAAATCGGGACGTATGACTCAAAGAAAAATGCGCAGAGTCCATATATAGAGAAGAGCAGATTGTCACGTCGTGGACGTCTGCGTCCCTGCCACCCAGGTCAGGAGCTAGAGCAGTGCTGGCAGCCAGAAGCCCTCGGCCATGGTCACAACCACCTCCACTTCCCACCCAAAGATCACCTCATTCTGATTTCAGTGGCATTTCATCCTAGCTGTTCTTTGTAATTTTGCTGCCCATTGTGTGTCTTAAAATAGTATGTTTTAATTTTGCCTGGTTTTGAACTTCATGTAAATCATACTGAACATATTGTTTCATATTTTGCTTATTTTGCTCAATATTTTGTTTGTAAGATGCATCCCTGTTGTAGCTGTGATTTATTTATCTTCCTTCTTGTGTAACATTCTATGAACATATCACAGTTTACCAGTTCTGTAGAGGGATGTTTGATTTCTAGGATTTGGCTACTATGATGAACAGTGTTCTTTTAGACACTCTTTTACATGCGCTCTGGTGCAAATGCACGTAACATTTCTCTACAGTGTCCACCCAGAGCCAAATTTTTGGATCATAGAGTACATGTATCTTCATGGTCACTAGGTAATGTGTAACCGCTCTCCCGAGGGGCTGTACCAATGTGCACAACCACCAGCGTGGTAGAAGAGCTTCCCTGCTGGTCATCCTGGCCAGCACTCGCCTTTGCCAGACTGACTTCCGTCTGGTGGGTGTGCTGTGGCATCACCGTGTCATTTTGCTTTGCTCCCCTCTGATTCCTAATGATCGAGCAACTTTTCACTTGACCATCGATCGGGATTTCCTCTTCTGTGAATTCCGTTCAAGCCTTTTAGCTATTTTTTTTAACAGGTTATCCTTGTTAATTTTAGGAGATCTTCGTATATCTGAGTGTGCACCCTGTGTCAGGGCTACGTGTTGCAAATCTTAATGTCTCTTCCCCTTCTGTAGCTTGTCTTCTGATTCTCTTCGTGAACAGATGTTCTTACGTTAATATCGTTGCCTTTATGAATCTTACCGTTTATGGGGATCGGGTTTTGTTATCTTCTTTAAGAAATCTTTATCGACTCCAAGGTTATAAAGGGACTCTTTTATAGTCTCTTGTAGAAACTTTATAGTCTTGTTCTTTATACCTAGGACTGTGTTCCGCCTGAAGTTGGCGTTTGTGTGCGGTGTGAGATGCAAGGTGCTCAGTCTCACAGATTTCCGTACGGGCCACTCAGCGGTCCCAGTGTCATTTACCGTAAAGGCCGGTCTTTACCCCTCATTCTGCAGTGCCTTGTCACATGTGAATCATGTTTCCAAAAAGGCAAGGACCTATTTCCTGTGGTCTGTGTGTTGATCTCTGATCTCATTCCGTCTTAAAGTATTAACAGCTTTAGAAGTTCCCGCATCTGCTAAGCACGTCTTCAAATTTTTCCCACTTTTTTAGGCTATTTTCTAATTACTTTTACCTTGGAAAGGCCAATTTTCAAAAATTTTTGCCTTAAAAAAGTATGTTAGGATAAGCTTGTGAAATTTCATGCAAAATAAGACCAACAAAGAAAACACACTCTTGTGATTTTAGTTGGGATTTCTTTGGACCTGTTTGTCATTTGGGGCCTGATTGGCATCTTCACAACATTAAATTTCCTGATCTGAACATGATGTAGTGACTCTTCTTGAGGTATTCCAAAACTTCTTTCAGTAAAGTTTGTAATTTTCTCCATAGAGATCTTGCATTTCTTTATTCTTAGGCCCTTGGAAGTTTGTAATTTGTACGTAAGCCCTTGCAAATTGTAAGTGGATAGTATCCATTTAAAAAATCTAATTTTCTAATTTTTTATCATATTTAGAAATACAGTTAAGTTTATAAATTGATTTTGTCTTAGAGTCCTTGGTAGGCTTTTATTATTTCTAGTAATTTGTCTTTTTTTTTTTTTTTTTCCCCACAAATAATCATAGTATCTGTGGATAATGACTCTTGGTTTCTTCTTTTCCAGTGACTTATACTTTCTTTTTCTTTTTTTTTTTTTAAAGATTTTATTTATCTATTTGACAGAGAGAGATCACAAGTAGGCAGAGCGGCAGGCAGAGAAGGGGAAGCCTACTTCTCCTTCTCCCTCTCCCACTCCCCCTGCTTATGAAAAGACCAACACTGTATTGCTGATACAGATCTAACTTGGTCATGATGTTTTACCCATTTCTGATATTACTAGTTTTAGTTTGCCAGTATTTTGCTGAGGATTATTACATCCGTGTATATATAGATATATAAGTGAGATTGGCCCATGACTTTCCTTTTTCTTTCCGTCCTTGTCAGATTTCGGTGTTGAGGTTGTACTAATTTCATAAAATAAGCAAAGTAATACACCTTCCTCTGTTCTCTTAGTGAGTTTGTAATAAGATTTGATTTAATTCTTCCTGAAATGTTGGGCAGAATTTGCCCAACAGTTTGCCCATCCAGGCCTGGGCTTTCTTTTATAGGATTTTTTTATGATTGAGTTTATCTTGTGTAATAGTTACGGGACTGTAGGGGTTTTCTTTCTTTTCAGTCAGTTTGGTAACTTTTACTTTGCTTGGAATTTGATCATTTAAAAAAAAGTTTAAGCCTATCCTCATCCTGCAGAGGCTGGAGTAATATCCCCTTTTCCATCCTTTTATTGCAGTTCCATCCTTTTGTCTTAATTAGCCTCGTGAGAGATTTATCAATTTTATTTAGCTTTTGCCTTTATTGATTGATGAACTTCTGTGTTATGTTTTTGTTTTCTATTTCTTAATTTTATGATTGACTTCATTTTTTTCCTAAGTACATTCTTTGGTTTAACTTTTAAGAGAACAAAATCTTCGAGTTGGGTGCTTATTAATTTTTGCTACATTTTTGTTTTTATATTATAATTATTAATTTTCTAATGTATGTACATAGAACTCATTAGTTTTCCGTGTTTCTTCTAATACAGTGTGTGCACTTAGCATCCTGGATTATCAATCAAGTATTGTGTTAGCTATGCTTGTAAGTTTTATAAACTTTTAGTTTTCATTCAGTTTAAAATATTTTTTGCTTTTTATCATTTCTTTGCGTGTCAGAACTTCACGTCTCCCGCTCTTCTCCTTTTACCTGTAGCTACAGGGAAGGGTTTAACTGGCCCAGTGATTGTAGAGCAGAACTTGAGATTTAACTCTCAGGCCTGATTCCTGTAGCCAAGTCTATTGGCTCTCGGAGTCATGGCTTATGAAGAAAGGTCCTACCACGTGCGCAGTGTTTTCCTGCTTCGTACAAAAGAAGTAAATGTGGCCTTTAGTTCTCTCTTTTGAATCACTTCCCATCTGTACTGTTGTGCAGGTGGCCCTTGGCCAAAGAGCAGTGAGAAGGTAAAAAGTTGTGTCCTGAGCTCGGTCCTCCCAGGCCAGGTTTTCCCCCTCACTTGCTGAAAGTGGTGCCCTCTGACTCCCGTTTGCAGGGACTACGGCATCATCCGAACTCTGGACTTACCCATCTATGTCACGCGGGTGAAGGGCAACAATGTGTACTGCCTGGACCGGGAGTGTCGTCCGAGGGTACTCACCATTGATCCCACCGAGTTCAAGTTCAAGCTGGCCCTGATCAACAGAAAATATGATGAGGTACGAAACGAGAGTGCTCACTAGCGGGGTGAGGGGGCCAGCACTCGTTTTTCCCTCTGAGTGATCTCCCCTTCCTGCCCTCCCCCACCCCACATGTCCAGGTACTGCACATGGTGAGGAATGCCAAGCTGGTCGGCCAGTCTATCATCGCTTACCTCCAGAAGAAGGGCTACCCGGAAGTGGCCCTGCATTTCGTCAAGGACGAGAAGACTCGCTTTAGTCTGGCACTCGAGTGTGGGAACATTGAGGTGGGCGAGACGTGGCCGCGAGCCCCATGTCATTGCGGAGAAGGCGAGAGAGAGGGTTAGGGTCGCAGTGCAAGGACATTATTCTGGGCTCGCTTCTTGAGCAAGTATGATGGAATTTGAGACTTTTCTAGCTGTTAGGTAGAGCTGTCTTCCTGTTGCTATTTGCCCTTCTCTGCCACCTCCTGTCTCTGCTTCAGCCGTAGCATCACTGCTCTCCTCAGAATGTCGCCTCGGTCATTCTGGATTCATTAACTTCTAGAATCAGAGCGACATCACATGGAATCTGAAAAATCTCATTATTTCCTTCACTTTTTACTTGCTGATTGGCTGCTTAGATGAGGAAGCACTTGTGAAATGTTGGGACCTAGAGGGGCGTCTGCCGGGTCAGTCAGCCTCTGACTCTTGATCCAGCTCAGGTCTGGATCTCAGGGTTGTGAGTTCAAGCCCTGTGTTGGGCTCCACGCTGGGTGTGCAGCCTACTTAAAAATCAAATCAAATCTTAAAAAATACTGGGACCTAGAGTGTGCAGACATTATTTTATATGGGGAGAGGGCTCAGGTGAATTGACTTTCTAGTTCTAAACTTCCTTCTTTTATTATTTCTTCTGTCTTTCCTAAAGCCCCTGAAGATCTTCAGATGTAGCAAGTAGGAGAAAAGGTAGCTAAGTAAGAATTGGCCCTGCAGCAAATGGTAGGAGATGTTTTTGTTGTAAAAGTAAATTTCTGAGGAGGAGGAGAATGTGAAGTGATTCTTTCTATGGAGCCAAAGGGACCCTGTCTGGTCATGGGATTTTTTAGTAGAATCAGACTGACCGCGGGCAGTGATTGCAAGTGTAGCGAGTCTGGGGGGGCGGATACTTTGACCGTAGTCCCGGTTTTGAGTCACAGAATCCGCCAGCCTGTTAACTCTGACCCTGGGGACTCTTTAGATTGCTCTGGAAGCAGCCAAAGCGCTGGACGACAAGAACTGCTGGGAGAAGCTGGGAGAAGTGGCCTTGCTGCAGGGGAACCACCAGATTGTGGAAATGTGTTACCAGCGCACCAAGAACTTTGACAAACTTTCCTTCTTGTACCTTATCACTGGCAACCTGGAGAAGCTTCGCAAGATGATGAAGATTGGTGAGTCCCTGGAAACTAAGGGTGGGAAGAGCAGTCCTCGGGGGAAGAAGGAGGGCAAATAGAGGAGAGCGAGAAAAGACCTAACTTGTATCTTCGGATGTTTCTGCAGCTGAGATCCGAAAGGACATGAGTGGCCATTATCAGAATGCCCTCTACCTGGGTGACGTGTCCGAGCGGGTCCGGATCCTGAAGAACTGTGGGCAGAGTAAGGACTCGCCAGCTCTCTTGGGGCTTAGATAGTATTTTGTTTTGGTGGTGAATTACCCATGTATCGGGGGGAGGTATTTCCCTTTGTTGTGCGTTTTTCCAGAAGAGACCGCATGCTCCCATCATGCTCAGAAGACATTCTCCAGAGCCACGTGGAGGTACAGCCAGAATATTCGGTCTGGTCAAGCACTCTTAGGAGAACAGTTGATAGTCATGGAGGAGCTAGGAGGGTTTAAAACATCCTGAGGCAGAGACCCTAGTAAATACACTTGTTTGGATGCCATTAGAATTTTATTCTTTTACTTCAAGACTGGAGGTTTTACTTACTTTTTTATGCTTGTTTATATAACCAAGAGATATTTTCCGAGGGCCCCCTGTGTACCAAGCACAGTACTAGCAACTGAGATACGCTGGGAAACGAGAATGGTGAGAGATGTGGTTTGGGCGAGGGTGCTAAGCAGTGAAGGGGTCAGGCTTGCCGTGTGTTGTAAAGGTGGAAATGTGATTTACTGAAGGGCTGGATGTGTGACGTGAGGCGGGGAGGAGTCGGGATGATTCCAAGATTCTTGTCGGCACTGATGAGAGAACTTAAGGATAAGCAGCTGTATTAGTGACTCATGCTGTGTAGCAAATTACCCCAAAGCTGAGTCTTTTCAAACAACAAATGCTGCTGACCTCGGTTTGCAGCATGGCTTAGCTGAATGCTTCTGGCTCAGCGGCTCAGGAGACGGCGATCAGGGTGTCGGCCAGGACTGCAGCTGTCTGAGGGCGTGAGTGGGGGAGGATCTCCTCCCACACTGTCCCCAGGGCCGCCGGCAGTCCTCGGGGCCTTGTGGGCTGCTGGCTGGCAAATGTCCATTTCTGCCACGCAGGCGTCTCCTCAGAGCAGGTGACGGCCTCCAGGTGGAGGCCGAGGTCTTTGTATCCTAATCTCAGAAGTAACGTCCCATCACTTCTACCCTGGCTCGTTCGGTAGAAGTGTGTCACCAAGTCCCTTCCACACAGAAGGTGCGGGCATGGGGGGGGCGTTTGCATAGCCTTGAATCCCAGGAGGCAGGGGTGCTGGGGCACGTCTGGGAGGCTGCCTCCCACAGCGTCTCTTTCCTCTACAGAGTCACTGGCCTATCTCACAGCTGCTACTCATGGCTTGGATGAGGAGGCTGAGAGCCTGAAGGAGACGTTTGACCCAGAGAAGGAGACGGTGAGTCTTTGTTCACCTGTCCGATTAACGGGATGAGCTCTGAGATCTGGGGACAGATTAAGTCTTCTGATGTTCCTCTCCCACCTGGTTGCCAGGAGAGGCAGGGAAGCAAAGGCGATCACAGGAGGCCCTGTAACCTTCCCTATATGATTCCTGAGAGCTGTTTACTTTTAACCTCTTTCCACCCCTTAGATCCCAGACATTGATCCTAATGCCAGGCTGCTCCAGCCCCCTGCACCTATCATGCCGTTGGATACCAACTGGCCCTTACTGACCGTGTCCAAAGGCTTCTTTGAAGGCTCCATTGCCAGCAAGGGTGAGTGTCCACCCCTCAGTGGTGGTTTTGTTTGTTTCGCGAAGAGCGGTCCCACCGGGAACCTCAGCTCCTTTGTCCCTTCTTCTGTGTGACCGTCGTGGAGCACAGAGACACCAGTCGGAGCTCTGGTAAATGAAAGCATTATGAGATGATGAGAATTTGGAAAATAGGGGGAGAAAAGGAAGTTGTGTCGTAGTGCAGGCCTCCGTTGGGCGTGTCTCCTCAGGCCTTTCCGTGTGTGCGGTCACTCAGCACTCAGTCCCGTGCGGTATTGTGTCAGTCATGACTGCGGTCTTCAGGCAGCAGGGCCGCTACCTCAGACTCCAGCCCGCGGCCGTGTGCAGACATGTGCCACCTCCCGTCGCCACTCCCACCTTTGCCTGCCCCGCTTTCCTGGGCTTTGCTCCTGGCGTGTTTCTCTTGGTTGAGAGCCTGGATACACCCCTGGGCATCGGGGGCCCGGCCCTGCTTGTTCCTCCATCTCTCCCCTACCCCGTGTCCCTGTGCCCCGTACCCCCTGTAGTGGCGGGAGCTCAGCAGAGCTCTCAGCAGGAAGCTCTTCAGAGTTGCTAAGTAAAGAATGGTTTAGGAGGGGCGCCTGGGTGGCTCCTTTGGTGGAGTGTCTGCCTTTGGCTTGGGTCACGATGCTGGAGTCCTGTGGTCGAGCCCCACACTGGGCTCCCTGCTCAAGGCAGAGTCTGCTTCTCTCTCGCCCTCTGCCCCTCTCCCCCCCACTTGTTCGAGCACGCACACGCTCGCTCGCTCTCTCTCTCTTTCAAATAAATAAATATTTTTTTAAAAATAGTTTTAAGAGGCAAGTTTGAGTAGCAGGAAGGCCTTTCCATTTCTCTTCTGTTCCCTCTCTCTTTGAAGCCTACTGCAAGTTAGCATAGCATCCATACTAGAAAAATAAATCATAAGCAAGAAGGTTAAGTGCACAGAGCCTTGGCACCTGTGTTTGTAAGGCTGCAGCTTGCCTGCCGAAGAGGCAGCTCTCGGACTTGCCTGGGTGGAACCAGCTCCTCTCTGTTCCTTCTCTCTGGAGGCAAGGGAGGGGCGCTGGCTGCTGACATCGACATCGACGCTGTTGGCACCGAGGGCTGGGGAGAGGATGCGGAGCTGCAGCTGGACGAAGGTAAGACACACTTCTCGGACTGTCCTGGCGGGACGGTGGCCGGGGTGGGAACTGGGCCCTGGGGCAGCCCTGCAGGGTTCCAGACCATGGGGCCCACCACGATCCCAGTATTATGCTTTCTTGGGGCTAAGATTGTCACTCTGCAAATCCACTCTGAGCCTGGATTTTCCTTACAGACGGGTTTGTGGAGGCTACAGAAGGCCTGGGGGACGATGCTCTTGGCAAGGGACAGGAAGAAGGAGGCGGCTGGGATGTCGAAGAGGACCTGGAGCTCCCTCCTGAGCTGGTGCGTGGGGCTCCTCACCCTGAGAAGGTCCCCTTTGCTTCTCCCTGTGCCAGCCGCTGTCCTTGCCGCCCCCCACCTGTCCGGAGGCTCCCGAAAGGGAGGGGGTCCAGACCCTCCGGGTCTGATGCCTATCTCCATTTGAAAGAAAGAAAGAAGGAGATAATGAGGCTGTGCCAACAGCAGCTTACGGAAAGGCAGCAGGCTCTGTTGTCTGAATTGGAGCTTTTGGTGTATCATTTTGTTACTGGTGGAGCTGCTCTTGTTTTGAAGGGCTTCTCCCACAACTGTCCCCCTTCCTCCCAGTCGAATCTGGGAACAAGGTAAAGGGCTGTGTTTAGATTTATCAGGGCAGAGTGCTTGAATGGCTTACAAAATGACTGACCTGTTTTTCTCCTAGGATATGGCCCCCGGGGCAGCAGGGGGTGCTGAGGATGGGTTCTTTGTGCCCCCCACCAAGGGGGCCAGCCCAGCGCAGGTAAGCCGGCGCGCAGCCCTGTGGGCACACTGGTTCTGGGCTGGCTCTGCTGGGCTCCTGTGCTCGAGGCGCAGGGTAGAGCAGTTCGGGAGGAGAAAGGGCAAGGCGTCACTTGGTTCTCTGTCCCTTGGTAGATCTGGTGCAACAACTCTCAGCTTCCAGTCGATCACATCCTGGCCGGCTCGTTTGAAACAGCCATGCGGGTGAGTCTCAGGGTGACGTCGGCCCTTGTTGAGCCTGCCTCGTGCGGGGTCCCGGGGAGATGGCCGGCCCCTCTCAGTCATCTCTTCAGGCAGACCCTCCCCCGACGTGCAGTCCGCTTTCTGGCTCTCCTCAGTCAGGTCAGCGCCCCTTCCCGGTCAGGTGTGTGTTGTGAACGCTGAACCGTGTGTTAGTTACAGTGGCGGTAATGGTGCTACCGCCGCAGCAGCCCGGATGCGTCCTCAATGCTGACGGTGTGTCGGGCACTGTCCTAAATGCTTTCTAGGTATTGTTAAATGAGGCAGGTCCTATAATTAAAGGTAATTTACTGCTGAGGAAACAAGCACAGAGAAGTTAAGCACCTTGCCCGGGGTCAGCTCGTTTTTCAGTGGCGGGTCCCAGTGTTTGTGTTTCTCCTCTCCTGTATTCCAGCTCCTGCACGACCAAGTGGGGGTGACCCAGTTCGGCCCTTACAAGCAGCTGTTTCTACAGACCTACGCCCGCGGCCGCACCACCTACCAGGCCCTGCCCTGCCTGCCCTCCATGTACGGCTATCCTAATCGCAATTGGTAAGGCCCCTTGTGGCTGACTCCTGTCCCTTCCAGCGTGGGGTAGGTGTTTCAGCTGGTGGCCTGGGGGGCAGTTACCCGTTGTCCCGGAGCTGAGGTTTCCTAGTAGGGAGAGACCTTCGGCTTGACACTCCGTGAGGCCGGGTTTATAACTCTGCATCCGGTTCCCCCTCCTCCCGGTTACCCTTTCTTCCTCCTCGTGCCCACTCGCAGGAAGGACGCAGGGCTGAAGAACGGCGTGCCGGCCGTGGGCCTGAAGCTCAATGACCTCATTCAGCGGCTGCAGCTGTGCTACCAGCTCACCACAGTGGGCAAGTTTGAGGAGGCTGTGGAGAAATTCCGCTGCATTCTGCTCAGCGCGCCTCTTCTCGTGGTGGACAATAAGCAGGAGATTGCGGAGGTAGGCGGGGCAGCCGCTCGTTCTAGTTCTGGGCACCCCCACGTCCTTGGCTCCGCGCCGTGACCTCGCTTCGCTGCTGTCCGCAGGCCCAGCAGCTCATCGCCATCTGCCGTGAGTACATCGTGGGTCTGTCCATGGAGATAGAAAGGAAGAAGCTGCCCAAAGAGACTCTGGAACAGCAGAAGCGCATCTGTGAGGTACGCTCTCTGGGCCCCTGCCCCGTACAGAGGTGTCCTCCCCTTTCCCCTGAGTAGATCTGAGTTCTCGACTTGTAAACCCAGATTTCAGCCTGGGGAGTGAGAGAGATTTGGGCCCACTTCTGTGAGGAGAGAGTGTATTTTTCTGCCCTTCCTCATTCCATCAGTCCTCCATACCCAGCAGGCGGAAGGATTCCTCTGCCCTGTAGTCAGTATAAATGACCTGTGTCGGCTCTGCAGCGTCAGCCTGTCCCTCCTTCTGTCCACCAGATGGCGGCCTATTTCACCCACTCAAATCTGCAGCCTGTGCACATGATCCTGGTGCTGCGGACGGCCCTCAACCTCTTCTTCAAGCTCAAAAACTTTAAGACAGCTGCCACCTTTGCTCGGCGCCTGTTGGAACTTGGGCCCAAGCCGGAGGTGGCTCAGCAGGTAGATGGTGTAAAGGACTCCGGTCTCTTACGTGGAGGGAGTAGGAGGCCGGGCCCTCGCCTCTGGAACAAAACACTAAAGCACAACACTCAACAAAAGGAGCCAACAGAACACCGTCCTCTTTACTTAGTGGCACAGGCGCCTCCTTTTGTTCCTGGAAAGTAAACTTCTAACTCATTCGGCTGCGGTGCGGGTGTGAGAGTGACCTGCCACCTAGAACAGCTGGTCTTCCGGTGCCTCAGCTCTGCCACCCCTGACCACCGCGCTGACCTCCACACACGCGTGCCGCTGCTTGTGTTTCTCTAGAAGCATTCCTCTTGGGCGGTCAAAGCCAGTCATTCTCCTTTGAGTCCTGACCCTGATAATTCCCAGACTTGGTGGAGGAATATGGGCCTAGATCCATGGAACCACTTTGGTAGTGAGGAGAAAATCCTGAGACAGCAGGGACGGTGGTTGTGACTCTTCCACCCACGTCCTGTACAAAGGACGCATTCTGTGTCCACTCGGTACAATTGCATGTTGAACCAAAGAAACTACTCAGCCATGGTGCTAAGATCATTTGAGTTCTGATTTGCAACTTTCGGTCCTCTTAAATAAAATATTCCTTCCTTCCCTCAGACCCGCAAAATTCTGTCTGCTTGTGAGAAGAACCCCACAGATGCCTACCAGCTCAATTACGACATGCACAACCCTTTCGACATCTGTGCTGCATCCTATCGGCCCATCTACCGTGGAAAGCCAGTAGAGAAATGTCCACTCAGTGGGGCCTGCTATTCCCCTGAGTTCAAGGGTCAGATCTGCAAGGTCACCACAGTAAGTACTGTCCTCTAGAAATGCATCCAGGATTTTGAGGGAAGAGGAAAGAGAAAGAAGTATATCGGTCCTTTCTTCCTCCTGTACTTGCCTGTGCCTCCTTGAGGCAGTGATACTGAAGAAAGCTAGAGCTTCTCCCACTGCTGTTTAGTGATCAGTAGCAGAGGTTAACGTATTCCGCTGGACGCCCTGAAGAGTGGAGGAAGTAAGCGTTCTGGGCTTTTTGCCCTCACAAAGCCCTGATTTTTCTCCTGTTTCCTTTTCCACAGGTGACAGAGATTGGCAAAGACGTCATTGGTTTAAGGATCAGTCCTCTGCAGTTCCGCTAAGGCCCCCTGGGGTGTGTGCAGGTCAATCACCATATTTCCTAACGGAGAATCAGTCTCCATGTCCTTCTAGCTCCTCCTTCCTCAACTACCCTTCAGATTATTGACATTTAGCTCTCCTGCCCTAAGACCTAGTGTCCCTTTCTCTTCTCCTCTGGCCAGTCAAAATGGTGTACACTTGACTACTTGTCATCTTCTCAAGGGTGACTACAGTTGTGGTCGCAGCTGGCCTCGCCTTCCCAGCTTAGATCGTTCAAGGAACAAATGAAAACTTAGTGATCACATTTGCTTACTGAATTCCTTTAATATTTATCCTTTCCCTCCCCACCGCCTTTGTATCTTCTTTCGGAAAGAAGTCGGATATAATAAATAAGATCAGCCACAGCAAACTCTTGGCCGTCCCCGATGTTCCTTGGACATTTAAACTCGCAGGCAGGTACCCTCTGGGTGCCCAGAAACTGAAAGTTTGAGGAGAAACTTGTTTTCTAAAAATGTACACCACCTTTTATTGATTTGTTCTTTATAGCCATTGTCCTGTGCTTTGTTTCTCACCCCTTAATAAAGTAGGTCTCTAAGGTTTGTGACCCCATTTGGTTCCCAGACACCCTCATGTTCCTGCTCCATGGAGCTGCCTCACCAAAGCAGATGGCTTTTTTTTAATCGTACAATTAAAATTACTTATTTAGAATGACTTATAATTTAAATTACTTTTGTAAGTAATAAATGCCCATTGTCTTTAAAAAACAAAGCATGTATCATTCATACATTAAACTGTGAGAATGCAGAAAGCAAGGAGCTCCCATATCCCATCACTGACAACAGCACCCTTCCCCCGCCTTGTAGTTACAGCCAGACTGAGCACCTACCATGCACCTGTCGTACCTGTCTCTGTTCTAGGTGTTTTACAGGTAATAGACACACATCAGAGGAATAAGTAATACATTATATATGTTACACCGATTACATTGGCAACACTGTAGTTTGCTTGTCATGTGCCAAGACTACATTGGGCAGAGTGACGTCCTGTGCCTGGGATTAGTTTGTACTTTTTTTCATTTTAAACTCATGTTTTCAATAAACAATACGTTCATGTAGTTCAAAACTCAGTAAAGGTAAAAAGCTTTTCTGTGAAATCTTTCTTCCACCCTTTTCCTCAACTACCCAGTTGCCTGTCACCTTCCCCTGAACAAGGAGCCACTCTTGGCGTCCTTGTATGTGCCAACAACTTGTGTGTACATAGACAGAAATACGTTCTTCCCTAGTCCCCTGCTATACATACATGACGCACCCACTAAATGATTTTGCACCTTGTTAGTTTTATCATGAACTGCATTTAAGATATTTTTCTTTTTTTTTTGTAAGATATTTTTCTATACCATATGTTAGTCTCTCTTTTTTACTTCTCTGCATAGTATACCATTGCACAATTTAGTTCATGTAAGTTGCCTTCTTTGTTGATGGGTATTTAGATCATTTTCAATCTTTATTAGAAAAAAAATGCTGCAATGAATGACTTGAACATACATTGTACAGTTTGGGGAAGTGTGTCTGTAGGAAAAACTCCTCAAGATGGAATTCCTGCATCAAAGAGCACAGGCCTTGGTATTTTTTTTT
>CM053618.1:2956158-3018315 GCA_028646535.1 Procyon lotor | reverse complement strand
TTTAAGAGCTGCTTGCTGAAACTTAATATCCCCAAACAAAGCCTGCCTCCTCAAAAATTTGCATACTATTTTGATGACACTCTCTGAAGTTGTCAACATTCTTTCTGTAAATGTAGGCAAGTTGTTGATAAATTTTGGCAAAAAAATGCTTGCAAGTTTAAAAGTTAAATTGCTGGGCGCCTGGGTGGCTCAGTGGGTTAAAGCCTCTACCTTCAGCTCAGGTCATGATCTCAGGTCCTGAGATCGATCCAAGCCGCGCATCGGGCTCTCTGCTCAGCAGGGAGCCTGCTTCCCCCTCTCTCTCTCTGCCTGCCTCACTGCCTGCTTGTGTCTGCCTGCTTGTGCTCTGTCAAGTAAATAAATAAAATCTTTAAAAAATAAAAAAATTTAAAAAATACTTTAAAAGTTAAATTGCCAAACTAACTTTGCATACAAACATAAACTTTATTCTGAACCGAGTTATATAAAAAAAGAGGACAATCCGTGCTTCCTGAAGCTCATGTAATTGGGGAAACAAAATGGATCTATGTAAAATAATTGTGAATATCAGGCAAGAATTTGAAGTTCGTCAATAAACAGTGGAGAGCCATTGAGTCTTTAAGCAAGAGAGTGATACAAAGAAAACACTGTCGGGACGCATGGGTGGCTGAATCAGTTAAATGTTTACTCCATCTCAGCTCAGGTCTAGATCTCAGAGTCATGAGTTCAAGCCCAGGGTTGGGCTCCAGTGGAGCCCCACTTTTTAAAAAGTGCTGTAAAATACTATTTTGCAACCGTGTTCACTACACATTAGAAAGGCAGGAGGTGAGTAAATGTGAAGATGAAGTTTTAGAAGTAGCTCAAGTAAGAAGAGAAAAGCAGAAGCAAGTTTAAGAAATGATGCAAAAGAGGGGCGCCTGGGTGGCTCAGTCGTTAAGCGTCTGCCTTTGGCTCAGGTCATGATCCCAGGTTCCTGGGATCGAGCCCCGCATCGAGCCCCGCATCGAGCCCCGCATCGGGCTCGCTGCTCAGAGGGGAGCCTGCCTCTCCCGCTACCATTCCCTCTGCTTGTGTTCCCTCTCCAGCTGTGTTTCTCTCTGTCAAATAAATAAAATCTTTAAAAAAAAAAAAAGAAATGCAAAAGAATCACTTTTTTTAATGTTTGTTTTCAACTCCATGTTCTCTTAGTTACCTCCAGTATTTTCCTTATTAACATTCTTGTTACCGCAGTAATATAAAGCCAATAGAAATACTTGTAATGTGCTTGATAGAACGATAGTCACATTAGAGATATGCATATAAGCGGTTAGAGTTGAATGGGGCAACCTAGATTAAATTCTGGTAGGTGTTGGGGAGAAAGTGGTTAATCGGAGGGGTTTGCATTATAGAAGTTTAGAATTGAGAGGAACTTTAAATGTTACATGGTTGCCACCTGAGGCCTTGGGCAGTGAAGTGTTTTGAACAAAGTGATTAGTTACAGAATTGGGACTGGGACTTCAGTCAGCTGACTTTCAGCACAGAATGTTTTCTCCTGAGCCACACCACTTGTGCCTGGAACAATACAGTAGGTTTTGCATAGGTACGATCTTAAAAATTTGTGAAGGAAAGCAGAAGATACCTAAACTAGTGATTGACACAGAACTCAAGCGTGTGCTCAGGAAGCCAAGGACAGAAAGCTGGGAAGTGACTTCATTCAAAAATAATTTTTTTTTTTTAAGATTTTATTTATTAATTTGACAGATCATAAGTAGGCAGAGGCAGGCAGAGGAGGGGGGGGAAGCAGGAGAGAGCCCCTGTGAGATCATGACCTGAGCCAAAGGCAGAGGCTTTAACCCACTGAGCCACCCTAATTTCTCCCTTTTAAGCTCCATAGCACTAGATCCTTCTTTTAAGACTTCTACCGTGTAGGCCTGTCTGTCAGACCCCACCTCCAGCCTAATCCCTGGGCCGCTATTTTACAGCAGGGGCCGGGCCTGACTGGCCTCTCTCCCTCCCTGTTCCCAGCACAGGATCCTAAACAGTGGGCTTGGTCCGAGGCAGTTCCGACCCCTGCGAAGAGGAAGGGAGGGACGTGTAGAGTTGCCTCTATCCGCGCCTCCCCCAGCTTCTCTGGATTGGAGGTTGGGTTCCGCCTGAAGAAAAGGAGATGGTTCAGGGAAGGCAGCTCTACACGACTAAATTTGAATTGTCCCCTGGCTCGGTCCAGGGCCCCAGACTCTCGCTTTTTCTGCCCGAATTGCTTCAGCTGACACCGGGTTCGAGGCTCCTAGGCCCGTGTCCTTCCGTCTGGCAGTCTTGATGGGGACCAGGAGGTGAGAGAGCCGCTGGACTCGTCGGGTCCGGGCGGGCAAAGATCGGCCCGCGAGCGTCTCCCGAGCCGCAGGCCCCGGCCCGGGAGCTGAGAACCCAGCAGTGAAGATCCTTGCCGGCGTGGTGTTTAAGTTACAGGCGGCGGCGGGGAGACAGGAAGCCAGGGAAGTAAACTATATCGAATGCCAGAGTGTGAAGTGTGAAAACGATGAAAGAGCTACTTCTCTGGATAATGCTAGAAGTTGAAATAAAGGAAGCCAGGCTACTAAGTAACCTGGCAGAGGTTGACAGTAGGTTCCACTGCTTTAATTCAAGGGTTCCTGGCTCGAAGGGAGAAAAGAAAAGAAAAACAAAACAAAACCAAAAACAACCCACAAAGCTTCCGGTCCTTTTAAAAATGGCGGCTCCGCACCGACCAGCACTGCTATTGGTTGCAAGAGGGGAAGGGGCGGGGCGAGGGGCGGGGCGCAGGCGCCTCGGAGACCCGCCTCCTACGGCAAGCCGGAGAGAGCAAGATGGCCGCTGCCGAGGAGGACTGTGGTGCTGGGGCTGACGCTGACCGGGAATTGGAAGAGCTCCTGGAAAGTAAGAGCTCGTAATGGGAGAGGCCCGACGGGGGCGGTTGTAAGGGCTCATTCGAGGGTAAACTGAACCTGACATATTGGGGGCGGAGCGGGAGAGGTTCTCCAAAAGGTTAGGGGGGACGGAGAGTCTGCCCGCGACTCTGAAAAAAATCTCTGGGTCACCCTCTCCTTGCTCCGCGGTGGGAGTTAAAGGAGCCCATTGTGGGCCCCTGAGCCTGTCAGACCGTTGATCTCCGGGCCGGAGGGAAAACGGGACCCCACCGGCCGGCGTTTCACCGTCCGACCCGAGCTCCCCTTGCTCTACATGAGCAAGTTCTTGGACCTCACTTCCTTCCCGCCAGCAGCAGCGTTCGGTCCTTGGTGGCCAGAGACGCCGACGCTCACGGACCGCCTGCTTTAAGTGTCGACAAGCCCGTGGCGCGGCCTTCTGTGCACCGTCCTCTCCTTACTTGCCTTTCGCCAAGCCTTTCACCCTTTCCTCAGCAGGCCCCATTCCAGTTCTTTCACCATGTCGGAACTCAAGCCAACTCCCTTCTGCGGTTTTAGGGGGAGACAGCTCACCCTCCTGAAAGAGGCTGAATGTTCTTTTCTTCCCTAGCCCTGCCCTCCGCTCTCTCTTGGTTGCTTGCCCGCAGTGGGCCGTGCCCTCCTCCTAGGCCTGGCCGGCAGAGTGGTGGTGGGGACTCGGGTTTTTCAGGGCAGAGGTGGATACCTTTTGTCTCTTGCCTAGTCACAGAGATGTGGGCAGATGGAAAGATGAACAGAAATGGTGAGGGGTGCCAAGTGCCCGTGTGGACTGGCACACAGCTGCAGAGACAGGAGACCAGAGGCAGCTCTAGGAGCTTTGCCCAGGGAGGGCTAAATCGGAGGCTTAGGGAAAAGAGTTTAATGCTCTCCAGGGAGGAGAGTGTGCTGTCCCTCGGTTTGTGCTAGTGCTAGGACCCGTGGGAAGCTGGGTGGAACATCACGTGGCTTCTGCTTTCTTGCCAAAAATTAATCCCTTGAGGGCTCCAGAGTGAGGTCAGGGCTTTAAGGCTATCTGTGCTCTCTGCTCCTCTTGGATATTTGTATGGCATTTCTGGGAAATCATTAAATGTGGCAAGGAAGGCACTGTGTAGATAGAGAGGTCTTTGCAGAGTTTTTAACTCTCTCCTCCCAGCTCTGAGAGAGATGCCTCTTCCATCTGATGGAAAGAAATCCAAAGGGATTTCTTCTCCTTTGATCACATAAATTGGGTGATGAGCAGGAAAGCGGGAAGCTTATTGAGGGATGGACCAGGAGAGGGAGACTCAAAAAAAAAGAAAATTTCAGGAAGGTTGGCACTCTGAAAGGTTGTCCTCTTAATGCTTTGCCCAGAACTACCGTCCCCTGACCCCAGCCTTGCATCCTCATCTAACCCCCAACACACACACTATGTCTCTTGTCTCTGAAGGTGCTCTTGATGATTTCGATAAGGCCAAACCCTCCCCAGCACCCCCTCCTACCACCACGGCCCCTGATGCTTCGGGGCCCCAGAAGAGATCGCCAGGAGACACTGCCAAAGTATAAATTCCGCCCTCTTAAGGGAGGGGGAGGGGATGGGCATGCATCTCTGAGCAGAGGTGGGGCAGGCCCCTGTGGGTTGGAGTGGCCAGGGGGGAGGAGGCCTCGGCCTTACCCTGCTGAGTGCTCTTTCAGGCCTCAGTCCTGGTAAACGGGGACTTTTGAGGATGGATTGGTGGGATCTCGAGGAAGTTCTTTGAACAAAGAGTAGGTTTAAATGGTTGGTTTGGGAATGCCACCCCACACCCTTTCCTCAGTGGCCAGATGCCTTTCTTACTGTTCTCCCTAAGAGAGGTAGTTAGAATGTCCAGTGGAGGTGGGCAGGAGGGAAGCACTGCATTTCTCAGAGCCGCTGCCTGTGGCTTCTGTCAGAGGGGTGCCAAGTAAGACATGCATTTTGGCCACCCCTTCCCTGCAGGATGCCCTGTTTGCCTCCCAAGAGAAGTTTTTCCAGGAACTGTTCGACAGTGAGCTGGCTTCCCAAGCCACTGCAGAGTTCGAGAAGGCAATGAAGGAGTTGGCTGAGGAAGAGCCGCACCTGGTGGAGCAGTTCCAAAAGCTCTCCGAAGCCGCCGGGAGAGTGGGTGAGGAGGAGGAGGCCCCGAGGGCTGGGGCTGGGAGGGCTGGGACACTCTGAACAAACTCCTCTCAGGACACTAGAACTCTTAGTAAAGCTGATAGCACTGTCACCGCCATGGGGTGGGGCCATGGGGTGGGGCCGGGAGATGGCGGGGAGAAGGCGGGCGGGATGGCAACAGGGCTTAAAGAATGAGGCTGAAAAGTCATTTATAAGATTATTGGAAACTGACCATTTGAAGGGTCGCAGTGTCGTGGGTGTCATCGTGGAGAACAAACTGACACACCCAGTTCCTGTAGATTCACGAAAATGGCTATGAAGGTAACCACAGAGGATTCAGAGATTTGGAGTGCTAGTGATCCACTAGTAAATGTTCCATATCCAGCTGATAACCAGGTCGGTCTGGGTAGGCAGACACGTAAAACCTAAAGACCTGTCTTTCTCTATCTTCCTTAGGCAGTGATGCAACCTCCCAACAAGAATTTACATCTTGCCTAAAGGAGACACTAAGTGGACTCGCCAAAAATGCCACTGATCTTCAGGTGAGGGGAAGGGGTAGGGGCCACCAGGTACCTCTCAGGCACATGGCAGCAGAGTCTCAAAAGACAGACTCTATCTGGTAGCATCGTGAAGTCTGTTCCTGCGGCATTGTTTTGCGGGCAAGTTTAAATAGTTCTTTCCCACCCAAAGGGGTGGTAAGCATCCCAAGAAGGCCATCTACAGATCCTCCTCAACTGATAAATCCATCATAAGTTGGAAATGCATTTAACGCAGCTACCCTACTGAACATCACAGCCTCGCCTCACCTACCTTAAACACGGTTAGAACACTTACATGAGCTATGCTTGGGCAAAGTCATCCACACAAAGCCTGTTTTCTAATATGGTATTGAGTATCTCGTGTGATTTATTAACTGCTGTGCTGAAAGTGAAAACCAGAGTGGTCGTGAGGGGATGGGACAGTGGTCAGTGCATCAGTTGTTGACCCTAGTGATGGTGTGGCTGCCTGGGGGCCACAGCCGCTGCCCAGCATTATGAGAGAGTATCATCTGCATATCGCTAGCCTGGGAAAAGATCCAGATCCAAGGTCTGAAATATAGTTTATACTGAATATGCGTCCTTTTCACACCATCACAATAAAGTTGAAAAATGATCCGAAGTCAGGGACCGTCTGTGTTTGCTCACCTCCTTCCTGTCCTTTCTAGAACTCAGGCATGTCAGAGGAGGAACTGACCAAGGCCATGGAAGGGCTGGGCATGGATGAAGGGGAGGCGGAGGGGAACATCCTCCCCATTATGCAGAGCATCATGCAGAACCTCCTGTCCAAGGATGTGCTGTACCCGTCACTGAAGGAGATTACCGAAAAGGTTTGTGAACTTGTATTTCTGCTTTTCCTCCTGGTTGTCCGTTGTGTCAGCCCCGATGGGCTACAGAGCTGGAGTAACTCGAGTGCACAAGCCATCCACTCTTTTCTCCTTGGTGTGTTTGGAGTGGGAGGGTACCACACTGAAGATGTTGAAGGTAGAAGGGGAGGTCCTTCAGCTCCGGTCCTTCAGCTTTCTGTAAACTGGTTTGGGACTGCTGTCTGACCAGCCCTTTCTTTTGCTGGTTTTGAAAGATGGTCCCTGCTGTCAGGGAGCTTACAGTTTCGCTGAAGAAACAAAATACAGGAGTAGAAGCTCTTCAGTGTCACAGTAGTACGCGTGGTCAAGTGTGAAGTGAGCAGTGTAGACCAGGAGTCAGCAGGCCAGGGTCTGGGTGGACCAAAGCCAAGTCTCAAGCTAAGAATGGTTCTTAAAATTTTAAAGGTTATAAAGTCAAAACAAAAAAAAGAAAGAATGTGTGACAGAGCTCAGATGTGGCCTGTAAGTGCTAAACTATCACCGTGCGGGCCTTCCCGGAAGAAGCGCGCCGCCCTCTGCTGGGCGTCCGGGCTAGCTCAGCTCCGCCATCTGGTTGGGGTCTGTGCTGCTGCTTAACGCTGAACTCGCCTCTTTAGTTATACCTTCCTCCATGTCCTCCTCTTTCTCTTTGTATTTTATTGTTCTTCGTACTTAATTTTCTTTTCTCTCCAGTGTTCATTAGTTCTCGCCCACCCATTCTCTCTTCCCTTAGTATCCAGAATGGTTGCAGAGTCACCGGGAGTCTCTTCCTCCAGAGCAGTTTGAAAAATACCAGGAACAACACAGTGTCATGGGCAAGATATGTGAGCAGTTTGAGGCAGAGACCCCCACAGACAGCGAGGCCACTCAGAAGGCTCGTTTTGAGTTAGTGCTGGATCTTATGCAGCAGGTACGGTCTCCTCTTGCCGTCTGCCCGCTGGTGCCATCTGGGTGTCCGGGGGAGGAGGTGTCTGCGAGGCAGGCCACACTGCCAAACCCAGGTGGAAGAGGGAACACAGGAGAGGTCCCAAGCCTGGTCCCCAGAAGATAGGGGAGAGACCATGGGTCGGAGTCTTCTTTGGGCTGCTGCATTGTTTTCTCGGATCTTCTTTTCTCAAGTTCCTCTTATTTTCCAGCTACAGGATTTGGGCCATCCTCCAAAAGAACTGGCTGGGGAGATGGTAAGTAGATCTTCTCCTAGGTTTGAATCTGAGTCCCAAGTTTCTGGAATTCTGTGATCTTTAATGATCGCACACGAGGTGATCACTGCGGCGACGGGGGAGGCGCCGCCAGAAGCTCTCACGTGAGGTAAGAGCAGTGATCTCAGGCCCTGCATCTCTTCCCCAGCCTCCTGGCCTCAACTTTGACCTGGATGCCCTCAATCTGTCGGGCCCACCAGGTGCCAATGGCGAACAGTGTCTGGTCATGTGAAGGGCAACTCGTGTCTGTCCCTGATTCCCGGCCGTGGGGAACATCTGGAGTCTGCAGAACCACTGGGAGCTGAGGCAGGCGTGCCGTCTGCAAGAGCAGTCTGCCCGCTGCCCTCGTCGTCCCAGCTGAGAATGTGCCATACATACCAGCTGAGGCTTTAACTCTGTCTTTCTAGAAACACGGCCTATTGTGCGGGCCGTTTCTGTGAGCCCTGTCCATGTGGTTTCTGCTGCTAGCCAAGGCCCAGCTACCTTCCGGGGGAAGAAAGGCATCCCTCATGGGGCATGCACTTTCTTTTCTCCCAAACAATGTTGTATATGGCCACACTGATGTTCACTTTCGCGTCCAGGGTCTTCATGCCTTGTCTCTCCTCCTTCTTGGACCTGGGAGCAGAGACAGAGTCCCGGGACTCTGCATTTCTCTAGTTCTTTTGGGCAGGGCCTTCGGGAATGAATGGGGAGAAACTTAGCCTGGGCTGGGACTCTAGGTCTGTCACCATGTCCTCTTGCCTTCAGACAGACAGTTGTGAATTCTGTGAAGGAAAAGGAGGTGGGGGGTTTTGCATCTGATCACAGTTGGGTTGAAAGAGAAGCCCTGGGGTTTTCCTCTCTTCAGGTGCTGACCTTCAGCTCCCGGTTCCAGCCTGAGAACTCAAGTTGCTACCGTGGCTCTTTGTACAATGCTGTGTGATCCGGGTGAAACCAGCCCTTGACCTTCCTCTGCCCCCTGCCTCTCTTCATCTTCTCCCTTTTAAAATACCTGTTTATTCCAACCCTTCTCTGGAACCCAAGCTATGACAAGGGCACCCTGTTGACCCTCATCTGGGCCATCCACCACTCAGATTGGCCCCTCTCCCTGGAAAACATACATAATTACAGTGTCAGGTCTAAGAAATGAATGACTGTTCTTCCCCAGATACATTCTGGCTTATTTGAGACCTCTGATTTCTTTGAATCCTGTCCCTTGATTAAGCAAGTGACTTGGGAACGGGAGTGGGGTACAGCCTGGATCCTTTTTCTTGACTAATAAATATTCTGATTGAGGAGTGTGGCCTGTTTTTCATTCAGGTCTTTCTCTGATCTTCCTTACCTTTTGTAAGCTGCAGTGTGAGGAGTGTTTGCAGACTAGTTCTGCATAACATTGCACTGCTGGATTCTACCGCCACCCCCCTTCCCCAGCTCAGTCTGCGCCTCGCTAGGCAAAGGAGACTGAATGGCCATCTTGCCTCATTCCCTCTGGGCGTTTCAATCTGGGAAGCCCTTCACGTGGTACTATACCCTAACATTTGACATTCTTATTATTGTTAGTAATATATTGTTAACATTTTTTTTTTAATTATAATTTTTTTTGAGTCGACCTGGCACCTCTCTTTGGGAACCAGTGCATCCATGGACCTTGGCTGCCATGTGTTGGCAGGTTCAGCGGTCAGGCCAGCTGGCCGTCCCATTTCAGCCTCAGAAGATGACACACAGAGCAAGGGTGCATTGAACATCTGAATTACTTGGTGCCCCTGACATGCCACTTTCCTTGGGTTAAGCTTCTCACCCCTTAAAATGATCCTGCGTGTTCTGCAGTGTTGACGAGGAAGGAAGTGCTCTGAGGGCCTCAGGCTGTTTGGGAACGTCCAGCTACTGTACCTTATCGGAGTACGGAAGCGCCCCAGTCTGAATCCGAGACTCCTGTACTCTGCGGGAGGTGGGAACAGTGTAGGCGCGCTTGTGATGGTGGTCACGGGGCCCGAAGGGCCCAAAGTCTCTCCCATCTAGCCCCGGCCGAAAGCTGGAGGAGGATAGAGAGGAGAAGAGAAGAACAAAGAGGCCCGGCCCCTTGATCCGAGTGCCTACTGTAGTGTAGGGGCGGCGGCTGTAAGGGCTTCTCGATCCTGCTGGCCTAGTCTGGGCTTAGTACTCCGGGAGTGGAAACAAATGCCCTAGTCCATTTCAGTTCTGTTCCGAGGCCATTTGTTTTCATTTTGATTGAACATAAACAAATTGACCTCCAGTTACTCCCTGTTCCAAGAGTACTATTTGATTCCGGGACTTGTGGAAGGATAGAGCAGTCCCTCTCAAACTGTCTTTGGTAAAGGACCAGGCTTTTTGCTTTACAAATACCCAGTCCTTTGTGCACTGAGATGTGTTCCCATGACAAGGGTGCAGTTCACACAGTTTGCCGCCCACCACACAAGCTTCGCTACACCTGAACTGACCGGACCCCTTTCAGCAGGAGAAGTCCACGAATCATGCACTTGGATATCACAGCAATGTCAAAATGCTAAAAGGTGTCTAAACGCTCTCAGTTTCTAATTCATCATGTCGTAGACTAGTAAAACTGTGCACGGGCCAGTACAAGTCTTTGAACCACGTTGAATAGCACTGCTGGGGCCTTCCCCGGGCTCCAGAGCTCCGTGAGCCACACTGATAGTTTCTAGATCTGTGCTCTCACATGAGGATTGCCTCCAGTGAAATTTTTCTTTGGCAAGGTATGTCACTGTAAAGATATTTATATATTTCGTAGCCTCTTCTCTTGCTTAAAAATAACCATCACAGAGTTTAGGTTTAAGCTCTATGTGGAGTTTTTATGCTGCTCTCAAACTTTAAGGGAGCTGCCCCTTTGTTCCAAAATTCTGTATGTTAGATAAATTTGTAGTTGCTTGGATGGCTTCATGAATTAAGAATTGGATTCATAAAGAATTTGTGATAATGAGGATGTTTTCCTGTGATTCTGGACCATCCTGGCAAGGGCCCCAAGAGGTGCTTATGATACTCTATTGGGATGGCTTTGGGAAACTTGGAGAATACGATGGCCCACAGTAAATGAAGTTGAGATGATAGACCATGTGAGAAATGATCAAAAGGCTTAGAGGAAGTGGGCGTGCAAGAATGAATGTATATTACACTGGAAAACCCACTGGCTGACCGTGTTCCTCAGGAAGGCCTGAGGACGACTTTTTTTTATAAAGGAAAAGCACTAATGAATGGGCCACTGCTATCTTTTGAGAAGTTTAGAAGTGGCTTTCTGTGTGGGTGGGGGCTGAGGGGAGGGGATGTTTAAGAACTGGTTTCCCTTGTAGCAGTGAGGAGGCTAGGATCCTGGCATAGCAGAGGCAACTTAATTCTCAGAAGCAGGGTGGGTGGATTTCCAAAAGGGCAGCATGTTCAAAGTGGAGACGGCTAATGAAACGTAGGTGGTCCTAGGGACCAGATAAATGGACAGCCAAGGAAGGGATTGATTTATATTTAACGAAGAGAGATCAAGAATGATTGCACAGAAGAAGGAGGCAATGAAAAGACAAAATTCCTTGCCCATTTCCTAGGCCTGAGATGGTTCTCATACTCAACCTATCAACTGAAAGATCTCTTTACTTAGTTAACTATATGTTGGGGAAAGATGACCTAAATTTTTTAAGTTGGAAAACAGGGATACTGGGCTGGAATTGACTCTGAGACCCAGGGACCTAAAGAACACCACAGCGCTTCCCTCCCTACACCCATCCCCATTTCGATGGGGAGATGGAATGCTTGCCCAAGTCTGCCTCACAGTGGGTCCAAAAACCCACTTTATGGTCATTTTTTCAGTTTCCAAGTGTATAATCAGAATAGACATGTTTGGCAGTTGGCAAAAAGCCCCAATAGAAGCCCCTGAAACTGTACCCCCATTTCTGCCAAGATCGAAAATAAAAAATCATACTGCATTCAGGGGGAAACGGCAGTGATTAGTTCAGTGCTTTAAAAGATAGGGGGCGCCTGGGTGGCTCAGTCGTTAAGCATCTGCCTTCGGCTCAGGTCATGATCCCAGGGTCCTGGGATCGAGCCCCGCATCAGGCTCCCTGCTCCGCGGGAAGCCTCCTTCTCCTGCTACAATTCTCTCTGCTTGTGTTCCCTCTCTTGCTGTGTTTCTCTCTGTCAAATAAATAAAATCTTTAAAAAAAAAAAAAAAGGTAGAAGGATGCAGGGGTGTGGGTTGCCATCATTTCCTCCTTTAGTTTCTCTGGTCTGGCTCTTGGAAAAACTGGATTGCCGTGGACGACAGCAAAGTGAAGTAGGTCTTTGTTCCTGTTGCAGTATGGCGTTGGGTGTGTTTTCTCTACTTGAGCTTCTGCCATAGGTATATGGTTATTAATACGTACTTTCTGACCGTTTACAGAAAGTTTGTGGTCTAGTGAATATGTTTTTCATGCCCATCAAAAAGGAGTATCAGAAGCAGTTTGCATTCTCAAGTGATGGGCACCAGTGTATAGTCACAACCTTGATCTAGAGCTCTGTTAATTCTCCCCCATTGCCACAGGGTAGTCCAGGGGGAGCTGGACATTCCACAGGATACCACGCTCTTTTGCTTTATTAAACTTATGCTACTCAGGAAATAAGGATACAGTAATCAGACCAGATGAAAAAGCAGTGTCAATGGGTGGGTGGCTCAGTGGGTTAAAGCCTCTGCCTTCGGCTCAGGTCATGATCTCAGGGTCCTGGGATTGAGCCCCGCGTTGGGCTCTCTGCTCAGCAGGGAGCCTGCCTCGCTCCCTCTCTCTGCCTGCCTCTCTGCCTGCTTGTGATCTCTCTCCTCTCTGTGAAATAAATAAAGAAAAAGAAAAAGCAGTGTCAAGAATTTTGGATTCCTTGGTCAGACACAGACTCCAGAGGGTGGAAGATAAATCCTGCAAAGCTACAGAGTCCTACCACATTGGTTAAGTTTTAGTAGGAGTCCAGTGATCCGGAGTGTACAGGGTCATTCTCTGTAAAGGGCTAAGTTATTGCATCTTGTATCCTTTCTCGCAAGAAAGAAGCCCAGGGCCATGGTAGGCCTCTTCCGGTTTGGGAGGCACCATGTTCTGTACTTGGGAACGCAGGGAAGTCCTCTGTGGCAGGTCCAGGCTACGACACAGGCAGCGCTGCTGCATGGGCCGAATGGCCTGGAAAATTCCGTGGTACTAGGGGTATCTGTGGTAGGAAAAGTTGATGTGTGGATTCTAGGGCATTCCACAGTGGGAGAGTTCCAGCATAGTTCTCTAGGGTTCTGGAGTAAGGTTATGGCATCTGCAGTCAAGAAAGTTTCATTGTTTGAAAAGCATCTCCTAGCATATGATTAGGCCCTGAGAGAGACTTAGTCAGTGCCTGACCACAAAGTGTCAAGTGGCCATGTGACCAGTTGCCCATATAGCCCGCTGGTTAATGCGAGACCTGCCAAGTCAGAAGATTGGGTGGACATGATAGTGAACCCTCTTCCAGTGGAAGTGGTACATTTGGGAAGAAGCCCAAACACACTTGGTGGGTACAAAGTAAGGTAAAGTGAACAAGGGTTCCCAGAACTCTGCATTACCTAGATCTGTTGCACTGAGAGCTTTGTCTTAGCTCACGCCTGTGGCAATGTCAGAATTCCTGCAAGCATTTGTCAGAGGAGGAAGAAATCCAGGTCTGGTTTGTGGATGAGTTGGTTTTATGTTAGGGCAAGACAATATGGACCAATGCTTCTCAACAGCCCCATCTAGAGTGGTTCTGAAAGTCAGGGATGAGAAATTCTCGACCAGCAGTTCTTTAGGCAGTGTAGCTGATCACTGTGTGTGGAGAGCGACAAGTGGCCTGAGGCCAGGGTGTACATGAACTCAAAGTCCGTGGGCTGGCTGGTCAGAGGCCCAGAAGGTGCAAGAAAACGCAGGAGAAGGTCTGGTGAAGAGCATTTCAGTGGGTCTGTGAGAGTGGGACTTGTTATAGTACTCACCAGGAGAGTGTTACCTAACAACCAAGACTCACCGGGAGAGTGCTACCTAACAACCAAGGCTCACCGGGAGAGTGCTACCTAATAACCAAGGCTCACCGGGAGAGTGCTACCTAATAACCAAGGCTCACCGGGAGAGTGCTACCTAATAACCAAGGCTCACCGGGAGAGTGCTACCTAATAACCAAATGGACGGTTCGGTCTGGAGCCTCACCTAGCAGGGTTCTTGCACAGTGTGCTCATGAGAAGAATCACCTTGCTGGCAGAGATGGAGCTATTTACCCCCCTACTAACACTGGACTCTTCTCTTACCCAAGGCTGACCCAGCTATTTCTAAATATCTAACTGTCGCTACGAAGAGCAATGCCAACCCCCTCGTCCAGTACCACTGCTCCAGAGCAGCCTGCCACTTAGGTGGCAACAGTTCCGTGCTGGAAAAGTCACACCAACAACGTACTCTGATCACATATTTGAACTTTGCTTATCCTGCCTAAGTGCCTTAGCTAGCACTACCATCCAAAGTCTCAGAGACCAATGATCTACTGGTATGGGATCCTGCATAATAATGCCTTGGAACAATGGACCCATTTAATGACAAAGCAGGTGCAGCAAGGGGGACATGACAGTAGGGAATACTCTTTCTATCAGATATCTTTCCATCCAGAAGCTTCTGACCCAGTAGAGCATTGGGATGGCCTTTGGAAGGTACCTTAGTAGCGCCAGCAAGAATGGGCTGCTGTCCTTTACAATACAGTATAGACCTACATGACCATGATAGGGTGCTTTATCCTCAGCCCTTAGGTAGAATCCAAGGGTTCTGGGACCAAGGGGTGGAAATAGAAAGTTCAACATCACTCCCAGTGATCTACTTGAGAAATTTTATGTCCCCTCCCTGCAACTTGAAATTCTGTGGGTCTGGAGGTCCTGATTTTAGTGGCAGGGTGGGGTGGGAGAGCCTTCTATTAGGCACAACGTAAGACTCTCAGTAAACTTAAAAATATGCTGTCTTCTGGTCACTTTGAGCTCCTGAGGCCTACAGACTATCAAGCAAAGAAGTTACCACACTGCCTTCGAGGTAGGCCTGCTGCCAACAGGGACATGGGGAGGAAGATGCATGTATGATCCCTGAGATCTCTTTTGGTGCTCCTATGCTCAGTTTTAACTATAAATGAGGAAGTAAACTTGATAAGGGCATGATCTCTAGGGGTTCAGAACCCTCAGGGATGAGGGTCTGGATTACTCTACTGGATAAGCCATCTAGACCAACGGAAGTGCTAGTCAATGGGGAGATGAATCTAGAATGGGTGCTAAAGAAGGGAGATAATATCACTTACAACTTAGGAACCCTTCTTGTAAGTATCCCCAGAAATTGTGATTAACACTGGATTAACAGAGATTAACACTCCAGAGCACTGGAGAAAGAGCCTGGATAGAATGAACATGTGTACAAAGCATGTAGATCTGAGCAATGCTAGAAGTGGATTGCAGTAAGCATCATTAGTACCCTGTTGAGATCCTCTTTACCAGGAAGTATAAGTCTTGGCTGCAAATAGCTCACAGCTTCGTCCTTTGGAGAATTGCCCTCTGTGCCGACGGAGCCACTTCTGGAAACTCCTGGAAGGTTACTGCCTCCCAGGGACAGCATCACAGACAATGGTATGATGCGAGTTTCTGCAAAGGAGGCAGCTGGGATTCTGATAGAGATTACATTACCAGTGATGACATGTAATCGGTGATTGTGTTATCAGCAAATGATCCTTCCCCCTTTCCCACACAATTTCCCACACAAATGTGCCAACAGTTCCTGGTGGAGGGTACTTAGGAACCCATATCTTTGCCTAACTTTTTCCACTATCCTATCTTGCTTCCCTCACTCTGTTATAGGTTTTACTTGAGAGCACTCCCTCAACAAACCATTTGCACAGAATCCCTTTTTTTGCGCTCTGCTTCTAGAGAATCCAGCCTACGACAGACAGGTGTCAGCTAAGAGATAAGAATAGAGGAAGTTTGAATTTGACAAAGGTAGGGGAAAGGTGAGTTCACTTTGGGAAAGTTAAAGTACCAGTGGCTGGAAGAGAAGGGAACCTCCCCAACATGATAAAGTGCATCCATGAAAAACCTACAGCTAACAGTATACTTAATGGTGAAAGTCTGGGTACTTTTCCCCTTAGATGAGAAACAGCACAAGGATATCAGCTCTCACTACTGCTAGTCAACATTGTGCTGGAGGTTCTGGCCAGGAAAGTTAGACAAGAAAAAGAAAGAAAAGGCGCGGAGATTGAAAAGGAAGAAATAAAGCCGTATTTGCAGATGGCATGATCTTGTATAGGAAATTCTAAGGACATAAGATCAGTTTACAAAAATCCATTGTATTTTTATACACTTGCAATGAATAGTCCAAAATGAAGTTAAGAAAACAGTCCTGTTCACAATAACATAAAAGAATACTTAGGGGAAAAGAATACTTAGGAGCAAATTTAACCGAAAAAGTGCGAAACTACACTGTGAAAACTACAAAACATTGTTGAAAGAAGGGAGATCTAAATAAATGGAAAAGCATCTCATGTTCATGGAGCCGAATACTTAACATCATTAAGATGGCAGTACTACCAAATGATCTCGAGACTCATTGCTGTCCCTATCAGAATCCCAGCCGACTTCTTTGTGGAAATTGACTAGGTAATTCTAAAAATCACATGAAATTGCAGTGGACTCAAAAGAAAAGAGTCCTGAAAAAGAAGGACTCACACTTCCCAATTTCAAAACTTACTACAAAGCAATGGTAATTAACAGTGTGCTATTGGCACAAGGATAGACACAGATACCAATGAAATAGAATGAAGAGTCTAGAAATAAACTCACACATCTAGGGTCAACTGATTTTTGACAAGGGTGCCAAAACCATCCAGTGGGGAAAGAATAGTCTTTTCAACAGTGGTGCTAAGACAACTGAGTAGTTGCTTCCAAAAGAATGAGCTCAATCCTTACCTCACATTAGGCAAAATTAAAGTAGGTCAAAGACCTAAAAGTAGTAACTAAAACTGTAAAACTCTTAGAAGAAAACAGGGGCAAAACTGTCATAACTTTGGGCTTAGCTAGGGATTCTTAGATATGGCAATAAAAGCATGAAAAACAAAAGAAAAAAGATAAAATGGACTTAATCAAAACCAGAAAGCTTTGCGCTTCAAAGGCCACCATCAAAAATGAAAACCCACAGAATGGGAGAATATATTTGTAAGTCATATACCTAATAAGGGATTTGGATCTAGAATATATATTCTTACAACTCAGCAATAGACAATTTAAAAATGGGCAAAGGATCTCATTAGACATTTCTCCAAAGTAGATGAAAATGTCCAATAAAAGTGAAAGATACTTGACATTGTTAGTCATCAGGTAAGTGCAAACCAAAATCACAATGAGATACCACTTCCCATCCACTAGGATGCCTGGAAATAAAAAGTCAGATAATCAAATATTGGCCAGGATGGGGAGAAATTGGAAATACACATTTGCACCTTAATACACTGCTGGTGCGAATGTGAAAGGGTACAACTGCTTTGAAAAAATAGTCTGTCAGTTTCTCAAATGATTAAGCTTAGAGTTAAGCATGTAAGCTTGTAACCAAGCTTAGAGTAACCATGTGACCTAGGGAATTCCACTCCTAGGTATATATCTGAGAGAAATGAAGTATGTGTCCACACAGAAACTTGTACATGAATTTTTATAGCAGCCTTATTCATAATAGTTTTTTTTTAAAGATTTTATTTATTTATTTATTTGACAGAGAGAGAGAGATCACAAGTAGGCAGAGAGGCAGGCAGAGAGGGAGGGGGATGCAGGCTCCCCACTGAGCAGAGAGCCTGATGTGGGGCTCGATCCCAGGACCCTGAGATCATGACCTGAGCTGAAGGCAGAGGTTTTAACCTGAGCCACCCAGGTGCCCCTCATAATAGTTTTAAGAAACAACCAAACTGACCATCAGCAGATGAAGGGATACATGAGATGTGGTATATTCATACAATGTAACAATATTTGGTTATAAAAAGGAATGAGGGGCACCTGGGTGGCTCAGTCGTTAGGCGTCTGCCTTCGGCTCAGGTCATGATCCCAGGGTCCTGGGATCGAGCCCCGCATTGGGCTCCCTGCTCGGCAGGAAGCCTGATTCTCCCACTTCCATTCCCTCTGCTTGTGTTCCCTCTCTCGCTGTGTTTCTCTCTGTCAAATAAATAAAAAAAATCTTTAAAAAAAATAAAAAGGAATGGAATACTGATATGTGACACAACATGGATGAACTTCGAAGATATGCTAAGTGAAAGAAACCAATCACACACAAAAATCTATGATTTCATTCATATGGAAGTCCAGAATAGGGAAATCCACAGATACAAAGTAGTTAATGGTTTCTTGGGGCTGGAGGGCGATGGGAAGATGGGGGATAATAGCACAGGGTACCAGGTTTCTTTGTCAGATGATGAAAATGGTTAAAAATTGACTCTGGTGATGGTTGCACGTATCTGTGAATGTACTAAAAGCCATTTGATTGCACATTTCACATAGGGGAATTGTATGTGAATTTCATTTCAATAAAGCAGTTTAAAAAAAATGCCATTGGCTGTCAGGCATGTGAGTCTAAATCTTGAAGAAAAAGCCTGGTTTGGCAGTACAGGCTTTGGGATGTAGATGGTAGTTTAAACTGTGAGAATGAGTAAGATCCCCTTGGAAGAACATGTAGAACGAAGCGGAAGAGAAGCTCATGAAACAAATTGTCAAGAGGAATAAATAGAACTATGAAATACATGTCCCAGAAATCTGTGAGATTGACTATTTAGAAGGGGTAACGATCATCACAACCTCAAACGCAATAGGAAAGCCCAAAATAAGAAAGAAGATTTGGTGGTAAGAGCAATGGTATCCATCAAAGCATAGTCACCAGATCACAGGGTGGGAGGGTTTTATTTCCACAGCTCCACTAAAATCACTCTTGTCGAGGTCTTAACCTCCGTGTTTCCAAATCCAGTGGTCAGTTTTTAGTCATCCTAACCTCAAACTCTTAAACAAGAATGACAGTTGGTAGTGTCCTTCTTGAAACATTTAAATTTGTTTTATAAGACTCCTTACTTTCTTGGGCTCTAAATTATATTTCCTGATTGCTCCTTCTAAATAAATTTTGCTGGATTTTTTCCCCCTGACCTTTACTAGTTGGAGCTCTTTGGGATTAGAGGATCCAGCCTATATATAGACTGCTTCTCTTTTCTTCCACATAAAGTAAGCGCTCTCCACTCCATGGTTATATATGCCGTTTATCCCTTAATGACTCCCCAGTTTATACCATCAATTGTCTTCTCCTATGAGCCTCAGATTCGTATTTCAATTGTTTACTCAGCAGCTCCATTTGGAAATCTAAGAGGCATCTCTGGTTTAACATGTCTAAAATAGAACTGGACATTTTTCCAAAAAAAACCCTCCTCCTGCTCTGCCCCTCCTGCCTGGAGTTCTATCTCAGTAAATGGCATTACTACTTATCCTGTCGCTCAGGTAAAAAAAAACCCTGAGATAGCTTGACTCTTTATCTTGCACTTCATACTCAATCTATTAGCAAACCACCTCTGCTGTCCTGAATCCAACTACTTCCTACCACGTCCACTGCAACACTAGTCTTGCAGATATTTTGCAATAGCTTTCTAACTGGTCTTTCAGCTTCTATTTTGCTTCCCTGCGGCAGTTTTCAAAGAAGCAACCTGAGTAAATCTCTTCACTTATAAATCAGATCACGTCACTTTTTAACTCAGAATCCTCCATGGCTTCCTAGCACTCTTTGGAGATAAAATCCGAAGTCCTCTCCTTGGTCTATAAATCTGGGAGTGATCTGGCTCCCATTGTGTATCTCCAAACTAAGTGCCTATCTGCTCTTTGGCCACACTGGCTTCCCTGCTGTTCTTTGGATACACCAAGCACACTCAAGTTTCAGGTCCTTCTGCCTTATTGTTCCCTCTGCCTGGAAGATTCTTTCCCCTGTGTATAAGGTTCACTCTCTCACGTCAAATCTTTATTCAAATGTCACCTCAGCGGAGGCACTTCCCTGGATCCCCTCTGTAAAAGAGCACACATCTACTCAAGTAAACCCTGCTTTATTTTCCACTAGTCTCATAACCTTAATACTTTTGTGTGTGTGATCCTGTCTTTCCCCTTACACTCCCAAAACCTGCACTGAGAAATAAGTTCTGTGAATGGAGGGATCTTGATTTGTTTTTTTCACTGCTTCAGCCCCAGTACCTAGAACAGGGCCTTACACACTATAGGGATTCAACAGATGTTGACGGAGCGAACAAAAGAATGGATAGGATGGTAAGGCATCAGATAGCTACTCTGTGCTCTGGTCCTCTTCTAGATGTTGGGGTTACCAAGATGAGAAAGATATAGTCCCTGCCATTATAGAGCTTATATTCTAGTAGTATACTTAGATTATAGATACACAATTATAGGTTAAATGTTCACAGGTAAAAAAAAAAAAGTTAGAAAAAAACAATGCAGAGTGAGGAGACAGAGGAGGATGCTAGCGTATGATACCGTTTTCGTTGGAATAGTCAAGAGCTGCCTCTCAGAAGTAGGATTTCAGCAGAGATTTGAGTAGAGAGAGCCAGTCTAGTAAAGATCTGGTAGATGAGTATCCCAAGAAGAGGGAACAAATGCAGAAGCCTTAAGGGTGGATCATGCTTTGGCTGGGGTTAAGAGTGGAGAAGGCCAATAGGGCTAGAGCAGAGGTAGGCAGCATGAGAGGAGATGAAATCAGAGGAACAGGTGCTGCGACACCGAAGGCCCCCTTTGGAAGCCATTGTGATCACTTTGTGTGTGTGTGTGTGTGTGTGTGTGTGTGTGTGTGATGAGATTTGGGGTAACAATATGGGAGGCGGGGTAATAATATGACTTGACTCATATTTTAATAGGTCACACTGGCTGCCTTCTGTTTAACTGGCAGGTAAAATAGTGGAATTAGACAAACCAGCTAGGTGTCCATTGCGACAGTCTTAAGTAACACATAATGACATAATAGGATGGTAGCGATAGAAGAGGTGAAAGGGGTCAGATGCTTGCACCCAGGCCAGGTCAAAAATCCCCGCGCCTGGCAGCCACCTTTCCAGACCTCCGCAGGCTTCCTTTAGGTGTCGGAACCGAGCAGAGCGCACAGCACCAAGCCCATTCTGGGGAACCCACAGCACGCCACCCCTTTTCGGACAAACAGCTTCTGGAAGAGCTCCGCTGCCCCTTAAGCTTCCGAATCCCTTCTTTTAATTTGAAAATGGGGGAATGGAAGCTCTCAGGGGGAAGCGGGTCTCGAAGGCGTAGAAACCACGGAAGAAAACAAGGTCCTCAAAGGAAATGGGGTTTTCAGAGGAAACCCGGCGACAGCTGCTTGTTCCCAGCATTAAAAAGCAGGGCAAAAATGGAGGCCGCCCAAGAGGTTGCCCGTCAGGCCGCCAGAAATGAAGTTTATTTCCAGCACACCACCACAACTCCGGGGGACCCCTAGCTCACGTCTGCTTTGCCGGCGCGAGGAAAGCGAGCCCCTCGGAACGCGCCGCGAAAGCAACTTCGCCTCCTGGGAGTGCGCACGCGCCCCTCGCTCTGTTTTCCGTTGGCCCTAAGCCCCGCCCCTTCTGCGTCCTCCGAGGAGGGTTGGGAGCGGAGAGCTCGCGCGACCACTCTTCCCTCAGTCTCCTCCAGCACCTCGTCGCAAACGGGGCCGGAAAGCGTGGCGGCGCAGGCGCAAGCGCCGAGAGCGGAGGCGGTGGTGGTGGCGGCCGCTGGCCAGTGTAAGATGGCGGCGGCGTTGGTGGCGGCAGTGGACGGGGCGGCTGGGCCTGGAACAGTCGGAGCAGCCGCTGGCAGAAGGATGACCCAAGACGGGAAGGGGGCTGCTGAGCCTCGCCGGCTCCCGTGCTTGTAACTGCCCCAGCCGGACACCTCCCCCCCCCCTTGACCTATCCGGTCCGTGTCTCGTTCCGGCTTGGCCTCCTGACCCTCTCGCCCCCGGCCCGCTCCCTGTCAGGATAGGTTGGATTCCTTCCCCAAGCTCCCGGGGCTCAGGTCTGTTCCTGGCCCTGACCCGAGTCCCCGCCGGGAGGACTGGCTGCCCTTGCCTCAGGTCAGCCCTGGGGTTGCCCCCCAGAAGCCTGCCCCGCAGCCCTCAGGGACGTCTTGCTCCTGGGGTGACCGGTTTGTGTGCGCGTTTTTACCCCTTAGACTGGGGGCAGCGGTCGCCCTGCGTCTCCCCGTCACCTCGGGGCCACCGCGCAGTGTGCCCCCTCCCCCATCCCGAGTTCTCGGGCCCAGCACCTCGTACGGAAGGCCGAGGTCCAAGTCAGTTGTTGCCGTCTGCTCTTGTTCCCTTTGTAATACAATTCTCGCAGCGTACTTCCCCTCACCCCCAGATCTTCCCGGGCACCGCGGAACCGTACCATTTGCTCCCTGTTAGTTGGAAAGCATCTGGTGGCTTGAATTTCTGACTCATATGATTGTTGCTGGAGTCTGTAAACAAACCGGCACTAGCGCTATCACATTCTCTCCGGGATTTCCCCCTGCTCTGTGGCTTCTTGTTGAGAGGTTTGCTTATGCGTTAGCGTCGGAAAGATTTCAGGTCTTCCTTTTAAGTGACTTTTACGTTTTGGTGGAGCCGGGAGATTACTTCCCTGGTTCATTTTATTTCTGTAACTGTGCGGGTTGTTTGTTCAGTAGTTAGAGTTACTCTGGTTTTAAATCGTTCTGAGGAGGTCTAAAAAGATTCTGAAATGTTTTCATAAATATTTTTATTATCATGTTTGGTAGAGATACCTTTGCCATTTAAACTTTAACTTTTCTCAGCCCTTCGTGAACCAACAGACCTATTTTCTCAGGAGCTCAGCCTGGCCCTACTTCAGTGATAAAGAAGGAAAGGTGAGTAGGAGTTGAAGGCATTTAAATTCCTGAGCCCAAGACGGACCCTACCCTGATGCTCAAGTGCTGACCACTGAAGTCATAAAATTCCTACCACAGTATCCTAGAGTTGGGGTATTGTTCTTGGCTGTGTTCCAGCTCTGGTTAAATTACTTTGACAAGTTTTATTGGCTGTGGGTGTCTCGACTTTCTGTCCTAAACTATTGCTGTGTATCTTCAAATAACTCCAGTTAAGCCTACAAGTGAATGTCTCCCCCTTGGTGGGTCATGTTTCCTACGTTGTTAAAAGCTGGGAATTGGTTTGCCTCAGTTCTCTTCGGCCTCTCGTCAAACCAAGTCTCTTCCCTTCTCAGGGTTTTGGACTGTCGTTTCTATTTAGAGGTGAATCCAGCTGCTTGTCACGGGAAGCTGGAAAGTGATGGTGCCGTCAGTTGGTGTCTGAGTTCATTCCACCTCTGAATTCCAGCTTTGCAGGACGTACTCGTAAATTTGGGGTTAAAGAAATTTGGCTGATCTGAGGAGTTTTTGGTGAGCTGAGAAATCATCCTATGCATTTAGCAGCATGGGCCAGGGCCCAAGAGGGAGTCCGAACGTTCTTGTAAATGTAATTTTTGTAAGACTCTTGGGTTTCCGGTAGCAGAGAACAGTGCCGTGGTGGACGTCCGTGGGATGTGACCCAAGAGCTAAGTGGCTCTGGAAGGTAGGCCTGGCTGATTCTTAATACCTTTATGATAGGTGGTGGGTAAAGGTTGAGTGTGACACTGGGAAGTTTTGCTCCTTATGGTGTCCTCATTAGAAAATGAACCGGAATAAGATTATTATTGGTGGCATGTATGTGTATCAGTAAGACATAAAGAGATAATACAGCTTTGAGAGCTGGACAGACCTGAGTTTAAATACTAAGATTTATTGGCCATGTGACCTTGGGCAAGCTACTTAAACTTCTCTGACTCTTAATTTCCACATCTCTCAAAGTGGGATAATGCCACTTACCTCCTGGGTCACTGTTAGTATTGTGTGAGGGAACCTGTATAAAGCTATTAAATGCCTAACATAGGTTACACACTTAAATTTGTCTCTACACATCGTTGCTGTGGCTTTGAGTAAGGTATGCATTAGTCCACACTTCTTTGCATCCTGCTTTTGAACATGTTTTCCTTTTTTTTTTTTTCTTTCCATAACTTTAATTGGTCAGCTTAGATGTGTGCATTGTGGGTACACACCTACAGTTGTCTTCTGAACATGATTAAGGTCTGTGTGGTGGGTGGGGGTTCAAGGTCAGAGGACAGCGGAAATATTAGATGTCAGTCTGTGTATCTCTCAGTGCATTCTTAGACGAAACATCAGTACCTCTCCTTAGTTCATTGCTTCTTTCCTCCCGGTCTCTCTTTTACACGTGATCAGCATTGACACAAGGATTATAATTCCTTCCCTTGCTGTTTCAGTGTTGTTCACTGCCTCTGCTCCAGCTACCCGTTATGCTTTTTCCTTTTTGCGTGACGATAATACATTTTTTCCAAGCTATTGGGCTCTGCAGTGATCCTCATCAATAGATTATCAGAGAACTAGACCCTGAGAAGGTTTTCTTGTTCTTGGAAGTGAGTCTGGGCGAGGCAGCGGGGAGTGCAGAGCATTTTATTTCATCTCCGCAGCTGGACCATCTTAACAATATGATGGCAAAAATGCAGGTTTTTAACCTTCTCTTGTTGGCTTTTCTTCTACATCTTTTTGGGGGAAGGTAAGGGCACATGAAAATTAAAAGTGTTGATAATATGGCAGTGAAATCAGCTGTATTCATTCAGGCCAGTGATCAAGTTAGAGTTGATCAGCTTTCATTACCACCGTCCAGGGTCTAAGCTCTCCCTGTTGGAAAATAGACTTTTGGATGGAGGCTTTTGAGGTGGGCCGAGACTGCATTTTTATTATTTGTGTTTTTATGAGATCTGGAGATCTGTGTTGGGCGGGGGGTGGGGCTGGGAGGAGAAAAGGACGCACGTTGAAAGAGGCATAACTTTGTTCCTCTCTATGTGCTGGGTAAGAATCCCTCCTCCCCCAGGGGTCTCCCATTCGGAGCACCGGGTGACCTGTTTGTATATCGTGAAGTGCTATGCTTAGTTCCTGGACCACAACTGTAAAATTCTTACCTTTCTGAAGATATTTTCTATTTCAGAGTGTTGCATAAGAATCGTCTCATCTTATTAGGAAGTATTTCCTAGTATGGCTGAAGTGGGAGGCTAGGTTTGCTCGTGACCTTAATTCCCGCCACCAACCTGACAAGGCATTTTGTACAGCGGTCTGTGGAATGTATAGAAACTGGTACCAGGGCCGTGATCCTTAGTGTTGACTAGAATCAGCTTGAGACAGAAGCTTGTCTCCAGAGAGAGCTAAAAGAAAGCAGCCTTTTTGTTGCCAGTTTAAAACAATACTGACATTTCCAGAGCAGAAGGACTCTAGGAGAAGACGTTCTGCAGACGTGCACCCTGTTGGGGGAGACTGAGACCTTCAGACTTTCACGCTCTCGGTCCTATGTTCTGGCAGGTGAGTTACAGGCTTTTAAAAGCATGGGACGACTAATTAAACTTTGTTTTCAGGAGATAGATTTGTTTCTGGATTCTTTCTACTGTAGGAAAGTTATTCTAAACATGTCTAGGAATGGTCCCGATTACAAAAGACAGGGTTATCCAAACAGAGCTTTTTATTGCATAACATTGGTGTTTAAGTTAGTTTTTAAGATGGAATTAGCTTTTTCTTTTTTAAAAACAAATTACCAGTAAGCCAGGGTAATCTACTTACTGTCACCCAATCTGGAACCCAGGCAACTAACTGAAAGAATTGAATCGGCAACAGACGTGGAGGTGGTGACAGGTGTATGTTAGTGTCAGAGCCGGGTGCCAGTGAGTTTAGCTTAGCTTTGCGGTAATACTGAAAACTTTTCGTCTTAATGTTGTTGTGAATAGAATAGAGAAACTTTGTCGCTATTAAGATAGGTCAGAAATTCTTGTTTACTTGATTCAGTTATTTCTTGGAGAGGGAAGTCCTTGAAAGGTCTTTGAGAGTTAGTGTGTAATGAATTTTGTGAATCAGTCGCACTCCTTTACAGCAGGCTTGTATCTCTGTCTCCATAGGACACAGTTTCTGGGCCAGAAGCCCACTTTCTCAAGTACTTGCCTTAACCTCTGGAATGTGTATGCTAAAGATAAATTAATGAACTGAGCCTGCTCTGAGTTTGCAGATAGGGCATGGGGAGTGATTAATATGACAAAGGTGGCATCTTATTACTGGAATGTAGTATGTCTCATGGATTGGGTTATTGCAAACATTTTTAGCATTGCGTCTGAGAGATTAGATATTTGCTCTTGTCCTCTCATGATACTGTTTAAGGAGGTCTATCGAAGTTTAATGCAAAGCATCCATGCTTGCCTCTCATGTCCTTTTGTTGTTCTTGGTTTTTCTTAGCCATCTGGAGATCTGTAGTCTTTGCCTCTGGGGGTAACCGGGGGTGGGGGGTGGGGAGGGGCTCTGCTCCTCTGGTGTGCTCTAAGTCTGGCTACATTATCAGACATGTTTTAATCTTTTTTAGGACCCAGCGATAGATTCTCTCCTCTCACCTAGTGCAAGTAGGAGGGCACTTCTTGATGTCTTTAGCCTTTCTGTTTTATTGTCAGTTGTATCTTTGGAGCGTCACACTTCCGTGTCCTTTCCAGTGACTAAAGAACAATTTGAAATGTGAGTGGTAAAAACTGGTCATGGGGTGGATTCTGAGGTAAAGGTAAATCATTTCATTGTGGAGACACAGTGGAGTTTCCTTAGAAATGACTTTTCCTTGGAATCATTTAAATTGAGGTAAATGGGCTTAAATGTGGTAGTAAAAGGGTCCTTCGCCGTATTGCAGCAGACAGCACTTGAGAGTTAGCATGCACTCCTAACATACTCTGAAATACCATTGTTAGAATGAAAGCCAATAAACTATAAACACGGGGCATTTGGTATTACCACCCGGGAGAGGAGGCATTCATCCAAAGGAGGAATGGAGTTCCTTGTTCATCGAATAGTTGATGGCAGGAATTCCTTGTTTTCTTCTTCTTCATCTGTAAGATTTGCTTTGAAGTTCTCATCTTGGTTATCCAGTGAATAGTTCTCTGGTTCTCCAGAGGGAGAAGAGCTAAAAGAGTGGGAGGCTTATATTTTGGGCACCTGGGTCTATTGCTTTACCGTAGTGCATAGAGCGTGAATGTGCTCGAGAGATACTGACAGAGCTCCCTGATTCTTTAAGAGGCCAGTGAGAGCAGGGAAGCAGGTTTTATAGACTTGGAACTGTGTCCTCGGTTGTGTACAGTGTTTGGAGGATTGTTGCTGAGTGGTGAAGCCCAGGCTTCTCCAGGAAATGCAGTCTGCAGAAATGAGAAGCTAGGAAAATAATAAACATCCCTACCATGTATAGACAGGCTCTTTGCAAAAATGTTGCCTCTAATTCTCTAAAGCGGCTTCTGCAGAGTAATGCCATTGTCCCATTTTGTGGAAAGAGAAACAGACTTGAGTGGTAGAATCAGAATTGAAACCCAGGTCTGACACCAAAAATCCTTTTTTATTATACCTTTTACTGTCTTGAGAAATGCGGACTTTTCGGTGCCAACCGATGAAACAAATGAGCTGAAAGGAAGAGTTCAGTATTTCTTATAAAACATGTGTGGAGTATAAAAACGTCTGTCCACACGACCATATGAATAGAAACATTTCTGAATTGTTTAAACATGGGTGTCAGGATGTGATTAATTGGTAGGCTCTTGAGTTTTTTAAGGAAATAACTTTAATGGACGTAACTACACCGAAGGAGATATTTGGATCCTTGATCCTCCAAGAGGGAGAAGAGGGCATTTCCCCTTCACCCCGAAGGTAACTCCACAGAGCACTGTTCTGACTCTTAGAGCCCTTCGTCAGTCTGCCCGTTTCTGTACTTCTCTGAAGCATTTGCAACGTGGATGGTCCCCACCTTCTTGAAACCTTGTTATCTCTTGACTTCCAAGCTGTTTGACATTCATTATTCATTATTCCTTCTGCTCTCCTGCACATTTTTCGGTCTCCCTCTTCTCTTTCCTAAGGGTAGATGTTCCTCAAGATTCTTTCCTTGGACCCTCTCACCTTTCTTGGGTACTTAAATGTTTGTTTTTTTTAGTGAGGTATAACTTACAAGGTGGTTGATTTTGCAGCTTCTCTGTACAGTAATTTCCAAGTCCGTATCTCTGACCCTGATTTCTCAAATTTCAGACCCACCTTTGTTTTCCACTACCTTCCTGACATGTCAACTTGGATTTTAAATGTAATCAAAATCAAATTCATCTCTTCTCCCACACATGCCATCTTCTCATTTATGACATTGATTTCCCCTGGGCACCCAGACTCAAACTTGCCCTTTCGATTCTGGGGGCTTCGCAACTGCCGATGCACCAGGTACGGTCAGCTGCGCCTCGGCAGCCCTCACGCCCCTTCCCCGGACAGGTGCGCGCTGCTTTTTACCTCAGCAGCTGTGGCCGCTTGTAAACTCATGTCTCCTTCCTTACTGTCCGTTTCAGTCCCATCTTAGTAACCTTGACAAAATAATTTTCCCGAACTGCCGCCCCCCCCACACACCCTCTTCTTAACCAATCAGCTGCACCCCACCACCTGGCCCAAACAGACTTGGACATACCAGCTTTTTCATTTTGCCTGTATCTTCTCATCCTTGTTCTGGTCTTTCTCAGCTTTACTCACTGAAATCCTATCCTCCCTTGAAAGCTGAGTTTATCTTTTTTTTTTTTTTTTTTTTTAATATTTTATTTATTTGACACAGAGCAGACAGAGAGGCAGGCAGAGAGAGAGGGGGAAGCAGGCTCCCCGCTGAGCAGAGAGCCCGATGTGGGGCTCCATCCTAGGACCCTGAGATCATGACCTGAGCCAAAGGCGGAGGCTTTAACCCACTGAGCCACCCGGGCGCCCCACTTTTTTTTTTTTTTTTTTTAAACGCTACTGATGCTTGTGTCTCTTGTATCCTTGTTGTATACTCATTTTTCCGAATTGAGGCCTGGCTACAGAAGGGAGTAGGACTGCCTCGTCTGTGTCTGTAGCTCCTGTGCTGCCCGGTAGGTTGTTGTGTCACTAGCTTGCCTGTGTATAGTTAGGCCACTGGGTGGTGTCAGAGGCCTAGAATTTGGATAGACGGGCAGCTGGGGTGCTGTGCAGTTGGGTCGCCCCGTGCTGTCAGATCTTCTGCACAGCACGAAGAGAGATTAATTTTCCTGATCCAGAAACATTTATAGTTTTCTTTCTGCTCCTCTATCCCGTGTGCCAGAGGAGAATGTGTAGTATATTCACCTCCTCTTAGTACTTCATAGGGAGCGGCCCCGCACTAAAGGCCTGGCCCCCTGTAAACATGCTGTATACAGGATGAAGTTTAGTTTCCTTTGGATTTCAGTGCCCAGGGTTCTCCGATTAATAAGCATCACACTGTTGGAGTGTCGCTGGCAACGGGTGGCGGGAAGGTTGGCCAAAGGGGTGTTTATTGTGAAGTAGAGACAGAAGGTGAGGAGAATGAATTTAAAATGAGCCATCTCAGCTGGAAAACCACGATTGGGGATGGGGAAAGTAGGACTGGTCGATTGCAGATGGACACGGAGCCCCAGGGCAGAAAGGCAGATTTGTCCTGTAGATGGGCCCTGAACAGCTGTCCCATTCCGGCTGTGTTGGGACGGTGGCCGCCCTAGAGGAGCCAGACACTGGGACTCTCAGATAACTGTTCTGCTAATAACTGAAGTATTTTTTACCACCGTTTCTCAGTTTCAGAGGAGATTCTAAAACTTTGTCTGCTTTAAATATGGGTGTGGATGTAGGAGAGCTGGGCACTTGAGTTGCAGGGGGAGGCCTGCCAAACCAGGCTGCCGGGCTTATGTAAGTCGTGGGGACGCCCGGGCTGGGGTGAGCTCGGGTCTTCGTAAAAGGGATCAGGGACGGCAATGTTAGTGGCTGTTGGGCCTGAGGCAACGAAGAATTATCACACCCATTTTCCAAGACTCCAAAGGAATTAACGTGAAATTGAATCTGAGAGAAATTTTAAAATTAAAAAGCATTAAGTATACAAATGAATGTACAACCACAGAACTATTTTGAACTACTTTAAGCTCCCAATACTTTTAGTTGTCACCAAGACAGTGGGGCGGGAGTCTTTTTAAAAGTCTAGGATTCATCTTGCCTTTCATGGTGGTGTTGGTAACTCACAGGTGGCTTCTGTCGCAGCCAGACTCTTCCCATCCTTGCTTTTTCAGACAAGAACTGACACTTTGCTCTCATTTACACTGGCATATTGACCACGTTAGCCAATTTCTGTTAATAATCACAGCGTCGAGAATTTAGTATTTTTAATTTTATTCTAATTATTATTATTTTTCTAAGTAGGCTGCACACCTAACATGGACCCCAGCACAGGGCCTGAACTTGCGACCCTGAGATCAAGACCTGAGTGGAGATCGGGAGCCGGATATTAACCAACTGAGCCATCCAGGCGCCCCTGCCCTGAGAATTTAGTATTTCTAATTTTAATTGTCAGGCTTTGTCCGTCATTTAACACTTTGCCCGACTTCTTCCTCCCACATCCCTTCTCTTATTCCCTTTTTTTGGGCCACATTTCTTGAGGTATCATTTACATACATGTAAAATTTACACCTTTTCTCAATGATTCATTCTGTGGATTCTGACGAACACGTAGTCACGTGACACCACCAAGCTTGAGGCATAGAACATTTCCATCACTTCCAGAAGTTTTCTCATGCCTGTTCGCGGTCAGTTCTCTTCCCCCACCCTCAGCAACCACTGTTGTGTCTATCTGTATAGTTTATTTTTTTTAGCATGTCCCATGAATAGAATCATATTATGTAGCTGTCAGAGTCTTGCTTCTTTGACTTGGTGTGACATATCTGCCACCCATTCGCACTGCTGTGTGTTTCAATGAGTCATTTTTATTGCTCAGTAGATGGACCACAACTTATATGTTATCCATGACCTGGTTGAAAAATATTTGATTGTTCCCGGTTTTTGGTGAACCTAAATAAAGCCACTAAAGAAAACATTCACCTGTAGGTTTCTGGGTGAACATGTATTTTCATTTTTTTTTTTTTTGAGTACATACCTGAGTGGGATTCCTAGGTTGTATGGTAAGTTTGACTTTATAAAAAACTGGCCAACTGTTTTCCAAAGTGACTGCCATTTTGCATTTCTACCAGCAGTGTGTGGGACTTTAGTTGCTTCCTTCCTTGTTAGCGTTTGATAAAGGAAGCTTCTGTTATTGTTATTTTAATAAATTTTAGCCATCCTAATAGGTGTATAGAGGTTTATTGTAGTTTTAATTTGTATTTCCCTAATGACTGATGACGTTGAGCATCTTTTCAGGTGATTGTCATTTAGCTATGAGTAGTAGATTTTGGCTGCTGCCCTCTATGAAGCCTGTCTTCGGCAGATATTTTCTTCCAGTTCATGACTTGTTTTTTTCATTTTCTTTTTTTTTTTTTTTAAAGATTTTATTTATTTGACAGAGAGAAACAGTGAGAGAGGGAACACAAGCAGAGGGAATGGAAGCGGGAGAAGCAGGCTTCCCGCTGAGCAGAGAGCCCGATGTGGGGCTCGATCCCAGGACCCCGGGATCATGACCTGAGCCAAAGGCAGACGCTTAACGACTGAGCCACCCAGGCGCCCCTGTTTTTTTTCATTTTCTTAGTAGTATCTCTTGAAGAGTAAATTTTTATTTTGGTATTTAATTTTTTCTTTCACAGTTTGTGTGTGTTTTTGGTTTTGTTTTTTTGGTTTTTTTTTGAGTCATTGTCTTAAGAAATATTTGCCTAACCTGTGTCACAAGCATTATCTTATTTTCTTCTGGAAGTTATATTGTTTGAGCTTTTACATTTAGGTCTATGATCCATTTTGAGTTAGTTCTTGTATATTGTACAACTTATGAGAAAAGGTTTTTTGTGATTTTTTTCTTGCCTTTTTGTCCTTTTTCTGTTTCTCTCTCTCTTTTTTCTTTTTTGCACTTTGATGTCCTGTTGTTTTGGTATATATGGTCTCTTACACAGATCTTTTATCAATATTGAGAAAAGAAAGCAGCCCTAGTGGTTTTAACCAAGAGATGTTTGGTACCTCTTCTACGAAGTACTTTTATACGTTGTATTAACGGCCTATTTGCTTGGTTTTTAGTTAATAATTTGTCATATATTTAGTTAAAAATTTAAAGCCTTTTTATTAACAGAAGAGAAATATAGGTCATTGGAATGTCTTGGGGAGAAATTAAAATGACACCTGGATCTTTTTCCCCCCCATCCCCCAATAGTTTACTCTTTAACCTTCAGTTTGGCAGGGGTTACGGTTATTTTTAGAGTGTAGGCAGTAGAGCTAATCTAATTAAACTCCCCCAGCTACCTGGGACAGTGAGCTCATCAGCTCTTCCAGGCTCAGATTGGTTTGCTCTGGACTGGATTTTACATGGAAATTGATCAAGGTAAAAGCAGTGGATTTGTTGGGAATGTAGTGCATTAAAGAATGAAGAAGGTAATTTATGTTTGGGTCAAGTTTGGTCCCTATCTTCTGGTTATTAAATAAGGTTATATTCTTTGGTGATAGAAGAGAATCTGGAGTGGCTCCTGTACTTGAGACCAAGGGCACCTCATTGCATCTTGCCTGTTTTAATTTGGATACTTTAATTCCTGCCCCAGAGTTGAGATGGTTTTAAATTTCTTCATTCTGTTGGAAATGTATATGATAAGAATAACAGGTCATTTCCAAAGTGATTGTATTTTATTGTCATCATTTCTTGGCTTTTTAAAAAAGTGCTCCTCCAAAGAGGAAGGTGTGTACCCCAAGGAGTATTGAAGATGGTGCAGTGATGTATAGAAAAAGAATGTCAGAATTTGCTTTTTTCCTAGAAAAATTAAACTTAGTGTTTAATGGGACTTGATTAGGTGTGTGATGTACATGCATGTGTATTGAGGTAAAACTTTCCACCGATAGGGGTTTATGATCAGTTTTGAGACCGCTGCTGGCAAGCCTCCTGCCGCAGAACTTTTAACCTAGAATTCTACTGAGGTGTGCCATCTCTGGAATCACTCACACTAGTTTACAAAAAGAGAAAATGAAGTCTGGAGAAGGTTAAGGAGCTCATCAGTGGTCACAAAGGATGCTAATGGCTTAGCTGATACTACAACCCCGGACTAATTTTCAGTCTAGAACTATTTTTGCTAAACTCCGTGGCCCCTAAAATGTGACCTCCAGAAGCTGTCAGCCTGCCAGCTCAGTGATTAAACAGAGTTGGCATCGGCATTCACAGACTTGTCCCTGTTTCTGAATTTAGTCAGTACATTCTGTCAACCTCTTCCCAAAGAGAAGATCTCTTGTAAGAACCTTTTTTTTTTTTTTAAGATTTATTTATTTATTTGACAGAGAGATCACAAGTAGGCAGAGAGGCAGGCAGAGAGAGAGGGGGAAGCAGGCTCCCCGCTGAGCAGGGAACCCGATGCTGGGGCTCGATCCCAGGACCCTGGGATCATGACCTGAGCCGAAGGCAGAGGCTGAACCCACTGAGCCACCCAGGTGCCCTCTTGTAAGAACCTTAAACCATTTTCCCCGAAAGACAGCTCTGCCGTCCCTCAGTGTGAGTCAAACTGTATGGCTCCCCTTTCCCCACGCCTCGCCTCTTGGGGCTGGGAGCTCTGGCTCCTCCTGGTCTTGGAGGCTGTGAGAGCGCCTTCCGGATCTGTGGCTCAGGCATTCTGGGCTCCTGAAGGAACTGGTGCAGTTCAGTCTTGAGACAGGGTCTTCTTTGGAAGGCGAGAATGGTGGGGTGGACAGTATGGTGTGGTTGAGAGTTCAGCTTTAAGAAAACATCAGAGTTTAAGAAAACATCAGAGCTCTTCTCAGTTGACCAGAACGTGTGCTTATGATCTGAGTCTTTAATCTTAACAAAGTAGTGCACTTGTTTTCCCCACCTCACAGGACTTCTGCAGTTCATGTAATTAACTGAAGCCCTAGCTGGGGAAGAAGACATTGCTGAGCTGCTCAAGAACATAAACAGGGACTACCAACAGGAAAAAGCCAGTGGTGTGTGAAGAATGCTGTGCAAAAATACCTCCTTGGTGTAGGAGGAGGAAAACAGGCTGCTCTGCAGACCGCTCTTCGCTGGTGTTTTTGACACGGCTTCACAGATCTGGGCTTTGTTGGCGTTGTCTCCCAGCACCCTTCCAGGTTCTTCCTCAGACTCGGCATTGGTCGTGCCCGTGCGTTATTTCTGCTCCCCTGCCCTGGCCTGCAAAGCAAGCTTTGGGCAGCTGTCTCTTGGCAGGGGACACTTTCTGAAGCAACTTGGATTTCTGTAGAGGAGAGTAGGGGGTCAGGATAAGGATGGGGCTGCTTCTGGGATGATTGTTACGGGAATGAAAGGGCTGTTGAAAGATTAGAAGCCAGTGTGCCTGGGTACGAGGACTGGAGTCATAATCATACTTTGTCTTTGACCAATGCCTTTTGTCCGGGCACTGAAAGGGCTTAACAAAATTCTGGTCTGAATAATATTATTCTTTGCTCTTTGGAATTTGCTCGAGGTGGGAGTGAGGCCCTCTAAAAATAATGAGTGTGTTACAGTGGTATGAAAGGAAGAAAGCTAGGTACCCCAATTCGCAGATAGGGCTCTGCCAAACAGAGAAGTCTGGTGAAAGTTGGTGGAATTAGATGAAATAACGTTTGCCACTTTTGAAATGGAATGGGATGGTTTAATGGAAATATGGCTTTTTTCTTCCCCAGCTGTGGACTTGGTGGGTTAGTTGTAAGAGGAAAAAAGAAACCTTTTAGGTTCTTTTTTGGGGAAGGGTGCTCCCGAATTCTAATTTGGCTCTGCTTCTTGTAATCCTTAGTTTCCATGCTTGTCAGATCGAAGCTTGGCATCTAAGTGAACATAAAGCCCATGTTCTCACCCCAATAGCTGGGTCTCATCTGTCTCTGTTGATTTGTGTGTAAGGAGGTATTCAGAGTCTGACCCACCTCTTCGTGTTACGAAGACATGTCTTTCATAGAATTTATGGATGATACATGTGACTAAATTTACAACAGAAGATTCTTGCCTAGAGGGCAAGCTGAAGCTAGCTTTTTGTGTTGGGCCTCTGTGCTTATAGTACCTGTCACTGGGTATATGCCTGCTGGTGCAGGTTTGAGCTCAGTTCCTTCTTTCCCATTTCAGAAGTCACTGCCAGCTACTCAGGTAAAGGGATGACCCCCCCAAAGATGTGTCTCTGTATGGAATTTAGATATGGGGGGGGGTCCGCTATGATTTTCAGCAGCTGACAAGCCCTGTTGAACACACACTCAAAACTCTCTCTTTTTTTTTTTTTAAAGTAGTCACTACATCCAATGTGGGGCTCGAACTAAAAACCCCAAGAGAAGTGTTACATCCTACTGACTGAGCCAGCCAGGCATCCCTCAAAAAATCATTTTATGAAATTGACAAAGGCTGTGCTTGGTTAAATGTCTTGTCCCTTTTATCTTCTCTCCTAGATTATTTCCTAATTGTTTCGTTTTCTTCTCCCAAATGCAGGCTGGCCACAATAAACATCATTCAAGATGTCCAGCAAAGGGAGCAGCGCAGATGGCAAAACAGACTTAGCCAATGGTAAGGGCCCACCTGAGTTTCTTCTCCTCCCCCAAAGAAAATAGACACCTGGATTTTAGTGGAGGGAAGGAAATCTTTCCTAAGAGTGGACCCTTCCTGTGTTGTTTTGTGTGTAGGAAACTACGCAGGAGACACCCTGGACTATCTGGGACTTTCGTTGCTTCAACTTCTGTTTCCAGAAGATCAGTAATAGAGGTGTGCCATTAGGAGGAGTTCAGGGAGTTTGGAATTCTGGAAGGTTGTAAGAGTGGACAAAACCTGGGAGAAAAACATTAGTTGGCGGTGGAGAGAAGGGAGCTGTGCGAAGATTCCCAGTTGTGATGAGGGGTCTCTTTCCACGGCAGGTACTCTTTTGGTAGAGACAGCAGACGAGAGATGAAGTTCTAGCCTAACCTGACTGGAGTAAGGCTGGCCTGTATTCTTTGTAGGGTCTGGCCAGGTGTGAACTCACTGGGTCTAGGGCACTTCAAGATTTTGATAACAGGTTATTCAATTAACGCTTCAACCCTGAGTCAACTTCTTAACTGGAGAGCTGTCTCTCCAGTAAATATAATTGGGCAGCACAGCATTCAGCACTCCTGAGCACGTTGCTGGTCAGGGTTATGGGCTCAATTCTAGTTGATGAGATTGGTAGAACAGTGCAGTTGAGTAAGGGAAAGTGAGATTTTTCAATGTGCTGTTTATTGACCCTGTGTTCTCTTCTTACCAGTGTTGTTCATTCCTCTTCTGTAAAAGAAAGGGGTTCATATTTTTCACTGGGCTTAATTAGTTGAGAGATTCGGGGTTCTAGTGTGGTTTGAGGTATATAATTGATTTGGAATTTGGCCCTCAGCTGGATCAGGGATTGGCGGACTGTGGCCTGCAGGCCAGACCCAGCCTGCTGCTGTTTCTGCAGGGTGTGTTGGAACACAGTCATGCCGCACTCATTCCCATGGTGCTTATGGGTGCTTTTGTACTCTAACAGTGGGGTTGAGTGCTTGTGACAGGGATCCCTGTGGCCTGTGAAGGCCCTTCATGGAAAAATTGGCTGACCTCTGGATCTTGGTCATTGACTGGATCCCCTTTGCTGAGCTTGTGACTTACTCTGGCCCTTGTGTGAGTAGGGTAGAGCCCCCGAGTCGTCTTGATTGGTTAATCATAATTTTAACAAGAAATGCTAGGAGTTTGGGTGTTTTTTTTTTTTTTTTTAAAGATTTTATTTATTTGACAGAAACACAGCGAGAGAGGGAACACAAGCAGAGGGAGTGGTAGCAGTTGAGAAGCAGGCTCCCTGCTGAGCAGAGAGCCCGACGCGGGGCTCGATCCCAGGACCCTGGGATCATGACCCGAGCCGAAGGCAGACGCTTAACGACTGAGCCACCCAGGTGCCCCAGTTTGGGTGTTTTTGTTTTCCTTCTCCACAGAAGTGAGATGTGTGGTGTTTTATCCTTTCTCACCACTCCCAGTTTCAAAGCCAATTGTGTTTGAGAAACCGCAACTGCTAATCTTTCTCAGCATACACATTGGTCTCAGCGAGTGCAGTTCCTAGGAGCAAATTGCTGCACTTTCTCCCTTTTTCTTCCAGTTCCTACACCCGTTGTTTTCATGCTGGGATCTTAGTTGAGGTGCTTTCTGAAAAGAGCTATTTACAAGTCTCCCAACCTTCTGTCACCACTTGAACCAACGTGCTTGTATTGTTCATCTGTTTTCTGTGGCGGGTTTGCCTGAGAGCTTGTCGTGCAGGGGTTCCATTGCCGCAGAGATCTTTGGAAATCACTGCTCTACTCCAGGTGACTCAGCTGTCAGGTGCTACCTGGAATCCTTTCAGCGGCCTCGTGGGGTCGGACAGCTCCTACCAGCATCGCACAGAGCTGGTCTGCTCTTTTTAACAGCCTTGACTTCTGGCGAGGTCAGGTTTGTAATCATCAGGAAAGGAGGCCGTGAACAGTGTTTAAAGTCCTGATCCCACACCTTCCTTCCTTTATACCGTGGCTTCAGTGTGGAAGTTGTGGTCGTATGGCTCTAGCACATTGCGGGAGCACTTGCTGAAATGTGATTTGGCTGTTAGACAGGAGAATGCAGTATCTAATTTTCAGGGATTCAGTCGCTCAAAGTGACCCAGTTCTTTCATAACCACCAACATGGCAGACCCAGATATGGTGAACTTTCCTTCTCAGATACCACTCTCGTAGCCCTGCTCTTTAGCAATTTTGTGTATGCTTCTTGATAAAACTCTAGCTCAATAAAGGGTTCCTCTGACTGACAGTAGTAGTAGCATTATCAAATTAATGGAATTCAGAATACATTTATTAGTGAAAGGGGAGCAAAAACCCATTCTGATGATCACAATCCCACTTGTCCCTTCCTTCCACTTCCTTCTGGATTGTTAGTGGATTTTAGGACCTCAAGGGAAGAAGTTAGGATTTGGAGGGAGAGGAGGAGCAGTGCTTTCTTGAAGTAGGAAATAGTTCAACTCTCCATCCACTGTCAGAATGATTTTAATCTGTTATTTTCTGTTTTTCTCTAAGAAGATGTCTATGCCAATTCTTGCTGGGGATGGCTGTTCTTTTCTCTTATATTCGTTTGAATTTTTGCTGTGACAGATGGATGTGCATCCAGCAAGTGGTTAAGGTGGTTGTATCAGATATACTTGGACACAATCCGTCTATGCTTTGTAGGAGAGAGAATTTATCAGACTCTTAGGCCATCCTAGAGTTCTCCACTTGTGTAGAAATATCTTTTTTTGCGTGTGGCTTTGGTCTTAATCTTTTCAGTTTCTTGTCTTTACTCAGAAGTTAGTCTTTGTAAGCATTTGAACAAAAACTATTTTTGTCTTTTTTTTCTTAAGATTTTTATTTATTTATTTGCCAGAAAGAGACACAGAGAGGGAACACAAGCAGGGGTGTGGGAGAGGGAGAAGCAGACTATCCTCTGAGCAGGGAGCCCAGTGCAGGGCTTGATCGCAGGACCCTGGGATCGTGACCTGAGCCAAAGGCAGACGATCAGTGACTGAGCCACCCAGGCGCCCCTGAACAAAAACACTTTACCCAGAGTTGGTGTCTGGATCTCTTGGTGATGATTTTTTAGACTAAGGTGGGGACATCCTTCTGATCACTATCCCATTTCCTTGATTTCCCCCTCAACCTCCTGTTCCTCACTAACCTGCAGGAAGCCTGTCTAGCAGTCCAGAGGAGATGTCTGGCGCTGAGGAGGGGAGGGAGACATCCTCAGGCATTGAAGTGGAGGCCTCAGACCTGAGCTTGAGCTTGACTGGGGATGATGGCGGCCCCAACCGCACCAGCACAGGAAGTCGGGGTACAGATACAGAGAGCTCAGGTGAAGACAAGGACTCTGACAGCATGGAGGACACTGGCCATTACTCCATCAACGATGAAAACCAGGTCCATGACCGCTCAGAGGAAGAAGAGGAAGAAGAAGAGGAGGAGGAAGAGCATCCTCGGCGCCGGGTCCCACGGAAGCGGGCCAACCGGGACCAGGACTCGTCCGATGATGAGCGGGCCCTGGAGGACTGGGTGTCTTCAGAGACGTCCGCGCTGCCCCGCCCTCGCTGGCAAGCCCTTCCTGCTCTTCGGGAGCGGGAGCTGGGTTCCAGCGCCCGCTTTGTTTATGAGGCTTGTGGAGCGAGAGTCTTCGTGCAGCGTTTCCGCCTGCAGCATGGGCTCGAGGGCCATACTGGTTGTGTCAACACCCTGCACTTTAACCAGCGCGGCACCTGGCTGGCCAGTGGCAGCGATGACCTGAAGGTGGTGGTTTGGGACTGGGTGCGGCGGCAGCCAGTACTGGACTTTGAGAGCGGCCACAAAAGCAATGTCTTCCAGGTGAGGCAAGGGAGCAGAGCGGCGGCTGAGAAAGGGAGGCAGCCGTCAGACAAGCCCGGGATGCCTGGCGTGGGAGCTGAGAGTTAGGGTAGATGGGCATCAGGACTGAGTCCTGCCGTGGCTCCTGTGACCCAGAGGAGCTCAGTGCCCTCACAGACCCCCGGCAGCCTTCTGTCTCTCCCAAGCACAGAGATGGTTGGAAGCCTCATTGTAGGTGGGGCACTTGGCAGTCCTTGGGATGGGACTCCATGTGCCCTGGGGGAAGGCGTGCAGGGCCGGAGGGGATGTTTTTGAGCTAGACTGAGTTCAGTTCCTGGCCCTGCCCCTGACTCGCTTTGTGATCTGGGGCAAATTCTTTAATCTCTGGCTTTAGTTTATTGATCTGTAGTGTAGAACTAGTAACAGAGGACCATGGCAGTTATGCAGTGTTAGAACTTAAGCAGTTTAGAGCCATGCGTGGTGCCTAATAAACCTTTGACGAGTATTTGTTAGCATGAGTTTACTCACCAGCCCCATCCGTCATGTTGGTACTAGCACTGATTCCAGGCATGATTGCTTCCCCAACGTCCCCTCTGGTGCTCTTGTCTTTGTAGCAAATTTCTGTTTGCTTACTGAATCAAGATCGGTTTTCCTCCCTTTTTTCTTAAGTTTCTCCCCTAGTGGGCGTAGCTTATTCACCTGAGCACTTTCCCTGTACCAGCTCAGCCTAGCCTTGCAGAGTCAATGGAAATGCTCTCTTATATCACAAGGTTTTCCTCCCTCTTCTTTAACTCTTGGAAGAAATTGGACTTGAGCTAGCGGTGTAAGACTAGGAGAGCTAAGTTTCCAGCTGTGCACCCAAAGGGATGGGCTGTGGTTGTTATTACAGTTTTCCCCTCTCGAGTTCACCTCCTCAGTTTCTCTTGTATGTCCCTCTTTTCATTAATATCCCAGGCCAAGTTCCTTCCCAACAGTGGTGATTCCACCCTGGCCATGTGTGCCCGTGATGGGCAGGTGCGGGTAGCAGAGCTGTCTGCCACGCAGTGTTGCAAGAATACGAAGCGTGTGGCCCAGCACAAGGGAGCGTCCCACAAGGTAAGTAAGCTCTTGCCCCCATGGTTGTGTGGTCTAGCTCCTCAACCAAGGATCTCTGCCGGGGCCTTCCGAGATCTCTGCCCATTGTGTCTCCTCTGTCGTGGTCCCCTGCCTCACTTCTTTTGTCCTAAGATTAGTAGATAAAAAAAGGATAAAAAGCAGCCACCCTCAGCTTCTAGCAAGTGAAGTATTTGAAAGCCTTTTAGATCTTGAACGTACAGCATTCAGTTGATTCTGCCTAACCCCAAAGCAGACCAGCCATTGGTTTGGAAATCCTTGAGGTCTCCTGTGCCTTCCACACCTCTTAAGTTTGCTTCGATTGTATCTAGTACACCTTAACAGCTCCAAGGTCCTAGTGGTCGGCCCCTCATGTGTGAGAGCTCCAACTTTTCTCTCCAGTCTCAGGGCACAGACAGCACTATTTATGGAAGCCCTCTTTAGGACTGTGAATATAGAGCAGCCGGGGGGCAGCCAGTGAGGAGCTGAGAGCCGCCTCGTCTCAGGGCGGTCATGCTGTAGAAGGAGGGTGGCCCTCTCTTACAAACCTTTAGCCGAGGGGCGCCTGGGTGGCTCAGTGGGTTAAAGCTTCTGCCTTTGGCTCAGGTCATGATCTCAAGGTCCTGGGATCGAGCCCCACATCGGGCTCTCTGCTTGGTGGGGAGCCTGCTTCCCCCTCCTCTCTCTGCCTGCCTCTCTGCCTACTTGTGATCTCTTTCCTCTCTGTCAAATAAATAAACAAAATCTTATAAAACGAAAACAAAAACAACCCAAACAAACCCTTAGCTGATAGGTGGGTGGACGTGGGATAGGCTTTTCTAGGCCAGATGGCTCAGAAGATATGAAAGTTACCAATGTCTTTGATTCTTAACCTACCTTCAACCCGTTAGTTAACTGATTTTACAACTAAGGTGTAAGAAGTGAAACTTGGGCACCATTTCTCTCCCCACCTGAGAGCTTAATTGATTTTGAGAATGAACCTTAATAGTTAATGTTTTTCTTTGGTATCACTATTCGGATCCCTTGGGGACTGAGTTGAAATAGCAAAACTCCTGTCCTTTTGACTTGTATGGAATAAATAAGCTGTAACAAACACACATAGAACAAGAGAGAATGGGTTTATTAGTTCCTTTCCTGGGGTATTACAACAAAAAAGACATGTCTCTTGCTGAGACATTTAAAATGCAGTCCTTCCGGGGCGCCTGGGTGGCTCAGTCGTTGGGCGTCTGCCTTTGGGTGAGGTCGTGATCTTAGGGTCCTGGGATCGAGTCCCAGCGTCAGGCTCCCTGCTCAGCAGGAAGTGTGCTTCTCCCTCTCCCACTCCCCCTGCTTGTGTTCCCTCTCTCGCTGTGTCTCTATCTGTCAGATAAATAAAATCCTTTAAAAAAAACAAAAACCTTTGTCTTTTTGTCCCTCAGTTGGCCCTGGAGCCGGACTCTCCCTGTACGTTCCTATCTGCAGGTGAAGATGCAGTTGTCTTCACCATCGACCTCAGACAAGACCGGCCAGCGTCGTAAGTATAGCAGTACTGTTTGCACAGAACTGGATCTCTTGGCCTTGAAAATACCCCACCTGTCCTAGGTAATACCCACCTCTCTGGGCAATCCGAGGAGTCCCTCCATGCCTGTGCAAAGAAGCAGGTTGAGATGTAGGGCGCTTCCTCCCTTCTTTGTTGTTGTTGGTCTGCTTCTATTGGTCTGCAGTTCTATTCAGTCTACCTTCATGTCTAAAATGGGGTTCGGCTATCTTCTCTGTGGGCTGTAATCACTCGTTGATCTCCTCTCCATCCCCTTGGGCGCTGCTCAGCTCACCCACAGGAAGCCCAGTACTCTATAGAGCAGCTTAGCCATACGGTCCAATGTAGTTTGCAGTTTAATTATGTATAGAAACATGTAAACAAAGGATAAATCTTGCGTGAAAATATTTGTACCTATAATAGAGTTCTGTCATAACAGTTCCCTTTTTACGTGGATTGGAGGCTCATGGTTAAATCACATCCCTTGTCAGCCGTGCGATGTCATATAAAGAACAGAGCGTCTTATTTGGATCTGGACAGACCTGGGTCAGATTGCAACTCAGGCACTGCTAACCATTCTGAACCTCCATTTCTCCAGCCTTAACTTTGGACGTAACCAATCAGTATTCCTCTCTCTCATCTCCATGAACGTTACTGGTGGCGTCCTTGATGCCCCAGCGTAGTGTCTGGCACCACGCTTGGAACTGATCACATGCTAGCTACTAATGGTTTTAGTTTTAACAGTTTTGATTGTTCTTATATTAAGTAAATACACCTTGTTTTTAAAATTCAAATAATAAAGTATATCAACAAAATGTAAATGCTCCCTCATGCACACCTTTCTGGCTCCACTTTCTAGCTATTGGTAGCCACTTTTAAAAATTTTGGAATACCTTTCCAATCCTATTTGCATACTTTTATGTATCTTAAGATATACATATGCAGTTTCCCCCATAAATGGGATTAAATATACGTATGTATAAACATTCACATGTGGGCTCCTGCAGTTTGCTTTCTTAGAGTTGAAATATGTTTTAGAGATCTTTCTACATCAGACCATAAAGGTCTACCTAACCATGGTACCTTACAGCATCGGTGTAACACAGTTTATTTAATTGTTACCTTGTTAATGAATTATCTACATTATTTATGGTCTTGTTAGTCTTAAAAATTATAACAAGTCTTGTATGTCATTACCACTATTAACTAAGGGATGTTATTGATTTACAAAGCATACAAGTAGAAGATAAAGTAATTTAGGAAATATAATCTCAAGGTTGGTTATTAGATTTTTATTTTTCTTTATTTTTTAAGATTTTATTTATTTATGAGAGAGAGGGAGGGAGTGAGCGCACAAGTGGAGGGAGCAGCAGGCAGAGGGAGAGGGAGCCCGACGCGGGGCTCGGTCCCAGGATACTGGGATCATGATCTGAGCAAAAGGGGATGCTTTAACCGACTGAGCCATCCAGGTGCCCCTTGTTATTTTCATTCTGTAGTTGCAGAGGGGAGGGGAAGCTCAAAAGATGCAACAAATGGGCTAAGTTTGTTTGGTCTGCTCTGGTAGAGAGTTGTGAAGCAGAGGGGGAGCTTACCCTGTGCATCAGGTCATAGGAAAACCACTGTTAGAACCCAAGAAGGTGGGGACCATGTAGTGGGCAAAAGTGGTGACTTTGGCAGATTATTGAATTTGGAATGAAATGACATAAGCAGTGGCTCTGGGTGTTTCCATCCCACTGTTAGATGGGGTGGAAACTCGAAGAGGGGACATAGGAGGAACTTGGAGGAGGAGGAGGCCGAGATTCTGGATTTGGGGAAATAAGAGACTGAATTTTCACAAAGTTTTTGCTGTAGGGATGGAAGAAGTAGTAGGAAGCTTGACTGAGGTGGGGGACTGAGTGTAAGGTCATGGCTGGAAAATCCAAGCTTTCCTTATGTGTTGAGCCGGTGTGTGAACATCCACTTACATCAGAGGCATCTTTGTGTGAAGCTGGCATAACGAGAACTTGCCTTTGTGTGTTTATGATGGCTAAGTCCAAGGACGCTGGTAGACGGGCCGACATCACTTAGGAGGAGTTGGATTTGGAGCTGTGGGTGGGATATTCCTTTAGCCAGTGGAAGCCATTTTGAGATACTCTTCAGAGGACTTCTTTGGCCTTGTCTATTTTTCCCTTTTTGTTGGAATATACCTGCTTACTAAAAGCAAGACTGATGAGTCACAGACCTATACCCCTGAAACAAATGATACATTATAAGTTAATAAAAAAAAAACTGCAAATTTTAAGGCAAAATTTGGTAAACTTGTTTCTTAGGCTCTCATATGCTCCCTCCTTCTGATGTGAAAAAAATCACCCGCTGCCATGATTAATCATTTTTATAGCACCTCTGCCAGTTCCCCAGAAAGCCCAAGGTACTCTGCATCTATCCATTGGGAGAGAGAATTTTTCATTTCAGATGAATACGTTGAGGCATTAGAAAGATTAAGCTCGTTGTCAGGATTACAGGATGGTGGAGCCCTGTTTCATAATCTATCCCTTCAGATTCTTCCTTTTGCTTCCACATGGTCAACCTTATGTTTGTCTGACTCTTCCTTCTGAAAATCCACATTGCTGAGAAAATGAGATGATCTTGTGAAAAGCAGCAGCATCTGCTTTTTCCTGTCTAAAACCTGATTAGAGCTGCCTCTTCTGCGTTGCTAGTTTTGTTCCTTAAGCTCATTTTGGATGTGTTTTCTACCTTGTGTTTTTGAGGGTTGTGTATATGTGTGTTTTCCCTAATGACATTCTTTTTTTTTTTAAAGATTTATTTATTTATTTGTCAGAGAGAGAGAGAGAACACAAGCAGGCAGAGAGGCAGGCAGAGGCAGAGGGTGAAGCAGGCTCCCTGCTGAGCAAGGAGCCCGATATGGGACTCAATCCCAGGACCCTGGGATCATGACCCGAGCCGAAGGCAGCTGCTTAACCAACTGAGCCACCCAGGCGTCCCAATGACATTCATTTTTAATGATATTCATGCACTGTTTCTTTTTTCAAGATTTTATTTATTATTTATTTGAGAGAGTGTGTGAACACACAAATTGGAGGGGTGGGAGGGGCAGAGGGAGAAGGACAAGCAGGCTCGATACCATGACCCTGGGATCATGACCTGAACTGAAGGCAGACACTCAACTGACTGAGCCACCCAGGCGCCCCACGTACTGTTTCAGTGAAAAGCTACAGAGACTTTAAAATCAAGTAAAATCTCTCCACTTTGCTTAGAGCAGTTCTAGACTGGAGGGACTTTGACCATGCAGAGAGGATGATAAAAATCATTTCTTTACAAAGAAACTCGTTGTCATGGTTATATTTTTTCAGTTTCCATAACAACAGAATGCACAAAACCATAGAATTAAAAACGAAAGCTAGAACCCAAGCTTTTCCTTCCCTGTGTTTCCTTTCCTGTAAATTTATTAATCTCTATGATACCATATTTGACTGGCTAGACACTTGGATTCGGGAAAAGTATTCATAGTGCCACCCTTAAGGTGGGACAGATATGGCTATTTAGCCAGAATCTTCTGACTAAAACTCCAAAATTTTATAGGGTTTTCCTCAGGACGCCAAAGCCCTCCTAAGGATCGCCCTTTTTTGTGGTACAACCAGAGGAGTAATTTAGAGATGATTTTCCAGTTTTAGAAATAGCTGTCTGTCTTCTTAAGAATCTCTTCTCCTAACTTGCTTTAGATAAAGGCAGAATGCTGCTTTCCTTTGGGCCATCCTGCGCTAGAGCTGAGCCTTGTCATTTTTCAGTGTGCATTTTTAGAGCTGGGTTGTAATTTTTTTTTAAGATTTTATTTATTTGGGAGAGAGAGAGAGAAGGAGGGCACAGCAGGGGAGAGGGGCACAGGGAGATGGAGAAGCAGTCTCCCCGCTGAGCAGAGAGCCCGACTCAGGGCTTGATCATAAATGGAGCCGAAGGCAGACACTTCACTGACTGAGCCACCTAGGTGCCCCTGGGAGGTAGATTCTAACCTTAAGGTCTTTTCTGGGCACAGTTTTTATGATTTATCCTCCTCCTGCTTCCAGATAGATCGAGAAGCTGTATCCATAGAGGATGGGAAGATGTGGGTGGTATCATCTGTTTAGTGACAGCTTATCGTCGTGTTGGACTCCAGCTACACCGACGCTACCTGAGAAGCAGTACTTTTATATACTTTAGTTTTCATGTCTTGAGGAACACCAGAAAATGACTTTACTACTCGTTTGTTTTTCCTTCCCCAAGGTAGCATTTATTAAATATACGTGGAGGTAATTTTTGTTTTTTTCTTGTTCCAGTGTTCAAAACAAAACCACTGTTTTCTTTCTTTCACAGTGAGAAGCTGGTCTTACTAGCTTCTGCATTCTTGTCTGTGCTCTCTCTTGCCGTGACCATCTGGGTCTTTTAGAGAATATAACTTTTACACTCTTCCACTCTTAAAGGAAACTGGTGGTGACAAAAGAGAAGGAGAAGAAAGTGGGGCTGTATACGATCTATGTGAATCCTGCCAACACCCACCAGTTTGCAGTGGGTGGACGAGATCAGTTTGTAAGGTGAGTCTGGCTCTTTTGTGTCTCTTAAGAGTTTGAGACTGATGTGTTGGGTACCAGCAGGTGTGCTTTGTGGAACCTGTGAATGGTCTCGGAATCCATTAACCACCATCTTGAATTTTTTACCCTCTTCCAAAGAGTTCAAGCTTCTGAGGCATTCTGTTCCCTGATGTAACAGTAGCAATGCCTGAGGGATAGCTTCCCATATTACAGAGATTGTCAAGGTTTTTTTGTTCGTTTGTTTTTGTTTTTTTTTTTTTTTTTAAAGATTTTATTTATTTATTTGACAGAGAGATCATGCGTAGGCAGAGAGACAGGCGGAGAGAGGGAAGCAGGCTCCCTGCTGAGCAGAGAGCCTGATGTGGGGCTCAATCCCAGGACCTTGAGATCATGACCTGAGCTGATCAAGGCAGAGGCTTTAACCCACTGAGCCACCCAGGCGCCCCTTGTTTTTGTTTTTTAAGATTTTATTTGAGGGGCTCCTGGGTGGCTCTGTCGTTAAGCGTCTGCCTTCGGCTCAGGTCATGGTCCCAGGGTTCTGGGATCGAGCCCTGCATCAGGCTCCTTGCCCAGCAGAGAGTTTGCTTCTCCCTCTTCCTCTGCCTACTTGTGCTCTCTTTATCTCTTTGTCAAGTAAATAAAAAAAATAATAATTAAAAAAAAAAGATTTTATTTGAGAGAGAGAGAGACAGGTGAGAGAGAGCATGGGCCAGGGGTGGGGGCAGAGGGAGAAGCTGACTTCCTGCTGAGCAGGGAGCCTGATGCCCGGCTCCATCCCAGGACCCCGGGATCATGACCTGAGCCGAAGGCAGATGATTAACTGACTGAGCCCCCCAGGCACCTGAGATGGTCACATTTTAAAGAAGTTTGATGAATTGACCAAGGTCCCTACATCACAGCTGAGACATAAATCTGGGTTTACTGGCAAGTGATGTATTAGTAAATATTTTCCACTATTTTTCATAAATTACCGTGTACTAAAAATGTTCAATGCTGGTTTCAGATACAGAAATGATTTGAGTGGGAGTACTCAGTGTGAACTCCGGGTTTTTGACTCCCACTATCCTGAGCCAGTTTTCTTTCTCGGTAGTGCTATCTTTGTTACTGTGCATGTTTGTTGTAACACTGGCTGTGTTGAGGCTTACCCTAAGGAAAGTTCAGAGGTTCAATCCCCGTGTGTATCATTTAGTTTCCTTTTGGCCCTTAGTCACAAACTGTATCCCCCTCCCTACCCAGCTGGCCTGTTTGAGCTGTTTCTGTGGTTATACCAGCCCCCTTTGCTCAAGGATCATCAGTTTGAAAAGGAGGAGGGAGGATCACTAGAAAAATGAATGATTTTTTACTTTCCTGATGGGGGGTGAAAAGCATTATCTTCCTATTAAAATAAGAGCATATTATTTTTTAATAACTGGATTCTGAAATTTCACTGGTAAGTATCATGGGGATAGAGTAAGTTTTTAGAAATACATGAAAGATGACCTTCCCTTGTTCAAGAATCCTGCCACAAGAGAATTAGACAACTGTGCCTCTCTATTTCCCATTTCCCTTGCTTTCCAAGTTCCTGTCCTTTATTCTTTATTCACCAATAGCAAATGTGTAGGAGTAGTTTTTTTGTTTTTTTTTTAAAAAGGAAGTTGTTGATCTAAAAGGGTTGTGGTTGTCAGGTGCTGCCTCCTCCCAATAAAGCATTGACTGAAATTCCTGGTTAGGATTTCCTGCTTAGAGCTCTGATTGCTTGGAAAGTCTGTATCTGTAGATAATCCAACCACTGGGTCCTTGATGTTTGGAGAAGACTAGAGCAGTCTGCTTTATCCAGAACTGCAGTTGGAAATGCCTTAATCCCAAGCTGATACGTTGCCAGGGTTAGACTAAGGCTGGAAATCAGCTTTAACATTTTAGCACAAGGAGGAACACTTAGATTTTCTGTCTCTCATCAGCTCAATATCCTCCGTCCCTTTGTACGTTGCAAATTTTGAGCAGATGCAAGCTGTTCACTTGGCCTGTGTTGATTGTGAGGCACACTGACCCTGTGCAAGGGAATGGCACTTCGGGCACCCCAGCTCTTCTCTGACATTAGGCTCATTCAGTTTCTCTGGCACCTCTTCAGTTCAGCCCTTTGAATGTTTCGGGATTTCCCCTTTCTGATTTTTTTTTTTTTAAGATTTTATTTATTATTTGACAGAGAGGGAGACACAGCATGAGAGGGAACACAAGCAGGGGGAGTGGGGAGGGAAAAGCAGGCTTCCCTCTGAGCTGGGAGCCCGATGTAGGGCTCGATCCAAGTACCCTGGGATCATGACCTGAGCTGAAGGCAGATGCTTAACGACTGAGCCACCCGGGCGCCCCTTTTCTGATTATTTCTTTGAAAGAACCTAAGGAGCTCACCTTCTAGTACCAATTTGAAAATATTTTTGGTGAATATTTTATATCGTAACACCATTAGCTTTCATTTCTAGCCCGAAGGAATTCCTTCAAGGGAATAAGAGAAATTGCTTACTCATCCTCAAGGCTTTTGCACCGTGAATACTGAATTTTGGTTTAGTATTGCGAAGAAGCATTTCCAGGAAGCCTAGATAGACCTGCTTTTTGGCCTATAACCGATAAAGGGGCGGGAGGAAGAAAGGAAAGAGGCAAGTGGAGGTGTGGGTGCCTACTCTTGAATCCTACTTAGGTTGGGTTACGAATTGATAGGAGTGAGGAAAAGGAGAATGTATCAGATGAATGAACCCCGGGGTGGTTGGTTGACATGTAAATTTATCAGTAAAGGATATAGTGTAGGCCCTGGCTGAGAATTAGTCCCTTTGCTTTTCTGACCTTAGGCTGATACCAGCAACACCGAGAGGACACTAGAGAAGGACAGGGGCAGGTGGTGGGTGGGCTGGTGGGGGACGGGGAGAAAAGGTGAGGAGGGAAGAGAGAGGCTTGAGGTAACAAGCTAATGGGTATGTGAAGGCCTGTGGAGATGCTGTAAGGCTGTTGAGACGGTGCTGAAACCACTCTGTATTTGAAGGGCAGAGGAAGAATCAATATTGTGAAGATGGCACTTTTTCTCAACTTGATCTCTTGATTCAGTACAAGTCCAATAAAAATCCCAGCAAGTTATCTTATGGATAGTGATTAAAGTTTATATAGAGAGGCAAGAGATCTGTAATAGCCAATACAGCATCGAAGGGGAAGAACAAAGCTGGAAGACTGATAGCACCCAGCTTCCAGACTTCCTGCCACGCCGCCGTCATGGAGACAGTGGGGTATTGGCCGAATAGACAGATCAATGGGACAGTGTAGAGAGCCCTGCATAGACACACAGAAATATAGTCAACTTGTCTTTGACAAAGGAATAAAGGTGATATGATGGGGCAGAGATGATCTCTTCAACAAACGGTGCTGGAACAGCTGGGCATCCACGTGGGAAAAATGGAATCTAGACAGACCTCATACCCTTCACAAAAACTAACTCAGATGGATCGCAGACCTAAAAGTAAAACCCCAAACCATAAAACTTCTAGAAGATCATAGGAGAAAACCTGGATGACCTTAGGTACGGTGGTGCCTTTTTATTTTATTTTTGATTTAATACATTTTTATTTTCCAAAATGTACAGTTGGTGGGCTCTGTTCGTGCATCTTCACTAGCAGCCAGGGTGTCTCCACCCTTGGCTTTGCTGGGGCAGGTTGCTGGAGCTCTGTGCTCTGAGACCCGTTCAGTGAGTACGGCACTGAGGAGCTTCTCAGGCCAGAAGGATCTCGCGTCTTCGGTCTCTCAGAGACAACAGCTAGAGTTACAAGCTTATAGTTGGGAACTTCCTTGTAGCGTTAGTCATATGTTGCTTTGTCCAACAAGACCAGGTTACTGAGCTTGGCCCAGACTTTGCCTGTGGACCACTTCTTTCTGGCCTTGCCCCCAGATTTGTTCACTGGGTCTTTGTCTTTTTTGGCCAGCTTTCTGGCATCTTTCTTCTTCTTGTCGTCCTTGGGAGGCATCGTGAGGCTTGGAGAGCAGCGGCCATGCCTGCAGCCTTGCTGAGATGTCGGACAAAAAGTGGTGGTGCCTTTTTAGATACGATACCAACAGCATTTGTGAAATAGTTGATAAGGTACACTTTGTTAAAATGAAAAACTTCGGCTCTGTGAAAGACACTGTGCAAGAGAATTAGAAGACAAATCACAGGTTGGGATTAAATATTTGCTCAAGACGTATCTGATGTAAGACTGTTACCTAAAATATATGAGGAACTCTTAAAACTCGATAAGAAAACAGCTCAATTAAAAAATGGGTCTGAGACCTTAACATACACATCTCACCGAAGAAGGTATATAGATCGCAAATAAATGTATAAAGGGATGTTCCACTTCCTGGGTCATCAGGAAAATGCATACTAAACAACGAGCTACCACTTGAGAACACTGAAGACACCAGATGCCAGCAGGGATGCAGGGCCACAGGGACTCTCGTTTATTGCTGGTGGGAGGGCAGCGAGGTGGTACAGCCGCACTGGAAGCCAGTTTGGTAGTTTCACACGAAACTGAACCTGTTATTCACGTATGATCCGACAACCATGCTCTTTGGTATTTACCCAGTGGGGCTGAGAGCTTACGTGCACACAGACGTCTGTACACGGGTGTATGTAGCAGCTTTCTTGATCGTTGCCAAAACCTGGAAACAGCTCCAGAGTCCCTGAGTAGCTGAATGGATGAACTGGTACATCCAGAGGCTGGAATAGGACCCAGTGCTGGAGAAGAAGCGAGCTGTCCAGACGTGAAAAGACACAGAGGAACATGAAATGCACATTGCTAAGGCTAAACCATGCCTGGCCCGAAAAGGCTGTATACTATGGGATTCTGATCAGAGGACATTCAGGAAAAGGCAAAAAACTATGGATGCTGTAAAAATACTAGGGGTTGTCGGGGCTGGGGTCAGGGAGAGGGAACCGGCAGAGCACAGAGGGTTTTCAGGGCAGTGAAAATGCTCTATGTGACATAAGGATGGATCTGGGTCATACATTTGTTTAAACTTGTAGGAAATACAACATTAGGAGCAAACGCTCAGGTCAACTGTGGCCTTCAGGTGACTGCAGTGTGTCAACGTAGGTTCATCCTTGGTAAAAGCAAACAAAAATCATTCTGGTGGGTGGTGTTGATAGTGGTTGAGGTGATGTGTGTGTGCAGGAAACCCCTGCCACCCCCTGGATGTTATTATAAACCTAAAACTGCTAGAAAAAATAGTCTCTGATGTTCTGGAAAAAAAAAATTTTTTTTTAAATGTCAAGGTCTTGTCCTATGCTCAGAAAATAGGGGAAAAATTCGTATTCATCTCTGTATCCGCACTGTCTAGCACAGGAATTGGCAAGCTATACTGCGTGTTTTGTTTTGTTTTTAGTTTTGAGAGAGAGAGAGAGCGCGCGCGTGCGCAGGAGCTAGGGGAGGGGTAAGGGGAGAGGGACAGGCAGACTCCTGGCCGAGTGGGGAGCCTGATGCTGGGCTCCATCCCAGGACCCTGGGATCATGACCTGAGCCAGTCAGGTGCTTAACTGAGCTACACAGATTCCCCGACACTGCTTGTTTTTTATAAATAAAGTTTTATTGGAACACAGCCATGGCCATTTATTTACATATTATCCAAGGTGGCTTTCTGGCTACAGAGGCAGGGTTCAGTAGTTGTGACAGGGACCAGATGGCCTGCCAGCTTAAAATATTTCCTGTCTTGCCATTTCAGATCAAGTTTGCCAACCCCTAGTCTAGCGTCCTATCTAGAATATAGTAGGTTGTTCTTAAATAGTTATGGAAGAAAGGGGAAGGAAGGTAAGGATTTGCTCATAAAGAGGAAGGGCAGACAGCCTTAGATACCAAGGAACACTGACTGGGCCACACACCAAAATATTGAATACTTAAATATGTTTTACTAACTTACTGACTTAGAAAGTTTATGATGGCTTAGTGGTATTTAAGAGCTGTTGGTTTAGACTTTGTTTAGAGGGAAAACCTCAGATGATCAGATGCTGTGTTTGCTGAGGAGGAGTAATTGGCAGTAGCAGTCTCCTATTTGTCTTTTTTTCAGGGTTCACTTAGCAAACATTTCCGGATAATTCTCTTAATGCAGGATGTTAAGCAAGAAATTGTGGAGAATACAGGGGCGCCTGGGGGGCTCAGTGGGTTAAGCCTCTGCCTTCGGCTCAGGTCATGATCTCAGGGTCCTGGGATCAAGCCCCACATCGAGCTCTCTGCTCAGCGGGGAGCCTGCTTCCCCTTCTCTCTCTGCCTACTTGTGATCTCTCTCTCTCTGTCAAATAAATAAATAAAATCTTAAAAAAAAAATTGTGGAGAATACAAACGTATTGATTCATTGATTCATCTATTCATCCAGCATTTACTGAGCATCTCCAATGTGCTAGAAACACAGTTAACTAGACAGACTTTGGCTTTGAGGAGTGTTCTGGAGAAACAGGTGTATTAAGGATTGAAATGATTAAGTAAATGCCCAGGATTACTCAGCTACTAAGCAGCAGAATTAGTGTTTGACCTCAGATCAGGCTCTTTTAATATGGGAGAAACCATTTCTCCATGCTGTTCTTGCTCACAGAGGGCATACTCCAAATGAATGGGAAATGAGTATTGCAGGTCCGGGGGCCGGTGCGGGTGGAGGCGGGGACGCAGGCCGTGACACATGACACGGTGTGTTCAAGGAAGCCTAGCTTTTTTCTGTTGTTTCCTGTATACTGTATAGGTTCTTTGAGAAGAGATGGAGAGCCTTAGAGATGGAGTTTGGACGTTAGTAGAAAAATACAGAATCACTGAAGAGATTTTAAGCAGAGAATTTGCATAAAGTGTTGCATTTTAGAATAATTCTGGCGACAGCATAAGCAAGGAAGTCAGTTAGAAGGATACTCCGAATAATCTAGGCAAAACCTCCCTCTAGGTCATAGTTTCCCTATGTAGAGTCAGAGGAGGACGTCAGACCAAACCTCCAGGGAATATCAGCATTTAAGAGAGAAAGACCGACAAGCCCATGAACGCTGTGAAGGGGTGGTTGGCCATCAAGAAAAGAGTTTGAGGGAGGGCGTAGTGAATGATGTCAAGAGGAGGGAGAGAGGCCTGAAGAGTAGCCTGTAGGCGTCGGGCCCCTGGCGACTTGAGCCAGAGAAGTCTCACCAGTGGGTCGAGGGCCCAAGCTAGATCGCAATGGATTGGGAAGGGAACAGGAAACGAGAAAGTGAAAACCCCGAAGGCAGGTTGCTTTTTTCCGTAATTTGACTACGAGAGGGAAGGGCAGAAAAAGCAATAGTGGGAAGTCAGGAGAGGGAGGGAGGGTTTTCAAGAAGTGGGCAGACAGGCGCGAGGAGTGGACTTGTCGAAGCCGGTCCTCGGAGGGATGCAGAGCGCAGCTGTGGAGGGAGCGCTGAGCTGGGAGGAAGTTCACCGGCAGGGACTCGTTTCTCCTGGCTGTCCAGCACCTGTCCCAGGGGCTGGAATGAAGGGTCAGAGACGGGGAGTGGTGACCGCGGTTGGGTGGGAATGAAGGCAGGAGAGAAGAAGCGTGAGGATGTCCTGGCGGGGGTTGTAACGGTCCCGGTGAGGAGCGAGAGGGAGAACCGGCCAAGTCAGAGGCCCAGACCAGCTTGAAGACCCACCGACTTGTAGGGCCGTGGCCACTGTAGCAGTAAAGGCTGTTGGGGAATTTTCAGTGGAAATAAACAGGAAGTGATTAAAAGCTGCGAGGAGAGAGAAGCCACTTCAGGTTAGTGTGGTTTAGGGTTACCGCTTGAGCTGGGGAATGTCTGGATAGGAGTCAGGATTCGGAAAGGGCCAGGAGAGGAGGGCCTTCAGGGAAGAGCGGGAGCTGGAACCTTGGTGGGTGATGCCCTTGATCTGCCCTGACACCCAGCCGACTGCTGTTCCTGCCACCGTTTCGCACTTCTTCAAGGGATCAGTTCGTAGGGTGGGTTTGTTTTTTGTTTTTTTTTTTTAAGATTTTATTTATTTGACAGTGAGCAAGCACAAGCAGGGGAAGCGGGAGAAGGACAAGCAGGTTTCCTGCTGAGCAGGGAGCTGGATGTGGGACTCGATCCCAGGACCCTGGGATCATGACCTGAGCTGGAGGCAGATACTCAACCACTGAGCCACCCAGGCACCCTGTTTGTTAAATTTTAACATTTTATTGTTTCTTGTATCATAGGATTTACGACCAGAGAAAAATCGATGAGAATGAGAACAATGGAGTGCTCAAGAAATTCTGTCCTCATCACCTGGTAAGATTTGTGAGGGGCCGGTGGTTCCCGCCTTTTCCTAAGTCAACCCTAAGGCTGCCCCCAAAATTGTGGGCACAGTGGGAGGAGCTTGGACTCTCGAGTCAGTTCCCTGGATTCGAATCCCGGCTCCACCACTGACCAGCTTTGCCATCTTGGGCAGTCACCTCACCTCTGTTAGCCTAGGTTTTCCTGTTGACAGAGGGTAGAGGTAAAGATTGCTGCCTTGCCCAGTGACGGGGAGGCCGGAGGACAGAGAGTGTGTCTGTGATGAGTCTCGCATGCAGAAAACCAGCAGCAGAAAGCCCTCTCCCGAGCTGGCCACATTTCACTGGTTGTACTCCTGTCTCTCTCTGTCTCTCTGTCTCCCTCTCTCTCTGGGAGAAGGTAGAAGGGAGTTGGAAGGAAGCCCTGTCTCCTGAAGGTGGTGCAACGAGTGGGGGGGTGGGGCGTCAGTCAGTATCTGCTCCTTATTGCAGGTGAACAGTGAGTCCAAAGCAAACATCACCTGTCTCGTGTACAGCCACGACGGCACAGGTACGTGAGCAGGGCCCGGCCCCGAGGCCGGCACGCCCCCTCGGGCCGGGGAGCCGCGGAGCCCGCGAGGCGTGTGCCCCCCGGCGCTCACCGCTGTGCCCTGGCTCCAGGCGGAGCAGCGGGGGCCTCGCTGCTGATGGTGAGCGCACGGCGGGGGGCTGCAGCGGGCGAGCCCCGGAGAGGCCGGGCGCCCCTTGCGGGGTGCTGCAGATGGGACTCGTCAGTGCCTGTCCCGGAGCCCAGGCTCCTCGCCCGAGCAGGTGCTTCTGCCTGTGGCTCATTCTTGCCTTTAACGGGCGTGATGTTTGTGAGCATTCTGCCGCCCCTGGGTTGGCAGTGTGTGCTCGGTCTGCCCTGGATGCCCGAGTGCCTGCTGCTCCGGCCGAGGGAGACGGGCGCTCTGGCGGGGTGTTAGGAGGGGGCACGGCCGGCAGGAAGCTGCACCCCAGCCCCCACCTCCTGGTCCCAGCTCGGTTTCAGCCTTTGCCTTCACTGCTGTGTGCTTGTTCTCGGCAGAGCTCCTGGCCAGCTACAATGACGAAGACATTTACCTCTTCAACTCCTCTCACAGCGATGGGGCCCAGTATGTGAAGAGATATAAGGGCCACAGGAATAATGCCACAGGTGAGCCCGTCTTCCTGGTGGCTGGCTGTTGGCCCGGGGACTGCAGGGTCTCGTTCAGGCTGCACAGGCAGGACGGGGCTGCCCGTCGGGGCTGTGAGAGGGTGTCCCTCGTGGGGCCAGAGCTTCCATGGGCCTGCTGTGCCCAAGCACAGAGGGCTCGAAGCCTCTCTCGCTGCGGGGATGGGACTTCGGGCATAAGGGGACGTGAGTGAATGTATTAAGATCTCAGGTAACTTCAGGCTTAACGGGCTTGCTGGGGAGTCTGGGGGAGCCCTTCTCAGTCTGGGCTACGGAGTGGCCTGGTAGCGGGTGCCCAGGGGGCGTGAGGAACTCCTGGCTCTAGGGCGGAGGGGGCGGCGCTTCTTGGGAATGAGGCAGGGACGGAGGCCTGGTGCCAGGGCCTCGTCCCCAGGCTGCGGCGAAGAGGGGCCTCTGTGTTGTGCGTGTGGTCCCTGAGCTTGGCGGCGCCCCGGAGTCACTTGCCAGTCTTTAAGGCCTGGGCTTCTGTCCCCAGACATTCTGATTTAATTGGGATGGGGTACAGCTTGATAGAGGTTTTTTAAAAGATCCCTGTTGGCTCTAATGTACAGAAAAGTTGGGGCACTCACTGCTCTTTGTTGTCGTAACCACTCCTAACAGGTCTGGGTCATAATTTTGACTGGGAGAGAGCAGTGACTTGTCCTTCTGAGCTGGCGAGGCGAGCGGGAGAACCGGTGCTTGGGACGTAGTCCGAGGGCCGAGGGACGCTCAGTGCAGCGTCTGCCGCAGAATCGCACAGTCATGAGGACGTGCGGCTTCTCTTAGTCATTTCGGGGAAGGGGCCGTGTCCTTTAGAGGCTCGGCAGCAGGCACTGGTCAGACGCCTCTGACAGGCAGCCGTGGTCTAGACCTCCCTCATTCTTGGGCCAGGTGACGGCCCAGGAAGCACTGACAGACCCCGAGTGATCCTCGGCCGTGGGACAGGGCTTGCCTGGGAGTGGGCCGAGCCTCGGTGGTTCAGCCTGGGACGAGCAGGGCCATCCAGAGGCCCGAGGTGCTCCAAAGGGCGGAGACCACGGAGACCGGGGCTGCTGCTGGGGCCGTAGCCCCTGAGCCCCGTGGAGCCCAGCGGGGGAACAGGAGTCGTCTTGGGGACTGGTGGGATTCTTGGCCCCTTATGTACACACAGGCCCCTGATTTGGTTTGTGAAAATGAAAGGACTTCTTTGGCTCTTCACTGACTTAGCGCTTGTGAACAACTCAAGTCCCCGTGAGGTAAATATATACAGGCCTGATGCCAACTTGCTGGTGGTTTCTTCCCTCCTTTATCATTTCAGTAAAAGGCGTCAATTTCTATGGCCCCAAGAGTGAGTTTGTGGTGAGCGGCAGTGACTGCGGGCACATCTTCCTCTGGGAGAAGTCGTCGTGCCAGATCGTCCAGTTCATGGAGGGAGACAAGGGAGGCGTGGTGAGTATGCTGCGCTGGGCTGGCTTGCTCCCCGCGCTTTCGCCAGGAAGGTAGGTCCCAGCAGGGCCCCGGCGTTCTCGCACTGCGCGCCGTGACGGGCTGGCCAGTCAGGTAACGGAGGGGTGGTCGGGGGCTGCCCAGGTTTCGGCAGGTTCTTGTCTTCCTTGTTCTGTCTTCTGGCCCTCCAAGGCATGGTTTATTGAGGAGAAAAAGGGATCTTCGGGGAGAACCTCTGGCCTGAATGAGGGATCTCAAGGCAGGCACCTTTTCTAAAAGAAAAGCACTCCGTCCTGCGCTGGGCCAGAGACGCCTCGTACCTCGTGCCTCTTCCCTCACGGGGAGCTAAGTAGTGATCCCGACTGGATCCCGGGTCGGTGGATATAAGCTAGATGGAGCCAATAGGGACAGAGCAGGTACAGCAAAAACTGTTTTTTAACTTTTTAGAATTTTTATTCATTTATTTTTAAATAATGACAGGGCAGCCTATTGTGCCTGTCCTTTGACTCCCAGACCGCCTTCACAGAGGCAGGGCAGGCAAGAAGCATGGGGATCCTGAGTTGGGGAGTGAAGTGTGGCCTGCTTCTACAATGCATCTCGCTAGCCATACATTTTTTCCTTTTTTGAGAGCCAGAGTTAGGAAGGGGGTTGAGTGGCTTCCTAGAGTAAGGTACTCGGACCGCAGGAGATCCGAAAGAGGCCGTGTGGCAGACCGCCTTGTCCCGATTCCTGGAGGGAGGCTGGCAGAGGGCCTGTAAGGTGCGGCTGAGATAGCTGGGCTTCTCTTCCACTTTGGTCCTTTTGAGCTCTGTGGGGCTGCGGGGAGCCCAGCCGGCTCTTCATAGGCTCGTCTGGAGAGTGCTGGTAGGATTCAGAATGGTTTGCTGTTATCAAGCTCCCTTTCCTTGTGTGTTTCTTGCCCTGGTGTGAAGTTATTTCCGATTGTTTTCTGGTTTTGTCTAAATTTTGGGGACCTGGGACCAGTACAGATCCGAGGCTTCTACGGCCTGAATGTATGTGGAGAGGAGTCCTGAGCTTGGAGGTGTGTCTCGCCGCTGCCTGCTTCGTGGCCTGCTCTCCCCCAGGGCCGCTTCTGTCATCTGCAGTGAACAGACTGAGACGCTGCAGTCTCCGTGAGAATTCCGCAGTGGGCATATAGTCAGAAGTCAGAAGGGGCCAGTGAACTCCCGTCCCAGGGAGACAGAGAGCCACGTGCGCCCACCCCCAGGCCAGCAGCTGTCCGCTCTCCCGGACCACTCTGCGGGCCAGCTCGCTCTCGCCCAGCCGGTGTCGGGGGTCTGGTGATGCGTCCAGGTGCTCAGCGGGGGAGGGGACCTGCTTGGGGTGGCTGGGCCCCAGGCCTGGGTTGAGTGGTCACGGGAGTGAGGGACTGAGACTGGAACAGGAGATAGGGAGACTGCACCCTGAAACGAGGTTCCCGGCTGGTGAGCCTGCTGTGTGTATGTCCTCGCTGGGCCCCGCTGTTCGGTCCTCTCTTCCCTGCAGTGGGTCACCAGGCACCAGCCTCCAAAGCAGGTGGGTAGCCGCCCATCGTAGAGCGGAATATTGGACCCACAGGGGGGTCTTAGACATTCTCGTCTGCCTTGCCCAGGTCTCTCAACTCTGGTTTTGGCTCCAACTCTAGTCCTTTCTTTGTTCCCGTTCGGGGACCGGGGTCGGGTGGGGGGGGATGATGTTCGAGGACAGTCCTTAGTCTCCCGAAGCACTTCACTGCCCCTTCCCTTCCCTGCGTCCCCCAGGCCAGTCCTGGTCAGGCTGGAGCTCTTGGCTCTCCTCAGGCGTGGTACGTACAGGGTAAGTCCTGGCGTTTAGACGGGCCTGGCCCAGAAGCTCTGTCGGCTCCCCTGACGGGCTCCAGCCAGGGACTGTGTGCTCTGACTCTTCCTCCTCTTGCCCTGGGCTCTGCCTTCAGTCTTAAGTCCCAAGGAATTCCTCCTCTGTGCTTTCTGAACTTACTGACGTGCTCAAGCAGAGCTTAGGTCAGAGTAGAGGGGGAGCCGAGGCTTATCAGGAGGTGGATGGATGAGTTCAGGTGTGTGTGTGTGAGTGGTCACGCATCTTTTGGTCACATTCTCGGGCAGTGGCGTTCCCGTCTAGTGCCTCCTTGCGCTGCAGATGCCAGAAGCTCTCCCTCACTGCCCGAGCGAGCCCCCGTATAAACTGGGCGATGAGCTGACATGGGGAGTAAGAGAAGTGGGATTTCTGCCTTATCCTTAGGCTCAGGCTTTAGCTTCAGTTTTTTCTGGAGCATTTTTACTTACTTGTCAAATGGAAGAACGAAGAAGATTGGAAGTCTGGGTCGGTTTTATTTCCCGTGCTGGCCCCCATTTCCCCTCAGCTGGTCCCTCTGGGCGTGCAGGCCGGGCAGAGGAGGCTGGTCCAGACAGAAGTGAAAGATGAAGGAGGCTTTTTGCCAGGGGTTGGTTTCTGGTTGGTTTCTTGGCCTCCGGAGCAGCTGCAGGGCGGGATGGGATGGGATGGGATGGGGGGCTGGTGAGGAGCGGCTGGGACCACACCTTCTTCCTTCCGGGGGCCCTTTCCTATCAGTTCCTCCTCTGACTCAAAGCCTGAAAACGCTTTAGCAGCTCCACCTGGGACCCGCTCTTCCAGTGGCCCTGGGAGCTGCCCTGCCCCGCCCCGCCCTGCCCCGCCCTCCCCTGCGCTGCAGTTTGGAAGGCTGATGTTTCCAAGTCAGACAGCAGGGGGCCTGGGTGCCTCCAGACAGGAGGAAGCTGCCAAAGCCAGAAGCCTACGTGTCTGCGGGAGGACATTTCTCCTGCGCAGTGACTGTACCCAGAGGTGGCTCATGTGGACGCCATCGGTGTAGGAAGCTCTCTTCCCACACTGGGCCTCCCGTGAGCTGCACCTGTTGGGCTTTCGGTGCGGACAGCAGGGTGCTGACCCCTGGGGTGGGTGGGCTTCTCAAGAATATCTGAGCCTCCCCTACCTCCTCACTCCCCAGCTCGGCCCCTTCCCAGCCTGTGCCTCCCTCCACTTCGAGTCAGCAGCACCAAGTGAATGTCATTGTCCCTGGACTCTCTTCTGGGCAGTCAGCGGCAGCTGTCACTTTCTTCATTTTTAAACATTTATTTGCTGTTTGGTGAAAGCCTTTGAGAGGTTCCAGCCTCAGGCAAATCGGAGCTGTGGAATCCGGAGTGGATGAGGTCATCTGGGCCTCGCTGCCTTTTTGTGAAGCCAGCAGTAAGCTTGGCCAGTCACCCGCCCACCCCTGGGGCTGTGTCCAGGCTGAGGCCACCCCTGCCTACACTTAGGAAAGGAGAGAAGGGCCTGGTCGTGTACCGGTCTGTGTCCAGTGTTTCTCCCACCCCCGGGGCCCTCAGCCCACGCTCGGGATGGTCGGGCCTGCCTTTCCAGCAGCTGCCTCAGCTCTGATGGAGGAGGACGTGTGCCTCAAGGTGAGTCGTGGTTTTCAAGCCCGGTTCCCATCCGCCCTGAGCCTGTGCTTCCCCTTGCTCCTGACCAGGTGAATTGTCTCGAGCCCCACCCTCACCTGCCCGTGCTGGCAACCAGCGGCCTCGACCACGATGTCAAGATCTGGGCACCCACAGCTGAGACTTCCACCGAGCTGACAGGGCTGAAGGACGTGAGTAGCCCAGTGTGGGTGTGCGCGTTCCATCTCGCGGGGTGCAGGCCGGGGTAGCCGGCCGCCCGTTCTGCAGAGGCGCTGCCCTAGCGCCCGCCCCGGCCTCGTCGCCGAGATTGGCGCCCCAGGACCAGTCCGGGGGGAGGGGGGGCGGGTGGTTCTGGAGGAAGAATCCTCCAGTTCAGAGCTTCCCCGCCCCCTGAGGGGTACGCCCGGTGCTCCTTTCCTGACACTCTAGCTCCCCTGCCGCTAAATGGTTCCTTGAGGAAGTTTTCATGGGGATGGAGAGCCAGTCTTTTCGGATCGGGTCCGGGGTGTCTGTACAGCCCCCCACCGTCTGGTTCCAGGTGATAAAGAAGAACAAGCGGGAGCGGGATGAAGACAGCCTGCACCACACCGACCTGTTTGACAGTCACATGCTCTGGTTCCTCATGCACCACCTGAGGCAGAGACGCCACCACCGGGTAAGCGGGCGGGAGGGCGAGCTCCTGGGGCCAGGGGCGCGCTCGAGGGTGGAACGGGCCAGGGTGCACTTCCTCGCTACTTTAAAAAGAGATCAGGTGGTTTGGGTGGGTGTCCGATCCATAGTCCTCCACCCCCACCAGAGCCCTGATGTGGCCTTGGAAGAGCCACGGGGCAGAACAGGCGCTGTCTGCGCTCTGTGGGCCCTCGCCACGCACGGGAGCGCGGTCCACGGGAGCGCGGGAGGAGTTAAGAAGAAATAAGTATCGGGGTGACCTTTTTTCCTTATGGCAGAGGAGGCCTAGGGCGGGGCTTAGCAGACTCTGGCAGTTGTGTGCTGCCTGTGTTTTACAAATAAAACTTAATTGGAATGAGTTCGCACCAGGGTGATGGCCTGTGACTCTAAAATAGTTCTTATCTGGTCCTTTAGGACAAATTCTGCTGACCCCTGGCCTAGGGCACCTCAAGGAGAGTTGGGACCTAACAGGCTCATCCTCTTCACAGGGAAATTACTAACAGAGCCTTTCCCATTCTGCAGCGCTGGCGGGAGCCTGGGGTTGGGGCCCCAGACGCGGATTCTGAGGAGTCTCCCAGCTCCTCAGACACATCGGACGAGGAGGAGGGCCCCGACCGGGTGCAGTGCCTGCCGTCCTGAGGCCTCGCAGCCAGGAGGGGCGGGCTGGGGCTGCCGGCCCGATCCTGCCTGGACAGCCCTTTCCTGCGCCAGGCCCTTCCATTCAGCAGACACGCACTTTGGACTTTTTGCTTTAGATAAAAAAGAAGGACATCCCAGGAGAAAGACCAGAGGGGGAGCGAACCTGCGGAGTAGCTAAAGAGTGGGAGCCAAGCCCCGGGATGAGCTCCGTGGAGAGGTGCACAGGGCTTAGCAGAAATGGCCTCTCCCCAAAGCCTTGTTTTTTGGGAGGGGGGAGCCTATTTTGTTAACTGGTTTGGGATAGGGAATGGGGTTTCCTTTTCTTTAATCTCCCTTGTTTCTTGGGCGGGGGGTGGGGATAACTGTTGAGTCCCAGTGGGCCAGAGCAGGCGGGTAGAAGTGCCACTCTCTCTCTGGTTTAGGTTTTTGGCCTTTTTCTTCTTTATTTTTTAAAAGTCTGTGACAGTTGCATTGTTTCCCCCCCCCCC
>CM053618.1:2943366-2955658 GCA_028646535.1 Procyon lotor | reverse complement strand
GGGGGCGAGGGCCCAGGGCTCCTCCTCTTCCCAGCCTCCCCTCCCCCCAGACAGGGCAAGGAGCCTGGGCCCCGCCTCTCGCTTCTGGGGCTCAGGACACCAGACCTTTGGGAACGTCTGTCCCCCTGGGCAGAGCCCGGGTGTGAAAGGCAGGGTGCTTCACCTGAAGTCCCGGCTATGGGATCCAGAATGATGGGATGGGGTCAAGATGCCCCAGGGCCATGACTAGCATCCGTCCCCAGAGGAGGGCTGTGCCCCTCATTCGCCACTCACCGTGGGACGCTTCCCGGGTCCTGTTTGGACCTCGGCTCCCTCATGGATGACATAAGGCCCGTGATGAGTCCACGTGCCGCTCTGGACGGGGTGCTGTGGCCCCCTCTCGAGGCTGGGGCTCCGCCGCTTCTCCCTCGCCTCACCTGTGCCTCTGACCCTGTCCCACTGTCCTGTCCTCTCTTCCCCTTGGGTCTTCGGACTCAAGACGGGGGCCAGCCCTCAAGGGGCAGCGATGCTTGATTCCGATCCCTTCCCAGCCCCAACTTGGTCCCTGAAAGGCCGCCCTGCCCGGCTCCCACGGAGATCTCGGAGACAGGGTCACAGTAAGCCCCTCTTTGCAGAAACCAGACGGACGCCTCCAGCCAGGTGAGGGCCATTGCAAACATTTACTCTCTAGACTGGCTACTGATTCACAGGACAGCGCCTCCCCCACCAGACACGGGCTGTGCTCGCCCCCCACCCCCCAGCGCCCTCAGTCCGGCCCCAGGACTGCCTGTCTCACCCCAGGTAATCCATCCCAGCACCTGTGCCCCAATTCATGCTCTCTCGGGTGCGCCCAGCTCGGGACCCCAGCCCCCCACCCAGCCCTGGGACGCCCTCCGCAGGGGAAGCTCTTCTTCTGCTGAGTTCAGTAGTAGGTCTCCCGCTCCAGCCACCCTGTGGATGGGAGGAGACCAGAGTGAACTGGGGAAGGTGGAGGGGAGCCCATTGAGGAGGAGGGGCAAGGGGTGGGGAGAGAGGGACCCGGCCCCCCGGGGAATCAGGTCAGGAGGCTGGGGACCCTCACCGCCAGGATGACGTCGGATGATGAGTTTTCTGATTTCGTCGTAGACAAAGATGAGAAGGCTGTAGGGAGTGGCGCAGAACCACCAGGGTAGCCTGTGGGGGCCGAGCGAGGGTCAGCGGGGCGGGGCCGAAGGGCCGGAGGAGGGCAGGTGTGGAACCGAGCGTCCCTGGGGAGGCCGGAGCCGGGTGGGGGAGGGCGGAGACGGACACACAAGAAGCCAGGGACAAATGCCACGTGAGGGGTGCCCGCGGGGCTCCGGGCTTCTGCAGAGTCGCTCAGGGAGACCCCGGCTGCCTTGCAGGTCTTCCGGGGCTTGTGCCCCCAAAGGGGAGGTGGTCTGAGCAGGAGGGGTCCCCCCGAGACTACACCTGTGGGGCTATTTCCCTGAGGAATGGATATACTCGTCCGTGTTGCAAAAACACGGGGAACATTTTTCTTCTGGAACCTCTCTTCTGTCATCAGAGGCCGGGGAGAGAGGCTCTGGGAGGGGTCCAGTCACAACCACGTTTGTTCCCTCGGGTGACAGGGAGGTGGCCCAGACCGGTGCCGTCCCAGGGCGATACCCTTCGAGCCACCCGCGAGGCTCACTGTTTGCCAGTAGCCGCGTTAAAATAAGTGAAAAGAAATGGGGGCAATTCATTCTAATACTAGGTTTTTACTCAACCCAATATACCCGAAGTATCATCATGTCCACGTGGAACCAACGTAAACATTATGAAGGAGGTGGTTTACATTCTTCTTTTTACCCCAAGGCTTTGAGATCCGGGGAGAACCTCACGCTGAGGGCACGCCACGCGTCACACACTGAACTGTCAAAGGCTCAGGACAAGGTAGTCCGAGCCCAACAGGAAGCTCGTATTTAGTAGGATCATATCTGACACTACTTGAGTTTCCAAGTCTACGTTAACTGGATCAAATCACAAATTCCGTTTCTCAGTCTCACGAGCCGTATTGCAAGAGCTCAGTAGCGAGTGACCAGAGGAAGGTGATGTGGGAAACGAAGGTAAAGGAAAAATTAAATTTCCATGCTGCCTTCAGCCCACTGACAAGTCCTGGAGACAGACAGAGTGACATCGCCCTAGGGATTCAGCTGCCTTGATGCTGATACCTTGCTAAGGGCCAGAAGCAGTCTCTCCCAGGACCCCCTAAGTCTGCTTTAACATACAGAAATTCCTCTGGAAACTTCCTCTCTCTCTACCCCTTCGAGATACACGTTGGCAGTCATCCTCCAAGGATATGACCCATTGATATACATCTGAAGGGTCTCATGACTAAGGTTTTATTGGAGGGTAATAAATGACCTGTGACCTTTCCCTAACAATAGGAAATAGCCCCCCTCAGGGTTCTGGAAATCTTGCTTCCAAGATTCCTTAGAGACTGATGTACTTCCCTAGCCCCTCCCAACTCAAAAGTATAGACTCGGGCGCCTGGGGGGCTCCGTTGATTAAGTGTCTGCCTTCTGCTCAGGTCAGGATCCCGGGGTCCTGGGATCGAGCCCCGCATCAGGCTCCCTGCTCGGCGGGGAGCCTGCTTCCCCAGCTCTCTCTCCCTGTGCCGCTCCCCATGCTTGCGCTGTCTCTCTCTCTCTCTCTCTCTGTGTCCAATAAATAATATCTTTTTAAAAACTGTCTTGTTTTTAACAGTACTTGAACAAAACTACCTTTTGGCACCAAAGACATCTCAAGAATTCCTTCTTGGCCGTCGGCTTTGAACCCTGACGTCTTCCCCACGTCGGGTGGCAGCTGCTGCCTTAGCCAGCAGGGCCCTCAGCCCGGGTGCATCCCACATGCCACACACGGTTCCACACACACGGCCACAAACTCGTACAACAGCAATCGCCCCGTGTCCCTCCGTGTCCACGTAGGTCGTGAGGGAACAAAACTGATGGCACGACGGTGGCCTTTGATCTCGAGGAGCTCAGGTGATCTGGGAAACGAAGATAGAAAACCGGCAGGAGGACAACGCTAGGTGACGTGTGCTGTGGTCGGGGAGCATACGGAATGTTCCGGAGCCCGGTTAACGCCCCGCGGCGTCGATCAGGACTTGTACATCGGCACTGCTAGCAGCAGGGATCCAGCTCCTAGGAACCAAACTCCTGCCGTGACCCACGCCTCCGCTCTGGGCGCCCCGTACACACTTCTGCACCAAAATCTCACAACGGTTCTCCCGGTGGGTAGGATGGAGGCCCCAGGTGCGGCGGGGGCTCAGACCCGTTACACACCGTCCCGAGTAACACACAGAAGAGCTGAGATGCAAACCTGGGCTTGTCAGTGTCTAAGGGCAGCGCCCACGTCTGTTATTAACATTAACTGGGCCCCGACTGTATACAAAGCATTGAGTAAAACGCTGCAAGGCACAGAGAGGTGAGCGAGGTGTGTGCATGCGTAGCAGACAAGCTGAAAACACAGTCTGGATCAGCAAGAGGCAGCCTCTGCAGGCAGAGGAGATGGGAAGGGGGGCGCATGGCGGTTTTGCTTTTTTCCCTGTAAACATTTTTGTTTTAAGACTTATTGATTTATTTTAGAGAGAGATAAAGAGCTCACTTGTGCTCGTGAAAATGTGGATGGGGAGGGGTAGAGGGACAGAGGGGGGAAGCGCGGAGCCCCAGGAGGCTTGATCTCAAGACCCTGAGCCCATGAGCTGAGCCAAAACCAAGAGTCAGATGTTCAACGGACTGAGCCACCAGGAGCCCCTCCTTGTACATTTGTTCACAGTGAGGATATACCAGCATAAAAAAACAATGCAAACCAAAAACCAAAACATGGCCCCATTTCGAGCAGAACAAGGTACCGGCCAGCAAGGCCTGCGTGCCCACGCACAGACGCACCTGGAACTCGTCCTCCTCCTACAACAGAATCATGCGCAGATTAGGCTATTTTTATGTTCACTTCCGCTCCAAGCCATTTGTACCCTTGAACAGCTCCCCACCCAGCACCGTCCGAAAGATGCCGGTAAGTCTGCTGAATTTGCATGTCTCACGGAGTGGGAGTGCCGTCACCCGTCACTCGTCACTCGGCAGGGGCCCCGTCCCTCCCTAAACGAGACGGTTCTCCTTATGTCACCGAGGGCTGGCACTTCCTCTCCCGGGCTCTCCCCCTGCGGGAGACCCCCCCCCCCCAGGCCTGCGTCCCTTCCGTCACTCACTTAAGCGGGTACATCCTCAGGGCCATGTCCATGCCTGGTGTGTAGGACAAAAAAGCCGCCAGGAAGGTCTCCTCCAAAATCCCGAATATTAGGATCTTGTTTCTGGGAACAAATGGGGAAGGGTGTGCTGGAGAAGGGGAGGAGGGGGTAAGGGGGTGAGGGGGCCCCCCGTGTGTGGGCACGAGGCGGGCAGGTCGGGGCAGGGACGCTCACTTCATGCCCTGTTGGAAGACTGAGTTGCGCCGGGTCTTGCAAGTGATGAGGTCCGCCCACTGCACGACCACGATGCTGGCGAAGAAGGCCGTTTGGCACGTGAACTCCAACACCTTCCGCTGCTCGTAGGTCTGGGGGGAGGGGCGCGGCGTAGAGACGGTGCACGTCAGAAGGGGTCCAGGTCCACCTCCGAGCCTAACTCTCCCCCCGTCCTGGACCCCAAGACCGAGTCAGGGCCGGGGCCCCCACACTTCCCACTGCCTCATTTCAGCATTTCCATGTTGGGTTCTGAGTTGTTTACTTGCTTTCCTGACCTACAGAGAGCAGCTCAAGGACAAGCACCTGTCTCATTGACCTTGGCGCCACCCTCCCATGCTTCGATTGTCTGAAGATTAAGGCAGGGGAAGAGGCGGAGACCCTGCCTTTATGAACTTTATTCCTCCGGGCAATTGTTCTCAACCCGTTCTGCAATCCCTCAAGGTGCCTTTGATGTAATTTGGTGCTACTTCAAATTAATGTTAATTACCTTTAATTTATTACAAATAAATATATGTTAAGCGGCATCTTAGCAGCAGGGAGATGGTATCAAGATATAAAACTAACAAAGGCTGGAGTTGAGGATCGGGGAGATGCTGACAAGGTAATGACTTTGGGCGTCATTGGACCCTGGAGCGATGTTTTTGGCTGCGAACATTGACCTCTGATGGCCTCGTGGGGCTCGGCTAAGGGAAGCCAAGTATGTACAACGGGCACCTTTCCAACAACCAGGATTCTAACCCACTTTGGAGAAACCTACAGTTAGCTTAGTTTGGAGGCATCATGGAGAAGGAAGAAGGTGCCAGGGAGGAACCAGAGCAGGGCTCCCAGGAAGCCCTTCTAGGCGTGCTCCGTGGGACTCGGCACAAGCTGCAAAATCTTTCTAGACTGTTCCTTGTTTACAGAGTGATGATAACAGACTACGTGCCTCCTATAGACCTCGCATCCTCTGCGGTCCTGCGAGTCTAGCAATAATTGGTGTCACGTCGCCCGCTGTTTTACAAATTGGGACAGGCGTGTTCACAGGTAGAACAAAAACATACTAAAATTCGTGGACACCTCCTGTTGGCTAGAGGGCTTCGGTCTGAACCTCATTCATCTTGGGTTTTAGGAAAGACTACTACAGAGGTATCCTCCAGGTTTAACAAGTTTAGAGAGGTGAGAAAGGGAGATAACGAGGCACATAGGTTTTCAGACTTGAAGTCCTGTTATTTGAACTCCCATGCAGGCGGGAGCGACACAGAGAGAGAAGACCCAGCACTCCTGGGGCAATGATGCCTAGAACCTGGAGACGCAGAACTCAGCCCCCAAAAGTTGACGTGAGGAGGAAGACCTCCAGGTCCAAGGAAGCTGCAAGATCCGGCAGGGTAAGGACAGGGGACAGACGCAGGAGTGAACAGAAACCAAGTCATCATTTGAAAAGTCGTCACTGGAAGAGTATTTGCCGATGCAATGGGCGATTGAGGTCCCGTAGGACTGGGGAAGAGGCGTCAGCTCTGTCTGCCCGTGTTCGCCCCTTCCCTGTCCCTTCGTCATCCTCACCGGCCGCGGTCTCGGGTGTCACCCCCACTCACCCACTGCTGCCCGTAGCTGTCCTCTAGGTCATTGGAGAACCGGTCCTCCCACTGCAGACGGATACCCAACAGGTCAAGAGGCCTGAAACCGTTCTCGGCCAGGATGACGAAGTAGGTGAAGAATCCAGCCAGCGCCTGTATCATTCCTGAGAAGGATGGTTGTGGGACAGAGGGACCGGGTTCAGAGCGGGACCTCAAAGGCAGACCGCGGAAGGGGTGGTGGCCGGTTCTAGCTGGGCTGAGGTGTGTCTCCAAGCCCTGACATTTGTCCCAGAGTCCCCTTTGAGTCACGTACCCTGAAAACCGCAAGGACCCTGGAGAAGATCCTTTTTTTACTCCACTGAGCGAGCGCTGGACACTTCTGCGTCCATTTCCTCTCACATTTGGATCCTCACAGGGTCCCGTTCTCTCCTCCCATCTCCCCTGCTGCCCCTTGCCTGTCCCTTAGTCTCCCTCCCTCCCCCACCGCCACGTCCGCCAAGCCCGGCCACGGCGGCGGTGGTGGCAGCGGCCAGTGTTTGCCGACCGCCTGCTGAGCGGCGTACCACGTCCCTGTGGGCCCATGTCTCGGTCCTCACGACAATGCTAAGCTGCTCTTTGCCTTTCAGAGGTAAGAAAACTGAAGCACAGAAAAGATTCAGTCCTCACCCAAGGTCATACAGGTAGTGAGTGCTGTGTTTCCTTCTCTAGATATTGGGGAGATCTCCCCTGATCGTCCCCCACCTGCTCCCTGGAACAGAGCACTGGCGACTCGAGGGCAAAAACTTCTAACGGCTCGCCAGTGCCTTTTAAGGCTGGTCGGGGATAAATGCTACCTGTGGCCACAGCCTTGCCCCTACTGTCCTTGCTCACGAGCCCGGGCTCCCCGGACTGGTCATTCGCTCTCCTGCAAGCAGGCATGTGAGATCCCCGCCCTCCGACCTCTGTGATCTTCCAGCTGCAAGTCCTGTTCCCCCTCCCCCGCACCCTGGCCTCCCTGACTGTCCCCCTGGCTCCTGAGCCCCCTGCTCTGTCCTCCCGTCATATGTCCTGCACGTGCTCATTCCTCGGCCCCGGGAAAGATGCTCAGTCCATGTAGGTCTGTTCCTTCTCGGCTGGACTCTCAAGTGAGGGGAGATCAGACATCGGTGGCTCTGTGTTCCCGGGGCCCAGCACCCAGTTTGCTGCCATGAGGGTATCTCCCTGACTCCCGTGGCCTGGCAGGTGCGGCCACTCCCCACACCCCCGCCCCCATGCCTCCGGCCGCACCAATCTGTCCGTAGGCCATGCCGATGAGGCGATCGTTCACCAGCTTGTCAGTCTTTGGATCCCGGGGGGTCCTCTTCATGATATCACTTTCCGGGAACTCGTAAGCCAAAGAAATGGCTGGGACCTGGAGGATGGAGGGTGGGGGCGACCAGGAAACACAGGAGTATCTCGCGCGAGCTCTGTCCCTCCCCCTGGACACAGCCTTCTCCTGCTCCCGGTCCCCCTCGCCGGACTGGAGTCCCCAGCAGGCTCCCAGTTTGGGCCTCACCATGTCCGTGCCCAGGTCGATGCAGAGGATGGTTATGGTGCCCAGAGGCAGGGGGATACTGAGGATGATGAAGAGCAGGAAGGGCGTGATCTCGGGGATGTTGCTGGTCAGGGTGTAGGCGATGGATTTCTTCAGGTTGTCGAAGATGAGGCGGCCTGGGGGAGGAAGGCCCCCCTTCTGTGAGAAGTGCAGAGAGGACACCGGCCCCCACACACCAGCCCCCCGACAGAGAGTGCTACAGAGCAGCGTCATGGCGCCCGGAAGGGTCTGGAGGTCCGAGACCCCGACCTGGTCCTCATCCCAGCTTTGCTCCCGTCATGTGACTCTTCCTTAGAGACACGTGTTCTCAGCACACCGGGTGTGTGTGTTCCTTGTTCTTGGAGTCAGTGGGGCTAAGAGCCCCTGATCCCTGAGAGGGAGTCGGGGCCAGGCCAGGCTGATAGGCAGAAATGTCTGAGAATGCCAACGTAAAAGCCATTACAAGTTCAAGGCCGAGGTGGAAAGAGTCCGGACTTGGGCTCCGATCCCGTTTTCTGCCCCAACAGCTTGTGACCTTGGGCCCCTCTCACTCCCCGAGCCTCATTTCTCCTGCTTTACAAGATGGCGGGAGTCCTTCCTGGACGACCCGTTCAAGAACCCTAAGCCCAGCCCCATCACCCTTATCCCCTTGTAATCTACTGTGCACTCTACTGTCCGTCTGTCTTGCTCCACTAGGAATGAAGGAGCACGAGGGCAGGGATTTGTGTCGTTCTATTTTGCATCGTTGCATCTCAGCGTCAAGAGTAGAGCCGGGTACGAGGCCTGTGCTCCAAAAATGCATGGAATTGAATGGAACCAAATACGGAGCAAAGCGTTGGGATCCTACTAGGTCTCAGAAACACGATGAAACTGTTATTCTTATGTGGTTTGTCATAGGTTCCAGTGAGATGGCCGCAGGCAGAAAGCAGGGAGCCCGGGAGACCAGACCCAGGGCTGGGAAAGAGGGCGCGTGACAAACTCCTGCAGACAGTTCCGAGATCAGCGCTGTGTCAGCGTCATTCAGGCCACCGGTCCCCAGGGACCCCTGAGATGGTGGCCGAGGGAGTCGTCCCAGGGCACGGCTACCTCTCGGAATCTGGGGCAGACCCGCCGGCTCGTGTGGGAGGGGACAGAGGACACTCTGCGAGACCAGAGTCCCGGTCTCCTTCACAAGCCTGCCCTCGCCCTCAGCCTCCTAGGGACGGGTCCCTGAGAGTGACATTCCCACCACGGCCAAGGCTAACTGACGGGATTTCGTCTTACACCGATTGTTCCCAGGCTGTCCGGGATCATGGAGGTGGAATGATGGGCAAAGGGACACCAGCTCCCGCCCGACTGTCGCCCGAGGTGACGGGCACCCTGCCCCTCACCCTCCTCCACGCCGGTGACGATGGAGGCAAAGTTGTCGTCCAGCAGGATCATGTCGGCGGCCTGCTTGGACACGTCGGAGCCCGTGATGCCCATGGCGATGCCGATGTCAGCCTTCTTCAGCGCGGGCGAGTCGTTCACGCCGTCCCCGGTCACCGCCACGATGGCCCCCTGCACGGAGACGCAGCCGGAGTGGAGGAGGAAGCCGGTGCAGGCCTGCAGGCCCGGTCCAGCCCGCCCGGCCCAGCCCTGCGCCCCCGGCCCCCTCACCTGCCGCTGGCAGCCCTCCACGATGATGAGCTTCTGCTGCGGGGACGTCCGCGCGAACACGATCTCCGTGTGGTTCTTGAGGATCTCGTCCAGCTGCTCCGATGTCATGTCCTTCAGTTCTGAGCCGTGCACCACGATGGCCTTGGCTTCGCTGCGGGGAGGATTTCAAAAGCCAGGGCAGGGTGCCCCGAGCTCACCACGGGTCCCGCTGCCTCGGTCCGGCCTCCGCCGTGACCTCCTGTTCTGCTTTCAGTCCAGCGCCTCGCCGGTCCCCAGCCGCCCACTGTCCCCGGACGGGCACACCGCACCCTCCTTGGCTCTGCGCCCTTCCGTCTACTTCCTCTGAAAACCTACTGACATAGTCACTTGGTCCTTTTCCTATTATGTTTTACTTTACACTGAATAAACCCTACATGTTCTACCTATGGCAGGAACCTCCAGGAACTGAGGGGAGGGGGTTGGGGTGGGGCGGCTGAGGATGGAGGGGAGACACGGCAGATCAGTGCTCTTTAGGGGCCCCACCTGGCGTTGATCTGGCTGAGAGGGACATGGAGCCGGGCCGCCATGTCCTCCACGGTCTCGTTGCCTTCTGATATGATGCCCACGCCTTTGGCGATGGCCTTGGCTGTGATGGGGTGGTCCCCGGTCACCATGATCACCTGCGTCGGGAGGGGAAGGCGGGGAGCTGGGTCATCTTCAGGGAGGTCCTAGACCCTTTCCCTTTCTCTCCAGGACCTAGTAGATCCCTGCCTTCATGCAAGGGGCTGTTCATAGTTCATCCCCGAGGACTTCCGCTGTGATGGCTTCACCCCCTGGGCCTGGGTCGGGACCACCAGACCATAACCAGACCATAACACAGTTTGGGTTCTAGGGAACAGTTTGGGTTCTAGGTTTCCCAGGCACCAATTGGGGATTGGGGTATGTTACTATATTCAGAATTTCACTGAATTGTTCCAGGAGCTATTGTGTTTCTTTAAGCTCAAAAGGCAAATACCTACACATGAAACGAAAGGTAATAAGGGGACGTTTGGGATAACCCATCTGCCAGCCAAAGTATCCTCTAGGCCCTGGTGCGTTCTGACCCCCACTCTCCCTCTCCCTTCCCCGGGGTCTCCCCCGGGTTCCAGCCCTTTGGCTGATGCCTAGGACCAGCCCCAGCGCTGTCCCCTGGCTCCCCGAAGCTCAGGGGCCTGGCTCCGGGCAGTCCTGGCATTCCTTCCTTCTGTCTGTCAGCCCTCCTCCTGCTCCGCATGGGCTCGAGGCTGTCCCCGGGCCCCACTCTGCGAGAACGGGCTGGGGCTGGGCTCCCTGGGAGCTTTGCTCTGGGCCCAGCCCAGCCCGCAGCCGTTGGCCCGCAAGCAGCCATCAGAGGCAGGAAGGAGAGTGCGAGCTTCTGGAGGATCCCGGCCCCAGGCTCCCCCGAGGGAGCACAGCTCTCCCAGCAGTGATGGAGGGAGAGGCAGCTGCGTGCCTGTGACCGAACTGTCCCGGAAAGTTCTGGAAAGGTCTGTCTGTTGGCTTTCAGAGCATGGAAACAAGCCCGCAGAGTTGTTTTTCCCAGAGCCCGCCTCACTGCGCGCAGGCTCGAGGGCAGCGTGGCTCCAAGCCTGGCTTCCTGGAGGGAGGTGGTGACGCGGAATTCTGTGCGGCCCCCGGGATGTCAGACAGGCTGCTGTACCCACACCACAGGCGACTGTCCCGATGCCGGTGATGTGGCCTCGCGGGGTGACCGCGTGCGAGCTTCCGAGGTTCTCGACGTGACGCTCTTCAGGCTCCCAGAGCCCAGACAGCCTCCCAGAGGCTCCTCCGAGGGGACCGGGGACCTGGAGGGCAGGCGCGCTGTCCTCCTGACCCCTCGCCCCCACACCTGCCCATCGGACTGATACAGCGGCTGGTCCATAGCAGTTTCCAGCAGGCCCACCTCCAGGCCAGGCCGGAGAAAGAAAACACGGTCGGTCTCCCCAAGACTGAGTTCCCAGGACGTGAGTCCTGCCGAGAATGGCTCCCTCTGAGGGAAAGGGCACCTCCTGGTTTCTGGGATTCGTCAGGGACTGAAGGACTGTCATCTCCAGCTTGTGGGTGCTGACCGCGCCTCTGCTGTTCCCAAGGGGTCCTGCGAGCCGCCCTCTTGTCCCCTCGTCCCTTCTCTGCCTGCGTCGGGCCCGTCTGAGAGGTGGAGTCTGGTGTTGGCGACACGGCTGGAAGCCTGGAGGCCTGCCTGCCGTCCTTGGAGGAGGCCAGCGTCACTGTGAGGCCCAGACACCTTCATGGCGCCGAGAGCCTCTGTGAGCGGCAAATATAATGGGATACTTTATTTTTGAATCACATTTATTCCAAGGGCCCGAGCACGTGGCTCCACGTGGGAAGCCCCAGCGATCATCTCCTTGTGAGAACTTTGCTGCCCCTGGACCCCAGGGCTCTGCCATCGGCTCTGCACCAAGGCCACTTCGGAACCAGCCCTGGGAGGGTCTACCCTACGTGACAACCTGCCGTATGTCTATTACATTTGTCCTCCTCGAGGAACCGCACCGTGTGTCCATCTTACACGCCCCTCCAGGGAAAGGGGGCCGATTCGGAATTTCTCACCGAGTCTGCCTGAGTTCTGCCCACTTCGGGTCCAGGAGAGGTGAGAAAGGATAATGCGGACCGTAAGCCTGCGCGCAGGACCGGGACTGGCCCCGACGGCCCCCGCCTCTGGCTTGCCGGCCCCAGGCTAAATCAGCCCTTTGGCCTCGTTTGGGCCTCCCGGCCTCGGAAGCGATTTAAAATCTCTTCTTCTCGCTCTAAGGGACCCACCGGTCCCCAGAGGAGATGCGTTTCACACCCCCCCATGTGATTCCCCATTCCCGTGGCCACCTCAAGGCTCAGAGGACTCGGATGGGCCCTTCTCCAGCTGGTGCCCTCGAGGCGGCGTGGGAGCTGAGGGAGCCGGGGGAGGCCGGGGCATCGGCTGCTCTGTGCTGATGGGCCGTGAGGCAGCCACTGCTCCAGAACCGACCGCCGCAGCAGCGTGCGGGGTGATTAGAGACCTCACTCAAAATAGCTCCCGCGTCCATCCCTCGGTTCTCACTCCAGTGGCCAATCACTGGACGT
>CM053618.1:2924150-2943266 GCA_028646535.1 Procyon lotor | reverse complement strand
CCCCCCCCCAGCAGCACCTTCTAGCCCTTTGCTACTCCTACTGTGGTCTGCAGACCGGCAGCGAGGTCTCACCTGGGAGCTGGCTACACATGCAGAAGCTCAGGGTGTCAGACCTACGGAATCGAGATTTTGCCTTCCGACAAAACCCCTAGAGGAGTCACATGTGCAGCCCTAGGACACCGGTTCTCAAACTTACCTGCCTAGTGACATCTCTAAGAAAGTTTTAAGAGACAGGGCGCCTGGGTGGCTCAGTTGGTTAAGTGTCTGCCTTCGGCTCAGGTCATGATCTCCACATCGGGCTCCCTGCTCAGCGGGGAGTCTGCTTCTCCCTCTCCCTCTGCTGCTTCCCCTGCTTGTGCTCTCTCTCTCTCTCTCAGTCTCTCCAATGCATAATCGAGCAATAAAAATCTTTAAAAAAAAATGTCTGAGGCATGGAGATGCCTGCCCCCTGCTCTGAGAATTTCCAGTTTAATAGGTCTGGGGCGTGGGCTAAGCACCGGATGTTTTTCAAGTTTAATTAATTAATTAAAGTTGTCTCTATGCCCACCGTGGGGCTTAAACTTAAAGTCGTCTCTATGCCCACCGTGGGATCTTAAACAAGATCAAGAGTCGCATGCTCTACCGACTGAGCCTCTGGGGGGTCGGGGGGAGGGGGGAGGTTTAGGCATCAGATTTTTAAGGTCCCCTGGTAATCCTAATGTTCAAGGCAAGACAGGATTCTAACTACAGAAGAAACTCACTATTTCCGATTAGGTTCTCTCTTAAGACTAAGAGTCATAAGCTCAAGGAAGCAGACATCGATTCAGTTAAGCCAAGATTATGAAGAACCTACTCTAGGCAAGGCTTTCTACTGCTGCTCGGGGTTGTGACGGGTCGGGGCACTTCCGGGACAAGGGACAAGGTCAGGGGTTTACCTTAATCCCTGCACTACGACACTTGACCACAGCGTCAGGCACTGCAGCTCGGGGAGGGTCAATCATGGATATGAGCCCCACAAAACAAAGGTTTTCCATGGGAAAATTGATTTCATCTGTATTAAACGCGAATCCCTTGGAGAAAGTGCTCGGCAGATTCAAAAAGCAGAACCCTGGGGAAAGACAGGGGGACCAGGAGTCAGCGGCCTGCGTCCCTGTCCCGCTCGCCCCAATGGTTTCGATACTTCACCCCACACATAACCATTTGGACGTCGTTCTTTCCGGTTTCTGCCGCGGCCCCTTACCTAGCACACGTTCCCCCAGGCCCCCCAGTTCCAGGTAGGCGTTCTGGAAGTCTCTCCTCATCTCATCGTCCATGGGGTACTCCGCCCCCTTCAGAAGGTAAGAAGAGCAAAACTCTAAGATCCTCTCCGGGGCCCCCTTCATCATCAGGACGTGGGTCTGGGAGTCGTTGTCCTGCAGGTGGATGGACATCTGGGGAGGAGAGGAAGGCTCCTTGTGGCAGGAGGAGGGAGCAAGGGTTGGGGCAGAGAGCAGGGGAAAGGGTTTGAGGGCGAAACCCCAGGCACCTTGGTCCATATGCCCCTCCCGGTTCCCTCTGTCCTCTACCTCCCGCGCAGCGCCCTCCCTCCGGGCAAGTCCGACTCAGGGCTCAGGGTCGAGCCCACCTCTCCTCCCTCCCGCCTCCAGGCCAGGCCGGAGAAAGAAAACCGGACCCCGGCCCGGTGTTATCTGCACCCAGATCTCTGCTTCTTCCTTGGGAGCTAAGGGCACAAGCAGGACTGTCACTCTCCCTACTTCCGCTCTGCCTGGAAGCAGAAGTGTGGACTGTGCAGAGGCGGCAGGGGGATGGGGAGGAGAGTGTGGGGACCCCAGGCCCGTGTCCCCCCAGCCGGAATGCTTTGTGACCTCAGGCCAATCCACCCGAACCTCCCGAAACCTTAGTTCCTTTGATACGATGCCAAAGATTCTGCGTTGCCGACGGCGTGGGGTTTTTATGAGACAGTCAAAAATCCGCATAGATCTTTGGACTCCCCCAAACCCAACTACTAACATAGTTCGCTGTCGACCCAAAACCTTACCAATAACATCAACGGTCACTGAACACATTCTGTGTGTACTAGGTATTACGCGCTGTGTTCTTCGAGTAAAGTGAGCTCGAGAAAAGAAAATGTTAAGAAAATCATCAGGAAGAGAAGGTTCACGGACGGTATTGTTTCTGTGCTTATGGAGAAACGTCGGGATTTGAGCAGACCCACGCGCTTCACGCCGCGGCGTTTGGGGGCCACGTCACTTGTGAAACAGTACTTTGAAAACCACGGAGCGCGATCCAGAAATAGGCTAGTCATTGTCACACCTCTGCCACTCTCCCAACAGCATGAGAAGTGCCAGGGGCTAGTGGTGGGTTGGGGTTGGGGTGGGGGTCGGCGTGGTGGGCTGCGGGCAGAGAAGGCCAGGTTCACGGTCACTCTGAGACCACCACAGGCCCGGAGGAGAGAGGAATGAGGTGTATTTCGGTTTTGCATTTTCCCTTGATCTCTGATCTGTGAGCAGGAACTATGACGGAGTCCCTCTTCGGAGCCAGGAACTTTGTGGTATGAAGGCTGTTTGGTCACCAAACGAGCATCTTGAAAGGAGCAGGGGCAGAGGGGGCTGGACCGCACCGCGCCAGAGTGTAAAGTGCTGTTAAAACCGTCCCATTAGAAACCTTCAGTTATTTCCTATAATTCTCAGTTATATTCAAAATATGCCTAAGCAGTTAAGAGGAAAAATCTTAACTTGTTTAAGCAGAAAGCTGGTAAGAGGTTTAAAAAGCTTGATTTCCTGAGTGCTTAATAGTATTTGTTCCCTATTTACTGGGGATTACTGGAGGAGGCAGCAAGACCCGCTTATAAGCCAGTAACCTGGTCACAAAAAATCACATCTGGATAGAAAGTTACAGATAAAAAGGTGGCGGAAGTCCGGGCCCATCAGAACAGAGAGCCTTCCTTTCATTTCAGTCTAAGAGCGAGGAAGGGGTGAAGCCTGCAGGTGACAGAGGGCTGGGACGGCCTCGCAGAGCGGGGGGCTCCAGCCGCCCCCAGAGCCCACCCTCGAGGGGCAGCGCCGGCTGGCGGAGCTCACCCGGGGACCCACAGCAGAAGAGCGTGTCCTTTGCACGGGATACTCGGAAAATGCACTGACCTCGTCGTTTGGGGGGAAAGTTTCCATTTTGTTGACGTCCCAACAAATGTTATGGATATGTTTTGCTTTTAATTTAAGTCACACGAAGGAAGAAGCATCCGCTTTGCAGTCCCAGGCTCTAAGCCGGCCCTGCTACACACAGAATTCTTGTCTGGGTCCTGAGGCCACGGAACGTCAGAAAAAAGCAGAAATGTGTTTGCCGTTTGGGCTGCGGGGACCTATCTTATTACACGGGCTGAAAGCCGGCCCAGACCGAAAGACTCCGGATCTCTTTAACTCTTACCTGCTCGGTGTTCAATCAGAAAAGATAAGCAATTGGGTTCTGGAAATTCAAAACCGTATATAGCTTTCGTGATTTTATTATTATTTTTTAGTTGTAATTTTTTTTCCCGCTCGTGAGGAATATTCGTGGGATCTACTTTTCCACATACAACGGGTGAGGGTTTGCCTGCGCACGGAGCGCGGCGAAGCTTCTCTGTGTTATTCTCATGGTCCTACCTGAACTGCCAAGTCAGTATGGTTCTGGGTTTCTAAGACAGGAAGACAAAACTGACTTTTGGGGAGTCTCGCTTCCTCTCTGTCACCCACACCTGAGCGTCCAACCTTCATGGTGGCCCTGAACTTGGAGAATGCCCCTCCCCTGAGCCCACCACGAGGGTCCTGTGGGGCCCAAACCTGACAGGTGGCGCTCCAGTGGACGTGAGACCCCGGCCCCTTCGCCCCGGCTCCCCCCCACAAGCCCATCCCTCTTCAAGGTGGGCGGGGCGACCCGGGGGAGGGTCCTGCTGGCTTGGCCGGCTGTCCCCCCGCCTCGGGGTGGGTATCCTACCATCGACCCTCAGCCTGCTGCCCCTCAGCCCTCGTATCCCCTTCCCTCGTCACACCTCCCTGGGTAGTGGGTGAAAGGTTCCCGAGAGACACGGAGCTTCACCAGGTGCTGGGCCCCGCAGTCACCCACCTGCTGGCAGCCGCTAGCATCCCAGGGCTGGAAGGCAGTCAGGGCCTTCTGGGGAGCCCCCAGCAGACCTAGCCTTGCTCTGCAGGAGCCCCAGAGATGCCGCCCACAGCTGCACGAGGCCCTGCGGTGACTGTCCCCAACCAGCCTGGCCTGCCCACAGGACACTTCCCACTGGTCCTCTCCACAAGCCTCATGCTCCGCTGCGGATCGAATGCCCCTTCCTTTACCACCTGTTCCCCCCTTTACCTGCTGGTCCCTTTCTCGGGAGCTGAGCCTTCCTCTTAGCCGCAAAGTGGGGTCTCCACCGCCTCTGTTCCACGGAGGCCGGAGGCGAAGGCCAAACTCCCATTTCCCCAAGCCGAGAGCCCCCCCTTGCCCCCTTCTACCCTCGTGGGCTCCGTACCTGGTACTTGTTGGTGGAATTGAAGGGGATCTCTGCCACCTTGGGGTTTTTCTCTCTCATCTCCTTCACAGAGCTGTAGGACAGCTCGATGAACTTGAGGAGGGCTGACTCGGAAGCGTCCCCTGTTGTTGCCCGCTGCAGGGGCGGGGTTTGCACGGTGAGGGGGCGGGGACGGCGGGGGTAGGGGGGCGAGGGGTGCGATGGGGGTGGGGGGGACCAGGGGGCCAGGGTAGAGATTTGGGCAGGTTGGGGAGGGCCCTGCAGGGGCGGGGTTTGCACAGTGAGCTCGAGGGGAGCCGCGGGGGGCGAGGGGTGCAACAGGGTGGGGGCGGGAACCAGGGGGCCGGGATAGAGATTTCCGGGGGGAGAGGGCGGGGCACGGCCCGGACCCCGAGGCATTGTCCGCGCCCCCAGGCCTGATACCTTAGCAATGGGAAGGTTCTCCTGGTGAGCCTTGAAGTCCGCTCGGTTGCAGAGGCCGGCGATTCGGGCCAGGATGAACCAGGTCTTAGAGCCCTTGGCAAATGTTTTCCCTACAGAAAAGCAGCGGCTCATGAGCAGGGTGGGGGCGGGGAGTCTGGCATCCTTGCCTCCTGCGCTGCGCCCCAGCACTTGACAGCAGCAGCCCTCGTCTGCACTCAGGACCCAGCCGGCCTCTGTGTCAGCGCTCCCTCCGCCCGCGGGGCCCCCGTCCCTCTGCGCTTGGCCCACCCAGGCCGCTCTAGTCACCCGTCTGATCTTCGCTGGTGTCGGCCTCGTGTATGGTCTTGTCGAACCACATGTGGGCGACGGTCATGCGGTTCTGGGTGAGGGTGCCCGTCTTGTCGGAGCAGATGGTGGACGTGGAGCCCAGCGTCTCCACCGCCTCCAGGTTCTTCACCAGGCAGTTCTTGCGCGCCATGCGCTTGGCGGTCAGGGTCAGACACACCTAAGGGCGAGGGGAGGGCCGAGGATTAACGGAGACCCAGAGGCCGGAGGCCCGCACCGCTTTGCACTTTGGAGCTCTGATCATTCGTCTTGTTCTTGTCATTCTCCGTGCTTCCTTCTCCGGGGCCCCCTGTCCACCCATGTCCACCCGCGGCCGCGGTAAAGGAAATCAGGAGAATGATTGCGCTCGCGCTTCAGAAAAAGCCTTCCTCCTCCACCAGGGGAATGTAGAGGAAGACCTTCCTGGAATATTCTAGAATACTCTGCTCCCCCAGGATCTTTTCGTCTTTGCTGTTCCGCAGCGCTTTTCGAGTCAAGTCCAGGCCACCCCTCTCTCAAGTCTAGTCTTCCAAGGGACCACATGGATAGCTCACCTTTTATTGTGGTGTAAGAGGGCCGGTACCGACAGTTAGAAAAAGAGAAGAAGACAGGGGAGAGTCATGAAGTTGAGAAGGCATATTGCAACATTGGAAAGGGCTTGCGAGATCGTTTATAAGCTGGGACATTTTTGTTGACATTATTTATATGGACCATAAGTTGAATGAAAGTCAGCTGTGTGGCAGGTTTTTTTTTTTTTTTTAAAAAAAACTAATCAGTTCCTGGGCCATGGTTATATCAATACAGAATTCTAATCGTGAGGTTATGAATGATTTACATATTATCACCAGTCCTGAGGTTTTTGTGCTAACCAACCGCATCCTGAGTATTCTTCTCATTTCTGTTTTAAGAAGGATATTGATAGACTAGAGCATCCTCCCAACAGGTGATCAGTAAGCCAAGGGGTCTGAAGACCATGTCCTGAGAAGAGCAGCTAGAGGACGAGGGGTGATTTCATATCCCACGGGAGAGTTTTATGGAGACGTGATGGCTCCCATCAGTCAGACGCGTCATTTTCGGAAGAGAGAAAAATGACTTGTTTTGTGCCTCTTCGGATGGGAACACTGGGACCAAAGAGGAAGTCATATTTCTGTTCAGCACGATGAAATCCAGCTAGAGCAACCCAGCGGCGAAAGGAGCAGAGACCAAAAGGGGAGGGGTTCCCGGGACTAGAAACACTCATCATCTCCCATGGATTGTGCACAAGATACTCAGCACTGGTGGAAACCTTGGATCTCTATGGGCTTTGAAGTCCTTTCCAATAAGATTCTATAATTCTGAGCTAATCTTCCTCTAGAAACTGATGATTAATTAAATTGACACCTGGAGATATTCATTGACTTGGCCAAGTTCATTGGCCGGTCCGGCCTGCACTGGAACTCACGGCTGGTGACTTAGACTCTAAGTGCTTCCTGTATCGCACCTCATGGAGAAGAAAGAGAAGGCGCCAGAAAATATGGAGGAATGACTTTGGAGGAAGCCAAGGTCCTGTGGGTGCTAAGTGGCTGATGCTTAGCACCAGGAGTCCTCTGCACTTGAGAGATTCAACAGCAAAAGAGATACTAACGATTTCACCCCCTGCGGCGGTGTCTCTGCCCAGAGGCCCCCCTCCACCCGGGCTACTCACGGTGACGGTGGCCAGTAGCCCCTCAGGCACATTGGCCACGATGATGCCGATGAGAAAAATGACAGCCTCCAGCCAGCCGTAGCCCAAGATAAGTGAGAGCCCGAAGAAAGAGACACCAAGGAAGATGGCCACTGTCGTGATCAGATGGATGAAGTGTTCGATCTCCATGGCGATGGGGGTCTTGCCGGGCACCAGGCCTGACGTCAGGGAGGCGATGCGGCCCATCACGGTGGAGTCTCCCGTCGCGATCACAATGCCCCGAGCTGTTCCTGCGAAACAAGGGAGAGGTCTGAGGCGGGGGCGCCTCCTAGGAACCCAGTGGTCAGTGGGCAAGAGCAAGGTGGACACTTAAGACCCTGCGGGAGGGCTTTGTAGTCTGTGCTCCTCGTATGTAGTTTATACAAGTAAAGTTCTCCTCGCCCGAAAAATCTGAGATTTCACACTTCTCCGATTTTATTAACTCAATGCCTACCCCGTCAAGAAGGTCTCTATCATCCTTAATCTAAGTGTCTTCTATCATCTGTATGTTTCTTATTGTGTCCTCAGCAGCTGGATGGTTTCTGGATCCCCAGGAATCGGGGCCGCCCTCCTGCCAGTCCTCCCTCCCAACATCTGGTTCTTCACTCCGCCCATGGTTCTCAGGTTCTCAGGGGACACCGGGCGATGTCTGGAGGCATCTGGGTCCGCACAACGGGGGTGGGAGGGGCTGCTCCCGGCAGGGCAGCGGGCGGGTAGAGGGCAGGGGCGCAGCTCCGCACCCTGCAAAGGACCGGAACGCCCCCTCTCCCCCGCTGCCCTGCTGGTGACAGGAGAGGCTGGGGAGCCAGCTCCGGCCCGAGCCCCTCCCTGCTCCGCCTGCTGGAGCCAGCCTGACCCCTGCCGGGGAGCGGATACCATAACAGCTGGGCTTTGGGGCCTCTCACTCCGCCAGAGCCCCCCTCCCCCCGAGTCAGCAGGGGCACTTGGACATCATGTTCGCCTTACATGCACGCACGGGATGCCAGCCCCTCACCTACGTGGCCTGAAACAAGGTTTTTTCCTGCTTTTTTAACATAAAGTCTGAAATTCCCACCCTTCCACGTCACGGTCCGAAGCGCTCAGAAAAGCAATGTATTCTAGAAATATCACTTCTGTTAGAATCAGAAGGGCTCCGGCTGGAAGTTCAGCTTCCCAGCGAGGCAGCTGTGAGCCCTGGGGCTCCGACCTTCAGGCTGCCTGGGCTTAAGAAGGGGTTGGAGGCATCCATGAAGCCGCGAAGCCGCGGGGAGTAAAGGTTATTCAAGGAGCCTAGAACGGGATTGGGCACATCGTAGGCACGCCGACGTCGGCTTCTTTCTTTTCTTCGTCTAGATGGATTTAGACGAAGATACAGAGGCACGCGTGGGACTGAGTGGGGGGGCTCTACTCCTACAACGCCCACGAATGCTCCTTTTTTGGGGCGGCCTTCCGCTGCTGGGGTCTGAGAGCCGGGTCCCGCCCAGATGGCCCCGAGGGGCGGGGGTGTGTTCTGGGGAAGAGGGGCTCTGGCCGTCTGTAGATGGGCTCCGCAGCGGCTGCCCGCCGGAGGGCTGCCTGCTGGAGGTGTTCACGGAGCCCTGGCGAACACACTACAGTAACTGAGAGGTGTTGAGAGGGTCTGAGGTTTGGGCGGGGGTGGGGGGACTATGCCGCTACCCGGATCTAGTTTGTGCCAGGGGTTTGGTCTAGTTCTTCCTTTTACTCCTTCATGGGTCTCCCCGTGCATAGAGAGGCAGGATCTAGTAACGAATCCCGTGTGTCTGGAGACAGGATGGGTTGACATCAGCCTGGGGAAGGCCAAGCCCGTGGGCAAACCTCCCTTACCCCAGGCCAGACTGATGCCTCCGACCTCCTGCACATCGTCGGGGGCACAGCTCCGGCCCCACGGAGATGTGTGAGAACCCAAAGACAGATGTCTGTACCCACAGCCCCATCGGGGCCACGGCCACGAAAGTAGGGAGGCGAGGGTCCGGGAGAAAGGTCAAAGGTATGCTCCTAGTTTGCAAAGTGCACAGACGTTCCTCAGTTCAGAGTCAAGAGCTCCTTCAACCTAGCTCCACGACCTTGGCCGCGTCTCGCGTCCTTCTGGTCTCCGACTAAGTCCCCCTCCATTCCGGCCAGACCTTGTTTCCTGGGGGCAGGGGGTGCCACAATCCACTTTGCTCCCCTTACCTGAAGCATACAGTTTGCTGACCAAAAACCTACTTGGGAAGGACAAATGCGAGCAAAACTTTTTCCTAAAATTTAATAATAGAAATCTAGTGTTTTTGAAGGCAGCTTGCTAACCTGCATCTTTCTGTCCGATCAAAATTAAAAAAAAAAATGTTTTAAGATATATTTTATTTTCTGGTTGGATTCTTCAGCTTTATTTTAAAGTGTTTTTAAAGACCTTTTAAAATATTTTTCAAATAAATAACTTCATGTCGGGAGAGGTCACTGGCAAGCTTTATTCCAGATGAGGGTCTGTGGAAAGGGCACCCACGCACTTTGGGGGACGGACTCGCACCAGAATCCTTGAGTCTCCTCTTTCCTACTGACTTGCGCTCTTGGATACTGCCTTTCATTTCTCTGAGCTCTTCATGTGCAAAATAGAGCTAATGTCTCTTGCATGGTGTCGTGAGACTCAGACACGTCTGTAACTCTGGGGACGTGCAAGGCATTCAATAAAAAAAAACAGTGTTTCTAAGATACCCAAACATTTATTCTGAAGCGTGAGTAATGGCTTTCATGTGTGTTCCAGAGAGCCTTGCAGGCCTCCTAAGGGGGGAGGTTGACATGAGACTGAGCCCCTTGTTACCACCGTGGCCAGAACTGCCTCCCAGTTCAAGGGTGCTTTAGATTCTAGAAGCAAAGCCGAAGTGCGAGGGGCACTCTTGCTAAGTCCCAATTTCCAATGCCAGTACCTCCCCGGAATAGTGAGAAGTTGGGGCTCCTCCTAGAAGAAGAATGACCTAGCAGGGCTGAGTAATTTTCTGCCCTTCCGTGCTATTTTCAACGTCTAGAGCACAGTGCATTCACTGGCCAGAATCATACGAGCTGATGATCGCAGCGTACTTCCACCGTGTTAGGCTTCGCACTAAGCATCGTATACGCGTGATCTCACTGAATCCACGTAAAAACCGACGGGATAGCGACTCTTAGTAACTTCACAGTGCATGTGTGGAAATGGTGGCTTTGACCTTTCACCAGAGGGCATACAGCTCACGAGTGATGGCGGACCGGATGTTACCTACCTACTAGTTTCCAAGATGGAGAGTTCGCGAAATCTGTATTTCGATCTCTGCTTTTGAAACTAGGCTACTCGCGATGCGATGCTCACCTTCCACACAGTTGGTGGAGAAGAAGCAGATGTTGCGGGTCTCCAGGGGGTTCTCGTGTGTAAAATCGGGGGAGCGGGACTGGGGCTCGGACTCGCCCGTTAGGGAGGAGTTGTCCACCTGGGAGGGGAGGGGGGACGGGACGGAGAGTGAGCCGGGCAAGAAAGATTCCTTTGTAAAGACGGCACGTCTTTGTCCGCCACCCACGTCCTCATCCCTGGTGCGCAGAGAGAAACAAATGCACACCAGCACCTGTTGTCTTCAGCCTCAAATTTGCACCTGCAGCTTCTTGAGGTTCTGAAACACGAGACTGTGCTTTTCTTTCACAGAGTCCAGCTCACTACGTAAGGCCGCCCTAGGACGGGGCTTGGCCCTTCCGGTGGCTTCCCGCACCCCCTCACCTTACATCCTTGGGAGGAAATGAGCCGGAGGTCCGCCGGGACTCGGTCTCCGCCCTTGATTTCTACCAGATCTCCTACCACCACATCTTCCACGTTGATCTGTATCTTCTCTCCTCCTCGAATCACCAGAGCTTGCTGTGGGAAGACAGTGCGGGGTCATTTCCAAAGCTTTCTGCTTCCCCCCATACCCGCTCCTGGTCTATAAACTGTTCCCGGTCGCCTTCCTCCTGACGCCCTTCCTCACGCTGTCCCGCACCATGTCACCCTTGAGGGTCTCTTTGGAAGATTGCAAATTTTTTTTACCATCTCTGTCCTTTGTAGATGACTCGTGTGACCCTCTCTCTGAGAGATGGGAGTCTGTCTCTCTATCCCTACACTGAGGCTTGGCTACATCTCATAAGACATTAGCAGTATAAGGCAAGCAGAGACTTAAAAAGTGGGGGCTCGCCCTGTCGTCACTGGGAACCCCTCTGCCACCGTATCGAGCAAGCCCGAGCTAGCCTCCTAGAGGAGTTTAGGTCAGGAGGAGAAAGGCTCCAGCTGTCACAGCTGTGTCAGCCGCCCTCAGACACAGGGATGAGGTCATCTGAGACCGTCGGCACCCCTCGGCCCAGCCCCCATCAGAGCAGCCCTGACACAGAGGTGTGGGAACTACTATGTTTGTTGTTTTGGAGCCACTAAGTTTGGGGTGGCTCGTTAGGCAGCCAAAATTAATGAATGGTCTCCAAAGTCCTACTTCATTTTACCAAAGCATCATCCCCTGCCTGAACTCTCACCCAAGGGAGGAATTAATTTATGTTGACACCAAAGGGAAGAGATCCTGGGCTGTGACCCTAGACCATGACAGTGCTGTCGGGAAATTCTGGTGCCTGTTCCTTTCCAAGTTTCCAGCTCTGTGCCTAGAAATCTCTTTCTGCTGCCCTATTATTTCCAGATGCGTCAACATCTTATTGGAAAATAATCTAAACTTTCAGAAAAGTGGCGAGCGTAAAATTGTACCCAGAATTCCTGAATAACCCTTACCCAGATTCACCTGTTGACATTGAACCCCTTTTGCTTTGTCCTTTGGTCACTGTCTGCACATAGGCATTTGCCTGCACCACCTGAGGGTACGTGACATGCGTCCCGAGCTTCTAGCCCACGTCTGCAGTGTGCACGTCCCAAGAATGAGTATGTTAATACCCCAATCACGGTCGTTGATTTCCCTTGATTTCCCTTGGACACCATGCTGTCATCTACTGTCTGTATTCCAGACCTGTCAGGACCCTGTATGTCCTTTGCCACATTATTTTCTCCTGAGACACAGGATTCGGTCTCGGTCAGGTATTGCTTTTTGTTGTCATGCCTCTTCAGGGGCACCCCTGTAATCTGAAACATTCTCATAGCCGTTTGTCTTTTTTTTTTTTTAAGAGTGAGAGAGACAGAGAGAAAACTTGCTTGAGGTGGGGATGGTGCAGAGGGAGAGAGAGAGAGAGAATCCCAGGCAGACTCCTGCCCTGGTGCGGAGCCCAAGGCGGGGCCCGATCTCACGATCCTGAGATCAGGACCTGAGCCGAAATTAAGAGTCAGTCGCTTAACTGACTGAGCCGCCCAGGCACCCCTGTTCTTTGTCTTTAAGGCCGTAGACATTGGAAGAACCCAGCGTCTCCAGCCTCCCTGTACCTCCCCCACTTTTACTAGAATGTTCTCCTTCGGGGCTTCGGATTCACTCAGATTACACGTGTCAGGCCAGACTGCCTCATAGTGATGCTGAGTCTCTCTCAGGGTGCTTCCAAGGTCCGACTGAGTACACTCCGAGGGTCTCCGCCCTCATCACTGCCCTCACTCAGTTCACACTTTGTAGGGCGTAGTTTCCTGGGGACTCCAAAAGTGCCGCATTCTACACCCCACTCACTAGATCCTCCACAGCAAATGTACCTGCGGCACCATGTTTCTGAAGGAATCCATGATCTTGGAGCTCTTGGCGTCTTGGTAGTAGGAGAAGCAGCCCGTGATGATGACCACGACGGCCAGAACGGTGCCCAGGTACAGCTGGGGGGCAGGGAAACAAAGGGCTCATCGGGGTGTCTCCTCCTTCCTCTTCACCCTCAGAAAAGCCCGCTTGCAAGGGGAACAGTTGGGGGCTAAGGGAGAGCCCTGAGCTGCGTGAGGGCCAGCAGGACCCAGCCAACCCCCCCCAAGGCTATCCATGGCCTGGGGGCGTGGGGTGGGGGGTGGGGAGAGCGAAGGAGGGAGCCCGGGAGGAAGGAGATAAAGAGATGAAAATTCTGGCAAACAGAAAGGGGCTGCAGTGCTCCGATAATCAGACAGGAAGATGATCAAAGGGGAGCCCGTTTCGGGGTGGAACCACGGAGCTGTCAGTAGCTTGCTAGGTAAAAGGCTGGGGAACCCGGGGAGGGGCGGGGAACCAAGGCCTCTCTTGGGAAATCCTGGGAGTACTGGGGGTTCGGGCCAGAGGCCTTCAGGAGTGCGTGGCTGCTGAGCGGAAGAGGGCAGGGCCAAGCAGAGACAGGAGACTCACGTTGTCTTTGGTAGGCTCCTCATTGAAATGTATCTGGATGCTGTAGGCCACGAAGCAGAGAATGGCGCCCGTCCACAGAAGGATCGAGAAGCCACCAAACATTTGTTTACAGAACTTGATCCATTCTGGAGTGGTGGGGGGCGGGGTAAGTGTATTGGGTCCATCGCGTTTCAAGATTTCCTGCGCCCTTCCCGGGCTAAGGCCCTGTGTGGAGAGGAAGTGGGGAAGGAACAAAGAAGCAACTACAGCCAGGCTCACAGGTGCCATTTATGGCCCCTGGGGGGCGGGAGGGGCGCGGGGGGGGGGGGGCTCTGCAGTGAAGCCCTTTGCAGATTGCCCTGGAAGCTCTTCCCAGAATCTGCGGTGCGGAAGGGATCTCCTTTTTCCAGCGCGCTTACGTAGGGAGGACTTTTTGTTGGCGGACGGATTGACAAGACTTTGGAGCCCTGTCTTGGGCTGGTATTGTCTGGACAGCAGAATGAGTGGGGACGGTCCCTACCCCTCTGGAGGACCCTAGTGAGAGGTGCAATAGCTTCTGTCAATAACGGGGGGACATTCACACTTGGGCTCGCTAACTTAGATGTGGAGAGAGAGACACCGACACCAACCAAAGCACGGAGCACAGATTCCCCCAGGAGCCTGGCGCTCGCCAGATGCCTTTCCCTCTAACTGCAAGTAAGAGTAGAACCCACCTGAGATTAGAAACAAACTCCTTCATCCCAGCCGGCCCCGGCCCAGCTTCCTCGAAAACCCACAAGCCTCCTACGTGCCTCCCTGGTTACCAGGCAAAGCCCCTTCGGTGAAGAAATTCTGGAACTAAGAACTTACATTTTGAGGGCCTCTAAGTTTTTATTTGTGGCAATAAAATTAGTTCTATCAGGGGTAATGGTAGCAGCAGCACTAAGGGGGATGGTCAGAATATATGCTTTTACTGTTAAACCAGTGGTTCTCAAAGTGTGGTCTGGGGGGATCCACGTGGTCCCGAGACCCCTCCGGGGGCTCCACAAGATCAGACGATTTTCACAATAGCGCAAAATCGTAGTTTGCCTTTTTCCACTCTAGCTTTTGAGCATATGGGGGAATTTTCCAAAGGTTACGTGACACGTATCGCAACAGATTTAATCCTGAAAATATATGGGAATCCAACTGTCTTCTGTTAAAAAGCTAGACATTAAAGAGGTTTGCAAAATGTCAAACGCCCCCTAATTTTTATTTGGGAAAACAGTTATTTGTCATACAAATATTACGTAGACTGATATATGATGGATTTACTCTTGTTTTTAAATGAATTAGGAAGTGTTTTTTAATGTTCTCAATTTTAATGTTGAAGATGATGGCTATGGACAGGTGTAATAAAAGCTAAATAAAAGCTCTTTAGGGTCTTGAGAATTTATGAGAGCGAAGAGGGGGCCCTGGGGGACGAGGCCTGAGAAGTGCTGCCCTACCTCCTTCTCCTTTCTCTTGTCTGACCCTGAACTCTTTGGGGCGATACCCCCGGGCTTTCCTGAGTGGGTGGAGGGAGGGAAGGGTGACGACATTGCCCTGGAAGTCAGGGTCCCTGACTTCCAGGTCCACTGCTGCCTGGGGGAGGGGGGGATGAGGGGATGGGGGGATGGGGACGTCTTGGTAGTAGGAGAAGCAGCCTGTGGTGATGACCACCACGGCCAGAATGGTGCCCAGGTACACCGGGCGGGCACCCTCGGAGACCCTCCCCCTCCCTCAGGGGCTGCCTTTGCTCACCATCCTCAGGTCCACGGAGTACTTGGCGCTCAGCTCTTCCAAGGTTAATTTGTGATCCTCCTGAGGGGACAGTGGAGTCGTTGGGGGATGGGTGGTGACCTGGGGCAGAGGGAGGGGCCTGGCCCGAGGGGTGGTCTCTGGGCCAGAGGGGGAGGGGACCGGCTACGGAAGGGCAGCTGCGGGTTCTCACCAGGACCACTTCCTTCTTCAGATCCTCCAATTCAGTCTTCTTTTTTTTCCTCTTCATTTTTCTTCTCATCCTCTTTTTAGCGCCGCTTTTAGGTCTTGGGCTTGGGTTCTGCTCGTGAGGGGTCACAGTCCCCTTCTTCCCCCCGCGCCCCATTGTCCCCCCCAGATATGGCTGACCCAGCTCAGCTGGTGGGAAGGAAGCCAAGAGCAAGGAGAGGAAGTGGGGGGGGTCAGGCGGTGGGGGTGGGAAGGGCCAGGGGAGAGCAGAGGCCCCAGGTGGGCTCCAGGGAGCGAGAGGCCGAACCGGAGGTGGGCGACAGGGGGCAGGCCAGGGCTGGGGACACGGTGGGGGCAGCCCCGGGCCTCGGTGAGGAGGTTCAGATGCTGAGGATGGCAAGCAGGTGGGGCAGGGGGAGGAGGCCCCAGGCCCAGGGCCCGTGGGCGCCGCGGCAACCCTCAGGTCTGTGGTCACAAAGGCCTCAGGACAGTTCTGGCCCAGAGTCCAGAAGTACCCCCGTCTCTGGGCTTGAGGGCGACAGGAGCAGGGTCCACCACAGGGAGAAGGTCGGTGTGAGGGTCACACTGGACCCGGGTCCCAGCCGGGTCCTGCTGGCTTCCGGGGCTCACGGGGACCCTTGGCAGCTCATAAAAAAATAAAGCAGGCCCTGAGTGTGAGCGTGCTCTTACCGAGGCCCGCGTCTCCGCCCCCCTGACCCCGAGCTTTTAGTTTTAGGCGATCATAGCGGAATAGGTCAGACCTTGGGCAATTGAATCAGTCCTGGGTTTGAATCCTGCCTCTTCCGCTTACCAGCTGTGTGGCTTTGGGCAAGTTACCTAACCTCTCTGTGTCTCCTTTTCCTCGCCTGTAAGGGGGATACTGTCACCTAAAGTGGCACAGGGATAAAACTGAGGTGCTCCGTGTAAAGCACAATATCTCATATGTGTAGGATGTGCTCAAGAAATAGCTTGAATTAACTATTATTAGTTTCATTTGTGGCTTAAGGTGCAGCTCGTCTTACTGAAACTAAAACTACACTTTTCTGTCTGACAGCACAGTATTTCCATTTTAATAGGACATATTTTTCTCTTTTGTTCTTTGACATCTCGGTAAGTGCTTTAATAATGTTAATTTTATTTATGTTTTCTGGGCAAATACGTCCTTCCGAAAAGGATCTCGGAAGCAGCTGGCTATTTCTATCATTTAGAGATATTTTACGCATGCTGCGGACGCTTTCCCTTTCTGATCTCGTGTGATACTTGCCTCACTGCATTACGTTTGGCATGGTTTTTTAAAATATGCCTGCACCAAAAAAAAAAAAAAATACGACTACATCAGAAAACATCGTCTTGGTGCTGATGCAATGCTCTTTCACGGTTCAGAAATAGAGATTTTTCCCTCCCCACTGGGACAGTGATGATCTGTTTCTACATCAGATTGGATTTTTCTTCTCTATTAAAAATGTACAAAATAAAAACTGCAGGCCCCATCTCTCCGCTGTTACTGCTGTTGACGGTGTGTGTACATCTTTCCAGTCTTTTCTGTTTATACAGATAGAATCTCTAAGGAGATTCTTTCCTAATCTGTAGAGAATTGTCCAAGTGCCCTTTGGTTGTCAGTCTTTTGTGTTTGTGTGGCTCCGTGTGTAACGTCTTCGATGCATTCCAGATTCTGTTGTGACCGTGAGCTGCTTGGTCATTCCCCCTCCTCATGGGTTTATAGGATAATTTCCTTTTCTTTTTAATCAGTAGACATATCATTGCAGTGACAACCTCCCACAGACTTCCCTTTAGGTCCTTGAGCCTCAGTTTCCGTGGAATCGATTTCTATTGGTGAATCATAGGGTCCTCTCATCTGAAGTTTGAGAGGATTCTGCCAGATTGCTCTCAGAAAAGGCTATTCCTGTCTGTGTCCCAGCGAATGAGAGACAAGCGTGTGCTCGCAGAGGATGACTTTGATCTTTCTTATTTCCGCCAGCATAATCAGTGAAATTTGGTATTTTTAGTTTTAATTTGCATTTTTGATCGTCTAGGTGAGCATTTTTTCCCCTCAGAGTTAATGGGCTTTCCGGATTTCATTTTTCTTTTTTGCGAATTGTTCCTACGCTTTTTCCAGTTTCCCACTGTTTTCTCACTCTCTTGGATTTGTAGGAGCCCCTTGTCATACATGGTACAAACCTTTCCCCCCAGTCTTCGTGTGTAATGTGGATCATAAGGCCCTTGGGAGCAAGGATCGAATTAAAGTTAGAATCGCCAAGGTCATCATCTATGTGAGCACAGCCCTCAGCCCAGCCTTGCACATGGGAGGTCCCCCCCACAAAGCAACTTGACTGACATAGAATCGATCGAAATTATTTTTGAAAACCCCATTCTGTTCCACAGACCGTAGCTCAAAAGTCTGCCTCTTCAGAGAGGCCTTCTGATTGCCAAACCCAATATAGCTGCCCCCCCACCCCCCATCCTCCATCCCCACCCCTCACCCCCCATCCTCACCCCTTCCCACTCCCCCACCCCCCAACATGCAGCCCTCAATCCATCCCTGTGACCTTCGCTGGACTCCCCACCTTCTGAAATCATCCGCCCACTTGTCTGTCTAACTTGTTAATTGTCAGTTTCTCCGTGACCGGGACCGTGACCGGCTTATTCACAGCCCTATACCCAGGTCCCAGAATAGCTCAGAGGGGCTGGTCCACAAGTCATTCCTAAGAATATGTTGAACGAGTGATGAACTTTCAGGTTTAATGTTCAAGGTCTAGATGATTGCCCCCTCGGTCTGCCAGGGTTTAAAATCTGTTAGGGTCGGGGCACCTGGGTGGCTCAGTCGTTAGGCGTCTGCCTTCGGCCCAGGTCAGATCCCAGGGGCCTGGGATCGAGCCCCACATCGGGCTCTCTGCTCTGCAGGAAGCCTGCTTCTCCTGCTACCATTCCTTCTGCTGGTGTTCCCTCTCTCGCTGTGTTTCTCTCTGTCAAATAAATAAAATCTTTAAAAAAAAAAAAAATCTGTTAGGGTCAATATGGTAGCCCCACAGGTGACTGCCCCTGGGTTTCATAATTACCTATAACAAACTCGTATATTCTTGCCTGACCCGTCTTGCAGCCGAACATCACAACCAACAGGTCGTGCTTTGTAAAAACCCAGTGAGGATTTTGATATTGGATTGAGTCTTTACAACTTCTGTTTCTCTTGCCTCCATTCCGCCTCCCAGACAGCAGTCGGGATTAGCCAACCCCGCATTCCTGTTTGTCTTTGTTACTCTCGTTGCGCTTTTGAAGTTTCTTTAGTAAGTGCCATATGTCACGCAAGCGAAATCTTGAGCGCAATCGGCTTCCGTCCTGTCCTGATGGGAGCTGTTTGGACTGTGTTTTCTATCTCACTGATTTTAGGGATGCGTGGGATTTTGAAAGAACCGATATCTCCTTCCCTGTGGCTTTGAACTCATCGCTTCCAGGCTTTGTTGTTTTTGTTGTTGTTGCTTTGTTTTGGAGGACTTCCTCGAATTTGGTATGTTTGGTACTTTGGTATTTAACCAAATACCAATATTTGGTATTTTGGATTTGATATTTAACATCTCCTTTACCAAAAAAGAAACACGTTTTTGTTTCTTGTGGTTGTCCCTTTATTTAGACCATTTGAATATAAACTCCTAATTCGGGATTTCCAGTGTTGCCGGTTTGCTAGTCCTCCAGATGTGCTATATCCCCTCCTCTCTTCTCTGAGCATCTAGGCTCTTCCCACATGCTTTTTTCTCCATCATTTTAATCCAGAATAGATGTTGAATCTTACCGATCCCTTTCTCAACATTTTTTTGAAACGACTAGTCATTTTTTTCTAGTAAATCTTAGTTATTAGTTTCCCATGTGACATACTTATTTGCATTCCGAGATGCACTGGTCATTCATTATAGATATATTTCTTTTTTTTTTTTTTTAAAGATTTTATTTATTTGACAGCGAGAAACACAGCGAGAGAGGGGACACAAGCAGAGGGAATGGCAGCGGGAGAAGCAGGCTTCCCGCGGAGC
>CM053618.1:2885333-2898567 GCA_028646535.1 Procyon lotor | reverse complement strand
TGAGAGGGTGCAGACGGCTCTCACCAGCCGCTGGGAAAACGCTCACAGCCCAGGGCTGGGGAGGATGGCAATGCCGCCAAGGCGTCGGGACAGGTGCTGGGCTGGGCCGGGGGCGCATCGCTCTTCTGCCCCACAGCCCTCCCGGCTGCTGCCCTCGGGGACCCCAGAGCTGGTGTCAGAACCGCTTGGTGACTTGGGACCGTGCCCCCTGGCCTCTCCAACCTCAGCCGGGACCCCCATCTTCTTGGGCTGGAGCTGCCGGGGGAACGGCTATTGCTGGGGGGCGGCAAAGGCAGGGAGCGCGAACAGGACCAAGCTCCCTTCGGCCGCATGCTTGGAGGTGCTGTGAGGGAGGTCTGTCTAGGATGAGGGAGACACAGAGATGGAGAGGCGGGGTAGGGTGGAGGGCTGTGGGGCTCATGCCGGGGAGTGGGAGAGAGGAGCGCACGTGGGCACCCGTGGACCGAGCACGCATTTGTAGCTGGGAGACCAGTGCAAGTTCACACTGCCCCAGAGCCTGGCTTCTCTCTGCCTCTCCCTTCGGTCCCCTCCCCACCCCCTCCTGCTCTCCCCAGCCTCCCTCACCCTCCAGAGCGCCCTCCTCCTCCCTGCAGAGAGACCCCTCTCTTTGGGGATACTCACCCCACGGCCCATCTTGGGGCAGAGTGGCTGAGGGCACCGGAACTGGACAGGTCACCGGGAGGATCCCCAGCCCACACCCCCAGTCTGGGACGGCCAGAGACCCCGGCAAACAGACAGAGCCGGCAGCCAGCAAAAGGGTAGCTTTAAATAGGTCCCTCTCCCCCTCTCCCCCGCCTTCCCCTCCTCGGGAAAGAAACGTTTGTTGAAACAGGATCCCTGAGGACTCCTCCCCTCCCGCCCCTTAAGCAACAGGCGGGAGGACCATGGACAGTCCATTTGCCCTGCGGCGCGCTCCCCTCGGCCCCCCACCCCCCGGCCCCCCGGCAGCTACGGCCGAGCGAGGGCTGGAACTGTGCTCCTTGGGGAAGGGCTCAGGGGGACAGTGGCCACAGCATCCCGGGGCACCAGAGGCCGTGGGGCCCCGCCCTTTCTCTGGTTTTCCTGACGGGACAACTGAGGCCCAGAGAGACAAACAACTCAAGTGGACAAAACAGAACCACAATTCGGGGCTCCTGACTCCAAGCCTCCCAGAGAAAGGAGCAGAGAAACGGGGGCATGGAAACCGGAAGAAGCAGTCGGCCTTGGAACCCAGGGCCACCCCTTGCATGGGAGGCACCGCAGAGGGGCCCTGGTGGGCCCTAAGAGAGGGGCCCTGGTGGGCCCTAAGAGAGGCTGGAGAGACGGCATGACGTCTGGGGGGGTGGTCTGCACCAGCGCTCCAGGTGAAGCCGATCCCGAGCTCAAGAACGTGACCGGGGTGGGGCGGGGCGCAGGGGACCCCGGAGGGGGGCAGGCAAGCAGGGGGACGGCCCTGGAGCCAGCCCAGCAGACACCCCTGCTGACAGCTCTGGTCGTGTTCGCCCCTTGCCACCGAGCGGACGCGCCTCGCCCTTGCTCTCAGTCGGGGAGCCCGAGGCTAGATGTATGCCTGTGGTTGGCAGGTTGGAGGGAAGACAATGGAGGTTCTCTGCGTGGAGGTCAACGTTGTAACAAGTGCCAGGCCCGGGAACCAGAGAGGAGGTGGTTGCCTCCTCCTGCCCCTCCTGGGAGGGGCAGGCTAGTCCGCAGCACACAGGTCCGAGGTTAGACCGAAGGGAGGCCTCTCTGCAGTGAATCAGGGGAGAAACCCGAAGAAGGCCCAGGGAGTGGGGCGGGGGCCTGGGGGCTGGAAGGGGAATCGGCCACCTCATACCAGCTGGAAGCAGGGGTAGAGATGAGCTAGAAAAGGACTAGTTAATGAAAGAGCCAAAGCATGCGGGGCAAAGAGGGGAAGGGGAGGTCAGCAGGGGCAAAGAGAGAAGACAAACTCCTGTCCCCGCCATCCGGGAGCAGCAGGAAGACAGAATTCTCCTGGAGTGTCCCCATTTCTCTGGGCACAGAGATGGAGTGGAGGGAAGCCAGTGCGGTGGGGGCAGGTCCGAGAGCCCCGAGCCCAAAGAAGCTAGGAGGAAGGAGGGAGGGGACGAGGCCCGAGATGCCTGCCCGCTGGGCCAGTGCCCCCGGGCCCCAGAGGGAACTCCCTACAGAGGGATTATCGACCTCTCCAGCAAATCTGCTCTCAGGGCACCGGGCTCAGGCCTGAATTCCCCAAATAACTGGCCCCCTCCGGGCCTGCACTTGGGATTTTCCATTACAGGGATCCGGAAGGTCACATCCCTCTGCCGCCCTCCTTCTCCTCTTGGGTTACAGCCGGAGGGATGGGGCCGACACCTTCTGTCCTTGAATTTGAGCCTGGGGGAGAACAGGCCCTGGGGGGAGCGGTAAGGGAAAAGCAGATCCCAGTCCAAGCCCTGGTGTGGACCGGAGAGAGCGGCCGGAGAAGACACAGCTCGAGGGCTTGTAGCTGGACATTAGGAGAGAGGGCCCGGGGAGAAAAACCCCGCGGGTGGCGGGGTCACTCAGTGCAGGGTGGGGGGACAGGCAGCCTTGCCTTGGACTTGGGGCGGAGGGGGCGAGAGGGTCACTCAGGACTTAGGGGGCTCCTGTTCCTTAGTTCCAGGCTTGGAGTCCCTTCCTTCTCTCTGCCCCACACTCTCGAGGGTGCAAGATGAGATGGGAGGGAAAGCCCGCCCAGAGTCAGCAGGCGTGTGGGCCTCAGGCTCCCGGCCCTCAGCGCTCACTCCCCCACCCTCACCCCCGCTGGCACCGCCCAGAGCTGCCCGGTCCTTCCAAGGCCCTGGCTCTGGTCCCCGTGGCCAGGCCCATCCTGGAAAAGACTGTGCCCTCCCTCTGCCCAGTGTCCAGCACTGGGGCTAGTGTGCGGCCCCAAGGGTGATGCGGCTCACACATTTGGGGCTCAGACAAAAGAGAGGCTGGACAGGACCCCTTGGGGCCTATTTGTCACCCAAACATCCCCAACCGGCCTCCCTGCCTGGGCGAGCATGGAGACCCCCGGAGTCTACCCCCTTCTCCTCCAGCGTGAACCTCAGCCTCCAGGGCATTGGTGGGGTGCAGACCCCCGGCCCCTCGATCTGGGGTGCCTGGGCTGGGCCGCCGCGTGTGAAGACGGAGGACGGAGGTCCCGGAAGCGAGAGGGACAGAGCAGGAGGCGGAGGCCGGGGCCCGACTGGAGCGTGGGTCTGAGAGACGGGGCAGAGGTTGGTGAGGATGGGTGGTCCCGAGTCAGGACTTTGGTCGACGCGGGGAGACGTGGGGAGCAGAGGTGTGTATGCGCGTGCACGCGTGCGTGTGCGTGAGTGTCGCGTTATGACCGAGGGTCACGGGCATGTGGGGACCCGAGTGTGGGGAAGGGGCAGTATGAAGGTCCCGCAGAAAATCAGGAGGCGCTCGGCGAGACCGCAGAGGCCAACACTGGTCCGGACGTGGGGTGTCGGGGTCCCGTCGGGCCGGGTCGTGGGAGCGGGACGCTGGGGCCGGGCCAGTGTGGTACGTGAGAGTCCCTGGGAGAAAGTGTGTGTGTGCGGGGGGTGGGGAGGCCGCTCTGCTGCACATGGGCCCTCAAGGTCTCCCAGAAACAGCTCTGTTTCCTAAGTGACTAGCCTCCTGGGGCCTCCAGCCCAGACTCGAAGGTTGTTTCAAGATCATGAAAGAGAGTGAGGGAGGAGGGGGGAGGGCGGGATGCTCGGGAGGCTCTGTCCCCTCTCTGTCCCCTCTCTGTCCCTCCTCCACCCCTCACCCCACTTCCCAGCTGCAGTCCCCATTTGGGGGCCAGCTCTCCCTGGGGGTCTCCCTTTCTCTCCCTCTTTTCCATCCTTCTTCAGGGCCTGGGCGTTTGTCCTCCCCCACCAGGCTTCCGGGGCCTTCTTGGGAACGGAAGGAATTTTCTCTTTCCAAGGGGAGGCAGGCCTGGGGGGACAGCATGGATGGGAAACCTGGAAAGGCCTGCAGTGGCCATGACACGCGTCCAAGAAAGGTCCCTCTCACCTCGTGTCCTCTCCGGGCCTCTCCCCCCACTTTCTCCAGGTGGCAGCGACCTTGTGGTAGAAAGGCTGGGCTCAGAGAGCCATAGAGTGCCTGGTCAAGGCCTGCTGCTGCCTCAGTTTCCCCCCACCCCAGACCACAAGGCCAGTGTTGGGTTTGCTCTCCATCTTTCCCTGGAGGCCGGCTCCTCTGTGTTCTCTCTGGTCTTCCTTTCAAAACAGATTCCAAGACCCTCTCTCTCGGTCTCTCCTTTCTTCTGTTGTCTTTAATCTTTCCCCCAGATGATTGCTATTATCCTTTCTTTTGTTAACACTGTATGATAAAGAATGCAGAAAATGGAGGAAAGAACGCCCAGAATTTCCCTCCATTTCTCTGCCTCTGCTCCTGTCCCACCCCTTCTTGCACTCTGCCCTGCTGTGCGGGTCTGCAGAGCTCGGGGTGCCCGCGCCAGCCCCCCTGCCTGAGCACAGTGGCCCAGGCACTCTGTCCTCCGACCGTCCTGCCTGCGGTCCCTGACGCCGGTCCTGTTGGGCCCAAGCCACGGAGAGATCTGGGATCAGAGGCACCCCTACTCTGGGCTGGCCCCTTCCTCTGAAGAACAAAGAGCAGGGCTGGAAAATCCGAGCCCCCAGATTCCTGGTTACCTTCTCCCCAGCTCACGGCTCAGTGGCTCAGTACAGGTGAACGAGAAAAATCACGCGTAGTTGTATCTGTGCCCTAACTCACCGCCTGGGGACCGGGGCTCAGAGCCGGAGCTGAGGGGGCAGGTGCCCCTATTTTGCTGATCAGTGTGACCCATGGAAAGGAGTGTGATCGATTTGACTCTTGGCACAGAAGCAGGGAGGGGCTCGGGGCTGGGCACGGATTACCTGGTTTCTTACCAAGAGCCCCTGTGCGAGGTGGGGCGGGGAGCAGGGTGAGGCTGTGCAAACCCGACACTGCTTGGCTGGCATTTGATCGGCAAATACCAGATTAGTCTGTTTCCAGAGATTCTTTGGGCTGGAAAAATATGTTCGGGGTGCCGGGGTGCAGTGGGTTAATGGACCTCGCTGAGTTTGGGGGTCAGGGGTCACAGCTGGGCCCTCTAGGGTTCCTGTTTGCCTTTGATTCCATCCGGGCAGGGAGGGAGAGGCGCTCCAGCCCCCTGAGGCAGGTTTGCTTTGGCCGGAGATCTGACCCAGCCACTGGCCCAGAGCACCCCGCCTCCCCGTTCCCCCTATCAAGAGGCGGCCTGGCGCGCAGCCTCCCCCTTCCTACCTCCTGCTTCCCGGACCAGGCCCCCTTCTCTTGGCCCGGGGTGCAGCTCCGCGGGTCTGCCTGTCCCCGCTGGCGTGCCAGACGCCGGGCCAGGAGAGGGTGCCCTGCAAACATCTGGCACGCGGGGCCCAGCCTTGTTCCCACATAACGGGCTCTTCCAGGGGCTTCAGGGAGTTCGGCCTCCTCTGTGCCTCGGTTTCTCCGCAGGCCCTGGATGCTTTCACTCTTGAGCTCCTGCCTGGGGGCTCTCAGCGCTGCCTCCTGGGGAACGTGAGCGCTCCCGTGACTCAGTAGCCCTGGCTCGTTTTGGGGGCACCGCGTCGTTCCGACGTTCTTCTGGCCTTTGCCCAGCACTGGGGAGCGCGGGCTGCCCGATTCCGTGCGGGTACAGCAGAGACTCTTCCAGTCGAGGCCAACGAGGCTCCCGCCCTTGTGGTCCTTCTGTCCCAGTCCCACGCCACTCAGCTACCCTAGTGCTTATCCTTGACCGGGTCTCCCCCCAAGGCCAGCCCCTAGCCCTCGGGACACTCCTCATTTCCTCCAGCTCACATCCTCACCTCCTCGTCTGCCAAGCTGGCCTGGGTGGGCCTGGGCTCTGTCTCCCACTGGGGCGTTCCCCCACCCCAACGATGGGAGAGCCAAGGCGGGCCATGGGCTGGCCACGTGGGACCGGCTCAGTCATCAGCAGCTGTGAGCCTGAGTGGTCCTCGGACTCCCACCGATAAAGGGAGGGGCCGGCTGGGCAGGGCTCTCACCCCTGCCTGTGCCTTTGGGCTCACACCGGGGCCTCACCCCCCACGGTCACACTGTAGCTGGTCGGAGGTGGGGCCCAGGCATCAGTGTCCACAGAGGATTCCGCGTGCAGGCAGGGGTGAGATCCACAGAGCCAGACTGCCCCCAGGATCTCCAGCTCATCGGAGTGACGCCTACTAAGGTGCCAGGTTAGCACTCTGGCAATTTCCATGCATTACTTAATTGGATGCTCAGAACAAGCTTCTTTCCTAGATAGGGAAACTGAGGCACGATGATCCTGAGCTGACCCAACCAGGGGAGCTGGGACTCAAGCCCAGGCAGGCTGGCTCCAGAAACCGCACAGAGAACTTCTGCACTGTTAGGGTGCAGAGAGGAATCCTCTCTGGGTTTCCGTCTCCGGCAAGGCACACGCAGAAGCCCCCCCAGGCTGCAATGGTGGGGTGAGGGGTGCTCCCGAAGATAAAGGGAAGGAACAGCACCGCCTCTGAGCAGGTGTGTTGAGCCGGGCGTGGCTGGCTTCGGGCTGCACCCCCCTGGTTTTCAGGGTGATGGGAACTCAGAGAAGGGGGTGGAGCTTCTCAGCTGGAAGAATTAGGAGGCCTTCCGGAGGAGGTGGCATTCTAGTTGGGCCTTGACGCAGTGGTAGGATCTGGCTCCAAGAACCATACAGAGCGCGTGCCAAGTAGAGGCAACCACACGGGCTCAGGTACAGAGGCCTGGAGATCCCGGTGGGCAGAGAAGAAACACGAGAGCGCACCCTGGATGTGGGTGTGTGGGCCATTTCACGGGGCCGCTCTAAATGCCAGTGGGGACGATCGCCTGGGGTGCTCATAAGGAGGGGGAGGAGCCTCTGTTGGAAATTTGGAGACGAGGCACTTCCACATTTTGAGCAGGGGCGGGTTGCTCTAGGCAGGCTGAGGGGACTGCAGGTGTGCGTGCCTGGGGGGGCGGGGCGGGGTAGGGGGGTGTCACGATGAGAGGGAGCGACTGGCAGGCGGTTCCGGCAACGATTCAGCCAAGAGGTGATAAGGGTCTGTGACCAGATAGGGGCCATACAAAGAGGAAAAAGGGCAGACGAGAGAAATCTCTGGAAGGCAGACTTTCAGGATTTGGCGACTGTGTGTCACGGTGAGCGAGGAAGATTGGGGGCTGTGGGGTGGGTGCGAGGGTAGCTAGATTCAGGGTCCAGGAGGAAGGCAGTGCTTTGGGAGAGAGGTCACGCGTCCGCCCTAGGACCTCTGGTTTGGGAGCTGGCGTCCTCAGCACCGACGCCTGGGGCCCGAGTGTTACCCCTTCACCCCATCCTGCCAGCGGGCTAGACCTGCTCCCTCGTGGCTCCCCCAGACTCCAGCTCCTTCGTGGGAGGGTGGCCTGTCCCGGGCAGGGGCGCCCCAGCGTGGTCCAGAACCACCCGGGCCCGCCGCTCGCGAGGCAGAGCTCTTGCTTCTCTGAGCTTGCTCCCTTCACCGCCCGAACTCAGTACCCGTGCCCTTGCTTTTCAAGGGTAAGACGAGCCCCTGAGGCAGGAACGGCGGCCTCCGTGGAGGTAATCTGGCCACCCAAGAGGAGACACCCGGCTTCCCTCTCTCTCACTCCCCCACGTGCTCGTGCACTTGCTCAATCACTTGGCTGACGTTCACGGAGCTTCTCCTCCCTGCGAGGCACTGCGCCGGGCGTGGGGGCAGAGCCAGGAAGAGCAAGCCGTGGCCTTGGGAAGCTCGCAGCCGAGACGGAGAGGCAGATAGAAACAAGGCCTGGAATGGCGGGGCAGAACGGGAAAATGCCACCCGAGAGCGGGGGGACCGGGTGCTAGGGGCCAGGGGAGGGTCCCCTCAGCATCAGGACTCCGGGCCCCCGCTCTCCCGTGGCCCACGCCTTCGCCCCCGCTGGCCCATCTGCTGCTTTGTTTTCGTAGTTTTTATTTCTGGGTTTGTTTTCCCTTCGTTTTCCCAATAGAGAGCCTTTGGAAAAATTCCACCCTTGTTTCATTTGGACTTGGGAGAAGGGGGAATTGGACTCCCAGGGAGTCCAGGTGTGCACGGCGGGGGAGCCAGGGGCCGTCACGAGGGGGCTCGGGACAAGCATGGGGCACCTGGGCAGGAATGGGGACACACAGGAGCCGAGTGGGCTCACGTGGCTCGGCGGCTGTGTGTCTCCCTACGCTGGTCCCAGGGGACCACTCCTCGTGTCCCCCATCCTCTGACGAGAGGGGAAAGAGAAGACCTTGCACCTACGGGAACCCTATGAACCCTGATTCTGTTCTCTTTCCCCACCCAGGGCGCTCTAAGGGGCTGCGGCCCAGAGTCAGAAGGGGGCCTTGGATACCATGCCGGCTCTAGAGGGCTGTGTGTGTGGAAATCCTAGACCCCCCCCATACACATGCACACACACACACTCTCTTGCTGGGTCCCCCTTACCTGGGCCTCCAGCATTTATTCCACAAATATATATGGAGCACACCCACGGCGTGCTGGTGGCTGGAGATTACACTGATGGAAAAGCTCTTTTAAAAGTTCCCCTAGGCACCAGGTGTGTGTGCGCGTGCTCACGCATGTGTGCGTATATGAGTAAGTGCGTGCAGGCTAGGGAAGCAGGAGAAGGAAGAACGTTCTAGAGCTGGACGGTTTGCATTTGGATCTCGGTGCTGCCCTTTAGCCAGGTGACCTTGGGTAACTTGCACAACGTCTCTGGGCCTCCTCTCTGGGCTGCAGAACAGGCCACGAGAACGCTCGCCCCGTGCGGGGCCACGGGACCGAGAGAGCGCCGGCTGCTCAGTGGCGAGCCCAGTGAAAAGCAGGTGCACAGGAAGCACTGGCAACAGCCGGGGCGCCTCCTCCCCCCGCTCAGAGCCGGGTGTGCGCAAGCTCGTAAATGACCCATTCTCCCTATCTGGCCCTTGCCCAACCTCAGTGACTCAGAGGCAGCCACCTGGCGCTAACCACCTCCTGTCCCCCGGGGCTCCTCTAGAAGACGCAGCCCACAAACCTCTGTCTGGCAAACCGCTGCCCTCCTCGGCCCTGGATCCCTCCCCCGCCCCCGCCCAGGCCGCTGGGCTGGGGAAGGAGTGATGCACCCCGTGGGGGCTGCCTCTGCTCGGGGATACCCTCCACACAGGTGTCTGCGCCATCAGCGGCCTGGGACTCAGGAGGAGAGGGACAGGGGGGCCCCGGGTAGAGCCCAGGCACCCAGCCCTCGGGGACTGGGGAACCCGGGATTTGTCAGGGGCGGGGAGGGTGAGGGGATTCCAGCTCAGAGGGATCCGTCCTTGGCATTCGGGAGTGGGCGGCGGCTGGCGCTGATCCTGGGGAGAGAAATGGCAAGGCCTCGCTGGGAGTTAGGGCTAGGTCGTGCCGAGGCTGGCAGCCGCACTGGGGCCCCCGTGGTCTTGAACAGCTGTCCGCATGGGGTCGGGGCAAGAGGAGGGTTCAGGAAGTGGACACACACGCACACGTTACCTCAGGAAGACATCATGGGGTGCAGTCAGGGGAGGAAGGAGGGAGAGTCTAGTGTGTCCGTGTCCCGGTGTGGGACACGGCTCTGAGGTTCCATGAGTATGCGCCTCGGTCCCCGTGGGGACGTCTCCGTTTCCCTGTGAGCTGAGGCGAAGGCAGGTTTTTGGCTCTACCTCTGTCCTACCTCTTTGCCTGAGCCTCTCCGCACGCCGGTAGAGAGAATTTTCCCGTTCTCGGGAGGGTGGGGAAATGCGGCTCCTCGGGCAGGATGGGTGAGGGCCTCACAAACACACGCAGGTCCCAGGACCTTTTTAGGTGGGACCCTTAGCTGCGCCGAGCTGGGATTCATGCACATGGAAGATAGGGAGCGCTGAGTACTCTGCGTGCGCAGAGTGTGGGGTTTCCGCATGTCTGGTGTCTGGAGGGTACGTGTGTCTGTGTCCTCATTGCGCGTGTCACTGTCTTCAAGGCACCGCCTGTGTCTGCGGCTCGGTCTGTGCCTGTGCGTGCTGGGTCCATATCTGTCTCCAAGGAGCCCCGGGCCAGGGGCAGGAGCACGGGCCCCTCCACGCCGACATAGTCCGACGCTCAAATCCAAGTTTGGGCAGTAGCCGGTCCTTTCATGCACCTTGGGCGTGCGCCGAAGCTCCCGGGCACCTGTTTCTCCCCAGGCGGGGAGGGGGGAGGGGTGTGTGTGATAACAGCACGAACCGCCCCCGGTTCTGGCCAGGGTTTAAACAAGATGAAAATATGCACCTGACACGGGTCAGTGTACGTTAACGGTCCTGTCTTCGAACGTGCCTCTCAGAGAACCATGTCTTCATGGTTGTGACCACCCCATGTGACGCCTCCGTCAGAGTAGGAGGTGCTTTAAGGCCCAGCGTCGGTCTTCGTGATCTTCAATGATACACAGGATGCCTCGGGGCCACCTCGGGGTCTCGTGTGTCTATCTGCCCTCTTGAGGGGGAATTACATAAGCCTGTGACCGGGAGGCCTGGTGTCTGATGTGTGCCCATCCCTGGGGGCACCTGGACGGTGAGTGGGCAGCCGGTGATGGCACAGTGATGACCACCCCCTTCCCACTCCCGTGGCCCCTGCTGGACCCCTCACCCGTGTCTCTCCGCCATCCCCGGCCCCCTCCCTCCTGTCTCGGGCTGCCTTCCTCCTTTCTCTGCTGCCCCCTCCACAAGCATCAGTCATGGTGCCGGTGCCCCGTGTGGCTTTTTATGGGCCAGCTGGGGAGGGGACAGGAGCTCCCTCCAGTCTGCAAGCTGTAGCCCTCCCAGCAGCGTGTGTGTGCGCGTGTGCGTGCGTGTGTGTGTGTGCACGTGCGTGCGTCTGTGTTGGGACGCGTGAGTGACGTCTCTCTGTTTGAGGTCCCTCTGTGTTATGGTGGGTACATGTGTCTGTCCCTGGTGTGACGCGCCTGGTACGGGGCTCTGCCCTCCTCCCCCCAGCGGTCCCAGTTACATAAGCTTCTGAGCTAGACTCAGGCCTGGGCTGCGGGCTCCCCCTGCTGGCGGCCTGCAGAACTCCCAGTCCGGGGATGGCGCTCCCGGAAGAATCTGGTTCTCCCAAGACCTCAGCCCCACTGGAGCACCAGCCCAGCCCTCAACAACTACCTGCCCTGGCTCCCGCCCAGGCCCAAGCCCTAGGGTGTTCTCAACAACCTGAGTGTCCCCTCTCATAGCGCTCATACTGGGGGGTTGGTTACTACTTGCTTATGGTGTGATTCCCTGACACAGTATGTTCCCCGAAGGCAAGGGACCAAGTAGGCCATGCCGACCACAGCTTCTCTGGGGTCCAGCGCCGGGCTCGGCCTAATCACTGTTTGTTGAATGACCAAGTTTATATGGTGAAGAAGCTTTGGAGAGACAGTGGGATGTGGGAAGATTTGGGGCTCTGGGGACAGACGGGCCAGAGCTCATCAGACATTGGCCCCTTAAAAGCTGTGTGGCCTTGGAGAAAATGCTTAAGTCTCTGAACCTTCAGCTTCTCACCTGCTAAATGACACCATCTGGCAAGATATGCTGTAAAGACTAGAAATAATATCCCAAAGGGCCTTACTGTGGGGGTATCCCATGGTGGCATCTACTGGGATGACGATGGACAGCAACCTCGCCCATCTCTCGAGCATCAGGAAGCAGGAAGTCCACTCTGCTCCCAAATAAAGGGACAGTGGTTTCCCTCCCAAGCCGCCCTACGCCTTTCCACTTTCACATAGCTCAGTCTGACCTGTGGATTGATTTCAGTGACATGGATGTGGAGAAATCAGGCTATGAACATGTCACGGTGGGAGGAAGGTGCCCTGCTGCCCAGCTCCTGGAGGGCTGTCCTTTGTCAAAACCAGGATTCTGCTCCAGAATTTCTCGGGTCTCTGAACGTGGCTTCCATTGAGCCCCTCCTCTGAGCCAGGCATTGGCTGCATCCAAGGAAGATCCCGTCTGGCCTCCGCTACTCTTCCTCTTGGAGCCCCAGTTTCCTCCTCTGCAAAAGGGGGAGGGGAGGGAGGGAAAGGATGGGAGGAGGAGCCGGGGGCAGGTAGCGGGTTAGAGGGTAAGGTGCTAGATGAGCTCTGGGGTCACTTCCCAGGGTCGGCCCCTTTCACAGACAGCTCTGCAGACCTGGCCTTCTCCCATCTGGCCCCACTCTTCCTGCGGGGCCCCACTCCCCACCTTCTCCCTGCCTCCCACCTCCAGGCCAGGCCCCACTCCGCCCAGTGCCCAGGAAGTCCGTCTCTTCTCAGGGGAAATAGACTCCTTCACCTATCACTTCACTGCTCCTAAGGCTAAACAGAGCCTCTCAGAAAGCAGTTTAAGGAATCATTCCGGGGCGCCTGGGGGCTCAGTGGGTTAAGCCTCTGCCTTCGGCTCAGGTCATGATCTCAGGGTCCTGGGATCCGGCAGGGAGCCTGTTTCCCCCTGTCCCTCTGCCTGCCGCTCTGCCTACTTGTGATCTCTTTCTCTCTGTCAAACAAATAAATAAAATCTTAAAAAAAAAAAATCATTCAAAACCACAAACAAACCCCTATTATACCCCATCTTCTATTCCGTGTTATCCCTTGCCAAGAACCTCACGGACATTATCTCGATTAATCGTCACAAAAGCCCTTCGGGGTGGACGTCATCCCACCTTAATGTACCGCCAAGAAAGCAGCTTGAAGGGAGTTAGCGAACAAGACGGCATCTCCAACCAGGAAGTGACGGCGCCCAGACGGCGCCCTCCCCGAGCCCACCCCCTCGGGTTCTGCACGAGGTCTCCCAGGACTCTGCGAGGCCCTGCGGCCCCTTCAGCCCAGGCCCTCGGCATTCCGGACTCCTGGGTCCCGCCCACCCCCACTCGAGCCGGGCTTGCGGCGAGGCCTAGCCGGGGGCAAACGACTGGATCTTAACTGCGCGGCCGGTCACCTGACCGACCCCGAGGCCCCTGCACCCAAGTCCCAGAGGGAAAGGTCGGCCGGTGCAGGGTCGGGGTGGGGGGCTGGGTAGGGCTCGGGCTGAGCCCAGGTGCCGCCCCTTTGCGTCGACACGAGTCGGGGCGGAGCCGGGACCGAGGTTGGGGCGGGTCGGGGCCGGGGTCCAGGGTCGGGGCGGGGCTGAAGCCGGGGTTGGAGCGGAGCCCGGACCGAGGTGGGCGAAGCAGGGCCGGGGTCTGGAGTCGGGGCAGGTCCGGGATCGGGGTGGGTCGGGGCCGGGACCCGGGGTCAGATTGGATCCGGGATCCGGGGCCCGGAGCCCGGGGAGCGGGGT
>CM053618.1:2865465-2884833 GCA_028646535.1 Procyon lotor | reverse complement strand
ACTCAGGTCCTGGGGTCGCTGCGCCCAAATGCTGAGACTCCCTCTGCCCCACACTGAGCTTGAGGCCCAGCGCTGGGTGCCCGCCCTGCGTGGGCAGTGCTAGTCTGTCTTCGTAATTGCCCGGATTTGGCTGGAGGCCCAGGGGCCGGTTCTGCCCCTGATCTTTGAAGTTCAATCTCCCTAAATGGTTCCCCTCCCCCTAGACTTTATCATCTGAGGTTTGGGGCAGTTCCCCCTGCCACCCCCATCTCCACCCAGGGCAGGGTCTCCCTTTGCCCACTTTCCCTCTCTTGGGTCACACTGGGCTCTGTAGCCTCCTACCACTCGTCACACCCCCCCTGGTGCCTGCTTCCCTGCCGCAGGGGAAGCCAGGCTCCATGGAGACTGATGCCGGGATCTCCAAAAACCTTGTCTGCGGGGGGTGGGGGTCCCCGGTGGGTGTTGTGTCCACCGCTGCCTGGATGCAGGAGAGCCCCTGACCACACAATTGCTTTTGGTCTGAACTGGAGGGTTCCCTTCGGGATGGTCTGGGGAGCAGCATGGCTTCGAGAACAGGGAGGCTACCTGTACAGATGTTTGGGAGGCTGAAGCCCTTGAAATAAGAGTGCAGAGCCGGGCCACCCAGATTCAGAGCTGCCATCGGCAAGGTGCAGCCTGACATAGCCCCAGCAGCTGTTTCTAGACCAGGGCTCCACGGCAGCGCCAAGCAGAGCCCTCCCGACCCCCGGCTCTGTAGGTCCCTGGGCCCTGGGGAACTAGAACGAGGCCTCTCCTTGGGGCCCTGGGTGGGAGGCAGGAGGAAGTTGCTGCGGGGCCCGGTTGCCTAGCAAGTGGCCGGTTGTTCCCAGTGGGCAGCGTGGAGTGGAAGAGCCCAGGGGAGGTAGGGGAGTGTGGTGCGCAGACACGGAAGAGCCGCGGAGAGCTGTGTGCCCACTGCGTTCAGGCGCTTGCGTTCATTCTGGAGAGGAGGAAAAGAAAGTAATTTGCTCCAGAGAGCCCATCTCGCGAGCGTTGGGGCTTGGGTTTGAACCCAGATCCGTCTGACTGCAAAGCAGGCCTCTGCCCCGCCTCCCCTCTCTGGCTGGGGAGCCAGCTCCCAGGCAGCCAGTTTCCTAAGGCGGCCTGGCTGGCTAGCTTTCCCGTGGGGATCGCCAAGCCTCAGCAGCTGTGGGGCCGGGAAGGTGGGAGGGGGCCCGAGGCAGAAAGGTGTCAGCTCCCTGTCTCCGTCACCGAGATTATGAAATGCCCTGGGGCAGGGCCCTCCTGAGTCACACACTCAGCCGAGGATGGGAAATATCCACATGCTGGGCCTGGGAATGGGGCTGGGACCCAGTCTTCCACCATGTGCTCTAACCAGACGACCACAGGTGCCTCCCTCCTCCCTGGACTCAGCCACAGGAAGAAGGGGCTAGGAGCCCAGCTCAGGTGGGAAGGTCAAGGGGAGCACTTCCGGAGGGGCTGGAGGACAGAGTTGGACTACAGACTTCGTGTTTTCCTCCAGCCTCTGCAGAAAGGGGAGATGCCCCCGGGAGTGGCAGACATTCTGGTTGGTGAGATCAGTGCCCTTGGGCCTCCCCTGGGAGTTTCCCATCCTCCTCCCTGGATTGCCCCTGGCAGGGGCCTGCGGAAGCCATCTAAGGATGGTAGGATCTTGGTCAAGACATTATACTTCTCTTGCCTGACGTTTCTCGTCTGTAAAACGGAGGCAGGAGGCTGACCCAGTCCTCCATCCCCTTTTGTGGAGTTCTGGGATCTTACCCCGTTGGGCGGTGGAAGGGGAGAAGGAAGAAGCGGGGACTTGGGAGTGTGAGCCGGGGCGGGATGAAGAAGACAATTTTGGCCTCTCTGAGGAGAGAAAGATGGGAAGGGACAGCTAGCTAGGGTTTGTGCCTCTCACCAGAGAGAACCTTATGTAAGTGACCGCACACCATATGCAAATGAAGGCTTTTGTTAGGGAGTGGGGGGGGGCGCTGTGCATCAGCTGGGCCAGGAGATGATTGGCAGGCCCTAGGGGAGGGGTGGGGATCTTCTGCCCCCAGAGGTCAGGGCAGAGGCTGGTTCTTGCCCCACAAGCCTCAGCTGCCTCAGCAGCCCCGCGGGTGGGAGCCGCAGTGAGCTCATGGCGCAGCTGGAGGGGGGAGGGCGTTGTGTGGTAAGAACTGGCTGGGTCTGTGCCCTGTCCTGCTCGGCCACTGGCTCCATTGTCTCGAGTCCCCTGGTCCAGGTGACACAGCTGAGCCAACCCGCCCTTCTGTGCAAGTTTTCGCCAGCTCCCCTCAAACAAAGGAGAGGGACGTGGGGTCTCAGAATCCCATAGCTGGAAGGCCCCACTGACCGGGCCGGACCGGATGGGAGTGGGGAGATGCCGATGGGAATCAGGGTACAGCCGGAGTCAAGGAGGGAGAGCAGACGGGCTTCTTTCTGCCAGGAGGTACTTCGGCTTTGGCTGCCGGGAATGAGATGTTTCTGGGTTCCGAGGCAAAGCCGGGTCTATAACCCATTTGCGATCCTCAGGGCAGGGCCCTCACTGGCTCCCCACCTTCCCCAGGTTTGCTCTCCTTTATCGGGTGGGGGGTCCAGAACCAGGCCGGTACCGGGAGAGGCAGCGGGGACCCAGGCATCACCGGCTTTCCTGCTCTTCCCTACAGGAGTCCAGTGCTTCGCCCGGGAGGTGCTGGTCCCCCAGGGGCCCCTGTACCGAGTGGCCGGCACGGCCGTCTCCATCTCCTGCAAGGTGAGCAGCTACGACGGCCCTGCCCAGCAGGACTTCGAGTGGTTCCTCTACCGGCCCGAGGCCCCCGAGGCGGCGCTGGGCATCGTCAGTACCAGGGACCCCCGGTTCTCGTACGCGGTCTTCGGGCCCCGCGTGGCTGCCGGCGAGGTGCAGGTGCAGCGCCTGCAGGGGGATGCCGTGGTGCTCAAGATCGCCCGCCTCCAGGCCCAGGACGCGGGCGTGTACGAGTGCTACACGCCCTCCACGGACGCCCGCTACCTGGGCAGCTACAGCGGCAAGGTGGAGCTGAGAGGTACGGGCCCTGGGCTGGGCGCCGGCCCGTGCCCCCGAAAGGCACAGAGTCGGGGCGCAGAGGGACCCACCTAACTGCCCCTCGGGCTTTGTGGCTGAGGAAGCCGAGGTCCAGACAGATTGTGGGGCTCGCTCACCGTCACCCACCCAGTCAGTGCTCATGGTTCTGGGACTCGAACCAAGATCTCTTCATTCCAACCCTTCGGCCTTCCTGTCCTGTGGAGCTGCCTCTGGGGAAAGGGGGAGCCGGTCCCCTGCTTTCCCTGATGTGGGGGAGCCCGCAAGGGTGAAGGGACTGCATTCCTAGAGACTCCGGGATGCAGATCTGGGGGTGGCGGGGGCGAAGTGGAGGTAGGGTAGGAGGAGTGGGACCACGTGACATTCTTGCTCTCTTTCGTTTCTTTGTCTTCTGGGAAGGAAGACAGAGCCACTCTTCTATAATCCTGATGGGTTAGTTCCAAACATACGGGGGTGTGGGCGATGGGCTGGGCCGTGAACTTCAACAAATATTTATTGAGCGCCTGTTGTGTGCCCAGCACTGTGCTTGGTCACTTCCCCTGGGTCACGGAAGAAATAGCACAGGACAGACTCGGCCCAGGGGGAGCTGACTGCAGGCCCTTTAGGGAGACAGGCTGCACCCCGGGAACGGTGACGAGGGCCACCAGCTCCCAGTCCTCCCTCACTCCGGCTCTTCTCTCCAGTTCTTCCCGATGCCCTGCAGGTGTCTGCTGCCCCCCTGGGGCCCCGAGGCCGCCAGGCCCCAATTTCACCCCCTCGCCTGACTGTGCACGAGGGGCAGGAGCTGGCCCTGGGCTGCCTGGCACGCACGAGCACGCAGAAGCACACGCACCTGGCCGTGTCCTTCGGGAGAGCGGTGCCCGAGGCGCCGGTGGGGCGAGCGACTCTGCAGGAAGTGGTGGGGCTCCGGCCGGACTTGGCCGTGGAGGCCGGGGACTCCTACACCGAGCGGCTGTCCGCAGGGGAGCTGCGGCTGGCCAAGGAGGGGGCTGAGCGGTACCGCATGGTGGTGGGGGGCGCGCAGGCGGAGGACGCGGGCACCTACCACTGCACGGCGGCCGAGTGGATTCAGGACCCCGACGGCAGCTGGGCCCAGATCGCCGAGAAGAGGGCGGTCCTGGCCCATGTGGACGTGCAGACGCTGTGTGAGTGCCGCACATCCCGCGCTGGGAGCCGGGGCCATGGTGCCTCAGGGGGCATGGATGGTCACTGCCCGCCTCCAGGGAGCCCATCTTCCCGAGGGAGTGGGTCCTGTTAGCCTCACTTCCCTCCCCGGGAGGGTTTTCTCTGCTCGGGAGTTGGGTGTGGAGACAGGAGGGCCATGGCTCGGAGGGGAGAGGCCCTGGGCGGTGGGGATGACCGTACCCCACGAGGGGCAGACAGGCCGCCTGGCGGTGCTGCTGCGGAGGAAGGCACTACAACCAGGGAGTCGGGGCTCTGCGCCCCCTCCGGCCTCCATGACACCCCTTCCCTGTTCTGTTTCAGCCAGCCAGCTGGCGGTGACCGTGGGGCCCGGGGAACGTCGGATCGGCCCAGGGGAGCCCTTGGAACTGCTGTGCAATGTGTCTGGGGCCCTGCCCCCGCCGGGCCGCCACGCCGCGTACTCTGTGGGCTGGGAGATGGCCCCCGCGGGGGCACCGGGGCCTGGCCGCCTGGTGGCCCAGCTGGACACAGAGGGTGTGGGCAGCCTGGGCTCGGGCTATGAGGGCCGGCACATTGCCATGGAGAAGGTGGCGTCCAGAACCTACCGCCTGCGGCTGGAGGCTGCCAGGCCGGGGGACGCGGGTACCTACCGCTGCCTCGCCAAGGCCTACGTCCGAGGGTCTGGGGCTCGGCTTCGAGAAGCAGCCAGTGCCCGCTCCCGGCCGCTCCCCGTGCACGTGCGGGAGGAAGGTGAGGGGCTGTTTGGGGCCTCTCCCGGGTTCGGGGCTTGTGGAAGGAAACTTCTTCCGTTTCTGGGCTTCTCTTCCCCCCCCCTCCTGCACCCCCACATCAGCTGCCACCAGGCCTCTCCCATTCTTCTTCAGGATGGCGGGAGCCCCTTGAGCTCCCTGGGGTGCTGCTTGGCCACCAGTCCCAGCCCCATGCCCCCCTGATGCCACGTCCCTGTTCTGCAGGTGTGGTGCTGGAGGCCGTGGCGTGGCTGGCAGGGGGCACCGTGTACCGTGGCGAGACGGCCTCCCTGCTCTGCAACATCTCGGTGCGGGGCGGCCCCCCGGGGCTGCGGCTGGCAGCCAGCTGGTGGGTGGAGCGGCCCGAGGTCGGGGAGCCGAGCTCCCGCCCTGCCCAGCTGGTGGGCGGCGTGGGCCAGGACGGTGTGGCGGAGCTGGGCGTCCGGCCCGGAGGTGGCCCCGTCAGCGTGGAGCTGGTAGGGCCCCGGAGCCACCGGCTGCGTCTGCACAGTTTGGGGCCCGAGGACGAAGGCGTGTACCACTGTGCGCCCAGCGCCTGGGTGCAGCATGCCGACTACAGCTGGTACCAGGCCGGCAGTGCCCGCTCAGGGCCCGTCACGGTGTACCCCTACACGCACGGTGAGTGGCCCCTGCCCGCCCCCCGGCCTCCACCCCCCACCCCCATCCAGCCCTTTTCCACCCTCTCGCGCTTCTCCTGCTCCTGTCCCCCTACTTCGCCCATGTCACTCCATCCCAAGAGTCTCAGAAGCCCGCCTTCTGCCCTTTCTGGCATCAGCATCCCCGCTGACCAGAGTCAGGGCCGCGGGGACAGGGGCGGGCTGTCTGTGAATGGGGGATGCGGGTCCCACAACCTGCTAGAGAAGGCGCGGGGAGCAGGTGTGGCAGTGGGTGCAGGGCAGCGGCCCCCCCAGGCTGAACAGAGCCATCCACTCTCACCCAGCCCTGGACACCCTGTTTGTGCCCCTGCTGGTGGGTGCCGGGGTCGCCCTCGTCACCGGCGCCACCATCCTTGGCACCATCACCTGCTGCTTCATGAAGAGGCTACGAAAACGGTGATCCCTTACTCCCCAGGTAAGAGAAGGGAACCCTAACCTCATCATCTCTCCCCTGCCCCCAGCCCCCAGGCCCGAGGTGAGCGGCCCCTCCCCACCCCACCTGGGGGAGGAGCAGGCATGGGGGCTGTATGCTCAGCGCACCCACACTGTCTCCCCAGTTCTTGCAGGTGTCGACTGTCTTCCAGCCCCGCTCCAAGACTGCCTCTGGTCGCCTGGCTACCCTTCTTCCTCTGTCCCCCTTCCTTTAATTTATTTGGCCTCCCCCACCCAGAATGGGGGACATGGCCCCCATCCCCCACTCCTCCCTTCCCGACTCCTCCCTCTGGCCTTCTGCTCTCAGATCCCAGGCCCAGCCCCTAGGGAGGCCATTCCCGGTCCCAGAATTAGTTTTTTTTTAAATGTGAATAAACTTGTTTTATAAAACCCAGGGCTAGCTGTGTCTTCCCTGCCCCAGGGCGGAGGTGTGTGGCCGGCGGTCGTCTGGGGGTTGACAACCTATTCCTCATGACCCAGGCCTCCCTTCCCACCACAAACACCATCTGGCCTCTGTGGGCCGTGCCACCCACCCCAGGAGGGGACACCTGGGTCCCATCTGCTGCCTGAGCTGTCGGTGCCTTGCCAGTCCCTGTTGGGACTCCTCCTCGGGGAGGGGAGCACAGAGAGGGGGTGAGCTCACTGAGCCCGGCCCCCTCTCCCAGCAGGAGACTCCAGGTGACGCCTTTTCTAGCTCCCTACACCCCTCTGCCTTCTCATTCTTGGTCCTCCTCCTCCTCTTGGACCTGACTCCTCCCAGGCCCTGGGGCCTCAGCCTTTTCCTCCGCATCTTCATTATTCGGTCTGACAGCTGCAGAAAGAAGCCGCAGAGCTCAGCCCCCTGGGTGGCAGCGAGGACAGCAGTCACGGGAGGGCCCGTGTGCCCCACCCTCTGCAGCTGGCATGTGCCCCCAGGTCTTGGCTCCCCTCCCCGCCAGTGCCCCAGGGGCCCCCTGAATTTGTCTTTGCTTCAAGATTCTCTGATCTGAGAATTCTTAGATGCTCTGCACCTTAAGGGGCACACTTTACCTCTTTTAATTCAGTGATTTAAACATTTATTGAGCATTACTAGTGCGCTAAGTGTTATTTTTACAGAAGAGGAAACTGAGGCCCGGAGAAGCGGTGGAACTTGCCCAGAGTCATAGAGCTCATTAGTGACAGCGTCAGGAGCACCTCGAGGGCTCCTGCCTCCTCGCACCGTCCACGGTGGAGCCCTGCGTGACAACCGAGCGAGCGGCATGGGTACAAACAGCCCCCCTTCCTGTCCAGACTCACCTGTTTCACTGAATTAAACCTAATGACCCTGTCCCACCCCATTTGTTCTTGAGGGAACAGCCGACGCCAGGGTCCAGGGACCTCATCTTTGACTGGTGGTGACCCAGGTAGCCCTGCGACCTGAGTTTCTCCGGGTGGACCCAGGCTGGCAGCTCCCTCTGACCCCCTTTCCTGCTTTCAGGAGGTCCCGGGACCCACAGGACCTTGGCTTCCCAGCCCAGAATGGAGCAGACTGGGCTGCTTGCCCCCGGGAGGCTCAGTCTTTTACTGAAGCACAGGACCGAGGGGAGGTCGCCGCTGGGCCCGCGCTGTGTCTCGCTGTGGGAGTGCGTGCTCGCCTGGACGGACACTTTCCTCTCAGGAGGCCAGCCTCAGGCCCCCTCCACCTCTGTCTGTCCCGACCTGGCATGGCTCTCCCCTCGCCATCCCGGAGGGCTGCCCCTGGGGATCCCAACGACGGGGAAGGGAGGTGGGATGGGAGTAGTGTCTCCAGGGCCTGCTGGCCCCTGCTGGGAAGACAACAGGCCACAGGCACACACATCCACATGTTTGGCCTCCTTGCTTCTCTCCTGCATCGTCACCCATATCCAATCCTGCCTCTTAAGTCCTACAAGGGATTCAGTCTTGGGCCACTGACGCCCTTCCTGCTCCAGCCCCCAACCCCTGCCCAGGAAGCCCCTCGGGGACTCCTGGCTGCTTCGGTTTTCCTGTCTTGCCTATTCATCTTCCCCAGACACCACCTCCAGCTTATCACTGCACTTTTCCCGCTGATGGCTGAGTTCCCAGGCCCTGAGTTTAACTCGTCAGCCTGGGTTTCGGGGTTCCCTTTCCCTTTCACAGTAGTCTGCCTTTATAGTTCAGTCTTCTCCCCCAGTGATCCTTGGTTTCTCCTCAGCTCTCCCCCAGCTACTCCTCAGCTTCTCAGCTCCTCCTCAGTTCCCCCTCAGTTCCCCCTCAGCTTCTCCTCAGGTCCCCCTCAGCTCCTCCTCAGGTCCCCCTCAGCTCCTCCTCAGTTCCCCCTCAGCTTCTCCTCAGTTCCCCCTCAGCTTCTCCTCAGGTCCCCCTCAGCTTCTCAGCTCCCCTTCAGCTCCCCCTCAGCTTCCCTTCAGCTTCTCAGTTATTCCTTAGCTACCCTTAGCTTCTCCTCATCTACCCCTGAGCTATTCCTCAGTTTCTCAGCTTCTCAGCTCCCCCCAGCTTCTCCTCAGATCCCCCTCAGCTCCTCCTCAGCGCCCCCCAGCTTCCCTTCAGCTTTCCAGCTATTCCTTAGCTACCCTCAGCTTCTCATCTACCCCTGAGCTATTCCTCAGCTTCTCCTCAGCTTCCCCTCAACTCCCCATCAGCTTCTTCTCATCTACCCCTCAGCTCCCCCCTCAGCTTCTCCTCAGTTCCCCTTCAGCTACTCCCAATATCATTCCCAAGTCTTCGTGTAGAGCAGTGGTTCTCAAAGTGTGGCCCCCATTCCAGCAGCGTCAGCATGACCTGAGAACTTGCTAGAAAGGCAAATTTTTTATGTCTACCCCACACCTACTGAGTCAGAAACTCTGGGAGTGGGGCCCAGCGGTCTGTGCTTTCGCAAGCCATCCAGGTGACTCTGACGCACACGCCAGCCTGGTAACCGCGGGCTTACTCATCCTCTGTGCCATATTCCCTAGATTTCTGATCACCAAACCCGCCTGCCCTCTGCTCCGAGAGAGGGCTCAGGTTCCATCTGAACCATGTCTTGTCCATTTGCCCCAGGGGCTGACGTCTCCGTTTTCCCAGACGCACTGCATTCTGGGGATGGGGACCAGGCTCTGAGTGCCCACCCCACCTCCGCAGGGCCAGTGCTCTGTACTCGGTGTGCACCCAAGGAATTCTGGGAGTGCCCTCTCACTGTGCCCCAAGACAAATTCTTCTTTCTGGCGGGCCCCTGTATCCTAGGTCTAGTGAACTCACTTTCTGGATCTTTCCCCTGGCCCTTCTTGCTCCTCAGAATGTCCCTCTCCCTCTCCCGCCTCAGGGGTGCTATTTAGATCTCGTTCGGCTCTCAGAAAATAGCTGTCCCTGGTTCTCCTTTCCCAGGCCCTGCTCAGGGTGGGGAGGGGGGCACTGCCTGTTTTCCTGCATTGGGGGCAAGGTCATTCACACCCCACTGAGCCCCGCCTGCAGGCTTCCATCCTCCTGCTCCCCCCCCCCCCCCACCGTGGTGACCCTCGTCTCTGCCCACCTACCCATCTAGCCTTCTCTCCTCTGGGTCAGCTCGGGCCACTGTGTCCAGTGAGACAGGTGTGCCATACACGGGGAGGCTGGCCGAGGAGACGAGTGGGGACTAAAATCCAGCCCGCGCCCTGCTCCCCAAGCCGTGCGTGCTGATTTGGGGTGGCATCGGCCTGGAGATAAAGGGTGCCTTTTTAGAATTCGCACGAAGATGCTCTATGGGTTAGCAGCCGCCTCGAGCGTACCCTGTCTCTCTGTCCATTTACCGAGCCACCGGCGGCCCTCCATCTGCCACCACCTTCCCGTGCGGCCCACGTCGGTCCATCCTTTGCTCCATCCATCCACCCCTGAACAGACATGAAGGTCAAACACAGGCTGGCATGTTCGCCCGTTCCCCCCTCTCCACGAAATCAGACCCCCTCCCTCCCACTGGATTCTAGGCTCCGAGGGGGCTCCCCAGCTTCAGCCCATTCCCAGGGCTCTTGCCTGCCTCCTTCTCCGCCTCTGACGTCCAGCTCCCAGGTACCCGTGTCTGGCCCTGCCACAGGGGTCTGGAGGGGACGGGTCACACCTTGGACTCACTCTCAGGGGGCGGCAGGCAGCCGTTCTGCTCCTTGTCAGCGCCAGCCTCTTCCCCCGCCCCCTCCCCGGCCCCCTCCTCCTCCACCTTCTCATCCAGCCGGCTCGGGATGGACCAGTATAGATGGGCATCGAGGCGGGCAGCGGCTTCGGCCAGCTCCCGGGCGCTGCACGAGGGTGTGGGCACCTCAAAGGTCTGGTGGAAGCTGGCATAGTCCACCTCATAGAAGCCGTCCTCCAGGGTGAGCACTGATGTGAAGCGGTGGCCCCACAGCACCTCGTCCACCAGGTAGGAGCTCCGAGCTTGGCATGTCATTCCTGGGGGGAGGGGCATGGCTCAGGGGGGATCCCAGCCCTGGGCTTCCCTCTCCTGGCTCTCATTCCGCAACCTGATTCCCACACTCCTCCTACTCTCCCTCCCCCAGGGCCCCCAAGCCCACTTTGGTCCAGCCCGTCTTCTCCCCCTTCTCAGCTCCTATAACCAGCCCAGCTCCTGCTCTTCTGGGTGGGGCCTAACCCTCTCAGCCTCCGGCTGAGCTCTCCCCACCTGTCTGCAGGGGATGCCAATCAGAGAAGCTTAACCTTGAAACTGACCTTAGGGATCATCTAGTCCAACTTCCCTTTTTCCACACAGGGCTTCCCACTGGAGCATTCCCACGAATGGGCATCGAGCTGGTACTTAATCACCACCCAGGACGGCAAGCTCACCACTTCCCAGGCGGGACATCTCTCATCGGTTGTCCTTAATAAGAGTGCAAATCTGCCTCCCCAGGATTTCCACCCTTTGCTTTTGCTCTCCTGCTATTTGACACCCATTCGGTAACCTCAGGGCCCGTTGTGTCTTCTCTTCTTCAGGCTGAACATCCCTGGCTCCCTCCACCATTCTTCATGTGACCTGGCTTCCAGAAATTTTTACTTTCTCGACTGCAAGCCTGAATGGCCAAGGAGGACCCTTTCAGCACGTTGCATATGATAAATACCCAGCTGTGGCCTGATCCACGCACAGGAGAAGGCTCACCACCTCTCTCTTCTGGCCACGAGGCTTTAGCTAACAGGGACCAAGATTACGTTACATAAACATTTTTGGAATCAAAATCACAGTGCTGCAACATTAAGCCTGTGGCCAACTAAAACCCCCAGTTCTTTTTTTCACCAGAGCTCTTCAATGCGGTGCTTACATAAGTGATTTTTTTAAAGCCTAAATGTAGAATTTTATATTTATTCCTTTTAAATGTCATCTTGTTGGGTTTTGGCTCATTACCCTTGCTTTTCAAAAGCATTTTGAATCCTGACTCTCTCACCCAAAATATTGCCATCCTTTCCAACTTTGTCTCTCTAGAAAAGTCAGATGACCACCCATCCCTGTCTCCTCCACGCCATCCTCCCCAGTCCTCCGCACCCTGGGGCTGTGTCCTGTCTTCCCTATTGGGTTGGCACACCCACCGGGGCAAGGGGTCCTCCTTCTACCCCTGGGTCTCTCCCCCAGCCCACGTCCATCTCCGAACAAGGGAGAATGGAAGGCAGAACGGTAGCTAACCAGAGAAGGGCTCTCGGCATTGCAAACCCGGCCCTGAGATATCTTGGGGACGTGGGTGTTGTTGTTCCTCCCGTGAAGGCTGGAACGGGACGTGTCCAGCGGCGGAAGGGTAGAAGAGGCAGAAGGGACACTGGGGGGAGAGGTCCCTGAGGGACAGAGGGAGGGACCTCTCTGCAAGGACAGCAGCTGCCCTGGGGCCTGGCAGGATGCTAGGTGGGGAAACTGAGGCAGAAGTGAGACCAGCTGTCAACCTGTTCCTAAGGTCCAGGCTAGGAGTGATTTGGGCCGCGGAAGAGCCTTACCACCAAGTTCAGGGGCCTGGACCTCTCAGCAGTGGAAAACCCCGGGACTTACCTCTCCTCGCGCTTCCGGGACACCAAACCCCGCAGCCGGACTGCCCCCGCCCTAACCACCCATCTCGGCCGCGACCACCGACAGCCGTCTTAACCTCTCCTCCGGGCAGCCTCCCGTCTGAAAATGAGCTCGACCACAAGAAGTGACCTCCAGGGCCAGACGAACTCGGAGGCCCCGGGCCTCGGAGCCGTGCGGGCCACGCAGCGCGAGCTCCGGGACTGCCCCCTCCCGACGACCCCTCCCCTCCCGGGACGCCCCCGCCCCACCCCACCCCTCCGCCGCCGTCCTCGCCCCGCCCCGGGCCCCGCCCCTCCGCACCCGTGGCTTCCACCATGCCCTCGAGGATGACGACGATCTCGAAGTCGTCCCTCTCCAGGGCGCGGCGCGACGCCTCCCAGAAGGGGCTGGCGGCGTCGATCTCGTGGCTGATGACGAGCGGCGACACGAGGAAGAGGCGGTCGTCGCCCGTTTCGAAGCCCACGCTGAGGTCGGTCTGGTGCAGCGGGATGAACTCGCCCTCGAGCGTCTGGCGCGAGCGGATGAGCTTGGCGCGGATGGAGGCCTCGACGATGTGCGAGGAGCGCAGGTCGCCCACGCGGAACATGAGGCAGAGGCGGCCGTCGCGCAGCGACACCACGGCGTGCGACGAGAAGACGAGCGTGGCGGCGCGCTTGTTGGGCTGCGAGATCTTGACGAACATGCAGCCCACCATGAAGGCGTTCACCATGGAGCCCAGGATGGCCTGCAGCAGCAGCAGCGCGATGCCCTCGGGGCACTGGTCGGTGATGACGCGGTGGCCGTAGCCGATGGTGGTCTCCGTCTCGATGGAGAACAGGAAGGCGGCCACGAAGCCGTTGAGGTTGTTGACGCACGGGGTCCACGCCGCGTCGCCCAGGTGCTCCAGGTCGCCGCGGCCGTAGGCCACCAGCCACCAGATGGCGCCGAAGAAGAGCCAGGTGAGCGCGTAGGCGAGCACGAAGAAGAGCAGGCTGAGGCGCCACTGCAGGTCGGCCAGCGTGGTGAACAGGTCGGTCAGGTAGCGGCCCGGCTCGCGCACGTTGCCCTGCTGCACGTTGCAGCGGCCGTCCTTCTCCACGTAGCGCTGGCGGCCGCGGCGGCGCGGGGGCTCGGGGCCCGGGGAGCGGGAGGCGCCGGCCCGCGCCATGGCGGCGGCGGCGGCGGCGGCGGCCGCGGGGGGCCTGCGGGACCCGAGCGCGCGGCGCCGTCAGGCTCGCGGGACCGCGCGCGGCCCCCCCCTCCCCGCGACGGCCGCCCCCGCCCCTCCCGCCCCGGGACGCGCCCCCGGGACCCGCGACCCCCGCGCGCGCTCAGCCCCCGCCCGCGGCTGCCTGCCCGCCCCGAGCCCGCCGACCAGACGTGCGTGGGGGGGGGGGGGGCGCGGAAAGGCAGCGCAGCGTCTCCGGCGGGCAGGGGCTGAACATCCGCGCCCGAGGACGTGCCCGCCCCGGGTCCTCCCGGAGCGCTAGACCCCTCCCGCTCGCTCGTCGCTGCTGGGTGTCTGCACCCCCCCGCCCCCGCCCCGGTCCCCTGGCTTCCTTCCACCGGAGGCAGCCTGGAAGGGGCTTGAGACCCAGCACGGACCGCCCTGGGGCGGGAGGAAGCGCAAAGTTCAGCAGGAGTTAGGCTCCCATCCCCGGCCAGTCTCCTGTCCCTCCTGAGCCCTCTTCCATCAGACCCAGTGAAGCACTAAGCACCCACATTTGTCTCCCCACTCCCTCCGGTTCTGTGCCGGCAGCCTCCCACTCCTCACTGACTACCCTAAGCACCCCCCCCCCCACCATATGCCCCAGAGCTCACGTTCCAAGGGAAGCCCACCTGATTTTGCTTCGGTTTCTTCCCCCCGGGGAGCGAGCTGAGCTGCAGCGTGCCCAGAGAGAGCGGTCCAGAACCCCTCCTTAGGCCCCAGACCCCTACAAGGGAAGGTTCAGAAGAAGGACTTGGTTCTCTCCAGCCTTCCCCTCTTCCTGGGAGTTGTTCGGTCCTCCCACTCCAGGGAGACCTGGGTCGGCTGGGGTGGGGGAGGGGTGGGTCCACGGGAGGACTGTGACAAGGAGCACAGATGGCCTGGATGTTTGACCAGGTCCTGGGGAGACACCGCCTGGACCTCAACTCCAGTTTAAGTTCTGGAATGAGGTGTTCTGCAGCCAGACCTTGGGGGAGGCTGTGTGTGTGTGTGTGTGTGTGTACGTACTAGGGTAGGGGGCAGGAGGAAAACCCAAAAAAAGATAGCTTAGGGACGCCCCCCCCCACATTTATTTTGCAAGAGGAGTCAGGGGACACAGGGTCCAATGCAGATGAGGGTCTTCCCCTCCTCTAACAGTGGGCTTCGCTTTCCCTCTCTGCAGTCGGGGATGTCCTCTAGAAGTTCTCTCTACGCACACGACTGCTCGGAGACCCCAAGTCATGCAGAAAAGTACCTGTGTCCCACTTATCCTAGTGTCAGCCCCAGATGGGCTTCCAGATGTTTTCCCAGGGTCTTAGGTAATCTGCCCCCCAATCCGCCTGCTTAGACAGATCCGTCTTCCCAGGGGTGGGAAGGAACCCCAAGTCTGATCACCGCCAGATCTCTCTTGCTCTCTTTTGCCCCGGGGATCTAGGTGAGCTTTTCTTTGATTGTGTCCCCCCTCCTGTCTTCCTGAGTGGAGGCTGCATATTTCTCAATGGGGAAGTAAAGGTGTGAAATAGCCTTGATTTCTGCGCCTTCCCTCCGAAGATCCCTGTTCCTGCAGCCTAGTCCTCCTTAGTGCCTAGTCCTCCTTAGTGCCTAGTCCTCCTTAGTGCCTATGCACGAGCCCTCTCCAGAAGACCCCGGGGCCGTGTGTTCCTGGATCGCCCTTTCTCCCCCTGGGGAGTGCTGGCCAGCAAAAGGGTTTATTTTGTGGGAGGGGATCTGGTGAAACTCCCTCTGGAACAAGCAGTTCCCAAGCCCCCACTTGCCTTGGATTTAGGGGCCCAAACCCAAGTCCCCCGCAACTCAACTCACAGCGTGTGGAGAGGAGAGTAGCCGGCAGCAGAGACCCCCGGGGGGTAGCGTCCATGCCCCCGACACCACCCCTTCCCCGGCCCCCTTGGAGGGTGGGAGCCACAGACACCGATGTTTCCCCTACATGCCGCCGCAGCTCTGACTGGGACTTGCTATCTGTGTCATTCCCACTTCCCAGGCTCCCCTGCTCCTCTCTTGTTTCCACAGCAACCGGTCTGGGGACAGCTCTGGAGCATCCCCCTCCCCTCCCCGGTCCTGGGTACCACTGGAGGCTGGGCCACACGCCATAGCTATTTTTAGCCCAAGTCCCTCCTCCTGGACAACTCAGAGCTCGCCTCCTCACCCCCTCAGGAAAAAAAGAAAAGAAAAGAAAAGCCGGCACGCTCTTCCCTAAGACGCTTCTTGCTCCGAGAAAACACAGGCCCTGATGTATTTGGGAGTGAGGCCTTTGGTCTCCCGGGGATTCGGAGGGCCCCCTGGGAGCTGGGAGCTCACGACCTCCAAAAGGAGCCTCAGGGTGGGTGGCAGGCCCTCCTCTCTGGCAGGCAGCATCCTGTCTCCCGTTTTTGAAGAGAGCGCCCCAGTCCAGAAGGAGGTAGCTAGAGAGAAAAGAGATTCACCCTAGGAAGGGAGGTGGGGTCAGGGGTTCTAATCTCTGTCACTAATTCGTAATGTGACCCAAAGGATTTGCTTCGATTCCTTGAACCACAGTTGTTCTGTTTTTCACGGGGCATGGACATGAGCAGATATCCCCTTTCAGCCTGCCTCCTGGGGTGTGCAGATCAGACGAGGCAATAGAAATAGAAATAGAAGGGCTTTAAAGTGTGTTTTGTTAATAGAGAAAAGTCTAGAAACAACCCAAACGTCCTACGGAGAGAAAAGCGTAGGTTAGGGCTTAAAACCGTTCGTCCAACAAACTTCCGTGGAGCTCAAGGGCTGGGCAGTGTGCTGGGTGGGGGCCGGTTACAGAAATGGCTCGGTCTCGGCCCACCTGGAGGTCACGGTCCAGCGGGGAGAAAGACGCGCAGACGCATCACGCTAACGTCCCCGCTGGTCATTCATCGAGCAGCAGCTGTGGACTAGAGGACTCATCTGACAGCCCGCGGAGGGACCCCACGAGCTGGGTCTCATCTTCTCCATTTACAGATGAGAAGCTAAAACAGAGAAAGGCGATTTGCCAAGTGTCACAGAGGCAGAGACAGTAGTCAGACTCACCCCTGCGTGTCCGTCTCACCTCCTGCTCTTCACAAAGCCACGGGCCTCGGGAACGCACTAGCTGTGGTGTGGGGACATACTCGGCGACGATGTTCACATACGTAAATGTGCGTGGAGACACTCTTGCATGAAAAAGCAGCACGTACACACATTCGTATAAGTTGATCATAACTACAGAAATAGGTGTAAGGACACCGGTAAGAATGAGAATATTTCAATGCTCATTTTCCCCGGGCAAATAATTAAAAGCAGAGAGTGGTATGCAAGTGGCAGTTGTTATGATTGGTACTTTTATACCCTAGATAAAGATCTGTTCTTCTCCAGATTCCTTTAAGTTGGAATAAGATATGGGCGAGAGGAGCAGGGAGATGTAGAAACACGGACATGGGAGGGTTAGAAGTTGCTGGAATGACCTGGTAAGGTGGAAAAAAGTAGTACTGGGTGATATGATCTCAGGAGGCAGCGATCTGGGTACAAGTCTCAACTCTGCTGCTAGCTGGGTGACTTTGAGCAGGTTGCTTAACCTCTCTGGACACTTTCTTCATCCAAGAAATGAGAATAACTATATAGTCCATCTCTTGGGCGCTGCCAGGAGGCTTGCATGAGGCAGTGCCTGGCACCCTGGATGCGTCAGTAAATGCTAGCTAGATCTTCCTTCTCCTTGTCACCCTCATCCCCGGCATCCCTGAGATCCCCACCCACCCTGGGCTGCCTTCCTCCGCTCTGGTGCCACCCAGGGAGACCTGCAGGGGGCACTCCTGGTACACTGCCCTCCTCTCCCCAGCCCTCTTGCCCCTGTTTCTTGTTCCAAGTGGAAATACCGAGTCTTCAACCCGAGATTGGCATCAGGAGGGCGGGTAAAGCCCCAGTCATCATCCCCGTCTCCCGGGCCCGGCCCTGTCACCTGAGCCTTGGGACCGCAAACCTGCCCTTCTCTGTCCTGCCAAGCGGCTGCTCACGTTGGTGCTGCTGTGCCAGGAGCTTGGAGAGACGAAATCGGACCCCTGGGCAAGAGCTCATTTGCATAGAACTGGCCCCATTTCTTGAGGGGGGGGTGATGGGGCCGGCAGGGCCATCCAGAGGGTGCCCGGCAGCCCCCTGCCTCAGCCTGGCTGACCACCAGCCCGCCTCTGATTTGCCACACCTGCAGGTCCTGGGGCGTCACCCGGCCTCTAACTTCAGTCCCTTGTTGATCACTGAGCTCGAACAGAGGGAGGGGAAAGAAAGTTTTCTTAGGTTCCAGAGAAAAGTGGGCAAGATCCCAGCTTTCAGGTATCATGACAGAGAAAGCAACTTTACTAGGAATTAGTAAAACATGTCGGTTTGGAACTTGAGAATGTTGAGGGTGGGAGGGCCACAGCGGGAGCCACGTCGGTGGTCCATAAAGGACCTTGTCACAAGTAGAAGAAGGAGCCGGCTCTCAGCAGGTGCATTCCTCATGGCATGTACCTTGGAGAGCAAGTGGTACTTTGGGGCGGAAATAAAAATAAAAAAAGGAATCCCTCTAGCAGGCACAGCTCTGAGCAAGGGTGCAAGGATTGGCAAGGAAAATGCAGTTCAGTGCTCAACTTGTCCCCTCCGTGAGTGCCTTTGTGCAGTCCACAAACTGTGTAGCTGTACATGGGAGCCCGGGGACCAACCAATCTGGGAAGGTTTCCTTGAGCGAGATCATGAGACTTCTCGGGTGAGATCTTGGAGGTGGGAGAGGAAGTATGATGGGAAAACAGGAGATGGTTGAGGATATGGGTTTAATGGAGCAGGGGAGGCCCATCTGGAAGAAATTATAATAATTTTCACAAATTTGAGAGAGTCCGGGCCCTAGAATAGTCAGAGCAGGGAGAGGATATGGCTGAAGCAGTAGATGGAGTTGGAGGTTAGAGCGGCATGGGGAGAAGCCGAGCCCAGCACCAGGACAGGGGGGACCCCACTGGGCACCTGGATGTGAGGCACTTGCTGGCCCTCTGGCTCTTTCCAGCATAGCGGGAGGATCAGAGCCTTCTCATAAATGGGTCTATCTTGCTTGATGGGATTGGGTGCAGGTTGACCAGGATTTAAAAGTCCTGGCATTTGGAGGTGGTCTAGAATCAGTCCTCACTTTGTGGGTCAGGGATGGGTCCCAAGAGAACAGACAAGACTAAGACCCAGGCCTCCCAGCTGCTGGTCCCTGGTTGTTTCTTTATTCCCTGTCGCCACAGTGTATTGACTATTAATGGAATTTTTATCCATTGGCCCCAGCTGGAAAGACACTGGAGGAACCACCTAGTTAAAGAACTTCTAGCAAGAATTCCTTAGTAATGAGATTGCGCAAGTTATGTCTCATAAAGGGGAGTTTGTATGTATATTGCATTTACGGAAGGCAGAGGGTACATATACATAGATAACAGTCCGTGGCTGGGGTGATGCAGCTCAGACCCTCTCTTGCAGCTCTCCTCTGTTGTCTGAATCATCCCGCTTCTCGCGGAAATTGTTGAGCTCAAAGGTTGCTCGGAATCCCATGGTGAACCCAGGATAGAGTCACCTCTACTCTTTCCAGAACAAGGTCAAAGAAGACATGGGGCCAAAGTTGGAAGGAGTGAGTCCAAAAGGAGCGATGGAGCATGGGAAGGACTCCATGTGCTAAGCTGACGGAAGAGGGGAGGTCTTCAAGGAGAGAGGGTTCCCCTGACTGCCGTTTAGAGGTGGTCCAGTCACTGCACCGGTGCGGCCCCAAGATGGGTCCCGAGAGACCATATGAACACGCTGGGCATGGACTTCACAACCCTGGCCGATTTTTCATACTAACCTGTGTGCAGGCTGATGATTCACATTCTATTTAACCCACGCACATTCACTCTAGTGTTACCCTGAGCCAAGCCTCGGAGTCAACCCCTCGTGGATTCGAGTCCCAGAACTGACACCTTCTAGCTACACCACCGTAGGCAAGCCACCCAGCCTCTCCGAAGCTGGCTTTCCCATCTCAGGTAATACAGCTGTCTCGTGTCGTAAACACTCACAAATGTCCCATGTCCTTTATTCCCTACTGGGAACAAAGTTTCCCTACTGGGCTTCTAGTGACTATTTTAGAACTTCTTTTTAAATTTTTTTTTATACATGTAAGCTTGATGCCCAACATGGGCTTGAACTCACGATCTGATCCCGAGATCAAGAGGCACATGCTCTAC
>CM053618.1:2845448-2864965 GCA_028646535.1 Procyon lotor | reverse complement strand
CCATGTGCTAAGCTGACGGAAGAGGGGAGGTGTTCAAGGAGAGAGGGTTCCCCTGACTGCCGTTTAGAGGTGGTCCAGTCACTGCACCGGTGCGGCCCCAAGATGGGTCCCGAGAGACCATATGAACACGCTGGGCATGGACTTCACAACCCTGGCCGATTTTTCATACTAACCTGTGTGCAGGTTGATGATTCACATTCTATTTAACCCACACACATTCACTCTAGCGTTACCCTGAGCCAAGCCTCGGAGTCAACCCCTCGTGGATTCGAGTCCCAGAACTGACACCTTCTAGCTACACCACCGTAGGCAAGCCACCCGGCCTCTCCGAAGCTGGCTTTCCCATCTCAGGTAATACAGCTGTCTCGTGTTGTAAACACTCACAAATGTCCCATGTCCTTTATTCCCTACTGGGAACAAAGTTTCCCTACTGGGCTTCTAGTGACTATTTTAGAACTTCTTTTTAAATTTTTTTTTATACATGTAAGCTTGATGCCCAACATGGGCTTGAACTCACGATCCGATCCCGAGATCAAGAGGCACGTGCTCTACTGACTGAGCCAGCCAGGCGCCCTTAAGACTTCTTTTTTGTAAAAAGATTTAAAAATTAGGGGCACCTGGGTGGCTCAGTCATTAGGAGTCTGCCTTCGGCTCCAGTCGTGATCTCAGGGTGCTGGGACCGAGCCCCGCATCGGGCTCCCTGCTCGGCAGGAAGCCTGCTTCTCTCTTTCCCACTCCCCCTGCTTGTGTTCCCTCTCTCGCTGTGTCTCTCTCTGTCAAATAAATAAATAAAATCTTTAAAAATAAAAATTAAAAATAGTCATTTGACAATATGTACAAAGGAATATACATGGTGGATATACGTCTATATGTTACAGAACATAACTTAGGAACCAAATTCTATTTAAATCGCTCTTTTTAAAAAAAAGATGTATTTATTTATCTGAGAAAGAGAGAGAGTGGAGGGAGGGGCTGAAGGAGAGAATCTCCACTCAGACTCCCCACTGAGCGCGGGGCTCAATCCCAGCACCCTGAGATCATGACCTGAGCCGAAATCTAGAGTCAGCTAACCGACTAAGCCGCCCAGGCGCCCCTAAATCACTCTCGTAAAGTTAGAAACCTATAGTCCCATTCCAGCTGTATGTATTTTCCACAGTCTTGCACCGCTGCTGTTCTGGAACTTCTAAGCCCTTTCTAATTGCCTGGTCCCACCCCCACCCTGATTTTTAGCCACTGCCTCTTCTGCTCTATAGGAAAGGCAAAGACCATGTGGAAAGGACTTCTCCAGAGACTTTTCCCTCACCACAAGGTATCTCTTCTGCTCCTTCCCTTGGATTCTTTCCTCCCTGTCCTCTCGGAGGAGTGCCCTAAGTGTCAGGGAGCTTGGACTGTGCCCAGTAAGCAAGGGGCACCCTGTTTGGGGTCTGATAGAAGAACACAGGGACTGACGGGATTCCTTCGAGAATGGAGGAAAGGGTGGAGGGTGGGTCTGGGTTCTGGGCTGTTAGTGACCTTCCTGATTCTGGTAGTGACCTTGAAATACAAAGGGACATCCGAGGGAAATTATAGCAAAGGGGGACCTGGCAGGACTTGGTGGCTTAGCTGACACGTCAAGGGATGGGGTGGAGGGAAACGTGAAGAGGAGAGATCACTTGGGTTTTCACATCTGTTTGACCAGGAGAAACACAGAAATAAAGAAGTCACGAGGCTTGAGGAGGAAGATGATGAGTTCAGTCTGGGGCCTGTCCGCGGGAAGTGGAAATCCCCCGCCGGCAGCTGGAACTGGGAGGCTCAGAGAAAGCCTCAGGCTGGAGGTAACTCAGTGACGGGAGCCGGAGCAGTGACAGTGACGAAGGCTGGACATCAGACATGGGAAGAGCAAGGACACAGAAAGAACAGAAGACTGGACCTTCCCTACGGGAGGAGGGAGCCGCTGTAGGTTCGGGCGCGCACAGCCAGCGGATGAGGCTGGAAGGGTGACGTGGGGAAGTGGCACGGTCGGATTCGTGTTTCGGAGAGATGTACGTTATTGGCGTTTACTCTTCAGTGTAGGACTTCATGGTCTGCAGGATTATTTGAGTGGATGAAACTGGAGGTGGGAAGCCTAGCTAGAGGGCAGCCGTGGGGATCCTGGCGAGAGGTGCCCCGTGTTCCGGACCACGGCCCAGTGATGTGGCAGAGAGGAAGGGGACAGGCCGGGGGGGGGGGGGCTTTATTTTTTTATTTTTTTATTTTTTAAAGATTTTATTTATTTGACAGAGAGAAACACAGCGAGAGAGGGAACACAAGCAGAGGGAATGGTAGTGGGAGAAGCAGACTTCCTGCCGACCACGGAGCCCGATGCGGGGCTCGATCCCAGGACCCTGGGATCATGACGGGAGCCGAAGGCAGACGCTTAATGACTGAGCCACCCAGGTGCCCCCTGGGGTGGGCTTTATAAAGTCCATGCGCTGATTAGAGAAGATGAGGTGAGGGAGGATGCAGGTTCTGGGATTGTTGTCTGGTTTCCCCTTAAACCCTCTGGCTTGCCTCCAGATTTGCCTTCCTGAAATTGGGCTATGACTTCGTCCTCTGGTCGAGAGCCTCCGTGGACCTCCTTGGCCTCCAGAAAATCAAGAGCTGACCCTGAACTGGCATATTTCTCTTTACTCCAGGTCTTCCCCCTGGAGGGGGAACACTGCCTGTGGTACACCCCCCCCAGCCTTCTACCCTCCCCCAGGTGGGCTGTGTGCGATGTACATTTACCCATCCTATGGCTTTTAGAGGTGAATCGAAACTACCGATGTCAAGTTTCTTTGTTTTTCCCCGCAAGACATATATCAACTCAATACAGTAATATTGGTTACTGAGTAGTAGTTAAATATCTAAATATCCATGGTGAACAAAAACGGGGAAATAATTCTTTCCTTAATAAATGCCAACGGTGGGAGACTGTGGGTAAGAACCTCTCCAAACTCGCATTCCGACACTGAAAGAAGTCCTTGGTGACAAAAAGGTTGAGAACCATCACCTGAGCTCTGTCCAGTCTAGGGGGCCAGTGTGAGGCTGTTTCCCACGCAGACTCTTACTTCCGAGGCCCCCCACCGCAACCGCAGGACTTTGTGACTGCCCTTCCCTCTGCCTCAAACGCCCTCCCCACCATCTCCCAGGACCTGAATCCTCCACACTCTTTAGGGCCCTCGTCAGATGCCTCGCATCTGCCAGGGCCCCGTAAGGAGAGCGACCTCGCCCTCTCTGCGGCCTCCAGCGCCCGCGCATCTGCGCTGCGCGACCCGCCCCATCGACCCTTAGGGCCCCGGCCGAGCCAGCTGCAGGCGGGGCAGGCTGCCCCGCGCACTTGGCACCCGGACCGCACGCAGCGCTTGGGGGACGGTGACCGGCCAGGCAGTGGTGCTGAGCGACAGAGCGCGGCAGCCCGGGAGCCCCGGAGCCCCAGGAGCCCAGGCCGCCCCTTCGCGCCGCGCGTAGGGCCACCGGGCCGTCCCAAGTTCATTTCCAGCTCATTAACTCCGCCCGCCCCGCCGCGCCCGCTCCCCTCGCTGACACGGCCACCGCCGCCGCCTCCTCTCTCCCCTGTCATCGTGCCAGCGCAGCCCCTATCGCTTCGCCCATCGTCTCGCGTCCCGCTTCCTCCCGGAGTCTGTCTGGGTCCCGCTCGTCGGGCGCGGCTCTCCGCCCTGCGCCTCCATCTGTCTGGGGCTCCGCTTCCTCGCCCCCTGCGCCCCGCCCGCCCGTCCGCCGCGGCCGCTCCAATCCCCGCAGCTCGGGCCTGGCGCTCCACGTCCCCATTGGCCCGGCCGCGGCCCCCCGCCCCCGCCCGCCGGCCCCCTCCGGGCCCCTCCATTCACACAAAGTTTGGCTCCGGCGCTGCGGAGGGAGGGGGCGGCCCGGCCCGGCCCAGCTCTGCCCCCGGCCGGCCCGACCCCGGCCCCGGCCCCCGGACCAGCCCTTATCTGATCCCAGCTCCGAGTTTAAGAGTCCTGGTTCTGCCCGTCGCTCAGCTCGGTTCCTCACTCCCGCCCGCCCCATCCGTCGTCCGTCGGTTCAGTCCCGCTGCCCATCCGAGGGGCCACTCCACCCCGGACCCAAGGTAAGCCCCCCTGGCGGTGACGCAGGAGCGCTGTCCCGCGCCGGCCGACCCCGTCCACCTCACTCGCGGAGATACCGGCCCCCAGCCTTCGGTCCCTACCCTGTCTGGCCTCCGCGGGAGGAGCCTGTTCAGCCTCCCACCTAGGCGACCCCAAACGGACCCTCCGGGGAAGGACTCCCCGGGAAGGAAACTTGACCCAAGCTGGTCACCTCAAGCGCATTAGACTGGGGAGGGACTGTCCTGATGCCCTTCCGACCAGCAGACCTGACATCTCATCACAGCCCTCTCTCAAGGGACACAGCGACCACCGCATAGGTAGGACCACGCATCCCCCACACAGGTGCTCAAGACAGCGCCCCCTCTTCCCAGGATCATCAGGTTACTCCCACTCCCACGCCAGTCCCCCCCCACACACACACACAGTGTCACACACATAGTGACAGCCATTGATCACAAGCTCGCACATGGGAAGAAATCCACTGCTTGGATTCGGAAGCGCTGGCAGCCTGGTGTGCCTGGGACCCCTGCCCACCCCGCCCCTTCCCTCCACTCCCACTTGCCCGGCTCTTCTAGCGCCCCCTCCCCACCTCTAGCCCCCCCTCCCCCAACTGTATCCCAGGAAGATCCCTAAGAGCCCTTCCCTAGGAAGAGCCCGGCAGAGCCTCTCCTGCTGGAGTCGGAGGCCAGACGGAGATGCCCTTCCCCATCCCACTCCTTCTGCCCGCCAGGAACCGACAAGGGTGCCGGTGTTAGGAGAGAGGCGAGGGCTGGAGCTTCCTGACTTGGGGGCAGCGAGCTGAGTCCTGGGATGCGTGGAATGGGTAGAAGGACAAAACTGGGACAAGGTGGGAGTCGGGCCTCTGGTCACTTGAGGCTTCCTTCCTATTACCAAAGCACCCCCGTGGTGAGGCGGGTGGGAAGTGGGGGTGCCAGAGAGGCCAGCGTACAGATCTGGACCCAAAGGCTCAAAGCCTGGTTATGATGCTTATCAATACTTCTTGCTAAAGATTTGTTGGCCAGTCTGCCTTGGCTGGGGTGTTAGACTTTTTCCCCCACTGGGACTGCTTTAGGGAGTTCCGGGGGGGGGGGGAGGAAGGAGATGGGAGATTTGGGGCCCTCATGTGGGGAGGGATGTTTAGGGGTGCTCAGCAGGGCTTGGAGGGTGTCAACAAATCAGCCTGAGGCAGGGCCGGTGGCTGCCCCTGAGTTCCACTGGGTTCCATCTCCAAACCCTCTCCCTAACCCCTATGACTTTCTGAACGTGTTCTCACAATGCTGGGCACCGTCCTGTGCCCAGGGGTAGGGTCTGTGTGACCTGGGCTTCCTCCTCGGGGCGTAGGCTGGGTCTGCGGGACCCCGTGGAGAAGGAAGCAGGTGTCTGGGCTCCTAGCTAGTTCTTGAGGGAGCAGGAAGTGAGGGAGGGGGAGGGACGGCGTCCTGCCAGGGAGAGGGGCCAGGGCCGCTCAGAGGAGGGATAGGCATGGCCCAGGCAGTGCCAACTCCCCTCTCCCCGCCCCTCTGTCCTTTGGTGGTGGTGGCGAGGGAGGGAGAGAGGGGGTGTTGGGGGTGATCTGGGCCAGTCCAGCCTCCCAAAGCCCTTGCCAGCCTGGGTCCTGAAAGGAGCTGCTGTTTTCTGCGCTGTCCCCCACCCCCCACCCCCCAGCCGGAGCCCGAGCAGCCAACTTGTCTCAGTGGGTATCGAATGGCAATGACTCCACGGAACGGAGGGGTGGGGAGTGGGCAGGGTTATGGGCCCATTCCTTCTGAGGTTCCAATGCCGAACCCCACTCCTGCCCCCTACCCCGAGCAGAAAAAAGCCCTATCTTGCCGACATCGGTCCCACATCCAGTCTATGGTCCCTCATGTTTGCATGGGAGGCTTAGTTGCCTGCCCCCCGGCACCCCCCACCTCTTCCCTGCGCCCCACTGAATGGCATGCGGTGCTCCTCGCCACACCTCCACGCACGAGCTCACTTATAGCTTCGGCTTGCTTGGCTTGGGCTAGAAGGGAAGGGCCTGGCAGAGGACCCGGGGGCCTCCTTCCCTTGTCCTCCCTAGGGCCCGGAGGGGCTGGGACAGTTGGATCTGGGTGGGCGCAGACGACGTCCTCTGGGGTCATCCTGGGATTGGTGGGGTGAGAGGTTTAGGGCCCTGGGGGTGAGCCATACAGAAAGTCCCACTTCCTCAGAGGAGAAAAGGCCTCTTGGGCCTCCTGACAGGATGCTTGGTTTCTGCACACGAGGTGGAAGATAGGCTGAGCCCCCTGGCATTGGTGGGGAGAGAAAGAGGCATCGGGCGACAGAGCCCCTAACTTTCCTGCCAAGGGTTATGTAGGACGGAAGGAAAAATCTTCCACTCTCCCTCCCCTTCCCGGCCTAGATTTTTCTCTTGCCTGACTGGTCCGTGCCCCTGTCCAGGCTGAGGCCAAGCTGTCCGGGACAGTGGTGAGGTCCTGGAAGGGGCAGAGAGGCCACCGAGATGGACCCACAGGACAGAGAGCAGGCAGATTTGGGCTCCAAGTGTCTAGTGCCCGGTGAAGGGTGGTCGGGGCAGGGGGCAGCTCCCGGACTTGGAGCTCCGTGAGCTGGCCCCGTCCCCCCGTCTGCCCCACAGGCTGAGCTCGGTGATTTTCTCCCTTCGCCCCGTGTTCACGCACACGTTACTGTGTCATGTGCGTGGCCGCAGCACATCCCCTCTTCACCCCCTCCCCCACCAGAACCTTGAAAGGGCAAAGAGAAGGGCATTGTGGGAAAAACTTTCCCGTGGGCGTCTGCCGGCTTGGAGCTGGATTTGGGGCGGTGGGGAGACAGGAGGGGCTGGCTCTGGAATGCGAGGAGTAGAAACCGGCCGGGGTGGCCCGGAGAAGCCGGGGCGCAGAGCAGCAGCTTTTCTGGCCTCTTGAGACCCAGTGTCAGAGTATTCCCAGTGCTGTTCTTCCAGGGGCAGAAGGCCCGGGGAAAGGGGCGGGGCTGCAGCTGCAAGGACTTGGGTTAGACTCCAGGAAGCACTTCCCATGAAAGGAGAGAAATCTGAAATGGAGATGGGGAAAGAACAGGAGACCACCTTCTGGAACAGAAAACAGACCCCAAGCCCATCACGAAAGCTGAGGGGAGCTGGGAAGCTCTGCCCGGCGATCAGCGCAGGGATGACAGGGGACATGGCCGCCGTCGTGGGGGACCCCCCCCCCGGATGGCCGGCCCCTCCAACCGCTGTCCCAGGGCTCCTTCCTGCTCGGGATGGCTCTTAGGTCCTAACAAGCGCGCTTCCTGCGGCGGGGCCCCCCTCTGACCCGACTCTGCGGGCTCTCCTGGCTCCCTTCCCACTCTGGTTCTTCTGCGGTCCAGCGGCCAAGTCCGGGCTCTGTCCCTCCACCTTCCTGAGTTGCGCGGGAGGAGATTCCTGTCTTCGTTCCCGCAGCTGGGCCGTCGCGCGCGGGCTGGGGCTCCTCACCCGAGGCTCCTGTCCCCGTTTGCACCAGGCGGATGCCCTGTCTTCAGCTGAGGCCCAAGATATGTGACCTGAGCGGCTGAACTTCCCTAAAACGGTCTGTTTGCCCATCTGGAGGCACTTCTCCCTTCCAGCCCCACCCCACTGCTCCCCCTTCCAGCGTGACCAGCCCGTCCCGCTCGTGCCCACATTTCCCCGTCTCGGGCTTACGGGCCCACCCCTTCCTCCGTCCGCCGGCCAGCCTGGGTGCCCTCGGCAGCCTCCCTAACGGCCTCCCTGACTCCAGCCCTTCTCTGTCCTTGGCTGTCTCCCTTTCCTGTCCCCTCCACTGGAACCGTCACCACGAAGCCCCTGTTTCTTCTTGTCCCTTTTCTACCCAGACAGCCCTGTTGGATTTCACATGAAAACTCCGAATCAGGGTCTTCAAGATACTTTGTGGAAGCCTTTCCTCCCTCCCCTCCGGCCCCCTGCCTTTTGGGACGGCCCTCTCCAGACCTTGTTCTGGGCAACGATGAGTCCGCAGTCAGTCCCTGAGCGTCACCTCTTCTTTCCCTCTGGGCCCTCACCTTCCGAGCCCCCCGATCTCCGTCCCCGTTTCTTCCTTTGTCCCTGTGTCTGGTACTTTGCCCAGACTCCCAACGCAACGGTAATGTTGGGAGGGGACGTCCTGTCTCCTTCATTACACGGGGGCTCCTCTGGGACGGGGCTGTGCCCCTGCAGCCCGGTATGTTTCCGACCCCCTGAAGCAAAGACCTCTCTTCCCTCCCCGGACCCCTCAGCCCCTAGGAACGGAGTGTCCTCTGGCCAGCTTGACTCTAGGTAGAAAGACTTCCTGGATGCTAATTCTGGAGAGGAGGACCCTGACGTTAGTGGCTTTGCGTCTGGCGTGGGGTGTATGGATGTAAGACCCTATTATTCATTTCTCTAGGGAACTTCAAGAAAAGCCCCCCTCTGGCAATGGGCCCATCCTGTGGAGACAGCTTCACCCTAAGATTACAAGCAGCAGACCCCACAACCCCCCATTTCCAGTCCTTTAAGCACTGTTGGCCCAAACACAGAAACTCATGTGGGGATCCACTGAGCCTTCCTCTTCTCGCCAGGGAGGTCTGCCCCCACACCCCCCTCATGCCAGGCTTGTTGGCAGGCATCCAGGGTGGAGAAGGGGCGAAGGTCAGAGCCCAGCCCGCTGTAGTCCCGTTGTCTTGAGCACACCTCTGGGCAGGGGCTCACGCATGAGCTGGCAGACCTGTGGGGACACCTCCCGGGGGCGGGCCCAGGCCTCACCTCCTAGTGTTACATTCTCCCTGGGACCGTCCTAGAGCCCGCCCCCACCTTCTTCCCAAATGGAGGACCCGGGCACATACCTTCTCCCCATATCCAACCCTCCCTCTTGCAAGAGGAGCGAGAGAGTGTGAGGGAGTCTAGGGGACTGCCTCCCAAGCCCCCTCATCTCGGGACCCCTTTACGCTCTTAAAATGATTGCAGGCTCCAGAGATCTTTTGTTTCTGTGGGTAACACTTATTGGTATGTTAGAAATGAAAACTGAGGAGGCTTAAAATATTTATTTCATTTAAAAACAACCCAAACCCATTGCCTGTCCACATAAGTGATGTCTTTTTAATGGAAAATAGCTATATTTTTAAAAACAAAGAAAGTTTCATAGGAAGAGTGGCGCTGTCTCGCGTTTTCACAAATCTTTTGAACGTGTGTCTGCACAGCAGACAGACGATGCCTCGTATCTGCTTCTGCATTCAATCTGGGGCCATATCGTGTGTCCCCCAGCTTCTGGAAAACTCCACTGAACCCTCAGGAGAGAAGGAGAGCAAAGGAAACAAGTCACATTTAGCATTGTTATGAGACCGTTTTGACAGCACAGAGCATCTGAAAGGGTCTCGGGAACCCCCAGGGTCCCTTTGAGGGACACTTAGAGAATCGCTAGTCTAGAAGAACTTCAGAAAAACGGTTTCAAAACAGCCCCCGGCCAAGCAGAGTGTCCTGGCTGATCGCCGTTGGCTGCCCAGTGTCCTCTGAGCGTGCTCACGGCGTGGGGGGCAGTACCAGGTGCTTTCGCCTGTGGGGTCCCGTCCTATGCTCACTAGCTATGTGACCTTGGACAAAGCACCCACATCTCTGTTTTCTCATCTATAAAATGGGGCTTTAAGAAAGTGCCTACTTTTTTAGAGCAGTTGAGAATTACCTGACGGATTTCTAGAAAAGGGCTCAGTGTGGTGCTACATGACATGGGCTCTTAGTCACTCCCACAGCCTTGCCCCTGACTGCCCTGAGCCCCGAGCAGCACAAGGGGTCCTTCCCGCGTGGCCGAATGGGCTTCCCAGCCCCGGGAGGGAAAGGGACCTGTGCCGGGTCCTGGGAAGGTAAACAGGATTGCTGGCCCTGAACCCAGGAGTTCTAACTGTTAGCCCTCCGGTCCCCCCAGCAGACTCTTCTGGGAGCGGGGGTGGGGCGCAGAACCAAAGTCCCGACAGGGAGAAGGAAGCAAGCAAGCCTGAGCCATCAGGGCCCAAGGTAGTCAGAGGAGGCCTGGAGGGTGGATCGAAGGCAGGACCTCCGGCCATCAACACAACTGAAAAGTGCAGAAAGCGACCGGAGAAGAGGCATCTGAGCCCAGCCCGCCTCTCTGCCCTGTGCCTCGTGGGGGGCAGTCCTGTGAGGTGGCCTCAGCCCTTTCTCTCGCGGGGGTTTCTGTCTCAGGGCAGAGGAAGTCTCGATTGGGCAACCCTGCTGCTCACGGGGCGCCTCTTCCCTGCTCCCCGCCCGCAGCCCCTTCCCAGGTCCCAGCGTCTGCAGCCCCTGCAGCCCCTGCAGCCGCCGCAGCCTCCCCCTGCCCCGCCCGCCCGCTGAGCCGCGGAGCCAGGGGGCAGTACCGGGTGCCCAGCGAGTCCACTCGGGGTGCTGAGGTGTTGGTGGGCGGGCAGGGGGTGCTGGGGTCCCCTGGGCAGGAGGGGAGAAGCCTCTGCCCCACACCCTGCAGGACAGCCAGCCCTGGCTCTTTGCCTTCCGGCCACAGTCCCGTGAGCCCGGCTGCAGGAGCCCAGAGACCCCCGACGCCCCAAACCCTGAGCACACTCCGGTTTTGCATCCTGTGGCGGTTCACATCCCACCTGCAGCCCCCCAGAGACCTGGCGAGCTTGGGGTTGGGACCTTGCCGCGCGTGTTCTATTCTCTTCTCCTGCCACACAATTCCCTTCGATACGGTAAAGTGGAGGCAAAAAGTGGGTGGGCTCGCCGTCCCCCCTCGTTACCAGTCCCTGCGGCTTTTTCCACTTGCCAGGACCTTCGTGGCCCATGGCTGGCTTGGGGGCCCTGGGCTAGTCTCCCTCTGCTGTCTCCCTGGGGGAGCCCCTCCAGGCTAAGATCTCTCCAGTCTCAGCCCTGCCCCACCCCCTGCCTCCACAGGCAGGGCCAGCAGCCCCCCAGCTCCCTCCTCTGGGCTGTGGGACAGGGAGAGGGCCGAGGGGCTGGCTGTGCATACTAATGGCCTGCCCATTGTCAAAGCCCCTTTGTGCCGCTGAGCTCCATTGAGGCGGCTCCGGGGCGGGCACAATGGGGGCTCTGTCCCTGAGTTCCCCCAAACAGTCACCTGCTTTCAAAGCCTCCCCCCACCCCCACCCCCACCCGCCCCAGTGTCCGGAGGGCCAAGGAGACCGCGGGGGAGTGGGCCCGGGGCCAGGGGGGATGGGCAGGAGGCGCCCCCTCCCCCACTACCAGAGCAGGCCAGGGAGATGGGCACTGGTGGGGAGAGGCCCCGGCTCCCAGGGGGTGGGGATGGGGGTGCGGTCTGCGGATGGAGCTGGAATGCAGGTCCGTGAGGCCCGCGAAGGGGAAGGGGTGCTCAGGGCACCCACTCCTCCGTTCCACATGCCCAGCCTGGGCCCGTGGCTGCCCGCCTCGGCTCCTCCTCCGCGCGGCTCATATATGCGGAGACACACAGGCACACAGTCATCTATGCCACCCCACACTCGGATCCCACACGCACGCCGGAGCCTGGACCCGCCGTCCTCCCGCCGCCAGTGCGCGTATGCACCTGCACGGCTGCACCCCGGCCCCCGCCCCGCTCCCCTTGGCCCCCTCCTCCCGCCGGCGGGCTCCGCGCCACCACCCCCCTTGCCCTCCCTGCCCCCTGCTGCTCCAACACAGGTTATAACAAGTTTGCGCTTGTTGTGACCTCGAGAATGTAGCCCTGGGGCGGGAAATGTCCCGCTGCCCCAGACCGGGCCGCTTACACGTTAACCACGGACACGGCCTCCTCCGCTGAACTCTGGAGCTCGGCTCCCGCCTCCCCCACCTCGGGCGGGGGGGCGGGGCTTCAGCGGCCAGGACCCCGGCCCGCCGCTGAGCCCAGCACGCTGGGGGAGGGGGGGGGGCTCTGCAGGGCGATGGGTCCCAGCCCGCCCAGCACAGGCCCAGTGTGACTGTCCCTTGCACTTGCCCAGTGTGCCCTGGGTCACAGCCCCTCGCGGTCTGTTTTACCAAAAAGCTCTGAGAGGCGGCACAGCGTGTCAGTGGCAAGCCTGGGACTGGAAGGGAGGTCTGTGGCCTCCAGGTGTAGGATGGCTCCTGGGGTGGGTGGGGGTTACCGTCTGTCTCTGGGCTTCACTAGGTGACCCGCTGGCATGTGGAGTTTTAACAGAACTATCTGGTACCCACCGTCCCTGGGAAGGAGCTGGGGGCGTGGTAGGGCAGGGAGCAGGCAGGACAAGTGGCACAGGGACCTTAAGAAGGACTCTGGTCTAGAAAGAACCTCAGAAAGTCACCTTGACCCTTCCACTGTCTCCGGGCAGGGCGAGCCTACCTCCTTCGGTTCCCTACCCTCACGCCGGCCCCACTCCTGCCCCACTCCTGCCCCGGATTCTGCGTGGCTGGAGAGAGGAACCCCAGGACCTCCTCAGCTAGGCTTTCAAGTTGGAGCTCTCTGTTGATTCCAAGTCCTTGGTGATGCCTGGCTCTGACCTTCCCTGCTAACCCCTCTGTCGGGATGCCCAGGGCCCCCCGCCCTTCCGGGCCTGGCAGCTTTTGGAAGCCTGGAGCAGTCTAAAAAGGAAGAGACAGAGGGCCCAGCAGGACCCCAAGACCTGCAGCAGTGGACGGGGTGTCAGTGGCAGCAACTCCCTCAGCTGGATGGTGGTGCCGATATGGGTTGCTCTTCCTCAAGGGTCCCTGAACGCTGATGGCCATGAAGTTTCCCTTTTGTCAGAACTGCACAGGACCCTCTCCTCCTCGGCCCCCCTCCCCCTCAAGTGCTGCCCCTCTGGTGGCCAGATTCTGCTTAAGCCCCTCCTGCATCCGTCTTCTCCATGCGCAGCGCCCCACCCTGCCCTGGCCTTACTCTCCAGTGTGTCCTTCTGCCCCAGATGTCCCTTCACATGTCCCCTGCTGGAGGGAGAGGGCTGCCGGGAGCACCTCATCAGGCCGTTAGCCCCCACAGAATCCAGTGCTGGATTCCTCTAGAATCTAGACGTGTCTAGGTTGAGTCTTCATACCACCGCTGCCCTGTTCTTGTCTTCAGATGGGGGAGGTGGCTAGGAATAAGTGGAATAATGGGGGGATGGGCAGGGAGACTCCCTCCCGGGTGAGGGTCAGGCGAGGCTCTCTGTACATGGAACAGTGAGGACGAAAGGAGGTTGAGACCTGTCTGGAAGGGGGGCTCAGTTCCCTACGTCTGCATCGTAAGAACGGGGTCTCCCTCTCCCCCAAGGGTAAAGATAGACGGCTTCGGCAGCAGTAAGCACATTGAGATGTAACGGGAAGCATTTCCGGTGTAAGGTATCACCAGGGGGAGGATGGAAGAAAGGGAGGGCTCACTGTCCCTGAGGAGAGGGAGGGGTCCACCTCTGGTCGCTGGGTGGCCTGGGAGGTATCTCCCATGACATCCAGAGCTCCTGGGGGCCGTGGGATTTCCAGCTCTCTCAAAGAACTCCCTTGACCATTTCTCAGCCCCCGGCAGAGAGCAGCAGTGAATCCATCCCCTTCCTACGGGCCGTAGTTTCAGTTTCTTCCAGGCTCCCTTGTTGGTCTAGTTCTGGGCCAGCAGCCGCGAGGCCGAGGGGATTCTGAAGACCTGAGGATAGAGGGGCCTGCCCTGGGCTGCGGCCGTGGCTGGACAGGGTCGAGCTCGGCGGGTGGTGTTCTAAGGTGGGCTCTACGCCGGCGGGCCCTTCAGGACCCCGGGGCCAAGACAGGATCTCGGAGGAGGGGACGTTGGGACAAGGAAGGAGTCAGGGTCCTCACTCTGATTCTGATCAAAACTCACACGTGCTGCTGGCCAGCTGTGTGGTCATAGGGAAGTTACTCGCCTTTCCCAGGCCTTGGCTTCCTCTTTGGCGAAACCAGGGAATTGATTGAGGTGCCCCGAGGGCCTCCCAGCATGCGCACTGTGTGACAGGGGTAAGAGCGAAAGCACAGACTTCCCTGCAAACAGACCAGGGTCCGGCCTTGATGGTCACCCTTCCTAATGGTCCTCCTGAGCCAGTTGGCTAACCTTCTGGGTCTGGTTTGCACCCCATCCACCCGCGGGCAGTGACATTACCGGCCTCCTGGGAGGACAGGGTGACATGCTGTGGGCAAAGCCGGGCCCATTGCAAGGAGGAGGTAACCCCCACGGGGTCGGGGGGGCACGTCTGCAGAGGCTTCCCGGAGAAAGTGACATCTCTGCTGAGGCCTGGAGGAAGGGTAGAGGGAGGCGGACAGAGGTTCCCGGAGGAGACCCCACTGTTTGCCAAGAGCTGTTGGTAAGAGGGGGCATGGCCCATCCAAGACCTGAGAGGAGCTTGATGTGACTGGACAGCGGGCACTGTGAGGGTGGGGACAGGCCAGAGGACATCGATGCTGCAGAGTCAGCGGGGACGGGCGATCCCAGACTCTGTCCCAGCTATAATCTGGGGCTGCAGAGGGGGGTCATCCGCTTCCGCTCCCCCACATTCTCCTTTTCTGGCTCCCCCTCCCATTCTCCCAAGCTCAGCCCTCTTGTCCTTCGTCCCACGGGCACTAGAGGCGCTGGGCTCACCAGGGGACTTGGTGCAGGGAGATGCTCGAGTCCACAGCTGTCCGACTCTGGACCTCGAAAGAGGGATCGACCTCCAACGGGAGGCTCTGGATTTCTGGGATGGAGGTGCTCCCGCTGAGCGTTGTGCTCCTACTGCTGGCCTCAGTTTCCCCATCTGGGGGAAGCATCTGGGGAGTGTGCTGGAGGAGGGCTGAGGGAAGCTATGGGAAAGGCAGCTCCTCACCCAGCGTGAAGGCTGACGGGGAGACCCAGTCGGTGCCCCGACTGTTACAAAGTCGGAACTTGCCCTTTGATGCGAAGCTGGGAGCAAGGACTTCCAGGGGATGAAGCATGTCACACACAGGGAAGGGACCTTGGAGGGGAAAGGTCCCGTGGAATAGCAATCCTGTGGGCTCTTTTAAGAAATACTTAGCGGGGGCGCCTGGTTGGCTCAGTGGGTTAAAGCCTCTGCCTTTGGCTCAGGTCATGATCTCAGGGTCCTGGGATCGAGCCCCGCATCAGGCTCTCTGCTCAGCAGGGAGCCTGCTTCCTCCTCTCCCTCTGTCTGCCTCTCTGTCTACTTGTGATCTATCTCTCTGTCAAATAAGTAAATAAAATCTTTAAAAAAAAAAAAGAAAGAGATACTTAGCGAAGCTCTACTCTAGGCACTGCGGAGGACACAAAGATGAACAAAATACGGGTCACGAATCAGTCCAGGAAAGTCTCCTGTTTGGGAAGGTGGGCTTGGTCCTTCCCGGAAGGAGGGGGCAGATACCATGACCCCTATAGGAGCGGCTCCCGAAGGGGCCTCCACTCGGGGGAGTTTCTCTTCCGTCCCCGCCCCCTACCCCCATGTACCTTCTAGAACCTTCCACCACCACCACCCAGGGCCCGGCCTCCCTCCTCACAGCCAGAGCAGCTTCTAAGACCACAGACTAGAAAGTGTGTGGAGGCGGGGCCCTCAGCTGGGGCCTGGTCAGCACCCCGCCCCCGGGTCCCTGGGACCCCAAGGAGCAGGTCCCATCAGCCTGGCCCCTGACTAGCTTCTCAGACGCTGTGGGCGGGTCTGGGGACAGCTCAGGGGTCTCCCCACTCAAACCCTTATCTCCTGGGGCCTGGCCATGCGGGGCTTGGAGAAGCCTGCCAGCGGCCTGGAGCCACCAAGGCCGGGGACAGGCCAGGAGTCCCTGAGGAACGCAGCTCCTCAGCGTCCCTCCGTGCACCGCCCACCTCTCGGCAGGTTGGAAGCCTCTTCCGACGCTGGTACCCACAAGTCACCGTCGGCCTAGAGGAGGAGAATGAAGACAGGGCCGGTCTTGCGCGTCATCAAGCCCACGTACGGAAGGGCCGCGGGGCTGAGGGACAGGGGTTTGGGCTGAGCCGTTAAACGCCAGCAAGATACTGGGCGTCTCTGAGCCCAGTTTTCTCCAATCCAGCAGATCTCTCCTTCACCTGCAAAGTCGGATAATAGTCGTATCTTGTATTTGCACAAGGGCCTTACGGATTTCACAGGCTCTGTCTCGTGTAATCCCGACCACACAACGGAAGGGTTTACTGCCTCCTTAGGTGATGAGATTAAGAGATTGACCGAAGCTCCCACAGCTCGTAAGTGACACAGAGCGCGATGGCCGCTAATGGGAAAGAAGAGCGAGAGGGACTTGGGCTGTGACCCAGACCTGCCAAGGTTACAAACAGGCTTCCTCTGTTAGGCTAACTCCGTTTGATGGGAAACGGTCCTCTGTGGCACCACGCGGAGAAACATTCGGAGGCTCAAAGAGAAAAGGTAGGGCGACGAATGACACCTGTGAGGGGCGAGGGGCGGGGAGTGCGAGGACCCGCAGGCTGCGTGGGGGACATTCCCAGCCCGAGTCAGACCGGGATGGGTCCTTCCTCTCTGCCAACCAGGAGGTGACAAGCAGGGCGGGCAGCTGGAGAGATAAGGAAGGCGCAGTCCCCCCCTTCTGGGCGCTCCCCGTGGGCCTCGGAGCCGGAGCAGGAGGGCCTTTACTGAGGACGCAGCAGAGGGACAGCAGCCGCTGGCCGGGGAGCCCCAGGAGCCCCTCACGGGCACCAGCAGCCCGGGTGCAGGCCGCGGTCAAGCGCCAGCGGTGGCGCTCTACCCCCAGACGGGGGCGCTCAGGGACAAGTGCCAGAGGCAGAGGCCGTGACCTTCGGGGTAGAAAGGGGGGCCCGGGGAGGGGGCTTGAAGGCTCTGTCAGGAAGTTACCAAAGCTGCGGAACCCCCTCGAGGATTTCAGGCTGAGCAGGGGCTGGGGGCAGGGACACCCGATAACTGGGGCGTCTTGCGGAGGTGAAGCAGCCTGAGGGAGACCGAGAGATGCCCACAAGGGCAGAGTGGGTGAGACCCAGCACCCCCCCCCCCGATGCGGGGCTGGAGGAAAGGCAGGGGCCACTCTGAGAAGGGGGGACACGCAGAGGAGACTCCCTCAGGAGGCCAGAGGACAGGAATCTGGGCACGCTGATGCGGGAATGCTCTGGACAGAGGGCAGAGGTGAGGAGGGAGGGCTGGAGCAGCAGAGGAAGGGGGACGGGGCCGTCAGAGAGTGTCACGAAGGGCCCAGGGGCTGCAGGCTGCCAGGGTCCAGGCAGAGGGACGCGCTGGGCTGTGAGGCGGGGAAGGTCAGCTGGGGCCTTGGAGAGGCTCCCCGAGGCGCTCACTGCCCTCACGTGGCCCCGGGGACCACATGCAGTGGCTTCTGTGTCCTGCGTAGTCTGCACAGACCCATGCTCTAAGGGGGGCTGATACTTATTTTTACGGCTATTAAATATTTGCTTGAACCATTTGATATCACTGGCATGGGACCTGTTTTTTCCTTTTGATTGGCAATTTTCTTTCCTTTTTTTTAGAGCAAATGGGGGGAGGGGCAGAGGGGGAAACTCAAGCCGACTCCCCACTGAGCTGGGAGCCCAACTCGGCTCAGCGTCGGGACCCTGAGATCAAGACGGGAGCCGAGACCAAGAGTCGGACACGCGGCCCCCTGAGCCCCCCAGGCGCAGGTGATCAGTCATTTCTAGGAGTGGGCTGGGGGCGGGGCAGGAGAGGGTCAGGGGGGAGGAGGCGAGAGCCCAGGGCTGGGGCGCCCTGCCCCCTGGTGGCGGGGAGCTCATCTCCCCTGCAGGGCTGAGGGGCGCTCCCAGAACCCCTCCTCTCCTCCCCCCACCAGCTGTCTGCACCCTGGACGGCCTTCTGCCTCTCCGTGGGTAGTGCAGCCTGGGGTCCTTCCGGAAGAACCTCCAACCTCTCAGCTGGGATGACGCCCTCACCCAGGATCTTGGGGGATCAGCGGGGTATAGATTCCCGTGTGGAGACTCAGGAGCCCCGGCCAGGCAACCGCTGGCTGAGGACTCAGGGCGGGCGCCTGGAGCAGACCTCTTGGTCCTCACCCTGTTTCTGCACAACCAGCCCTGGGAGATGTCCCCAGTGTCCTTGGGAGCCTCTTCAGCAGCTCCTGTCCTACAGATAACAATAGATAACGACAGAGGACGTTATTCATATTAACGCCCTTGCTTCCAGCTATATCATGGCACCCAAGTGACTTTTTTTGGCTCATCGGTTGAGGCGAGGAGGGGCAGGTTGACATCTGGGGGCGCTCGTTCTTCTGCGGTGAGGATCCGGATGGGGCCGGGCCAGGAGGCTCTGGGGATGGCTGGAGCTGGGGCTGGATCCTTTGTCCTCAGCTGAAGTCTGCACAGAGCTGGGTTCCTCTCCCAGAATCAGGACGCACAGCCTTGGGTCCGAGCAGACGCGGGGGCGGGGGGTGATGACTGGGTGTGTGTGTGTGTGCTCCAGGTGGGGGGCGGTTGGGAGGCAGGTCCAAGAGTCAGTGCCCACCCGCGGCACTGGCCAGGAAGTCATCCCTGCTCTGGCTGGGGACAGAGGGGATCCCCGAGATCCCACCCACCGCCCCGGCCGTCCTCTGCAGGAATATGGTTTCCTTCCCGAAGGGGAACAGGAGGCACGCCTGGGGATCGGGGCAGGGCAGGGGGCTGTGCTCGTGATCAGCCCACTCTGACACGCAGGGGCTCTCCCTGGGCAGAGGAGAGAGCATGTGACATGACCCCATCTCTGCGTCCTTCCCTCTCTTGACCGGAAAACGCACAGAGGGGTCAGGAGGGCCAGACGGGGGTCACGGGCTCCCGGGAAATGCTTTGAAGGCTTTTATCCTTTCTTTTGACCGGACTATGAGAACTTTCCAAACGTTGACACAAGGGAAGAAAAGCCTATTCTTCCCTGGGCCAGGGCCTTGGTGTCAGGCCGAGGCCAGAGGATGGGAGGGAAGGGGAAGGAGCCTGAGGGGTGACAGAGACAGCAGTGACTCAGCTGGAAAAGCAGGCCCCGGACACACACACACACTGCCCCACCTCAGGCTTTGTGTGCCGCTGGCTCGGTTGCTGTTTGTTTGTTTTCTCTGGGGTGGGATGGGAGGGGGATTAATGAATAAAGGCCTCTCGTCCGAAAAGAACCCCAAACCTAGCTACATTCTTCTTCCAGCCTTGAGGGCTTACATAACCCGGGGCACTTTTCTTACTGGCCTCCCTCTCCCACCGGCCCCCCTGCCCTCTCCCCCGCTCTTCCTAACAACACCCGGAAGCCCAGGAATGCTTCGTTTCAGGCTCCCAAACAGCCCGTCTCCTTGGAAGCCTCCAGGGTCACTATTCAAGTTGGAATTAGTGTCCAGAGAGTCCAGCTGATGTGTTTGGGGTAGGAGGCTGAGTGGCCATCTCCTCTCTCCCCCGAGGCAGGGGGAGGGCCGGACGTGGGGTCTTAAAGTGGGAAGGGACCTTGATGATGCTCAAACACAGGGCCCCCCAAACCCACCTCGCAACTGGTCCTGAACGGCGGAGAGGGAAAGCTCCCCGGGAAGGGACAGGGATGAGCGTGATCGGTCACCCAGCGGACAGCCTTGAAATCTGTTTTGTTTTTTAGATCAGGTGAATTTTTCATTCAACTCTGTCA
>CM053618.1:2804607-2844948 GCA_028646535.1 Procyon lotor | reverse complement strand
TGGGGTCTTAAAGTGGGAAGGGACCTTGATGATGCTCAAACACAGGGCCCCCCAAACCCACCTCGCAACTGGTCCTGAACGGCGGAGAGGGAAAGCTCCCCGGGAAGGGACAGGGATGAGCGTGATCGGTCACCCAGCGGACAGCCTTGAAATCTGTTTTGTTTTTTAGATCAGGTGAATTTTTCATTCAACTCTGTCATTTGTTTCATATGAAAATAAGATCTTCCCTCAACGTCTTTGAGGAGGATTGATATCGCAGGGAAAATATGTTACCCGTAATCGGGTGACTTCAAGGCCCTCCTGGCACACTTGTTGGAGAATGGAACGAATACCACGCCCTTACGCCGCAGTTAAGGAAACAGTGGCGGGGCCAGGGGGTGGGGGGCTGGCTGAGACGTCGCCCCAGGTCCCCGTGAGTCATGGCAGAGCTGAGACTCGCACCTTGGTCTCTTGCTTCCCCGTCCAGCCCCCTTCCCAGCAGGTCATGCTGCCTCTTGGTTCCTGGCAGGGTCTTGAAACATCCCTGAGGCTGAATCGCTGTCCCCAGAATGCTGCGCTCAGTGGGCCTGGCCTTGGGTTCCGGGGCTGATGGGGCTCCGAGGCCCTCCCTCCGTGTACCGGCCTCCCCGACGTGCGGCACCAGGGGGTGGTGGGCAGTGACTGGTCCAGACCCAGCTGGTATACCACAAGTGCCTGTTTCTGTCCATCCACTCACTCACGCAGATGCCCCCGTGGTTGGTTCAGGACCTCCTCCAAGCCTCAGTCCAGTGGACTGGGTCACAGCGAGAGTGGGAACCCCTCCGGTCCTGGAGGAAACCGCCTCCCCTTCCCGATCCCATTCCCAAACCCCTAAATCTAAGGGCTCTTTTCTGGAGGGGAGAAGGGGGAGAACTGGAGGTTGGGGAGGGCTTATGAGGCCGCCACGGATGCTGACCCCTGGGCCTGGGGCGCAGACGGAGCTCAGGAGGGCAGAGCGGGCGAGGCAGTTCGAAGGTCGGCACAGCGGGACCCCCTTCACAAGGACCCTGGAGGCTGAAGGGCACTCCATTCAGATGTGTGGGGAGGGAGCAGGACCCAAGGATGGTGACATATGGATGGAGGGGGGACACGCACGTTAGTGTCGGCAGCGCTGGGTCCAAGGCGGGCGAGCGGGCAGCGCAGGTGGAGGAAAAGGCAGGAAGACAGTGGGGGCGGAGCCCGAGAGGGAAATGGGGACAGGAGGGGCGCGTCACACAAAGCTAGGACAGGGGACAAGCGATGAAGCAGTCACAACAAAAGCATCCTCGCCAGTCCTGAGATGCTCTCTGGGCGTCACGGCTGCTGACATGTCCAGCCCGGCCGGTCCCGGCTAACCTCCCGGCAGGTCGAGGGGTCACCTTCTCTGGTGGTGGAGTGTGGAATTCGCTCAGGGAAGGCAAATGCACCTAGTGTTAGCCTGGAGCCCTCGGGGAGAGGACTTTGGAGTCCTGCCAAAAGGTGCTAATCTCGTCTCTGTGGCTGGTAAATTGTGTCGCGTGGGCTCCCCGAACCCCAGGCTCGTTAAGGCAGAAACTCTTTTATAGACTCATTCCCACGCTGACCCCTGAAGTGCTGGTGGGGAGAACCCCTCCGGCTCCTCCTATTTCCCTGAACCCTTAGGAAGAGGGAGCACCCTACGGCCAAAAAAGAAAAATCACCGGCTAGGACCCATGGGGGGAGGCAAGCCCTGCCCCTCATCCCTGCAGGAGCCGAGGGCGCCCCGCCCACACCGGGACTGCTGCCCCTCATCAGGACCAGCCTTAAGCCCAGGAGGCTGCCGCAAAGCAGACGCGTTGGGGGAGGGGAGCACATCACCATTGCCCAGTTTGTCCTATTAAGGGTCTTCCCTGGGCTCCTAACACTCCAGCCAAAATGAAAGGCTCTTGCTCCCCAGCTGGCCCTGCATTTTCTGTGTCACAGCTTCTGTTTCTGCTGCTCCCTTCCCTTCCCTGGAGGGGCCCTCTCTCTGACCCCCCCAGGTCCCAGGCTCCTGGTGTCTCGGTCTTGCCCAACCTTCAGCCTGGTCTGAATGCGACCTCCCTTTGTCAAGTCTTTCTTGAGTGAGACAGCCGGGGATGGAGGGAAACCTCAGCCCCTGGTTGTTCGTTACTGCACTTGTTTCCTGCTCTGAATGGGGATAATGCCCTCCTTACAGGGTTGCTCCCTTGAGCAATGTCACCTTCCCCTTGGCGGATTCCCCTTCTGCCTCCTGGATACCTCGGCTAGGGCGCTTACCACTTCCCGCCTGTGTTAGTTAGGGTTGCCTCCCTTAATGGCTTGGAACAGGCCAGAATCTACATCGAACTCCTCTCCCCAACTCCAGGCTCTTGTTTCGAGTCCGGCTCCCAGGAGATGCTGGAGAAAGGGTCGTGTAAGTGCATGATCCCTCTTCTGGGTCCTCCTACAGCGGCCACAGCACCACGGACCAGGACATCTCTGCTGGTTTGTGCATCCGTTAGTGCTGATAACTAGTTTTGGGGTTTTCCAAGTGTTCAGGATAAAAGGAAAAAAAAAAACATGGGAAAAACAGAGAAGATACAAACAATAAGGAAGGATGAGAGGGCTTTTAGAGGGGAGGCTCCAGACCAGAGCAAAGTTCTGTCTGTGCAGGATGAGAGCCCCCAGCCTGCAGGAGGTGCAGTCTGTTCCCAGTTAACTCCCTTCTGCACATTCGGTGACTCCCGAAATACTTCTGGAGCACCTAGTGTGTGTCACGCATCGCACTAATCACGCGTCAGGGCCATGAAAATGTATTATGCCTGAATCCTCAGTTCAATAAGCGTATTTGTAGTTAGAAGAGAGGTAATGTGCTGGATCGATGTCCCATAAAACATACAGATGGGGATGTGTGCAAGTGTGTGTGTGCATGTGCGTGTGTGCATGTGTGCGCACGTGTATATTTGTTGTGCGTATGTGTGCACACGCGTGTGCATGCATGTGTGAGCCTGTGTGCATGTGTACAGAGACTCAGAAGAGGGAGGTGGTACTTAAGGCTGTGAGGATCAGAGGCTTCTCGGCAGAGGGGTCATTTGAACCGGGCTCTGAAGGCTATCTTGGGTGTAGGGACAAGGACAGAGGGGAGGCCAGGGAGGGAGAGGAGCGTGAGCGCATGGTGTGTACCCCTGGGAGCAGGGAGCAGGTGGTGCCCCAAGCTCACCACAGGAGAGAAGAGATGGGGAATGAGTCTGGATGGAGGTCTGCGAGCACATCAGGGAGGGCCATTTATGGTGGATCCTCGGCCGATGGTGCAGGGACACTAGCACATCCTGAGCCGGGGAAGCAGCCGGGACAGTGACCGTGTAATGAAAAGTGGGGGACTGGAAAACGGAGGACCTGAACGTGGGGGCCAGCCGCACGCTTTACAGAAACGCATCCCCTCTCCGAGGAAAACAGGATTCTCCTCTGAACACCTTGTGGGCACCGAGACTGGAGAAAGGCTCATGGGGTCGTGACATGAGAAGGGCGGCGGGCGCAGCGTCGCAAGGATTTGAGGAGGGAGAGACGGGGCAGGAGACGAGTGGACTGGGAGTCAGGCCAGGAGGGAAGGGGCCGAGGGGCAGATTCACAGCCCCCAGCATCAGATGAGTGAAGACACGAGGGAGGAGAGTCTAGTGGCCCTGGGAGTCTGAGCGCCGAAACTCAGAGGCTGATGTCACCGTGACCTATGCAGGAAACGAGACGGGCAGCAGGGAGAGGAAGGAGGGTTCGTTCCCGTGCGGGAATGAAGCAGCGAGAATCAGCACCTAGAGCTCCTTTTAGGCGAGTTGCTGTTGCTGCAGAGAAAACAGATTTGGGGTGCTTCCTGCCCCTTCAGCCCGATGGGGGCCTCCGCGCACCCCAGGGAGGGGTCGGAGCGTCCCTTCTGGCCACGTCCACTGGCACGGTCCGCCCCAATGCCCACAGCCATTTGTGGGCTCATTCTCTCTCCGTCCTTCGCTGACCCAGAGGAGAGCCCGGCCTGATGCCTTGGGGACCCGCTTTCTCCCGCTTTTTGAAGAAGTGTTTGTAACTGTCCAAGGCGGTGGTGGAAGCGCCGTGAGCCTGGCTCCCCGTGGAGCTCTCCGGGAGCTGGGCGTCCGGCTCCCGCGCCTAGGTCCCTGTCCGCCTCCTGTCATTCCCACACACTCCGCCTTTGGTGAGGAATGTCCCCGACCCAGGGGAAACAGGTGCGAGTCGCAGTCCGGGGCCGGGGTCCCGGGGGCATGTGGAGGAGCCGCAGGAGCAAAGCCAGCGAGGAGGCGGGGACCGAACCACGAAGGGCCTTGAAGGCCAGGCTCAGAGGCCTTCTAAGTTGTCCTCACAGCAGTAGGGAGCCGTGGGTCAGTTGGGTCACGAGAGTCCCCTCCAGAGCAGAGCTGTGCTGCAGGAAGGCTCTGATGAACCCCTTCTTTCTGGAGCATAAATGACGCGGGATCTCAGGTGACTCTGGGTCAGTCTGCAGGCACGAGGCGGGAGCTGTGTGTCGAGGATGCGTGCGCGACAGCACTGTGGGTGACCGGCCTTTAGAGAGATGATCTGTAGTACAGCTCTTAGAGCACGAGGTGAACCGGCTCTATCTCTGCCTTTTCACCCCTTGGGGGCTGGTTTTGTCGCCCCAAGTCTTCAGACACTGTGGCTGGCGTGCGGCCGGGCCGGTTTTGGCGGAAACAGCACCCTCTAGGGGAAGGCGCAGGTGGGTTCCAGGTGGGGCCCTGGCGGCCCGGTTTCCGAAGCAGGGTTCTGCTCCCTTCCCCCGAGCCCGGCCAGCTGGGGGGCGGGCGCGGCGGATTGTGTACCCGCTTCGGCCACCGCGGAGAACAAAGCTGCCTGGCTGTGGGAGGTGGCCCAACAGCTGGGAGCAGCCGGAGGGAAGGCTGGCGACAGCAGGCACACAGCTGGAGGCGGGGGATCACAACGAAGGCAGCCCAGATCGCCAGTGCCGTGAATCTGGGAGCTGCGGGCTCTGTCCCCTGCGGCTCAGCTGTGATCCTCTCCCTACAGGGCGCCATGGAGGCACTTCCTGAGACCCTGGGACCCATGGGACGCCCGGGGGGGGGGCGGGGGGACCCAGAAGCAGTTGCTGTAATTAAAAAGTCCTGGCGGCGCATGGCTGGCTTCCTCAGGAGAGCGCACGAGCCTTGAAGTCAGGGTTGTGAATTCGGGCCCACGCTGGGTATGGAGCCCACTTAAAAAAAAGGTTCTGGACCAGGAGCTGGAAGACTGGGTTGTGGTTCCACCCCTCCCACTTATCTGCTTGGGGCAAATCTCTGAGCCTGATTCTAACGATGACTTTCCTACTTAGTTCATGGTGCGAGGGTCAAATTACATGTTTTAAGAACTGCGATGTGATACATAATGACAGACTACTGTTTTGGGGATGAGAAGCAAGCCTTCCCTTGGGCCCCAAGAGCCTCCCTTCCTCAAGATATTCGGAATCTTTCCCCGCACAAACAGAGCTGGGACTTTGAGGACAGGATCCCTGGGATCCCCGAAGGTCACCGCAGGAAGTGGAGGGTGGAGACGGCAGACGGGGAGGGCATCCCGATCCACGATCCACGAGTGAGTGTGGGCGAGAGCTTACAGACCGTCCCTAACCTTGTCTTGAGCTTTAATCCCCTCTATGGATTAAGCAAAGTGCTTCTCCATCCCACCTGCGAACCCCTCCAGGGACAGAGCACTGTCTACCTTTGGAGAAGCTCTGGATGTCCCGATTGTGACGTTGTTCTTTGTCACATCAGTCTGGAATCTTCCCTCCCGTGCCGTGAGCTCATGGGTGGCTCCTCTTAGATCTCAAAGGCCAAGTCCAAACCCTTGTTCACGGGATGGTGCTTCAAGCCGATGGTATCCCTCAGATCGTCTCTTCTCCCAACAAACTTGCCCGTTTCCTTTTGCCGTTTCTTGCATGATCCGGTTCTGCAGATCAAATCCAAACTGCAGGTATATAAGCAGATCAGAGCACAATCAACAACCTCCTTCGTCTACATGCTTGAATTCGCCTGAAGTAGCTTGAAATAGCATTGCATTATTGGCAACCAAAATGTACCCCATCTTTCCGATCCAGAATTGCTCAGGTAACTTTTGGACCCCAATACATACACATGCACAATAATTATCTTTTTTGTTAGAATCGGCCCACTCGTCTGGCTCCGTTCGGATCCTAATTCTGCCCAGACCTTGCATCTGAGACCCGGCCCTGCTCTGTGTCCCCCACGTGATTGACGGCTATGTGTGCTTTCTGTAGTTTTGAATAAAGGTAATGTTACGGACATTGAGCGGGGTAAGGCCCAAGATAAAGCTCTCTGGGGCAGCACCAGCAAATAGATTCCAGGCTCTCACGATCCCCTCACTAGTACCACTGATTTTTGTATGTTTTAGTCCCCAGATCAGAGTAGCATTCTGTTCTTTTTTTCGGTCTCAGGCCCAAGGACATAATGAGAGATTTTTGCATAGATAACTTTATCTATTGCATTCTCTGACTTGTTCATCTAGTAACCTTGTCCTGGAAGGAAGTTCAGTTGATGGGACTTGTTCGTGGTAACCCCCCATGCCGGGTCTTACCCATGACTGCCCTCCCCCCAGCCTGCCCAAATACTCACCATCGTTTTTTTTTTTTTTTAAGATTTATTTTTATTTTTTTAGATTTATTTTATAACAAATTATTATACATAAAATAATATAAAGAATATAAAATATACATGCAAATATAAAATTTAAATATAAAATATATTTTATAATATAAATAAAAATATAAAAATAATAACTTAAGATTTATTTTTAAAAGGTTATTGTGTGAGAGAGAGAAACAGTGAGGGGGGCTGAGAGGGAGGGGGAGAAGCGCAAGCGGATTCCCTGCTGAGGGTGGAGCCCAGTCTCACCATCCTGAGATCATAAACTGATCCGAAATCAAGAGTCAGATGCTTAACGGACTGAGCCAGCCAGGTGCCCCCAAGTACTTACAGTCTCAATGCCCTTTCTAGAAATTTGCCTTGGGTCCATATCTTACCTGTTTGTCAGCACTTTGTGAAATGTAGCTTGTTTTTCTTTTTGAAAATTATAATTATGTTCACTCATCCTCTCTCTGGCCGCTGAGAGTTCCTCCAGTCTCTTAAGAGGTTTCACATCTTTTCCAGTTTGTGGATCAAATGGGAAGGCATGCTATTATCTGTAAACTTTAAATTGGTATAGAGACGCGGGTGCTATGCATGTTTTTTTTTTTTTTTTTTAAATATCACTACTACTACTGAGTTCTGAATGGAGCTTTCCTTGAGCTCTAAATGAGAATTCTTCCCCTTTGCTCCCAAGTAGCTAAGGGTAATGGGAAGTGGATAGCCTCCAGGTCTGGCTGAGTGGTCTCACTCCGACGGAAGTTCCAGGCGGGCCGAGGCTGCCCAAACAGGCTCCCCGTCGCCTCCGAACATTCCGGGATTCGCATGCACTGGGGATTGCCGTCGCATCTACTTGGGGGGGTGTCTGAATGGGCCCTAAGAGTTTCGTGTTCCAGGTGTCCGGTCGTGGGGAAGATGGAGTAAGGGAGCAGCGTGAAGAAGGATAAAATGCAATGGTTCAGATATCTTTGGAACAGAGAATGTGATGAGCCTCTTTGTTCTCCAAGGACCAAATGCCCCCTGAGATCACCCTCCTCCTTCCCAGAAGGTCTGGCCTCCAAATCCAGAGTCCAAGGGCTCCAGTGATTGAAATCCTTTCTCTGCTGGAGAAGTACAAGTCACTCCTTGGGCAGGGGTGCCGGTACCTCGTAGGAAGCGAGCGGTCTCGTGTCGCAGAGCCTCGTCCCGCTGTCTTCCATCAGGACGAACAGCAGTCCTGAATTGGAGCGCGTGCAGACCTAAGTGCTAAGGCTGTACGAGAACTTTCTTACCTGACCCGTCAAGGCGACCCGGCATTCCCCCGAGTCCTTGGGGAAAGGTTGCTGTGCCCGCACCGCCAGGAGGCCTCGCTGCGATGCTTCCCCTTGACCGTGGCGCCGATGTTTTTGCTCAGGTCCCGTCTGTGCTCTTTCCACCTGCACCCCGCACCCCGCCACTGACCCAGCCTGAGCTCCCCCACGTGATGCAAGTAGATGAGCGTGGTGGCGATGATAAAGGAATAACAGTGATCACACTGAGATGGAGTGAAACGGACTGGGGGCTCCGAGGACGTCTCCAGGGGTAGACGGACGGGCGGTTTCTGCTCTTTCCCGAAGCAGATGAATGTCTTGGTGTCACCAGTGAGTCCTGACTTGGGGCTCAGGGAAAGGTGGGAAATTAAGGGTCTGTGTCTTTTAAGGCGGGGGGGGTTGGCCTGGACTGATTTCAACAGGATAGTCTTTCTTGCCCTGCCATTCGTGAGGGAGGGGAGGGATCCTGTTTCAGAATGAGAGATCTTCACAGAACTGGTCTTGCGGGGAAAAGAGACCAGGAGAGCCCTCTCTCCTTGTCCCACCTTCCAGGGCTGTGAGCTTGCGACTCTGTCTTTTCTGCCTCTCCCAAGAATCGCAAGGATCAGACTGCCCTTGCGATTATTTGCTCACGGAACGTGTCTGGCTCACTAGGCTGTGAGTTCTTGGGGAGCAAGGGTGACGTCTTTCTTCTTGTTGACCCACCAGCATCGTGCACGGCGCCTGGCAGGCAGCAAGCGCTCGTAAACCTTGGCCGACACTAAGAACCAGTCGGCGGCACCAAACGAACGTGACTTCCCCCTCCGCGCCGGGGGGTGGCTAGGAGTTGGCTGGATTTCCTCGGTAACCTCCGTTATGCTGTCTTGCTCCCTCCAGATGACGTCAGTGGCCAAGGTGTATTACAGTCAGACCACGCAGACGGAGAGCAGGCCCCTCGTGGGCCCCGCGGTCCGACGGCGCCGAGTCCTGACCAAGGACGGCCGCAGCAACGTGAGAATGGAGCACATTGCCGACAAGCGCTTCCTCTACCTCAAGGACCTGTGGACCACGTTCATCGACATGCAGTGGCGTTACAAGCTGCTGCTCTTCTCGGCGACCTTCGCGGGCACCTGGTTCCTCTTCGGCGTGGTGTGGTATCTGGTCGCGGTGGCCCACGGGGACCTGCTGGAGCTGGGCCCCCCTGCCAACCACACCCCCTGTGTGGTCCAGGTGCACACACTCACCGGGGCCTTCCTCTTCTCCCTCGAATCGCAGACCACCATCGGCTACGGCTTCCGCTACATCAGCGAGGAGTGCCCGCTGGCCATCGTGCTCCTGATCGCGCAGCTGGTGCTCACTACCATCCTGGAGATCTTCATCACGGGCACCTTCCTGGCCAAGATCGCCCGGCCCAAGAAGCGGGCGGAGACCATCCGGTTCAGCCAGCACGCCGTGGTCGCCGCGCACAACGGGAAGCCCTGCCTCATGATCCGAGTCGCCAACATGCGCAAGAGCCTCCTCATCGGCTGCCAGGTGACGGGCAAACTGCTTCAGACGCACCAGACCAAAGAGGGTGAGAACATCCGGCTCAACCAGGTCAACGTGACTTTCCAGGTGGACACTGCCTCCGACAGCCCCTTCCTCATCCTGCCCCTGACGTTCTACCACGTGGTGGACGAGACGAGTCCCCTGAAGGACCTGCCCCTCCGCAGCGGCGAGGGGGACTTCGAGCTGGTGCTGATCCTTAGCGGGACGGTGGAATCCACCAGCGCCACCTGCCAGGTGCGCACATCCTACCTGCCGGAGGAGATCCTCTGGGGCTACGAGTTCACACCGGCCATCTCGCTGTCAGCCAGTGGCAAGTACGTAGCTGACTTCAGCCTTTTCGACCAAGTCGTGAAAGTGGCCCCTCCTAGCGGCCTCCGTGACACCCCTGTGCGCTACGGAGACCCCGAGAAGCTCAAGTTGGAGGAGTCGTTACGGGAGCAAGCCGAGAAGGAGGGCAGTGCCCTTAGCGTGCGCATCAGCAACGTCTGATGGCCCGGCCTCCCAGCTCCCCAACCTTCCGTCTCTCTGCGTCTGGCGTCCTGGGTGCAGGCTGTCCCCGGGCTAACCTGAGAGTCCCGGAAGCACCCGCCCTCCACTCCCTCTGCTTTAACCGGATGGCCTGTGGCTGGGCCAGGCCAACGGGAGCCCGAGCTTTCCTTCCATTGTCCCCTTGACCTCCCTGCACTTCCACCCAACGCACAAGTCCCCTACAACAGGATGGGGGAAGGGGGGGAAGGTTGGGCTGCAGTGGCTTAGGACGCCTCAGCCGAGCTTGGAGACTCCCATTAGGACGGCCGTTGCAGCTGGATGGACAGACTCCCCCCACCTCCCGCCACCGCCATTGTCTAGTTCGGTGATTTGAGGCTGGGGCGCCCCCGCCTCTAGTTTCCCACGCAGCTAGTTCCCTAAGGCAAGACTCTGATAGTCTTTCTGGGGTCTGTGCCCTTAGAAATAGGGGAATCTGGAGTTCATGGATCCTGGGTTCTCTAGCAACCCCTTGAGAGAAGTCAGGGTGTTTCATAGTGTGGTTCATTTCTGCTGGCAAATTCGGACTACACTCTAGAACCCCGGTCACCAGTTTTCCTCTCTCTATTCTCCCCAGTGGACCCTCTCCCCCGACACCTGGTTCTCTCATAGGCGCCTCGGCTCCCAGACAACTGAGGCTGACCCAGGAAATGTGAAACGGTCACAACCAACACACCTGCACCCATCCCCGAATCCGGACTCCTGACGTGGAGGGACCAACACAGGGCTCTTGTCCAAGACTTTGACCCTCTCCTGCACACAGCCCCAGGAGGATCTGTTTCCCTGTGACCTGTGGAGGGGATGAGCCTTGCCATTATGTCCCCAGAAAGGCCTGGAAATGATGTTCCAGATACTTACAGGGCCCAGATTCCCTGGGAGAGTGACGTCAACCCTACCATGCAATAGGAGTAAATTCTCAGATTTCCAGACTGCTGTATGGAGCCCCTGGGAATTGGGGGTGCTTTATGAGGGTTTGGGGCGGGGCTGAACTCTGTGGCCGGCGGACACCCTTCTCCCCGTCACCCCTGCCTGTGCCCCTCTGACGGTGTCAGCTATGTCATTAGGCAATGCTGGGAGGAAAGGAGACCACGCCTCCTGATCGAATAGCCAGGGTCTCCCTTGGCTGTTCCTGAGACTTGGGCTAAAGTGGGCACGAGCCCCATCTCCACTCTCCTCTGCCACGAAGCCTCCTTCGGGGCAGTTAAAGGGCACGCTTGAGGAGATCAACCTCAGGCCGTTCCTTGTTCCCTGCGGGGGCTGTGGGAGCGGCCAAGAAGGGCATACGGGCACCAGAACATTCTCTAAAGCTCCAAATCCCAAGAGTGCCTCCTGGTCTCATTTAGGTACTGGGGAACTGCCCCCTTGCCCCACAGAGTCCCTGCACGAGTCCAGCAGCAGCTTGCTTGGGCAGACTCAGTCAGTTGTCAGAACCGACACACTTACCCCAAACGTGCACGAGCGTCTGCGCGCAGAGCTTTACAGAGAAACTCACGGTTTCGAGGCTGGACCCACGGTCAGCACAGGATTCGTGTAAGATCCTCTTATGTGCATCTTCCCTTGAACATGGCTAACCACGACTTGAAAATGAAAGCTCCTTCATTCTTCACTGACCGCAAACGCCACCAACACTCCCTGGCTCTCAAGAAAACCAGAACCAGAAAAACTTGAAAATCCGACACAGAGAACAGAAGGCAAAGAGCCTGTTTCTGGGCTCTCAACTTTGTTCAGCGCGAGACTTACCTTCTTCCCATGTGAAAGGGCCCAAAGTGCTGGACTGTGTGTGTCTGTGTGTGTGTGCGTGCGTGCGCGCGTGTACCTTCTCATCCATTAGTGAGCCGTTTTCCACTAGTTTCTTCTGCATACAGCTGCATCCCTCCTGAGGGAAACCCTTTCTCCCTAGTGCCCTGCTGTCTACTCTAGGCTTCCAGATGCTGCTCAGAATCTTAAATAACAGAATGAGGATATTTTTCTGACTTAACCTTTTGGCTTCTCCTCCGTGACCCCAGACTTGGCTCTAAGCTGCACTTTAAGTCTCACCGCCCTTTTAATACAGCCTGGCTGACTCCCCCATAAGCCTTCGCAGAGAACAGTGCGCCCCTCACCCCCCTCCCCCAATCAGCTCTTTACGTTACAGCCTCTTCCTCGGAGCTGAAATCCTTCTTCGGGCTGTGAGACAAGCTTCAAAAGCAGCCGGGGCTGGTGAGAAACGGGCCCCCTGACCCACCAACCGTAGACTTGGAATGTCAGGAGAGCCCCAGGCACCGATGTGAACGGGGAGACGCCACACGGGCAAAACAACCGATGGGGGAGGGTACTCAGGGTGTGACGATGACACAGGGCGCTGCCGAGGGACCCAGTGAAATCGCTGAAACCAGAGTCTCCCTCGGATCAGCTGACGAGACGTGGGTGGAGGCTCGGGAAGTAGGACGTGGTACATATGGAAGGTTGACCTAAGGAGAAAGAGACAAAGAGATAATATATATGTAGAGAGATGTATATAGATGTGTGTAGGACCAAATATACTGAATGTACAGAAAGGAGATGCTAGCGTGGGTGCAGATCTCTTGCTATGGTTTTGGGGTAAGTCTCCCCGATTTCCAGACTTTTGACCAGTGATCCTGGTTTTGAGATGGAAGCGAGATAGCCGAGGAGGCTTTCGGGTTTGATGATGGGAGAGGGAGGCATGGAGGCTGCTCTTTGGATGTGAGGAGACGCCCAGTGAGGCTTCTGATAACGCCCGTGGGCTGAGGCCCAGGAGGAGGGAGACAGGAGGGGGGTGGCCGCTGGGGCCTCGGGCACCTGGAACCCACTGACCCTGCGTGCTCCGCCCCCGCGGTGTCCTGTCACTGTAGCACTTTTTTTTTTTGGTTTTAAAATAAAAGCACCTTCCGTGTCCTTTTCTTGAAGCACACCGTATGTCCCCTTCCTCCCCGGGGCTGGGGCCACGGCAGCGGGCTGGCAGTGGGAAGGCTGTCCAACCAGGAGCTGACCGCTTCGGTGTGTGGCGGGGACACGATGGGACGTCCCGACCCCAGCCTCCAAACGCCAGCACTGCAGGGGTGTGGGGCTCACGAAGGGCCCAAGGCCAAGGCCCGGCCCTCTATGTGGCTGCAAGCCACCCAAATGCTTTCGGGGCCAGAAGAGCCCCAGTCCTGGCACTGCGTGGGGGGAGAGGGGGCTGTGGCAAATGGGAGGGGGGGCTAGCGGCTGCCCCGGGGGAGGGGGCAGCTCCTTGAGAGGCTTCTGGAATCCTGACTCTGCCCCGCCTCGTCCTCCACCACCCAGCTCTGTCAGGTAATAAGTCCTTGTCACGCAAGGACTCCCCCATGAGGCCTGGGTGGAGAAAAGCCACCAACACTGCTCTAAGTTGGGGACACTGCCCCTCCCCCAGGCTGCTTCCCCGGTCCCTTCCCCTGCTGGCTAACCTAGTTTCTTTGTAACAGGTGACGTGCCACCCTTGCTGGGGATAAACAGCTTGGTCACGGCCAGCTCTACTGAGGCACGAGGGTCCAGGGGCAGCTTTTCCAGTCACTGCATTAAAGACTAAACCAAACCAAATTTACCTTGTAAAACAAGATGTGAGCTTGTTTGGTTTCTTTGATTTCATTTTAGTCTCTTCAGAATAAGCTGCTGAATAACATGGACAAATCTCTGTTCTTTACTCCAGCTTCTTTTAGAAATCGAAGCCCATCGTAGTGTTGGGGCCGGAACCCGCAGGCCTGTCTAAGAGAGTGCAGGGTCGAGTGAGGCTGAGCTGGGGGGACTGAGCACATGGCCAGGCCCTCCTCCTCCACGCCGTCATCCGCTCCCTCCCTCGTTCCTGCAGCGCCCCCATCAACCTTAGGATCCCTTAGCAAACACCTTTCACACTCATTTTCTTAAAGGATTAAAAAAGAAAAAAGGTAAGACTCAGGAATCTGGATATTGGCTCAGCTCAATCGAGGAAAGTCAAGTTGTTTGGGATCCTGGGCAACGTCCCATTCAGCTAGTGATTCACATGCCCAAGTTCCCTTCGATGCTACTGTGTATAGACATTCCTTATATATCCTTGAGGCTCTATAAAACCATTCGTCTCACAGTCGGGCATTGTGCCCCAACACTCGCAGAAATGGATTTCTCTTCTGCTCTGATCCCTCACTTCCCTGAAAAAGATCTGGTTGTCAATATCCAGTCCTGAGCCCCCTCTGACAAGAGGTAAAACATCCCAGAGTCACTGACTCCTGTTCCCCAGAAATGGAAGGACAGAGGGAGGGGGAGGGAGAAAATGGGGTCTCTTATCATCAAGAGACTTATCTACAGAGTTTAAGAAACATTAATTTAGGGCTGGGTCATAAGACAACTGAGATACAAGATACTTGAAATACACAGTCCCTTAAACTTTGAAGAAACTTGCAAACTTGTGAGGAAAACAAGATACAATAAGCAAGTCGCACACACTACGGCCCAATATACCACCGATGCATCCTAAGAGCGAGACGCCTCTGGAAAATACCTCCCAGGGACAGGCACTAGGCCAGGGAAGGTGTTGATCTACGAGATCTGCTCAGAACACATCTGACCTGAGATTCAAGAAAAATCGGCAAATACTGAGTTCCTATTACGTGGAAGGTACCACTCCACTAAGAAGGAAACAGGAGTCGGGATGCATGCGGTACGGGCTTTGCACCTGCTAGTTTTCTCTAGAACTCCTCGCCGCTTGCCAGCCCCAGCCTTGCTCACTCCTGCTACGCCCGTCTCCGACCACAACGCCTGCTACAAGCTATGGCGGCATCGCAGACTCACCTGTCACAGCTCGCACCAGAGCGGCAGCTGTACCTGTGAATTTACTGGGCTAACATCTGCATCGCTCGCTAGGCTTGAAGTGCCATGTGAATGGGACTCGTGTCAGCGTTCGGTCACCAGCAGAGCCTGACACCTGTATGTACCATGCTTCATAGATCTCGCAGAAGCAAGGGAAGGGGGAGGGAAGGAACGCATCTCAAGTTCACACCGCCCGTACACAGTGGAGTGCGGATATTTGTTAAATACCCATGGAGGATTTAGGGAACATATTTCGTGAGGCAGGACACAATTAACTGTCAAAAAAAAAAAAGAGATAGAGAAAGAGAACACACAGTAAGCTTCAGTGTTTTGCAAGAGGAGAGATCACTTCCGCTAGTTAAAGTCTAGGGAGAATTTCGAGGGGTTGAGGTTAGAGTCCAGCATCAAAGGACCGTGTTTAGGTAAGTGAAGAGAAAACAGGATTCCCTGCAGGTGGTACAGAGGAAGGAAAAGTACCGGAGGAAGAAAGCGCGGGCATAGTATGTAAAAGATGGGTTATAAACCTAGAAGAGGGGGCTTTATAGACGAATAGACTGAAAAGGCAGGGCCATGGAGGGACTGAATGCGAGTCTAAATGACCTATTATTGTTTTTTTTTTCCTATAGGCGGTTGGAAGCCATTGAAGATATCTGAGGAAGGAAAGAATCTAATTAGAGTAGCGTTTATGAATATCAACCTAGCAGGAGAACTGAGAGACAAGAGACACTAAACCAGTTAAGAGACTTTCAGAAGCTTGGGGGAAAGGTAATTGCCAGAGATCCCAGGGTAGCGGAGGTGGTCGGTACGTATTGTTAAATGGAGCCGTTGAAGGTCTGGACTAAGGTACAGGACACTGAGCGTGAAAAGGATTAGGAATAGATTCGAAAGAAATTACAAAGCAGGAAATAGAAGCAAGATCTAAAAAAAAAAAAACAAAACAAGGAACGTGATTGAATCAGCCCATACTCTAGGAGAAAACAGAGGGTATACTCAGAGCTAATAGGCATAGGATTTAGTGAAGGGATTATTTGCAAGGGTGTGGGCAGGGCTAATAAGCCAACAAGAGATGGTGAGGCACCCAGGGCCTCCCTGCAGCAGGAAAGCCCTTACCAGTCTTAAACCTGGCAGGAGGTGACTGGAAGGAAGCTGGTGAGAGTTGTAGCCAAGGGAGCCAAGTTGTACTTCAATTTAACATTGAGGCTGCAGCTCCGGAGGAAGCCGTGGTCTCAGACAGCAGAGCTCAGCCCCTGCAAAAGATCCGCTAGTGCCTCCCGCTGGCTTGTTCTCCTGGGGAGCCAGAGGGCCGGGGGGACGGCGTGATGCTGCCCAGGACAGGGCAACAAAGACGAAGAGTAGACCTGGAAAGGCTTAAGAGAGCAAAACAGTATAGTGACCAAGGTCAAGGCCCTGGGTAAGGACGCTGGGGACAAGTTCTGCACAGGTGTAGCTGGCTCTATAGGGCGGAAGCCCGGAGGCAGCCAGTAAAGGGGGAATTTCTCATTCCTGTCTCATTCCATACATCCTGTATGTAATTGCTCACGAGGTAATCAACAGCTGAGCCGGAGGTGAGAAATAGAATCCCTGAGCCCGTGTGACGAGCTCAGTAAGGGCTCCTTCAAGCCTGAATACCTCCGTCCCATCTAGAAACTGTAAGGGAAGTCGGACCTCCCTGTCCAGGTTATTTTCCTGGACTTCAGTCCCTTCTTCAGCCCTGCAATTACTGTCTCTGTCTCATGCCTTTGACTTCAGTGACCCAAGTCAAGTTTCTTTTTTTTTTAATATTTTATTTATTTGACAGAGAGACAGCGAGAGAGGGAATACAAGCAGGAGCAGAGGGAGAGGGAGGAGCAGGGCTGCTCCTGCCAAGCAGGGAGCCGGGACGCAGGGCTCGATCCCAGGACCCCGGGATCACAACCCGAGCCAAAGCTAGATGCCTAACGACTGATCCACCCAGGGTCAAGTTGCATTAGCTGTCTCTGGTTTCCTTATCTGCCCAATTTGGTGCCTCCTATACTTAATAGATAAGCTTTACAGGGTCATTTGGTTGAGGCCTTTCGGCCACACTACCTAAACCATCAGAGGAGCCCTCACCTAGTTAACACTCAGATACTCTCCTCCCACATCTTCTGCTCTCTGGGACTAAGCCTCACTCAGTGATCACCGGCAGGGAGAACAGTCCGAGCCAGAGTCGTAGTGAGAGCGGATATCAGAAAGATTCAGACAAGAGATCAAACGAAGAGGCAGAGAAGGAAATCAAAATTCATCGTCGACGTTTTATTTACAGGTTAGCCACACAGTAGTTAGAAATACAACTGCTTTTGTGTTCCAGCTCTGTCACTAGTTCATGATGTGACTTAGGAAGATCCCCTCACCTCCGCAAGTCTTGAGTTCTTCATCCGCGAAGGCAGGGTATCCTCCCTACATGGTAAGTATTTAGCCTAATGCCTGACACACTGCAGGTAAGTCCTCAGCAGAGCTGGCTGTTGGGAATCATCGTCAGCAGCACGGTGAGGGGCTCTCAATGTATGTGTAGCTACTGCGCTGCAAAAAAAAAAGACTTAGAAGTAACTCCCAGGGCACTGGGGTGGGGTGGGGGGTTTCAGTCAGTGAAGTGTCTGCCTTCGGTTCAGGTCATGATCCCGGGGTCCTGGGCTCCAGCCCCATGTGAGCCCCATGTCCGGGCTGTCTGCTCAGTGGGGAGCCTGCTCCTCCCTCTCCCTACCGCTCCCCCTGCTTGTGCTCTCTCTCTAGCAAATAAATAAATAAAATATTAAGAAAAAAAAAAAAAGTACCAACAAGAGGCCTATAACTACACTAAGGCATATAGAAGGGGAAAAAGATATCAGAACATGAATGTGAAATGTATACAATTAACACGGTTCATCCAAAGAATAAATGTCAATTGTATGATGGCTGAAGTGTGGGCAGAGGGCTGGGGGGCAGTCCAGGGAGCTGTATGTTGAGGCTGAAGGGAGTCATCTACTATCTTTATTCTAGTCGAGAAAACTTCTCCTAGGAAGCCAGATCAATCTGTAAAATGAAGTCAGTATTTGCTGAACATTTATAATGAGCCTATGACTGCAATAAATTATGAGTAACTGAAAAAAAAAAAAAAACCCACGAAGGATAAGATATAATCCCTAACCTCAAAAACCCTACAGTCTCACTGAAAAGGTTATGAATATCACTTACGATGAATTATGGCATTCGCTATTCTGCAGACTAAGAGCGACACGTGCCCACAGAAGGGAAAGAGCTAATGGGCAGGAGTCCTCGCTGAGAAATTCAGAGAAGCAGGGGTTGGAGCGGGGTGGGGGAAGGGGGCAGAACTTGAGATAGGTGAAGGATGTTGGAAAAAGACAGAAGGACTGGGAGATGGGAGCACTCCCAGGATGCCACTCTGGAGGGGGTCTGGTAAGAGGAATATCCAAAATCAATTCAACTTCTACTGAATGCCTACTGTAAGTCTGCTAATGTGTTAGACAGAGGTACAGAAAAGAACAAGATAATTTCTCTTCTGAAAGACCCAAAGTGTCCAACAGAAAACGAGAAAAGAGAAACAAAAAATCAGGTGTTACTGTGCCTGGGTGGCTCAGTGGGTTAGGTGTGGACTTCAGCTCAGGTCCTGATCTCAGGTTCCTGGGATCGAGCCCCGCATCGGGCTCCCCGGTCTGCGGGGAGTCTGCCTCTCCCTCTGCCAGCCGATCCCTCCTCCCCATCCCCCCTCGTTGGATCCCTCCTCCCATCCCTCGCTGGCTCCTGCTCTGTCATAAGTAAGTAAACAAACGAACGAACAAACAGGTGTCACAAGGCACTGGGACTAACGCCGTAATAAAGAGCGGTCATTCCAGAAGAGAGGGCCGGGGCACTGGGATGGCAGGCAGCACTGGACAGGACTTGGGCAGCGGGCAGGGTCTTCTGTGTGAATGGCCTTCCAGAACTTGGGAGCCCCGCCACCCCAGTGTGCCCGCCCTTGGTGGCGAGGAGGACGGCTACGTCACAGGGCAGATGAAAGCAGAAGCTGGGAGTCACTTTCAGGAGTTAACACCTGGGTCGGGGCCTGAAGGGTCAGGTGCTGTGGGGACGAGAAGGCAACCGGGACACAAGGAAGAGCCCAGTCCGCAGCGGCGAGGCCCGGGGCACCTTTCCTGGCCTCCCGTCCCACTCTCCCCCCAGGGTTGCGGACGAGACACCAGCCGCCCACTGACTTCGAGTCTGGACACAGACGGTATAGTTTCAAAACAGGGGTACATCGCGAGCGCGCAAGCGACATGCACGCTCGGCCCGGCCCACGAGCCCCGCTTACCGGCGAGCTGGCGGTGGGACGCCCGGCAAGCGATCTCACTCTCGGGTCTCAGGCCCCGCGCCCGGGGACTCGGCGGGAAGCTCGCTCCGTCTGTGGCTCCGTCTCCGCGGAACGGAGGCGCGGGAAGGAGCGTCCCGCGGAGAGGACCGCCGTCAGCGCAGCGACTGGAGCCGCCGACCTCCCGGGCCGGGGAGCCACACCTCCCGCGGGGGCCGGAAGTCCCGCCCCCACCGAAGGAAGGAGCGGGAGCGACGCAGCCAATCCAGAGGAAGGCAATCTCGGCCTGGCCACTGAGAGCGCGGCGCGGCACCTCCCACCGGAAGCGGGGCGGGGCGGGGCTTTCTGCCGGAAGCGACCAGCCCGCGGTCCTTTCGGTTGGCTGCGGGCGGGTGGGATATGCGCCGGCCGCCTGAGGCGCGGGCGCCGAGCGAGGGTCGGGGCTTCGAGGGCAGCTCGGGGCTGGGGCCGAGCGGCCGAGGCGCCCTGTGGTCATGGGCTCCACCAAGCCCTGGGGGGAATGGTTCCTGAGCCTGCGGGTGCCGCCCGCCGGGGTCTTCGGGGTGGCCTTCCTCGCGCGCGTGGCCCTGGTTTTCTACGGGGTCTTCCAGGACCGGACGCTGCTCGTGCGCTACACGGACGTGGACTACCAGGTGTTCACGGACGCCGCGCGCTTCGTCACGCAGGGCCGCTCCCCGTACCTGCGGGCCACCTACCGCTACACGCCGCTGCTGGGCTGGCTGCTCACGCCCAACGTCTACCTGTGTGAGCTCTTCGGGAAGTTTCTGTTCATCAGCTGCGACCTCCTCACCGCCTTCCTCCTCTACCGCCTGCTGCTCCTCCAGGGGCTGGGCCGGCGCCGCGCCTGCGGCTACTGCGTCTTCTGGCTCCTCAACCCCCTCCCCATGGCCGTGTCCAGCCGGGGCAACGCGGACTCGCTGGTGGCGGCGCTGGTGCTGGCGGCGCTGTACCTGCTCGCCAGGAGGCAGGTGGTGTGCGCCGCAGTGGCCTACGGCCTCGCCGTGCACATGAAGATGTACCCGGTGACCTACCTCCTTCCCATCGCCCTGCACCTGCTCCCGGAGCGCGGCGGCGGCGGCGACCCGGGCCCCCGCCAGCCCCGCTCCTCCTTCCAGGCCCGTCTGTCCGAATTCCTCGGGAGGCTGTGCAGTCGGGCCGTGCTGCTCTTCGTGGTCGGGGCCGGGCTCACGTTTTCCGCGCTGAGCTTCGGCTTTTACAGTAAATACGGCTGGGAGTTTTTGGAGCACACCTACCTGTACCACCTGACGAGGCGGGACATCCGGCACAACTTCTCGCCCTACTTCTACATGCTGTACCTGACCGCGGAGAGCCCGTGGAGCTCCTCCCTGGGCATCGCCGCCTTCCTGCCACAGTTCGTGTTGCTCTCCGCCGTGTCCTTCGCCTACTACAGGGACCTCGTCTTCTGTTGTTTCCTGCACACGGCCATTTTTGTGACTTTTAACAAAGTCTGCACCTCCCAGTATTTCCTCTGGTACCTCTGCCTGCTGCCCCTCGTGATGCCGCTCGTCAGGATACCTTGGAAACGAGCCGTCCTTCTGCTGATGCTGTGGTTTGTAGGGCAGGCCTTATGGCTGGCTCCTGCCTACGTCCTGGAGTTTCAGGGAAAGAACACGTTTCTGTTTATCTGGTTAGCTGGTTTGTTTTTCCTTCTTATCAACTGTTCCATCCTGATTCAAATAATTTCCCATTACAAGGAGGAACCCCGCATGGAGAGAATCAAATATGACTAATAGGACTCCAGTTCTTCTGCCACTTCCGTTACATTCTGATTGCCCTGCACGGACCAGGAGAGAGCTTTGGAAAACATTTTTGAACATCTTGTGTGCTCTAGTGACAATTTGGTTTGGAGCATAAAACCCGTTACAGCAGAAATTAAAACAGATGGTTGCCTTATATATAAAGGGGACTCAGTGGTTGAGGTCCACCTCTATCCTCATCTTAAGACTTTCAGTTATCTGGGACATGACCAGAAGTAAGGGTTACTTGTTGGAAATGGAAAATCTGATGAAACTATCAGATGCTAAAAGGTTTTTGTAGAGAAACAGGAATGTACTTAGAGACATAAAGTCTAAGCTGGTATCCACACTGGTTATACTGTGCTACAGTCCGGAGCTGTCTTTTTAACCCCCACTTTTTCTTTTTAAAGCTTTCCCAATAACTGAAAACTCATGGAACATTCCTCAAGTCCAGCTTTTAGATGCCAAGTGTTAAACGATACCACTGTGCTTAGGTTGGGAGAGTTCATTCTGTATTAAAAGTGGGGGCTTAGAAAAAGAGTCCAAAGAATTTAAATTGTAATCATGTTTCATGTAGTTGTTTTATTACTTAGTTTTTCAGCACTTAGTCTCGGTGGTATTAGAACACCATTTGGTTTTGTACAGGATTAAATTAAAGTTCACCCATCTTTAAACTTGAGTCATTACATATTTCAAAATAGCATCTTGCTTTTGATGTTTGAAGTTCCCAAACTACTAGGCACATATTCGTGTTCTTAGACCTCTTTGTTTTTAATTTTCTGATTGCCTTAAAATATTTTTCCTATAGAATTTAAGGTAATCAAGTGTCATGTGTGTTGTAAAAATGAAAATGAGGAGATTTTAAGTGATACAAAATTAAGTTATCTTACTAAATGTTAGTAAGACATTTCCCAGCTTAAAAATACCCCGCTTAAAAAAATCCATGGTGGAAATGGAGACCTGTGTGGGAGGCTCTGGAAAGCCTAAGAAGCATCCTAAGTAGCCATAAATCTAGACGAGGAAATTGAAGGAGAGAGTGTGGAAATGAGGCTTTGTTCAGCAGATCCGTTTCCCTTGTTACTATAATATTTCTGGGGAAGAAATGCTTTCTGAGTTTTAAATGAGCAACCTAAAAAAAATTTTTTTAACATGTCCCATCTAGGCTGGGGACTCCCTAAGACTCTAAAATACGGTAGTAATATAGGAGTTTGATTTTATGGTTGTGGTTTTAGAAGATGAGTAATTCATCGACATTGTTAGCTCACAGTTAAAAAACAAAAACAGCTTTGGAGAAGTAGAATATTTCATACCAGTTCAGACCAAAAAAGACTTCGAGAAAAGATGTATATAAGCTGGACATAAAAAGATGCTCTTATGGACAGCACTTCTTTGATAGGTACCTTTTGGGACCTGCCATTAGCAGGGACAAATGGGTGGTTTTGCAGAGGTTGTCGTTAGGTGAAAATAGCAGAGACCATTAGTTGTTGAGGACAGTAGCATCTAGTCTCATATCCCATTAGGTCTTATTTTGAGAGCTCTTTGTATGTGATTGTTCACTAGTGGCCTTCCAGCAATGACATTCTTTCTGTTTTTTTTTTTTTTTTTTTTTTAATTCTTTTCTAATAAAAAAAAGTACCCAGGCCCAGGAGATGCAGATTACTGCAAAGTGAGCAGAGCTGAGCACTCTGTCCCTCCTCATCTTGTATTTGCTTCCAGGGCAGTCATCTTGTACTTGTGCAGAAGTTCCTGTGACTCCCAAACTTTTTCTTTTCAATAATTCCAGACCTTTAAGAATCCCCTCCCACATCCACATCCTCTCACCAAATTGCATCATTTCTTGGTGACTCTTGACCTAGCCCAGTCTAAGAAGTGGGTTTGCTGAAGCACACGTTAGCCCGGCTATGGCAGCTCTCGCTGTGGAAATTACGTGACCATGCTTTCCGAAAGGTAAACGATCAATGTCGGATTCCCCTTGGATTCCAGTGTACGATGCACGGTCTGTATTCATCCGTTTATAGGTCATGACTGAGCGTGGCACGCGAGAACACAGTCAGCTAAGTTCAAATTCCGGTGCGCCACCGTGGGCTAGCTGCTTTCATCTAGACAGACTAGCTTTCTGTCTGTGAAATGGAGGTGATACTAGGATCCTCGGAATTGTTTGCAAGGATTAAATGAATTAATATACCAATGCTGACATAGAACAGGCCATTTCCCATCGCCTCCCCAGCTTTACTGACCATTGACAAGCATTTCTGGACTACTTCTGGAGTCTAGGTATAAGCCTTTCCCCCTGAATCCTTTTTTTTTTTAAGATTTTACTTATTTGTTTGGATAGAGTCAGAGTGGGGTTGAGAGAGAGTGAGAGAGCATGAGGTGGGGAGGGGCAGAGGCAGAGGAAGAGGGAGAAGCAGGCTCTCCACTGAGCAGGGAGCCCGATGTGGGACTCGAGCCCAGGACCCTGGGATCATGACCTGAGCCGAAGGCAGACGCTTCACTGGCTGAGCCACCCAGGTGCCCCTTTTCCCCCCAACCTAATGGATATAGGAAAAGAACCCAGGTTTATACTAAATTATATTTAAACTACCCGCTACTATAACTTTGTTCCTTCTAACCTTGATCTGGTTCTTCGAAAAGAGAGTAGTTACCTGTGAAAATGACCGTGCGGAATGTTCAGACATCTGGTTCCAGTTGGACAACCAACTGAGCGGCTCGTGCCCCTGAGTCAGCACTTCATTCCCCATCGTGTCGAGGGCTCGTTCAAGGGTAGAGTATCAGTGGGAGCACATGTCTTCTACCGGCACCAGAAGTGTCCGAAGAGCATAAGCATTTTTGCAGCGCTGATCGGGGAGAACCATCCATTTAGTAAAAATGGGCCTATTGTATCCTAAACAAAACCCCAGACTAACAGATTGTTCCTAGCTGCTCAGATGCACTAATTGTTTTGTCTGCTATATGAAATGACATGACACAGTGACTATAAAAATGATCTGGAGCGTGAATATTTGAAGCTCAGTTCATTTTTCAAAGGGAAGTTTCAACCTTTGTTCTCTATTTTTAGGCAATTACGTAGAGATCCAGGCCTGTGCCAAGTCTTATAATAGACGAGTTTGAAGAGTTAACAGTAAAGACAGAAACACACCCTGTTAGATGCTACGTGAGACCCCACTAAGTTGCACAGCAGCCCTGAGATCTGTGATGTGGGCCAGTGGAGGGTATCCCTGCTCCTGTTTTATGGGTAAGAACATTGACGCTCAGAAACAGTGACTTTCCAAGGCCAAACAGCTTGTTCATGGCAAGACTAGATCTTATCTAATCCTACTATTTTCTATCCTATTTTATTTTGCGAGTCCTTTTTCATTGCACATGATGACAGGGGATGACAGTGGAAAAACTTCATTTCTTTGCCCGATGTCGTTCATTTAGCAAACTCCCTAGCACGAGGTCCCGAGTATCTTCCACGGGCTGAGCTCTGTTTGGGTTGTCGTAAGGGAGGCACGCCCTTAGGTTTTCAGGGGAGGCCAAGAAGAAGCAAAAACTTGTGATGATTGCGGTCAACAAAAGGAAGACAGGCTAAGGAAGATTCGAGCCATAACAGGGAGGAGAGGGGTGGTGCCACCTTCTGCAGAGAGCTTGGGAAGGCCCGGTGAGGCGGCTGCCCAGCCGAGGCCTGAAGGAAGTACAGCCATGACCTTCCCATTATCGGGGGAAGAGTGAACAGAGGGTATATAGGCCTGGGGTAGGAGCCAGTTCGGCATGTTCAAGGTAAGCAAGAAGGTGAGCATAACTGGGGCAAGCAAGGAACAGCCAGAGGCTAACTGCAGTTTCCAGCAGAACAACGTGAATACTAGTGGAAAAATACAACGAACAGTAGTATTTTTACTGGCCTGTAATACAGTGACTTGGAGTTCAATATATTTTTTCTGACTTTTAAGCACAGGTTTATTTGTAAAGAAGAGGATAATGTATACTAAATACACCTTACATTTGAGCAGTGTTAGAAGTATTGTCACACATTATTTTGAGACTCCCAGGATTTTTTAAAAAGCCCCTCTTTGCAGATGAGAACCTGGATTCTCAGATCAGAACGTCTGCGCTTTGCCCGACGTCCACGTTCGTGTGAGACAGTAGGAGAACCCAGATCTTCTGGAGCCACATTCAGTCCTTTGGGCTGCCCTTGGCATTTAGATACGGGGACATGACCACCTGGTTCGAAGAGGGAAGGACGTGCAGGAAAGGTTGCCTGATGGATCATTCATTCATTCGTCGACACTTATGAGGTGATTGGGCCCGGCCCTCAGCGAGGCTGGGGGTCCCTTAGCGAGGCTGGGGTCCAAGGACAACCAGAGTCCTGGCCTCAAGGAACTCACGGCGTCTAGCAGAGGACGCAGCCAGGAAGGTGACCATAGCCCCCTGTGACCATGGTTAGAGCACAGCCCTCTCTCGAAATTGGAAGCGCTTCCCTAACCCTGAGTCTGGCAAGGCTGGCGCAGAGCTGGGTGTGTGTCCGTGGTGATTACACACCCGGGTGTGTGCCTGGGTTTGATTCCCCAGCGGCCCACCGGAGCACCCCCAGCCCTCAGCCTGCCAGAGCCTCAAGGTGAAGAAATGAAAGCTGAACAGCAGCCACTCCCAATTCTGGCTTTTCTGTGGGCTTTCCCAAACACTGCCACCGCGCAGGCGACGGCCTGCCAAATACCGTCCTTGCTTCGGGTCCCCAGGCTCCCACTGGGGGAGTGGGCCTCACCCCTTCCAGTGTGACCTGCCCGGCTGGAGTCACTTTTTACTCAAGCCCTGAAAGTGTACCGCATGCCTCAGTTTACCTTTCAGCACCACGTACTGAGACATTTGTTATCTTACCTGCTTTTCTCTGATACTGGGCAAGTGCCCGGGGCTTTTTCTGAACCGTCCCTGAAGTCACATCACGTGGTGGCCCATTCTACTTTTGAGGACCCTTAGCTCCTCTAGACCTGTCCCCACGTGGCTCTTGCCTGCATGTCAGCCTTATCTCCCCCCCCCCCCAGCCATCCAAATTCTGCCACCCCTTCACGCCTTGGCAGGTGCCGGCACTTTGGCTGGAACACTTCTTGTGCCCTCATCTCTCCCCAGCTCCTGCTTTGTGGCCGATGCCCCTTCATGGAACGTTCTCGGGGGCAGCTCCTCGGCACGCAGCACGGGGCACGCGGGGCCGTACTTGGCCTTTGTGTGTCCTCGCCGTCCGCACCGGGAGCTCCCCGAGAACAGTGCTGATTACCCATTGACACGATTTCCCTGGGCCTGCCCAGAACCAAGCAGAGATGGCCAGGGCTAGCCTGTCGCCCGGCTGCTGGGCGTGGGCCGGCCGCACACGCCCCCGGGTTCGCCCAATTGAGTTGTGCACCAATCTGTCAGGCGGGAGCGGGGGGCAGGAGGGGCCCCTCGGCTCAGAGTCCGTGGAGGCCGCCGTGAAAGAGAAAAGGAGCAGTTTCTGGGTGCCTGTCATTTCTAAATGCCATCGGGAGCCACCTGATTTTCTAGGCTAGAATCGTATAATCACCACCGTTCCTTCTTCACTTGCTACCCGCCTCCCCATCTCATCAGTCACTAGCTCCTGTCAGTTCTACATCCTGGTGTCCCCGAGCCTTCCTGGCATCTCGCCATGGTCCTTGCGGATGCTCCAGCTCAGACCCTCATTAGCGCTCGTCTGGAATCAATGGCCCCCGACTGCCCTTGTCCCCCCGCCCTCCCGCCCTTCATCATTCCTCCTCTCCTTTGTCCTCCCACTGCTGCCAGGGTGGCCCTGCCGGAGCCGGTCTGATCCTGTCCCCATCCTGGGGGACTCCGCCTGACCTGCCAGAGAGAATAACACAGTTTCCCAAGATTCCCACGCCATTGACCTTGGCCCTGCTGTGTCTCACCCTGCGTGGTTCCCCTGTTTTCCAGGACCCATGTCAGGAGCCCCTTCTTCTTTCAGGAGGGCAGGACAGCGAGCTCATGGAGCGAGATTAACTAATAAGGAAAAAAGAGAAAGAGAAAAAGAGGGCCATCGTTACAAGATTTGTAAGGAATCTCTGTGAACGCACATCTTTCTGGTCGCTGGTGTGTTTGTCTCTGTGAGGCGGTTAGCTCCTCGAGGACAAGAATTGTGTTGTGTTCATACCCTTCGCACACAGCCCAAGTACTCAGTAAATATTTGTGAAATCTCAAACAGGCTCAAATAAATAGTGGGTTTTCTCGAGGTCACAGGCTTGTAAGGGATTGCGGGGGAGCTGGAACCTAAGTCTGTCGGCTCAGACTTGCCTCCATTGAGTGGTTCTCAGCCAGGGGAGGTTTTGGGGCACATGGTTAGTTGGTGCTGGTGGGAGGGGTCACCGACGTCCAGTGGGCAGAGGCCAGGGCCACTGCCGATCAGCCCCCGCCCAGGACGGGCCCACGACAAAGACGCCCAGGTGGGGAAAGCCTGCCCCAGACTTTGTTGACGCCATTGAAAAGCAAGTAACCAACCAAAAGGCAAGCTTTCACTAGGAAGCTGACAGGCCTGAAGGAAGCCTTAGGGGGTTGGGGGGCAATCCTGCCCCTGGTGGGCAAGTGGGCTCCCTGTCCAGTCCTGACCGTCCCCCATGCTATGCTCCTTTCTCTACGGCCTCCACACCGTTTTTCTTCTTTCCACCTCCTCCTCACCCTTTCCTTCCCTTGGCACCCTCCCGTTTAGCCGGGAGAAGGGCCCCAGGACCCCCCCATCGCTTTCAGAACTCTTCCCTAACCAGGGGGTAGAGTCAGCCTAGGAGAAGCCTGTCGGTTTCAAATGGACAACATCCCTAGAATCTGGGAACAAGGCCAGAAGTGTCAACTTCTGAAATTGACAGCAAAAAGTGGATGAGATTAATCACCATGATAATCTTCCCAGGAAAGAACCCACCTAAGAAATTCTGGCCCAGTGTGCTGCTGATAAGGCTTGACAGTTTCCTAATCTCCCGTCAGGGTCCAGGAATGCCTCCCCGCGAAGGGAAGCTCTTAAAACCCACTTGTGTGAGATCTGCTGTAATCTAGGAAATTTTAAAATGTTTGTCCCGGGGAAGTGCCCTAACGGGGGAGCTTTTAGTGACTTGTAAGTGTGGCTGCTGTAATGGTTAGGGATGTGTGTGTGTGCGTGTGTGTGTGTGTGTGTGCACGTGCCCATTTTTTGGTGGAACATATCTGTAGCCTTCATCAGAGGGGCCCCTGGGCTCCAGAGAGTGAAGACCCCAGCCCTGGTGATGGCCCACAGCTCTTGGGCCAACGAGAGAGGAAGAAGATGACCCAGGGAAGACAAGGGAGGCGAGTTCCTCCCCAGAGACAAGGTTTCTCTTCAGCGTTCAGATTTGCTGATGTGCACACAGGAGCCCCTTCGTGCGTGTGTCATGCGGCCATGACTACGGTCGGCCCGCAGCAGGTGACCTCTCTTGAAAAGAGTGGGAGACCCGTAGCCGAGTCTTACGGCTCGTCACACAGCGTGTGCCCTCGACCCATATCCTGAATTCCTTACCATTTGAAAATCTAATTAATGGGAATGGGGTAGAAGTGGGGTGGGAGAAGTTTCACCCAAAAGAAACAAAAGTGCAGGATGAGCTTGGAGTCCCGGAAACAGGACTGGGGAGCGGAGGAAGGGCCACCATAGACCTTGTGGACCATGGCGAGAAGTTAAGGGGTTTCCCCACGTGCGATAGAAAACTGTTGGATGGATTCCAGCCCATAAATTTTGGTTAAAAAAATCCCGCTGCCAACTCAGTGGAGAACGTGTTCTAGAAAGACCCTCCTGAAGGTTATAGCAGTCGTGCAGGTGAGAGGTGATGGTGGCCAGGCTTAGGGAGTCAACCGCCAGATTTCAGATGTCGCTCATGGCACGGGGGTGGGGGGTTGGGGGGGTAGGGGTTGGGTGGGGGGGTAGGGGGTAGGGGGTGGGCGGGGGCAGGGAGTCTAGGGGGACAGCAATGGGCAGAAGGGAGAGGAAGCAGCCGGCCAGGTCACAGAAACACCATCTCGTTTATTTATTTATTTTTTAAAAAGATTTTATTCATTTATTTGACAGAGGGAGAGAGATCACAAGTAGGCAGAGAAAGGGGGAAGCATGCTCGCCGCTGAGCAGAGAGCCCCATGCGGGGCTCGTTCCCAGGACCCTGAGATCATGACCTGAGCCGAAGGCAGAGGCTTTAACCCACTGAGCCACCCAGGTGCCCCACCATCTCGTTTTTAAAGCACAGGCTCTTAATTTGTAACTTCGACACATACCACTTAGTTTATTTGGGTCCCTTGCCTTTTTATTAAAGACCCCACCCTCAGATTCACCTAGGAAATGTCACACCCTGCCCAGCCCCGCCCCACACTTTTTCTCGCCTAAATCATTGGCAGGATCTCTCTAACTTCTCTGTGTATTTGAGGAGCTGGCAGGAATTCACTGTTAACTGGGCCTGGAAGGAAGGCCAAGTCTGCCAATAAATCTCTCCCTGGGCCTGTAAATATTTGTATAAGGTCCATTAACTGTATTAGTTGCCGTGGATAAACCAGACACTGACAGGCAACTCTCATAAACCACAGGAAGAAAACCCACTTTGTGGATTATTTGCAATAAAATTTTAATTTTTTCAGAGCGTTCTGTGAAAGCCTGCCTGAGCTGGCTTCCGGCACTTTGCATATTCTGGAGCGGCTCTCTTTACCCGTGTTTACCATATGACTTGACTTTAAAAGCCACCCAAGCAAAACGTAAGTTGACAGGTAAGCTTGCTGATTATATACAGTACGTATATTTATACACACACAGCAAACGAAACCATATGGACTATGTCTTGCGCCTCCTAATAAAACTAAGTAACTATAATAATGAGTCTACCCGAGGACCCCAACTTCCTTTATCTTTTAATTTAAAATAAAGTTTTCCTCTTTTTTTTTTTTTTAATCAAAACAGTATGTCCATTATAGACAAACAGAATGTTAAAAAGGAAATTTTGGAACCCAACAATTCTTAGTGCACCATCCAGGGTAACTTAGGGAGTATCCTTTCTCATCTCCCTCTAGACTGGTGGTTTCAAGGGGCTCTAATTTAAAACTAAGCTTAATTTCATTTGTTTTAACTTAAAATAAATTGAATTAAAAATAATGCCGTTAAGGGGCACCTGGATGGCTCAGTCAGGTAAGGGTCTGACTCTCGATCTCAGCGCAGGTTTTGATCTCAGGGTCATGGGTTCAAGCCCCGTGTTGGGTGTAGAGATTACTGAAAAAAATAAAATCTTTAAAAAAATTAAATATTTTTCAAGACTTTTACAGACCAAAAATGCCAGGAATTTCATAGTGTAAATGTACTCATTTATCTATTTCTCAGTCCATGTGGGCATTGTTCTGTCTGTTTATGTGTTCTCTCTGATAGCAGTAAGGACATTTTACAACTAAATCCTTGTATATATTCTGATTTCCTTAGACTAACCTTCCAGAAATAGACTTGCTGAGTTGAAGTTTCTGACACATATTGCCAAACTGTTCTACCTGTTGTTTGTGTATCCTTCTACCAACCATGAATACCTTTTCAACCTGGACCAAGAATAAAAAAACTAAACACAAAACAAAAAAACCTTTGTCAAATCAATAGGGAAAAATGGCATCATGTAACCGGCTTGATTTGTATTTGATTGATTGCTACTGAGATTGAATGCCTACCATATATTCATTGGCCATTGATGTTTCTTATTTTGGGCTGGCTTTTCCATCCTGTGCCTGATATTTTCCGGAGGTTCTTGTTACTGATTTGTAAGACCAATCTCTCTATCTCAGGGATATTGATCTTATGTCTTTTAAAAAAAATTTTTTTTTAAGGTTTTATTTATTTATTTGACAGAGAGCGATCACAAGTAGGCAGAGAGGCAGGCAGAGAGAGGGGGAAGCAGGCTCCCCACTGAGCAGAGAGCCCGATGCGGGGCTCGATCCCAGGACCCTGAGATCATGACCTGAGCCCAAGGCAGAGGCTTTAACCCACTGAGCCACCCAGGCGCCCCAATCCTATGTGTTTTTAATATTTTTCCTAGTCTGCCACTGACCTTTTATTTTTTGACCCAAAGTGGTTAAAAAGAATATATAAACATCAGTCCTCTCTTTTTCTGATTTCTGTATTTGTTGTTATTTGTAGAAAGGCTTCCCCACTGCAAGATCATATAAATATTTAACTATCTATTTTTTCCCCAGTGCTTGTTTAGGTTCATTTTTTTTAATATTTAAATCTTTCTTCTGTGGACTTTATTTGGTGTCATGTAAGAGGAAGAAGTTTAATTCGATTTATTTCAAATGCAGTCAAATGCTCTACCCCTGAGCTAGGCCCCCAATTTATTTCAAATGATTAGCAATTGAAAAATTAATCAGTTCCTTCTCCAAAATGTATTTTATTTTTTAAAATTTAAATTCAGTTCATCAGCATATGCGGTATTATTAGTGTCAGAGGCAGAGGTCAGTGGTTCATCAGTTACATGTGACGCCCCGTGCTCATTCCATCATGAGCCCTCCTGAGTGCCCATCCCCTGGTACCCCAGCCCCCTTCTCCCCTCCCTCCAGCACCCCTCAGCTTGTTTCCTATGGTTAAGAGTCTCTCATGCTTTGTCTCCCTCTCTGATTTCGTCGTTTTGTTTTCCCCTCCCTTCCCCTATGATCCTCTGTTTTGTTTCTTAAATTCCACATAGAAGTGAGATCATTTGATAATCGTCTTCCTCTGATTGAAAAATTAATCGGTTTTGGTCCTGTTTTACATTCACTCCCATTATCTTTGCAGATGGGCTACACGGGAAAGTGCTGATCCGAAGTCACACGCTGGGGGCCCGTGGTCACATCTAGCCGTGGACACGGTTAGTCCAGACAATTTTTGATTGCGTTACCTGCCTATAGAAATTAGGAATTTTGCCCAATTCTCTTGAGCAATCAGAGTAACAAATCGGGGCTCACTTTCCCCCTTGCACGAAATGTGTATTTACTGTTTGTGATTGTCATGGAAGCTCCATTCACTTTGCTGGAAGGTGTTTGCAGCTGCAGTCACTCCCACCAAGTCTTGTATGTTTCTTTTGCAACTGAACATATTACAAGAACTCTCTAGTACTAATCGTGTTTCAGTTAATTTTCTTGTTTTTTAAGATAACTATGCCAAAAATGATAATTTTGCCTTCTCTTCCATATGTGTGTTTCCCCACTATTTTTTTCTTAGCGTATTACACTTGCCTAAAACTTCTTAATAATTTCAAATAATGGTCACGACAGCAGACGTCTTTATATTGCACCAGACTTTAATAGGAACGCCCCTAGCACGTTGTATGAAGTAAATGGCGTTCCTTCTATCCGGGAGGTATACTTTTGTGGGTCACTGATGCTCTGATTCCTTATTAAAATCAGTAAAATATGTTCACTTTGATCAAATGAGTTGCCAGCATTTACTGAGACTTTTCTCTGAATTTAATACATTCTGATAAGAGACATGCCAAACCATGCGTGTGTTTTTATTATGAATGACCACAGTGAGTGACAAGGATGGGCCCTGGTAATACACTTCTCACTCTAATTGCCTATTTAAAAACCAAACAAGTAGGGATTTTGCATCTATTTTCACGAATGAGATTCGGCTGTTATGATCTTGCTCTCTCTCTCTTTTCGGCATTCTGTCCAGTTGTTTCTTGAAATTCGCTGGGGGTAGTATTCCTCCCGCCGCCCATGCCTCCTCGGCTTTTACGTCAGTCGGGACGTTCTTTAAACCTGCAAGAAGTTAATTTTTCATTATATATTTCCTTTGGCTTTCCGCTTGAGATGTCTTTTTAAATTAAAAAATAATTTTTTTAAAAAGATTTTATTTATTTATTTGTTGGAGAGCGAGAGGAAGCAGGAGAGAGAGCACAAGCAGGGGGAGGGGAGGCAGAGGGAGAAGGAGAAACAGGCTCCCCGCTGAGCAGGGAGCCCCATGCGGGGCTCGATCCCACAACCTCCAGTCTCTGCTCTTAGCCATGCACCCTGGAACAAGGTGGGATCCACTTGGGCGGCGTCTGGCCCCCGCGTGTGTGGAACCAGCCTGCAGTTTCGGGGTGCCCCTGTGCTCTCCCTTGCCCCCCGCGGGGTGTGTGCGCAGCTCATTCCTGCTCATGATCTGGGCCCTGTCATTTTCCAGTCTGCAAACTTACCGTCTGCTCTGCTGTTGAAGAGCGTTTTTGCATTTGAGGTTGCAAAGGAGAAACCCACTCCTTCTCAGTATCTATAGACTGTTTTGTTTTCTACTTGGATGGCTAGAGGCCTTTTTTCCCTCTTTATCTCTGACATTCGATCTTTGCTAGAATCTCTCCAGATGAAACTTCTTTTATGGAATTTTCCTGGCACGTCTCATCTCGGCCCCTTTACTTCTGTGTCTCGCAATGTTTTCTGCAGCTTCTCACCCTAGCAGGGGACGATCTGGGTCTGTCCAGCCAGGGGATGACAGGAGTTCTGTTGCAGACGATGTGTTCCCATTGAAGAAATCTTTTAGTCTCAGCAAAGGAAATGAGTTTCTAATTTCCTGGCTTCCACGGCCTTAGAAATGTCATGGTCTATGAGGGTCAGAGGGGGAGGCCGCAGGTGGTCCCGCCTGTGGTCTCAGGGCTCCCAGGCCGCAGCGCCCCCCACACCCAAGAGCCCTCAAGGCTCACTCGGGCCTGCTTAGGGTCACAGGGAGGCAAGAGGGTTTGTCATCTGTGCCATGGGTCATTTCGTCTTGTGAAAGGAGAGTGTTAAATGCATCCACTCGGAAGATCAAGTCGGGACAGGAAACACAGCCCTTGTCCCCCGTGCTGACTCCCACGCTGCGTTGTGGGCCTTCGGGGCGTTTGCGAGGCCTCATCGAAGAGCCAGGGTGGGGGGCAGGGGCGGGCAGGCAGCTTTGTTTTCTGATCCGTGCCTGAGAAAGTCGGGGCCTATTCAGCGGGTTATGGGGTAGCCCGTTGGAAGGCGGCCGGGGGTTTGCAGGCGCGGGGGAGCTCAGTGTTGGTTCCCAATGTTGAATTAGAGGGCTTTCCTCTTCGTTTCCGGACAGTACACTGGAGGCCGACAAGCATACTGTGCGCAGGGGGCTGGCCGATGTCCTTCGTGTTCTTCCTGCGTATTGTTTGGCTGCTAAGGCAAATCCGTCTCCCCAGTCCTGGAGTCCTGATGGTCAATGCCGGCTCGTCCAGTGTCACTGACGGTTTTGTAATCAGGCTTTGAAGAGTGGGGCCGTCCGGTGAGCACAGAGATATTTTTATCGTCCGAGAGCCTGACAAATCAGAGCTGCCTTCCCTGCGGGGGCCCTTCTGTCACAGCCCCCTTGATGGGCCTGAAGTCCCCCATCAGGCTGTGGTGACGTCCCCTTCGTCCTGGGAAGCGCACAGGGGTAGCAAACAGTGGCTTTGTTTATCGTTCCTAAGTACAGTGCATTAATATTTATATGCTCCTTTCCAAGAGAAGATAAATCACACACATTACGAGAGGGGATGAAAGCACGGTGATCACGATGTTTCTCAGGGAAGGTTCTTTGTTTTCCGCTCGCTGGATAATGTGTCTAGCAGAGCCAGCCCGTCCGTCCGGCTCGTCTCTGATGGTGAGTTATGATCCACAGTCTCGAGCTTACAGATCCCGCTGCGGTGGAGGTAATTCAAGGGTGAGGACCTTCCCCACTGTGCCCGTGGGGCTTGGTGGGAAGGGTGGGACATCTCCAGCCAAGATCTGGAAACCACACACATGGACAGCGGTTCTTGGATGGAGAAAAGAGGGGAGAGCAAAGTAACTCTTTGATTCCTTCATGCCTGTTGGAGCCTTGAAACTCTGGTCTTTGACTGTAGTACCCGGCAGGTGGGCCCAACCTGGGGAGAATTAGATTAGCCTCCTTTCTCTCATCTAAAGGAGGATTAGGTTAGATAAATCCAATTTAGATCGGCCCGGGATGCCTAAACACAGAGACCAGCCAAAAGGACTTGAACCGTCTCTTTTTAAATTGTTTTTTCTTATGGGACAGAGTGCTAAGCAATATTTAGGCAGTGCCCTCGCCCCCTCAGGCCCTGTGCCCTGGTCCTGGAGACCAGAGCTGGGCGCCCACTGCCCACAGCTGAGCCTCGGGGGGCGGGGGGTGAGCCGTGGGGCTGGTCTGACTCCCGTTTAGGCTTCCCCAGGGGGAGAAAGTCTGGACCAGCCCCGCCAGCCAGTCATAACTTCCTTAGCTATTTAAGGACTCTGTCTCAGTTTCCTCCTCTGTAAAATGGGGATAAAAAGAAACTTTCCAGGGATGTGGTGAGGATTAAATGAGTTAATGCTGTTGGAACCGTCTCTGGGGCAGAATAAGTACTTAATCAATCCTAATTCTTCACGATAGTGTTATTACCTTATTTGGATCATTGAGGAGTAAATTTCTCCCTATCCTTTTTGTTTCATTTTGAGTATGTGAGCGCAAGGGGGAAGGGGTGAGGAGAGGCAGTGGGACAGGGAGAGAGAATCCCAGAGCAGGCTCTGTTCCCAGCAGATGTGGGGCTCGATCTTACAACCCTGACATCATGACCTGAGCCAAAATCAAGTGTCTGATACTTAACCGACTGAACCACGCAGGCATCCCTCTCCCTATTCTTTAATAGAAATGTTTAAATATTAAACAACTTGAATTCTGAATGAAGATGAATGCAAAATTCATCTAATGGGAAATTCGAAGACATCTTACGTGTCTTCCCTTGTTGTAGATATATAGCCTATTTTCTGGGTTGGGACGCCTAGAGCCTTCTATACTTTGCTTAAGAGCAATAGATAATGCTTACAAAGTCTCTTAATCCCCTGGGCTTCCCGTGAGAAAGACTCGGGTACATAGTGACAGTGAGTCTCAACTCCATGACGGGTTCTTCCCAAGAGACTCCTGAAACATTCATTTTACAGTAGAGATGACTTCCAGCAAGACTGACTATAAAAAGAATTTCCTTCCCCATTGACTTGTATGATAAAATCAGAGATACGATCACATGGAAAAAAATACCCTAACTGATTTGGCAAAAAGGCTTTATTAAGGGAGCTGATGTGCTTGTTTTCGTCCACAATGACGTTGTGAGCCCTTTGGGAGAAGGGACTCCTATTTGTAGCTCGTAGAGAGTTAGTACAGGACCTTCAAGTGTGGCAGGCACAGGAAATGTTGACGGGCATCGGCCGGGTCTTTATAGCAGAGACAGAACTTTTGGAAACTTAAAAAAAGCCGTGAAATTCTTTTTGAGATCATTTTAAAAATTAGTATATAAAGAGACAAAAAGAGAAGTACGTAGATCAGAGGGAAGGAGAGGAGCCTGTCTGGGCCCTGCCTCTCTGACGCGGTCCTGGGGGCACCCTTAGTGCTTTAGGGGCACAAGATTATAGCCTCGCTGATGCTGTGACCCCCACCCCTGTGATTCAAGATGAGCCTCCTTTGACCAGAACACCAAGCAACCCAACTGAGTTTATACAGCTAGTGCTGGCAAAGGGAGGACCAGAACTCGGGCTTGTAACTGTTCTGGAATACTCCAAGAACTCCCCTCTGCTTTCTCTGTATGACAGGAATTTCTCCTATTTGGATTTACAGGGGAGACTAGTAGGATCAACCCTAAGTGGCTCCTTGGATTTCCTAGAAAAGGAAATTGAGCGCAGTAAGTGCAATACCGCCATTAACCAGTAGATGTCACTATGTGCCACGTTATTGTGCAGCTGGTCTCCCTCCTGACATATTACTTGAATTCTACAGCCCTGGGGGTGCCTCGGGTCTGGGAGGAGCTAGCCTTCCCTGGCAGCCTCTCGGGCTCACCTCCAGCATCACTGCTTTCTCAGCCTGGATCAAGTAGAAGATTCTTGGCTTAATATAGAGAAGGTCAGGCTCCCCAGCTGAGATGCAGAGAGTCATTTATATTAAATTACATTAAATTAAATTACTTCCCGGCTGCCTTGAACTGAGGCCCTTTCCTTCCTCTTATATTGAACCTCCTCTTCAAAGCACTGAAAACCTCCCGTATTCGTCGGGGCTGTCCAAAGAAACAGGATAATCAGAGACATGCGGAAAAACACAGAGATTTATTATAACATTTGACTCACGCCCCAGAGCTGCGCATGCCCTCTGCCTGGTCCTGTGGCCCCCTGCTTCTGCCTCCAATGAAAGGAGGAAGGTTTTCCATCATCATCATTTATGAATTGAATACTTCCCGTGCAGAATGCATTGAATATAAAAATAGCACCTGACCCTGAGTTATTCACAGTCTTTTCTCAGCCTGGCAGGGCAGACGCTGAGGCTCATGGGTCAGATTCACGCGCCCGTGGATTAATTTCCAGTTAATGATGTTCTAGCTGCACCCAGAAGTGGGCAATACTTCCTCCGTCAGCGACGGGCCCTCCACGCTCCTGCCGTTTTTTTCTTTGTGATGGGAATCTGGGGTCTTCGGTCCCCCTTCAGTCCCGATCCATCCAGACGCCAGAGCTCTCTTGTCCGGAAACCAGGGCTGGCCAGTGTGTGCTCCTGCAGCCCGGTGCTCCCCTCCTTGAGGGCCTCTGGTAGTGAGGGGGGTCCCAGGCTCCCAGATCCTCCACCTCAACAGGACTGACCTCAATTCTACTAAATCTTAGTGTGGTCTCTCCTGCTGACGGACCACACTTTCATCCCACATGTGTCCTCTTCTAAGTTCACAATACATTTACTATATCTGCAAAGACCCTGTCTCTGAATTAGGATGCATTCTGAGGTTCTGGGTTGGCGTGAGTTTTGGGGGACACTATTCCACGCACTGTACCTTCCCCCCCGAATCTGTCGGTCACCCACATACATATCCAAGCTCAGCCTGCCTACTGCCCCTTACAGACTTTACAGAGACAAATGGCTGATATAAATATTTTTTGAAAACTAAACCCCAAGATTGATAGATTTTATCAAATTTTATCTTAAAATTCATGGGCCATGAATCTGGCCAAATGTCTATAAGTTTGATTGAATACTGCTGAAAGGCGAAACACAGTATAAATCCAAAAAGTAGGTGGCATAAATCCAGGGGCGCCTTCGTCCATATCCACCTAAGGACCAACGTTGCACATTGGTTAATGGTTGCCTTTTATTCATCTTTGCCTGCGCACATCTTTGAAATGCGTATCTTAAGTGTTTATAAACTGTTCTTCCTTAAGTGTATTGGTGAGTGTCTGGGGGGCAGTGGTATAAAGGAACCTAAGAGGAAGTGAAACGTATTTACATGTAAGAGGTACAACTCTGTAACAAAAGGCTTTTTTGTTGGTACATTTGATTACTTAAAAATACAACGTTCGTACATATAAAATTAACATATACTCGTTGCCAAAGACTTGGAAAACTGTACCAACAGGGAGAGAAAAGAAAATGCTCTTGTAATCCCAACCATCCCAAGTAACATTGTTAATACTTGGGATGTGCTTTCCAGTCTTTTTTTGCAACCCTAGTAAATAGTAAATATGTAAATATGAAGGGTGAAGTAAAGGGATCCGCCTTGACGACATGCATCCACACGATGGCAGCTGCTTCTGCCTTTACAAGGACAATAGAACTCATCTCCAGAAAGATTTGTTTTAATTTAGAGACACTTCTGATGGTGTGTCTACGCGTGCGTGGTGGGCACCTCCCACCCCTCCTCCCTTCCCGGGCGAGGAGAGGAATGAATGGCAACATGGAGCGGGCAGCCCAAGAGACACACGCCTCAGGGCCCGGAGTGCAGAGCTGCAGAGTGACAGGAAATGGGGGAGAAGCTCTGGCAGCAGAGAAAATGGTAGAACCTCCAGAGGGGCGCGGCCGGTGAGGAATTCCCCATCGAAGGCAATGTCTGCTGTTAAATGGGAAGTGGTTTATTCCCTGGGCCGGAACTGTCTGTCATGACGCAGCCTTTCAGTAAAAGTGTGCTATTGACAACACCCTTGCGTTATGTTGCTTTGGTTGAACGAAGCACGGAATAAAGTATAGAGGCAAGGGAGCAAAGGAGCCAGGAACCGAGGTCAGGAGAGGACGATATGGGTGTCCAGAATATACTGTGCATATCCAGTTTTGTGTCATTTTTGTGTTTAGCCAAAATGTATCAACAGCATTGGTTCACATCGCTGAGAGTCTTCCACATCCCCGGGTCCTCAGCCTGATATTCATGGCACTTTTCAAATACTAGCATTTCCGGTGGCACAGTTGAAGGGATGACAAGAGTTAGGACCACGCTAAACGAGTTAGCAGTAATTCCGCTCCAGCTGCAAACGTGGTGGAACAGTATCTATAGTTTCTCTGTCCTGGAGTCTAGATAGAGACCTTGTGGCTAGATACACAGGTGACACTGTAAGGAGCATCTCTGTACTCGCCAGTTGCCCACAACCCTAATTATTTCCTTTAAAATCCCCAGAAGTGAAGTTACAAGGGTCTGAGGAGCATTTCAGAACATCAACCGGCATTATCAAGTGTCTTTCCCCAAAGCGGTATTAATGTTGCTTCAACCAGCCAGTTATCCTTCCCAAGACTGGGTGATAGAGCATTAGTTCATTTCCCCCCATAGTGTATAGTTTAAAAAATAGCCTTATTTTTATTTTCATTTTTTGGTTACTACTTGTGAGGTTGGATGCTATTTTGCCCATCAGCATTTTACTTCTATGAATTATCTATTTCCTACCTTCGCCTATTTTTCCTATTAGGGTGATCATCTTTTTTTTTTTTGATCATCTTTTTCTTAATGACTTTTGTCACCTCATAAAATAAGAATGTACCTCGGGGCTCCTGGGTGGCTCAGTGGGTTAAAGCCTCTCTGCCTTCAGCTCAGGTCGTGATCTCAGGGTCCTGGGATCGAGTCCCACATCGGGCTCTCTGCTCGGCAGGGAGCCTGCTTCCCCCTCTCCCTCTGCCTGCCTCTCTGCCTACTTGTGATCTCTCTCTCTGCCAAATTAATTAATTAATTAATTAAAAAAAAAAAGAATTTGCCTTTTAGTTATGGCATTCAGGACTGAGAGATGTTTTTTAGTTTTCCTGCAGTCAAAATTGTCTATCTTTTCCCTTATGGATTTGGTGTTATAGTTTAAGAGTCTTCGAAACCCAAGATTACAAGTTTTTGTCTAGCTCCTTTATGATTTCATTTTTAAAATGTTCAGCTCTTTAATCCACTAGGGATTTATTTTTATTTTTTAAAGATTTTTATTTATTTGACAGAGTGAGGGATCACAAGTAGGCAGAGAGGCAGGCGGTGGGGGGGAAGCAGGCTCCCCGCTGAGCAGAGAGCCCAATGCGGGGCTCGATCCCAGGACCCTGAGATCATGACCTGGGCCGAAGGCAGAGGCTTTAACCCACTGAGCCCCCCAGTCGCCCCTGGCAATTTATTTTGATATAAAAAATGAAGAGGGACTTTAGCTTAACTACTCGAGGGGCTAGCCGATGATCTCAGCACCCATAATTAGATAACCACCTCTCTCCACTGATTGTAAATGCCACCTCGACCTTATGCTGGATTACACTCAATGCCAAGATGGCCCTTCTCTTCATCTTTAGTAATGGAACTTCCTAGCTTAGCTTGGCA
>CM053618.1:2773464-2804107 GCA_028646535.1 Procyon lotor | reverse complement strand
ACGAATATCCAACTTTTGTATCAACATGGATGGGACTGGAAGAGATTATGCGGAGTGAAGTAAGTCAAGCAGAGAGAACCAATTACTGTATGGTCTCGCTTACATGCTGAGCGTAAAGAAAAACATGGAGGGCATTGTGAGAAGGAATGGAAAGGTAAATGGGGGGAAACCAGAGGGGGAGATGAACCATGAGAGACTGTGGACTATGAGCAACAAACTGAGGGTTTTGGAGGGGAGGGGGCTGGGCATTTGGCAAGCCTGGTGGTGGGTATTGAGGAGGGCACGTATTGCATGGAGCACTGGGTGTGGTGCATGAACAATAAATCTTGTAACACTGAAAAAAATTAATAAATAAAAGCCCAACTTTATGTTGTAAAAAAAAAATAATAATAATTTGTCGGTGTCATATAACGCCCAGTGCTCCTCACAGCACGTGCCCTCCTTGAGGCCCGGCACCCAGTCACCCCTCCCCCACCCACGCCCCAGCTTTCCTGTGCACCCTCCTCCTCCTCCTCCTCCTCCTCCAGCCCCTCGAGTCTCGAATACAATGAGCAAGAACAAACGAGTACAAATACAAACTAATAATTGCACCCACAGTGATAACATTTACTGAGGATTTTCTGTGCGCTGGGACGTCACCGGACACAGGTCCGTTCCCTGCAGAATTAACCCAGCCCAGTCCAACCAGCAAGACACTGGGGGACCCGGGATTAGGCTCCGCTCTGCCTTGTGCAGCCTCGGACCTCTGACGCCGGGCCCTCCGCTTTTTGTCCTTGCCTTTTGTGGTTTTGATTTGTAAACTAAGGGGCTGGACAGGACCAGTGGATTCTGAACTTTTCTTCTTTTGGCAGCAGCGTCCTGTGTCCAACAAGTTTTGCTTCAGCGCCCCTGGATGTCAACCGAGAAAGCAGACGGGTCAGGTGAGTTTCTCAGGCCTCACACCTGCTTCCCTGCCAGCCGGGAGACGGCACCCCCAGATCCCCTGGGGACCCCCCGCCCCGGGAGGACAGACCGAAAGCCCCAGACCCCCTCTCATGTTCCCGGAAGCCCAGCCCGAGAAGGTGGCAGTCTCGCTGCCTTACCTGCAGGGAAAGAAACCTTTTGTGACAGAAGACAAAGCCTAGCGGCTGGGGAGGCTGGGGAACTTCCTCTCTGTTTCAGTGAAACCCGAGAGCAGGCAGAGCGTGGTGTTCTCAAACTTGAGCACACGGTGGAACCCCCAGGGGACCTTGAGCGGCAGGTGGATTTGTGGCCCCTCCCCCTACAGCCTTCACCCCGTTCCTTGGGTCTGGAGCGGGGCCAAAGGAACCAGCCGTGACCAGCCCTCTGGGATCCGCCTGTGGCTTTGCCGGCACACGCTCCGGACCCTGCATTCGGAGACCAAGAGAGAGAAGTCGAGGGAAGGGGGCGAGTGGGAACCCCCTCTGGGATCCGGGATGCCCGGGGGGAGATGAGGAATGAGTTCCCTGGCGGAGGGAACAAGGGGCTCAGCGCAGCGCGCTTGTCTCTCACATGCCGGCTGACCTGGCGGGGGCAGGGGGGTGCACGCCGACTCCCAGCTGGGCTGAGCCTCCCCAGCAATGTCCACTGCCTCCCAGACCGGGGGCTGATGGGTCCAGCCAACGAACGCTCTTGAGCAAACCCGTTCATGTCCTATATCACAGACGTCCTGTGTGCTCTCTTCCAGAGTCACAGACCCTGGCCAATGACACGGGGGCTCCGGGTCCGCCCGGTACCGACGGCCTGGATCTCTCTGCTTCACCAGCCGTCAGTGAGAGGCACAGCTCGCAGGCATGGACCCTCCCGGTGCGCCAGGCTCTGGCCCGGTGCTTCGCAGGCTCATGTGTCACCTCATTTTGTCACCCCGCTGCCCCACAGACGGAGGAACCCAGGCATCGTGGCTGCGGGTCATTCTCTTTACTCCCCAACCCCCCGCCGGATCTTGGCCAGATAAGCTAAGGGTGGCCCTGGCCATTCAAGGCTTGGCTCGCTCACCGAGCAAGATTTTGCTCCTGTTCTAGAGTCAGCACAGAACGTATCCTACAAGACACTGTCTAAGAGTGAAAAGAGGCATCCCAGGGAGCAGGCCGGGACGGCCCTGGATACTGGGACACAGAGTCACCGCACCTGTCTCGAAGCCCGTCCTTTCCCTGGAACGCCTGCCTTTGACACACACACACCAACCTCAGTTTCACATGGCCTCCCCTTGGCAGAGAAAATGAAACCCACTAGACAGGACTCCCCCCAACTTCTTGCCACAGACTCATCTCCCTTCATGTCTGACCGGTTTATTACACTGAAAGAGCATCTTGCAACCTAAGGTTGGGTCTTCCTGCCGGGCTCTGAATCTGAGCTCCTTCACTTCTCCTGGGGGGCAGTGGGGGCCTCGCTTCGTCCACCGGCTCCTTTGTCTCGCTTCCCCATCCCCCCTCCCTGCGTGCTTCTCTCCTCAGCATTTAAATTCATTCAAATCTCTCCCATCTTAAAAAAAACAACAACAATACACCTTTCCCTCTACCCTACACTCTGCCTTCCCATCCCTGCTGTAGTTCTCCTGCCCCTGGAAGGCGGCTGCTGGAGAGGGGGGTGGCCTTATAAGCCCGAGTCGCCCTGGCCCATGAGGCCCAGGGACCTGACTCCTGCCCCTCTCCCTGCCCGCCCCCTGCCCGCGCCCGCCCAGCTCCTCTCCCCCAGTCTCTCGGCCCCACCAGGCAGAATCCGTGTGCTTCCAGGGGTGGGCTCTGTTCTCTCCCACCTCGGGGACCCCTCGAGGCCTGGTCCCTCCTCTGCAGGGAGGGCTGCTATCGCCTCCGTCCTCAATGGCCCCTCTGGGTGCACCTTCCCGGTGCAGCTGAAAAACCAGCCTGTTAACCCTGACACTTAAAACAGAAGGCAAAACAGGCAGGTGGGATAGAATAGAAGATATGCAGGTCCCTGCTTGCTTTGCTTTGGGAGGGAGGTGACTCGTTGGGGACCCACCTGTCGATGCTCCTCCAGGGCCGTGGCTTTGCTGTGTGGGTCCCCGTCTTCCCAGACCCAAAGAGAAGCCAAGGAGAGAGTCTGGTGGAAGGTTTGACCCTTTATCGTCACAGCAGGACTTGCTTCTCCCGGTTCCTCTTTCCCAAGGTTGTTAGGGCACAACTGTGGGGGAGGGGCTCATTTCTCACGAATGTATTTGCCCTTAAAAATCCAGCATCTAAATTTTATCGGCTTAACTACCTTATCATGTACAATTGTGTCATTATATAGGTTCCTCCCAGAGCAGGTCCTTGGACGTGGACTTGGGTGGAGGACGTCTTTATGGGAGGTGAACCAGGAAGCCAACCGGAAAGAATGAGGAACACAAGCCTGGAAGGAGAGGAAAGCCAGTGAACCTGTGTCACTGCTCTGGGACCCCTGACCCCTGACGCTCTCCCATCAGAGCGGGAGACTGGAAAGAGATTTCTTTGGAAACAGCTGTTACTTTATTGTGAGTCTGCACCACTTCCAACGCGAGGGACGCGAGCCAAGTGAGAAGGTGTCAAGGAGAGGACGTGGGGGGTTTGACATGCAGGCCCCGCAGGGATGGGGGGCCCAGGGGACAGAGTGGAAACTGTCGTGCACTGAGATTGGGGTCCTTGTAGGCAGGCGGTGGGTCCTGGTGTCAGGGGACGACTATGGCGGGCGCCGAGCGTCAGCGGGGAGACACAGACTGCTGGCTGGGTCTGGTGCCACGCAGTGGGGACAGCTGGCCAGACGTCCATCGGCTGTGGGAGGACCTTCAAAGGACCACCCAGAATAGAGATGCAGACCCCTGGGTCAAGGGTAGGAGAGATGGGACCAGCGGAAGCTCTTAAGAACGGACCAAACTGCTCCTCTAAAGAAGAGACCATCACGGGGCGCCTGGGGGCTCAGTGGGGTAAAGCCTCTGCCTTCAGCTCAGGTCATGATCTCAGGGTCCTGGGATGGTGCCCCGCATCCTGCTCTCTGCTCAGCAGGGAGCCTGCTTCCCCCTCTCTCTCTGCCTGCCTCTCTGCCTACTTGTGATCTCTCTCTCTGTCAAATAAACAAATAAAATCTTTAAAAAATAAAAATAAAAAAAGAAGAGACCGTCTTATCCATCTGCCAGATCCCCAGACAGCAAAGCCACTCAGCCCGGTGGGAACGATTCCATCATCTCCCCTTCGTGCCCACCCTCCTGGAGAGGGGGGACAGGGTTGGGGGAAGGGAGCTCGGGGCAGCAGAAGTGCCGGGGTGAGTTGGGAGTGAGGAGAGAGGATCCTTCCCATCTCGGCTTCCGGCCCGAGACAGACCCAAGCCAGGGCAAGGGGAGACTGCTTTGAGTTTAAGTTTGGAATTTTGTGTATTTCATGGGACAGGAAGTTCTCCTTTCTGAACTGAGGCAGAAGCCAAGACCAGAGTTCTCATTTGGGGCAGGGGAAGACCCCCTACTGAATAAGGGTGATGGGGTGGGGACTGCCGGGCTGGTTCAGCTGGGAGAGTCGGTGGGACTCTTGACCTCAGGGTTGTAAGTTTGAGCCCCACGTTGGGCGTAGAGATTACTTAAATATAAAATATTTGGGGCACCTGGGTGGTTCAGTTGGTGAAGCCTCTAACTTTCCCGCAGGTCGCAGGTCGTGATCTCAGGATCCTGAGATCAAGCTCCAGGTCAGGCTACGCACTCAGTGGGGAGCCTGCTTCTCCAGCTCCCTCTGCCCCTCCCCCCTTGTGCTCTTGCTCTTTCTCGCTCGAATAAATAAACAGATAATCTTTTTTTTTTTTTAAGTTTTCTTTTTTTAAAGATTTTATTTATTTGACAGAGAGAAACACAGTGAGAGGGAACACAAGCAGAGGGAATGGTAGCGGGAGAAGCAGGCTTCCCACTGAGCAGGGAGCCCAATGCGGGGCTCGATCCCAGGACCCTGGGATCATGACCTGAGCCGAAGGCAGACGCTTAACGACTGAGCCACCCAGGTGCCCCATAAACAGATAATCTTAAAAATTTTTTTTTTTTTAAAAAGTGAGGGCGCCTGGGTGGTTCAGTGGGTTGAAGCCTCTGCCTCTGGCTAAGGTCGTGATCTCAGGGTCCTGGGATCGAGCCCTGCATGGGGCTCTCTGCTCAGCGGGGAGCCTGCTTCCCTACCCCACCCCTGCCTGCCTCTCTGCCTACTTGTGATCTCTTTCTCTCTGTCAAATAAATGAATAAAGTATTTTTTTTTTTAAAGTGAAGGGGCAGTGATAGACAGAAATGGAGCTGAATTTGGATCACAATCGATGAGGCAGAGTGAAAATCAGATTTTCAGAGTACTTGAAAATCATCTTCTAAAAGTCCTTTCTCCACATTGGACTGTGTGTGTATGTGTGTGTGTGTGTGTATAAAAATTACCTCCCTCTACTCAATAAGCACGACTACTGTCGCTCTTGTTGATGGAGACAGGTCTAATCCTGTCTCTGAACACAGCTCCCGCTGGCGGATCCCCACAGAGCAGCCCTGGGGGTGGGGTCCCTGGAAAGCAGCAGGCTTTCCAGAGAGAGCTTATCTTCAGACGCAGGGGTGCAGCTGGATCCCCGCTCCTCCTGGGCAGGCCCAGATAGGGGAGCGCAGTGGGGAGGGCTGGGATCTTTGCCCAGAGCCCCTAGGAACTTAGCAACTTGCCTTAGCACAGAGACTGAGCCGATCTGCTTTGCATGACGGGGGTGGGGGGCGGGGGGCGGGAGGGGTTGGGGGGCTTCCCCTGCCTGACTCTGCTTCCTTCTCTTTTATCTTTTATGGGATGTTCCCCTCCACCCACAGGAAACCTCCTTCACCCCCAACCCCGCCACCTGCTTCTCAGAGACCCCAACTGATAGACTCACCTTTTAAATTCTGGATACTACGCATGTGACCCTGTTTTCTCTCCCCCCCGCCCCCTTTTTTTTGCTTTAATTTTTTTTGGATAGGAAAACTACGTAAGAAAGTTTTCATCTACATTTTCCAAAAAACCACACTCTCTGATGTTTGATGCTCCCAAACTGAGTTTTCAGAACTGCTCACCTCCTTCCCTTCTTCACTTGCAGATCCTAGTACCCTTGAGGTCCTTTCTCCTGGAGGACTTTCTCTGACCTCCTGACTTCCAATCGGTTCAATCCTCTTGTCCCTGGCTCCCCAGACCAGTCCTTGGGTGAAACTCATCCATTTCGCCTTTAGTTGTCCACGGTCAGATCTTAGCCCCTGAGCTCCTTGAAGCCATGATCGAAAGCTCTTGGTCACTGCTAATTGCTCAGAACACAGGGCCTGGACTGCTCAGCTGCTCAGTAAGTACCTGACAAGGGTTGAATCTGATGTGAAGTCCCGGGGGGTGGGGGGTGGGGGTGGGGCTTAGATCTGCCTCCGCTGTGGCCTCCGTCTCGAGGCCCTCACTCCTGCTTCTTGATTACAGCACAGACCTGTAGGACTGATTATTCAAAAAACCGTAAAGGTTCTCCCGTCTGAGTGCCCAGGCGGAGACACCGTACACACCTACTGATCCAAGACTGTCCGTGTTCGCTTGAAGTCCCCCCGAGGCCACCACGGCGTCCTGGGCGGCTCCCCCTGTCGGATCTCCTCTAGCTTTGGTCCACGTCACAATCTCACAGGACAAGTGAGTCTTTCCATAACGTTCACAGCCTCGATGGGCTCTCGGGCCCAAAGTGCGATTTCCTTTTTTTTTAAGGAGGTCAAAATTTTTCTTCGTCTGAATAGTCTCAGGTGGGAACCTGGCAGGTTTAAAATAGGAGTGCTTCGTTGACTTGTCCTTTGCAGAAATACCAGTTGGGTGCTGCATGTGTCTGGCATGGGACACACGGAGATGCCCCAAACGATGGAGTCTGTCCGGGAGACAAGAATGCTTGTAAGGTCAAAGGATCACAGCAACAGAGGAACTGCCGAGCAAACGAGAGCTGAGCCAGGGTACCGGGAGGGCCGAGAGCCCCAGACAGGTGCGGGGAGGGGCGTCTAGGAAGGTTTCTCGTAGGAAGTGGGATCTGAGTGGTGTTTGAGAGACAGGAAGCATGAGTCAGTGGGTGAACCAGCCGGGCCATCGGATTCGGAGAGAGAACTTCCCGAGAGGGACAGGGAGGGGCTTAGTGAGGATGAAGGAAATTGGAGCCCGCCGGGGTGATGGGGGCTGAGAAGCATTTGCCCCCCAGACAGTGTCAGTCACTCGCTCTGTCTCCAGCAGCCTCCTGACCGGGCAGCTCGTCGAATTCTTCATCAGCTGGGGGGCCGAGCAGGCCAACCTGCTGGGGCCCGGGGCTGCTGTCATGGGAACCCTTCCGCAGCTTCTCCTCCGGCTCTTGCTGCTGCAGAAAGGTGAGAGAGAGAGAGAGCGAGCGAGCGCAGTCCTGGGACGGGGGAGTCTCCTTCCCTCTGCCCTCCTGTCCCGCCGGGGTTTGGGCTGGCAGGGCTTGGGACTGGATGTTTGGGCGCTTCTGGAGTAAAGAGGAAGAGGTGTGGCTGCGGTGCAGGACCAGGAGGTGAGGATACCTGCAGCACAGAAGGGGCACCAGCCCACCGCAGCCAAGGGCGAAGGTGACATTTGGAGGAGGGCCCGGGCAGAAGCCAAGCCCCGGGAGGTGCTCAGGTCAGGTGCAGCGGGGAGCTAGAGCCCAAGAGGGCCGGGGCCGGGCACGGGGCCACCGCGATGCGGAGACCAGCACACGCCCATCACGGCCCCGGCCCCAGGCACGGCAGCCCAGAGACACCAACTGAGCTGTTCCGGTCTTTTCTTCTTTTTTCTGCAGCCGCAGGGTATTCTGGAGACAATGGGGACACAGAGGAAGTGGTTGCGGTCCTTCAGGAGTCCATCAGCCTTCCCCTGGAAGTACCGGCCGGTGAAGAGGTTGACAGTATCATCTGGTCCTCTCACGTAAAGCTTGCTACCGTGGTCCCGGGGAAAGAGGGACAGCCGGCCACCGTCGTGGTGACCAACCCTCGATATGAGGGCCGAGTGAGCTTCCTGGACCCCAGCTACTCCCTGCACATCAGCAATCTCAGCAGGGAGGGCTCAGGGCCCTACCAGGCTCAGGTCAACCTGAGGACGTTGCAGATCTTCACCGTGCAACGTCACGATCTACGTGTCTACCGTGAGTGTCGGCTCGAACTCCAGCGCCGCTCGTCTGGGGCTCTCCCGAGCTTTGCACGCAAAGGAGCAGTGGTCTCGGGACTCGGAGTTACGGTTTGAGGGGCGGGGACCCAGTGTTGGAGCTGTGGCCGCAGGCGGAGCGGCCCCGAGCGGTGAGGCCCTGGGCACGCGGGGGATGAGAGGGGTCCAGAGCGTCGTGTGCGGACCTCCGGGGCCCTTCTCGCCCACTGAGATTCTGCATCCTGGGGATGGATGCCACCTCTAGTCCTGAGTCTTTTATCCTTCTGCGCCCTGTGAGGGCTGCTAATCAATATCTCCCCTCTTCCCGAACCGTATTTCTCAGTGCCAGCGACATTGACTGATATTCTACCTTGAATCTTGCAGAGACACTGATTGAACTATAACTGCCCCCAGGAGGTGTGACAATATTTTCTGGGATCAAGGAGGCAAAATGGGGTTTGGAGGAAGGTGGGGTGCGCAGGTGAGAGAGAGAATGTGAGGACATGTTCGGGGGCATGTAGAAAACGCCAAGGCAGCTCTCTAACTTAGCAGCTTCCAGGGGACCCTGATATTATGGTGGCTATGTTAGTTTCTGGACAGACATGCCTGTTGCCCCAGGACTGAGGACCTTAAGAGAACAGCCCCGACCCCTGATTACCGAGAGGGTCTTCGTGTCCCTCCTTCATCTAGGACGGCTGTCGGAGCCTCGCGTCACCGTGACCTTTGAGACCGCTCAGGAAGATGTCTGTAATATATCTCTGACCTGCTCCGTGGAGAAGGCAGGCCTGGACGTGACCTACAGCTGGCTATCTATCCTGGGAGGACGGCGTGGACACAGTGCACTGAGCTCTGCCCTCAGCACATCCTGGCGGCCCGGGGACAAGGCCCTCTCCTACACCTGCAGGGCCAGCAACCCGGTCAGCAGCATCGCCTCCCGCCCCATCCCTGCCGGGCCCTTCTGTGCAGGTACCAGGCCCCTGGGGACAGCCCCGAGCTGCTGCCGGGCTCGAGGCCCTCCATCCTTCCCAGGAGAGTACCTGGAACCCAGAACCACACTCGTCCGCATGGGGGAGGGGGCGGGTGCTCCCAACTTCCAAAGGTTCTCGAGTCTCTCGCTCAGCTCGAGATCGGTCCCCGCATCTCAGCTCCTGAGCTTCTGTGATTAGAACACTTATTTCCAGAGATACTTGCAAAGGAGTAGCAACTGACCGTGAACTCGAGACTCCTCTCTGGAATCTGGGCTGGGTGTCTGCCTCGGAATCAGGCCCCCCGCCCGCCCCCCGGCCTGGTGAGCCCCTCTCCCCTTGTCTCCTTCTGCCCCAGACCCTGGCCATCCTTCGGAGAAGTCGACTCACTTCTGCCTCTTGGCCAAGGGGCTGCTGCTCCCCTTGCTCTTCGCGATTCTGGCCGCAGGGCTCTGGCTCACCCGAGCCCAGAGGCGATGCCGAACACTGAGGATGAGAAAGCTCAAGAGAAACAGACGCAGACTGAGAAAGAAGGCGGAGCCCCGCCCCAGCCTGGCCTGAGCGCCCCTGGGGACCCCTGTCCTGAGCGCTGTTTCTCCCCAGTGCGCCCCGGAGTCCTCCCCGCCCACCCCTGGGGGCTTCTCCTCCTGGCTGTTGAAAGGGCCCTCCTCCCCGGGGTGGGGGGCGGGGATGATTCTCTGGCAATAAAGTCAAATTAGGTGACCACCGCTCTGGAGGACTTGCCTTTGGTCCTTGGCTGCGTGACTCCCAAAACCTGCTTCCTCAACTTTCCTTCCCATCTAGGTGTTCCCAACCCCCAGCCCCTGTGCTTTTCCACGCCTGCCTCTGCCAAGGAGAGTGAGTCCAAAGCCCCCTTCTCAGCAGTATTTATTCTCCGGCACCAATCCCGTTCCCCCCGACACACGTGCTGGGTTCACCTCCAGTAACAAAGCGAGCGCTTCCTGTGACCCTGAGTCTGGGAGTCCTAAGCAGGAGAGGTCTGAGCACCGAGTAGCCCCAGGACAGGGGTAAACTTTCCGCTGAGATTCTTCTGGCTGGCGGCCACCTGCCGGGCCCCCAGCCCCCGGGGCTCAGGGCAGAGGCTGTGCGGCCCCTGGAGATGTCACGCATCCTGGGGCTGAGCCGAGCCCAGTGGCCCTCAGTCACCTTCACGTCCGCCTGAAGCTCTCTAGCCCTGGGCCTCTGCGGCCGCCCCCAGATGGAAGACACCTCGGCCGGACCAGCAGCTGAAGTCTGGACCCCCTGGACCAGCTGAAGGCCAAGGTTGGTACCGCCGTCCCGTCCTCTTCTCCAGATTTCCATGTCTCAGACCTTCTCTCTGGACCCCTGTCCTGGGTGCACGCCCACCCCCTCCATGCATACCCATCCCGGCCAAGGCCCTTAGGCTGAGCACCCCCCAGCTGCCTCCCTCCCTCCCCCAGGCCTGCTGAACCCCTGTCTTGCTCATGCTCCCCACATCCGGTCTCCTGGGTGTTTGCACACAGGGCAGGGGGGCAAGTGTGGGTGGAGGGCACTGGCGGCCCCTCAGGGGACAGAACACACAGGGAGTGAGTGAACTGGAGGAGGTGGTGGCAGATACGACGAGGGTCTGGGGGGGTCGCAGGGGCCCTCGGCTCTGCTCTGCCTCTCGCCTGGGACGCTTGGTCTGGCAGACAGCCATTCGGGCTCCGTCCCTTTCCTGTGGCTGTGGAGGCACAGGATGGCTGGCTGGTACCCTGGGGGGCTCCGAAGTGGAGTTTGAGGGACCAGGGGAGGGCCGTGGGGCAGAAGCCGCGTCTGACATTCCTCTTGCTCGCCTTCCCCTCTGGGTGAGAAGGATGCGGATCTCCAAAGTGACTTCCAAGGGGCAGTGGGATGCACGGGGAATCGTGGGGACCAAGGACACTGCTTTTGGGAAGACAGGACAGGTGGGCACTAGGTTACCCAAGGGGGGGGTTCTTCCCTGGGTTCCAGGCTGGAAAGGAAGCAGGGCCAGGAGGCAAGCGGTAGGGGGGTTCTTATGTTTCTAGGCAGGAGATGGAGCCCCTTGGGGCCTGGGAAGGCATTGGTGAAGTTGCGAAACCAGACCCCAAAGAGCTCCTCGGGTGGGCAACAGATCAACTCTACTCCCTGAGGATGCTTGAGACCTTGTCCCCCTGGAAGGCAGTCCTGGCCCCAGGCTGATCCTCTGCCCCTCTGCCCCGGCCCCCAAAAGCCCACCTTCAAAGAGGCCTGAGGTTCAGGCCCAAGGCTGCAGCCCCAGCTCCTCCAGCCCCTGCAGCCCATTTCTGGAGGCTGACTGGGAAGGCACACGGGGCCGCTGGTTTCTCCTGCATCTCAGAGTCAGGCCCACGGAAAGCGAGTAAAGGGATGGACGGTCCCCGTGCAGCCGGCCCAGGGCTCTCCCTGGAGCTGGCCAAGTCTTTCTCCCATCATCTCCGGACAGAGAAGGGCCGAGGCCCCAAACCATCAGGGGAAACCCGGAAGAGGAAGGCAGAGCCCCTCAGACAGTGGAATTGAAGCTCAGGGAGATCCAGTCCTCTCCCTCTGCAGGAAGCCAGGAAAATGATCACCCGGTAGCACTTTGCCCTTTGTGGGGTTGGCCTGTCCTTTGACGTAGGTGGCGGCAAGTGGCGGTAGGAGTGGTCCACTTAAGGATCCACTAAGAATCAGGCACTGCGCTGGGCTAGCCCTGGGGAGGCAGGAAAGACATGGCCTGCCCTCAAGGAAGTCTTCCTGCAGTCCGTGAAGACCGTGATTACAACGAGGTGTGACAAGGGCCATGGGTGAAGGTGAGGGCACGGTGGGAGGGGTGGGACTGTGTCCCAGAGGGAGGAGGTGAACACCGATCTGACCCCAGATCAGCCAGGAGCCCAGGGAAGGGATGTTCTCGCCTGACAGAAGGTGGAAGACACTGGTTGATGGCAGAGCACCGTGACTTCTAGGGACTTCGAGGCCACGCCCGGCGGGGGACAAAGGGAGAGGTAAGAAGGGGGTCTGAAGAGGAGGCTGGACCCCTCGGGGACTCAGGGCTGTGCAGGCATTCAAGCAGGAACACCCCCCTGGACCTACAGCCTCACGGGGGACGGGAGACAGGACGCCCACGGCAAGGGGAGAGTTGGTGCGAGACGACACCGGGAGATAGGGCCAGCGTTCCCAGGGCTCGGCAGCGTCCTTGGAACTGACCACATTGTCTGATCTTCTTGTCAGCAAGCTGAAAACATGTGCGCCGGCTGATACTTGGGGTACATAAAATCTGAGTGAGTCGGGCACCCTTTCCCAGAGAGTAACAATCACGGAGGACGACGACCCAGAAGAAAATCTTAATTTTGAGACTCAGGGACTGCTTTTTATCAACTTTCGCTTCTGGCATGGTGAGGGAACAAGTTTCGGGGCTAGGTTCCTGTTCTCGCCAAAAAGCCCACAAGAGACTTCAGAATCAGAGCACAATGACAATAATGATACAATTCACAAAGGAAGGGTTCAGGGGGGAAAATGACCAGACTGTAAACTTTTAAAAAATGGAAAGTTATTTTAAATCCCAAGGTCACAAAAAGTTATTTTACAACCAAATGAAATTAGCTCTTTCTCGAGAAAACACTGGAAACAGGGGCGCCCTGGTGGCTGAGTCAGTTAAGCATCTGCCTTTGGTGCAGGTTGTGATCCCAGGGTCCTGGGATCGAGTCCCGCATGGGGGGGGGGTCCCTACTCAGTGGGGAGTCTGCTTTTTCCTCTCCTTCGGCTTGTGCACGCTCTCTCTGTCCAATAAATAAATTAAGAAAAATAAAAAGAAAACACTGGAAACAGCAGATATGAACCTGTGGATCAGAGAGGGAGGGAGATGTCTGCTGGCTAGTGAGGGGCCACGGGGTAAAGAAGGCTGGGCAGAGACATCTGTTCAAGGCCCTCTCTGGCTTTCCCATGGTGTCCACTGACCTGGGCTCCTAACGGTCTCATCACTGCCAGGTAAGCCTGTTACCTTGTAAAGTAATGTGGAAAGCTGCCAGTTTGGGAGACCTTCCCCTGGAAGGGTGGTGGGAGAGACCCCACGGCTGCTCCTGCTGCCCCCTCCTCCCCCCAGCATTTTCATCTCAGTCCCCAGATGCTTACACGGGAGAACTTTCCAGCAGTCTGTCTCTAAGGACGGAAAGGATTACTGCGGGGACGGTGAGCTTCCTGGCCCAGGATGTGGGCCAGGGGGGCTGGGGACCACCTGGAAGGATGTGGCGGGGATCCTGGTGGGAGTGGTTCAGTGTATCCTGCAGGGTCTCCCCTGGCAGATGGGGAGGCTGCGATTCCGGGAGTCGGAGGCCTGGGAGGCTCCAGCCGAGTCACAGGAGTTTAGACTGGGGGGAAAGCCGTGAACGGGAAGGACCTGGACAGGTATGGCTGCTTACGCCTGCTGGGGAAGGCGTGATGACCATAGATCCCTAAGGGGGCCCCCAGCTCACCAAGGAGAAGCTCCGAGGGGCAGAAGTGCCAGACATCTTTTGGCCTGAAGTCTCTAAGGAGGACTTTCATGAAGTCCAGATGGGTGTGCGTCCAGCTCCGCGCTGGCCGAGATGGGAAGTCTGGGGCAAGTCCCTTAAATCATTAGTCAAAGCAGAGCCACGCCCACTTCCCAGGGTCTCTGCCTAGGGGACCTAAGAGCTGCAAAGCCTGTAGTCCAGGGTCTGCCCCCCCCCCCCCCGCCCCCGAGCTCAGGAGGCGATCTTTCCATGCCCCATGTCGGGAGGCCTCCCTTCCTGCCCCCCTGGGCCTGTTTCGCGGGGTCGCTGGCGCCGGGAGCTGCGGCGGGGGCGACTCGGCAGCCTCGGCCCTGGCGCACGGTCCCCGCGGCACCCCGTGGGAGGCGCCGGGGCAGGACCTGGGAGCTCGCCGGCGCAGACAGGTATTTCCAGTCGGGCCGGAGCAGAAGCGGGTGGGTGGCGGTGGGGGCGGGGCGGGGAGGCGAGCCCGGGTCCCCCCCCCCCCGCTCCCCGAGCCGCGCGGGTCCCCTGGGGGGGTCCTGTGCCCGGCCGAACGCGGCCGGCGGGGCTCGCGGGCGGCCGGCCCGGGAAGGGGGCGGGCCGGCTCCGGTCACCCGGGGCCCGGGGCCCGCGGCGGCGCCCAGCGCGGAGCTCCGCCAGGGGGCGGCCGGAGCCCGCGGCCACGCGTCCCGCCCCGCCGAAACTACAACTCCCAGGCCGCTCGGGGGTCGCGGCCGCTCCGCCCCGCCGGTCGGCCCCCTCGGCGGCGGGCGGGGCGCGGCGGTCTCCAGGGCGACGCGGGCGCTGGGGCGCCGGGCGGGAGGCGGGCCCGCCCCCTATTGTGTGGCTGCGGGAGCCGGGCCGCGCGGCGCCGGGCAGGTGAGGGCGGGGGCGCTCCGGGGCAGGGACGGCCGCCGGCGGGGCTCGGGGGTCCCGGGGGCGCGGAGCAAGCGGGGGGGGCTGGGGCGCCGTGGGAATTTTGGGGGAGCAGGACTAGAGTTCTGGGGAGTGAAGTGGGATTTTGGGTGGACGGGTGGCGGGGGTTCCCCGAGACCCAGAGGCGTCTGGAGGTAACGCGCGCGCGCGTGTGTGAGTGTGCGCGCGTGCCGATCTGTGCAAGGGGGGTGGGTCCGGGGGTTCCGAAAGGGAGAGTTCTGGGGTCCCGAGCAGGTGAAGGAGCGGGGAATTGGGGGGTGGGGTATCAGAAGAGTATCGTGGGCTGAGGCCGGAGAATTTGGGGAAGGGATTCCAGGGGAGAGAATGGGAGAAGTGAGTGGGTGGGGATCCTGGAGGAGACAGGCGGGGAGTTCCTTGAAGCGCCGAGGACCTGGTGCATTTGGAGATCAGGGGTGGAAAATGGGAATGGGGGGGCGGACGGTGAGAATTAGGGATAGCTGGAATCAGAGCACTGGGTGGGGAGACCCGACGGGTGAGGACATGGGGGCGGGGTGGGCAGAGGAATAGGAAGATGTAGGAAAAGCAGAGGAATTCAGGGGAAACCGGGGAGGGAACTGGGGTTCCTATCCACTTGGAAAATGATCTGTCAGGAAAGAATGGGAGAGCAGCCTGGGGGCAGGGGGAAGCAAGGGGAATGTTTCCTGGTGAGTTGTTGGGACTTTCACACCCGGGCTGCTAAGTAGAAGCCGGGTCAGGCTGCGGGATGTGCAAGACGTTTTACAACCAGTCCAGAAGTGGGGGGCCAAGAGTGGGGTGGAGGCCACAGTGCAGAGTCTGCTTGGCTTTCCCCCGGGCCTGAAGCAGCCACGCCCCTGCCCCCAGCCTGCTGTGACTATCCTAGATGTTCTGGGGCTGGGGCTTCGGTGCCCCAGGGCTCATTGTTTACACCCTAGGGACTCACAGGCTTTCTGGCTTCTGGGTCTGGCCTCTAGGGTTGGGAAGGGAAAGCTTGGCAAACCCGAGGAGAGTGAATGGGGAGCCCTGGGGCGAGGCACGTGGGTCAGGGCGGAGGGCTGCCCGGCAGCATCACGGAGGGAAAAGTGCCAGCCGCCGGGGACCTGCCCAGACCTGGAGGGCACTGGGGTGGGGGCGGGGCCTTCCAGCAGGTGGAGGAGACCGCCCCTCCTCTCCCAGTGCCTGACTCAGTTGCTACCCAAGCCGTGTTGGGAGGCTGAGTGGAGAAAGAGATGCAAGGTCTCCGGCTTCCAAGGCTCCCAGAGTCTGGAGAAATGGGCAAGGAATCGTGTGGGGGGCTCTCTGGGGGCCGCTTTGTGGGGGTTCTGATGCAGGTTTTGCCCTTCCCTGGCTCCGTGCCCCTGAGCAAGCCTGTCTGGGATCCCGGGGGTCCTTACCCGTCCCTGTGGGCTGGAGGCCCTTGCAAGCTTGTTACTAGCATCAGGGCTAAGGAAGGAGAACAGAGAGGAGGCTGAGCCGTGGGGCCTCTCCATCTCCCGTTTTCCTGACACATCTTTTTCCAAGTGGATGGGAACTCTAGTTGCCTCCCAGCTCAGCCTTCTGAGCACTTACGGAACCCCGGGTTTCCTGGAGTTCCTCTGCTTTTCTTTCTGCTTTTCTTAAGATCTCCTCCTCCTCCTCTGCCCCACCCTCCCCATGTCCTCACCTTTCAGGCCTCCCCACCCAGGGCTCCCTGGCTCTTCCGGGGCTCCCACCCGGGCCCCCAGCTTCGGGGGGAGGGTTTATTCCCCAGGGCGGCAGGATCTCTGGTCTCTGTGCCCCTCCCTTACTTAACTGCTCTTCTCTGTCTTCCTTTGCTCTCGCCCGGGCCTTTCTCTAATTGTGGGGTTTCTTCTGGTCCCGAGTACTGGCCAACCCTGTGTGTTGCCTTGCATTTAGGTTTTGCATTTAGGTCTGGTGGTGCTCCCGGGAGCGGCTTCATCCGGTGTTATGTGAGCCAAGCCCGAATCGTCCAGAAGAGTGAGCGCTGAAAGCTGCCTCCCCCTGCCCCGCTCAGGAGGCTCTGTGGGGCTTGCTGGGCTGTGGACACCCCCGGGCCCCTCCGCCTGGGCCCCCCGTGGAGAGGAGGGGCCGGGCGTGCAGGCCGTGGGCTATGGTTCGGTGCCTCGGCCTGACCGTCCTCAGCCTGATCATCAGCCAGGGGGCTGACGGTGAGCCAGACCCCCGGGGCGCCGGCGCTCCCCGCTGGCCTTGGAGTGGGGGGCAGTCCCCAGGGAGGGTGGCGGCGGACTAGGGCGGGTCCTGGGGACGTTGAGGATCCTCTCAGTCACTTCGCAAAGCCCTGGGGGGCCCGCAGAGCCACTGAGGAGCGTCCTCTCCCAGCCCTGACCGGGGTCCCTGCTGTCGGCCCCACCGTGCAGGTCGAGGGAAGCCTGAGGTGGTGTCGGTGGTGGGCCGGGCCGGTGAGAGCGCCGTGCTGGGCTGTGACCTGCTGCCCCCCGCCGGCCGGCCCCCCCTGCATGTCATCGAGTGGCTGCGCTTCGGATTCCTGCTTCCCATCTTCATCCAGTTCGGCCTCTACTCTCCCCGCGTGGACCCCGATTACGTGGGTAAGACTGGTCCTCAGCTGGGAAGTTGGGAGGCAGGCGCTGGCAACACACCAAGGATGAGGGGCTGGGGGCTGGAGGGCAGGACGTCTCTGCTGCTCTGCCGCCCCTCCCCCACTGTCTCAAATGCCGCTTGGGAGGTTCGAGGCCTCTGGGGAGCGGGCGGATGGGCTGCGGGGTGGGTGGGTCTGTGACCCGTCTGCTTCTCCAGTGGGGACTCAGTCTGGACTGAGTCCAGAAAGGCGTGTGCTGGGGGGTGGGGGGGGCTGGCCAGGGCCGGGGTCCCTCAAGATCGGGGAATGGAGGCGGCCGGGCCAGGTTCCTCCTTCTGGTGGCTCGTGTCTGGTTTTAAACTGGTGTATAGGCCTCCCAGGGGCCGCCGCCTCCACCGTCTGCGCCCCCCGCCCCCCACTGGCTCCCTCAGAGCGCTTGGCTTCCTCCTAATCCCAGATGGATCCTTAATCTGAGCGGTTTACTGAGGGCCTCAGAGGGCAGCGTGTGGGAGGGCCCAAGGGTCGCTGGGGCTCCTGGGTGAGACAGTCTTCCAGCCTTCCTCTGCCCGGGGGGGGGCGGCACCCCGGCAAGGCCACCTGGGCACACAGTTGGCGAAGGAAGAGGCCCCCACCTTTCCCCTCTCGAGTTTGAATCCCGAGAGCAGCCCTGGGATTGGCTGAGCTTCCTGAGGGCTGATCCCAGGCAGGTGCTGCCGAGGGAAGAGTTTATTTTCAAACTGGGGGCAGTTGTTGGCAAACAGCCCTGTGGGAGTGTATGTGTCTCCACAGGCCCTGTGAGGGCTGAGGAGAGCAGGCCCCGACGAGGACAGTTGTAGGGGGAATGGCAGACCCATCAGCCCTCCCTCCCTGCCTCTGCGGGGCCTCGGAGGGCTTTGAGCCCTGGGGCGGAGGCTGGGCCGCCAGAGAATGTTCCCTGAGTGAGAATGGTGCCAGGTGGGCTGCGGACGGAGGGCGTTTCCTGGGGCTGTGCGACTGTCCTCGCCGCCTTCTATGCTGGCTTGGGATCCCTTGGGCCGACAAGCCACTGGGTGGCCTGCAACTTTGTGACCGATGGGTTTCCTTTCTCTCCGTTGCTCCTTGGAGCTTCTGGGACCGTGAGCAGTCCCCGCGAGGGCTCTTCCTGCCCTGCCCTTTGTGTGCACCCCTGCCCCTCGTCCGGAGCTCCCGGTCTGGGAGTCAGGGCCCTGGGGGGAGGCCCCCATGCCCATTAACTCCCTTACTGCCTCCCAGTGTGGCAGGGGCCTCTCGGCCTTTGTGCAGGGGACCGTAGGGGACTCGGGACTGTGGTTGCTAGGCAACAAGAGGTGGAGGTTGCTGAGGACAATGCTGTCCTGTCAGAAGCTCTCTGGGCAAGTGAAGGGGAGATGGTCCTGGTCTGCAGTGTGGGCGGGACTGCGCCTGGGACCACAGCGGCCCGTCCCGGGGGCTCCGGAGCCCATGTGGCGGAGGAGGCCAGTCTTACAGGCTGGCACGGAGTAGGGAAGAGCAGTAGGGACCAGCCGGGGCGGCCTCCGGGATGAAGGCGATGACTGTCCTTCCCGCGGCCAGCACAGAGCCCGCCTGGGGTGCCCCGTGGCCCCAGTGCCCGGAGGGAAGGTAGCCTCGGGTTCCTGGCGCCACGCCGGCTCCCCGGGGGTGGGCGTCTCAGACCTGCTCTTCTGATGCACAGCCGGCTCTGCTCTCTGACCTTTGTGCTTTCTTTCCTGGGAGTTTGAAGGGAGCCCGCGCCGCAGGAAGGCACGGGTTTCTCTCTGCCCTGAGCCTGTGGTTCAAAGCAGCTCTCTCCTGTCATCTCCCCTCGATCCCCTCCTGCCCGTCCCCAGAAGCGCTCAGTTTTCCTCTCGCTTGGCGGTCCTTGGAATATCTGGACGCGGCAAGCACCGTCTCTTGAACTGTGCACATGTGCACTTGTACGTGAGTGTGGGTTCTCTGCCTTCTGAGAGCTAGAGAGCAGAGTCTGTGTCTCCTGCTCCCTTTACACACCCCTGCGTGCGGGAGGTCTGGAGCCCACCAGGCCCCGGCCCTTCGGGTCCTTTCCTCTAAGTGAAATCTTGGGAGGATTAAATATGGTGCTGGTGGTCTAAGTTCAGGGCTCAGTCTCCCTTCTCTCTTCTTCCTCCCTTGTAGAACTCAAGGGTCACCATCGTGAAAAGTTGCTGTCCTGTGGCACTTAGGAGAGGCTGCACGCTGGGGTCTGCAGGCCTCCGTGGCCAGGCCAATTAGGGTGACGGAGGAATCCCGGAGCGGGGTGGAGGGGTGTGATTATGTTAAATATTTACCTGCAAAGTCCAGGCTTATCTCCTGGGTGGGGATTTCAACACCTAGTCCGAGAAGCAGGTCCCTGCCCATCCTGGAGAGTCCACACCCCCGGACCTCATCCTTGGAAGAAAGAAGTCCTTGGCTAAGGTCACCAGGCCAGCCTGAAAGCGATCCTTCCCTCCTCCTCTGCCAGCACCAGGGGCACCACAGGCTTCGATTATATTTTGGAAAGATCACCCGGAGGTAGAAGGGAAGCAGACGCACAGCGTCAGAATTTCTAGCATTAGGAAGGGCCGACTAGGGGCGATGTCCGGTCGGTGGGCGCGGGCACGTGCGAAGGGACTTGTCTTAGCACGGCAGTGGTTTGTGTAACCCCAAGATTTAGAGAATCTCATCTGTCCACATCAAAGATCAAGGTATGGTGTGCTGCTGCACATAACGGAAGTACCAGAAGGTGGGCCCAAGGCAGGGAGATGACCCGGTGGGCCGTGGAGGGAGGCGGGGGAGAGGTGCCACGGGACCACACCAAGGTGAGGTTGCTGGAGGAGAAACATATCGACGAGGAGGCAGAATTCCTAAGATTTACTGAACACGCAGGTGTGGGAGGTAACGGACCGGAGTCTAGGTGGTCCCAGGTTTCTGGTGGGGCGGCTTAGTGCATGGTGGGGCCGGCCACTGCTTGGGGCGAAGGAGAAGGATGTGTTACCAGGCAAGGGGCAGGGTCAAGCTCAAGTCTGGCTTGTGATCTTGTGCTCATTCGTTTATTCAACAGTATGCGAGCCCCTGCCGGGGCCCGGTGTTCCCCACGCCCCACCCCGGCTAGGTCTGCCTTCCCACTCTTATAGACTCAACTGAAGTCGGCTCACTTTTCCAAGGGAGTCTCTCTGGCTCCTGAGCGCGGGCCTCTGTCACTAGGCTGCCCCGCCCAGGACACCCGGAGCTGTGTGGGGAGGGTGCTGAGAGGTCTGTGGGGGCGGCATCCGTCTGAGCCTGTGCAGTCCCGGAGGCCGACCGAGGGGGGACCAGGGTGTCTGCCTGTACTGCGACTTTTGTGGCTCTTGTGGCTTTTGTGGAGCTCCACGTGGCCAGCCAGCGGGCCCCGGGGCTGTGGGGCATGGGTTGAGGCTGCTGACCTTGCTGCCTGGCTGGGCTGGACTCCAGCCACCCTAAGGCGCTTAGGCCATTGATAATAGCCCTGGGGGATTAGGGGCTTTGGGAGGCCAGGCCCGGTTCCCTGCTTGGGCCCCAAACACTGCTGAGGTTTCCAGGGACCGTCCTCTGGCAGGGGGAGTGCTCAGGGAGCCAGACCTTGCCCCTACAAAGAGGCCTGGGCTGGGACAGGTTCTGTAAGAGTCATGGGGAGCCCCAGTGTGGCTCTTAACGCCCCCACGCCTGTCCCCCAACGGCCCCTGAAGCCCCCTGTGCTTCAGTAGAGTGTCTCGTCCACCCTGGGTTTCTCTTTGTCTAGACTGGGTCTGTCCCAGCTGCTGATCCGGGGCTGAATGGAGGGTTGGCTCAGTGATCCCAGCCCCACCTGTGTCTCTCCGGGCCAGGCCCCACTCTGTCAGGGTAACTGGAGGAGACTGGTCTGGGCCTGTTCTCGAGCTCTGAGAACAACCAGTGTGACCAGGGCTTTGGGGCTCCTTTCCCAGGGCGAGTCCGGCTGCAGAAGGGGGCGTCTCTCCAGATCGAGGGGCTCCGAGCCGAAGACCAGGGCTGGTACGAGTGCCGAGTGCTCTTCCTGGACCAGCACAGCCCCGAGGACGACTCTGCTAACGGCTCCTGGGTGCACCTCACAGTCAATTGTATGAAGCTGGGAGCAGGTGGTGGAGAGGGAGGAGGGCGGCATGATGGGGCCTGTGGCTGGGGGGCAAGGGGGCTTGCGGGCCCCGCTTGCTGACACTCTTTGTTTGCTGGCTCACTGTGTGCATCTCGCCCGTCCCACCCCCACACCGGCCCTTCCAGTTCCCCAGTCTGAGCCCCAGCTGTCTGCTCGGCCCCGTTGGAACTTCCAGAGAGGCGAGACATAGCGCACGACATACACAGAGTGTTGTTTTTCAAGACATCTTTTAACCCAGCACCTCATGAATTCTCAGCCCCGAGAAGGAAGGGAGGTCCTGACCGTTCCCATTTTATTGCGGAGAGTGGATGATGCCACCGATTGGGGCAAAGCGGGGTCTCCCAGAGCAGTGCCAGAGACCACCAGCTCTCCCGCAGCCCCCAGCCCGGGTGCAGCCTCGTTGCCAGCTCTCCAGGCCTGCGGGATGGGCTGGGGCGGTCCTCACCTGCCCCGAAGGCGGCAGGCAGAGTGGCCCTGAGTGGGCTGAGGGCTGAGGGCTGCAGCCCTACCTGCCTCCCTGGCCCTCGGGCACTGCTCTTTGGGCTGATACCTGGCACCCCCTGATGCCTCTCTCTCTGCAGCGCCCCCTCAGTTCCTGGAGACGCCTCCCCAGGTGCTGGAAGTTCGGGAACTTGAGCCTGTGACCCTGCGTTGTGTGGCCCGGGGCAGCCCGCAGCCTCATGTGACTTGGAAGCTCCGAGGACAGGACCTGGGCCAGGGCCAGGGCCAGGGCCAGGGTCAGGTGCAAGTGAGTCCTGGGGCTGGGTAGGAGGCAGGTGGAGGCCTGGGAGCAGGGCTGGAGGACGGGTAAAGGCCACGCCCCCGGAGGCGGGGCTTTGCCTTGTCTTCCTGAGCCCGGCGTGCTGCCTCCCTCTGCCGGCCAGCCTCGGGAGTGCAGGGTCTGAGGTCGGCCAGGGGATAGGGGGAGGGGCAGGGAGAATAGCAGGGGAGGCACAGTGGACCTTCCTCATCTCCTCCTACCCGAGGTGCAGAATGGGACGCTGTGGATCCGACGGGTGGAGCGAGGCAGCTCTGGAGTCTACACCTGCCAAGCCTCCAGCATCGAGGGCAGCGCCTCCCACGCCACCCAGCTGCTGGTGCTAGGTGATCTTTGGAGGGAGGGCCATGACCTGGGGCTGGGGGTGCACACAGCAGGAGCAGGGAGGGGTGCGAGGCGAGAGAGGGAGCTCCCAGTGCAGGCTGGTGCTCCAAAACCAGCATCTTGATTTTTTTTTTTTTTAAGATTTTATTTATTTGACAGAGAGAGATCACAAGTAGGCAGAGAGGCAGGCAGAGAGAGAGGGGGAAGCAGGCTCCCCGATGAGCAGAGAGGCCGATGCGGGGCTCAATCCCAGGACCCTGAGACCATGACCTGAGCCAAAGGCAGAGGCTTTAACCCACTGAGCCACCCAGATGCCCCAGCATCTTAATTTTTAAAGGATCAGTGACTGGACAAGTAGACGTTTATTGCCCAGCGATGTGGCGTGTGACCCCCCCGACTCCCAGTTTCCTCCTCTATATATAAGGAGGTTCATATCTGCATTTTAGGACTATTACAAGAATTTAACCGAGTACAGAGATCAGCACTTAGTAATTCCTGTCCAAGCCCTTCTGAGGGAACCTCAGCCACAGGGCCTGGACTCTCCTGCAGACCCCTCCTCCGCAGGGAAGTCAGGGGACCCAGCGCCCTTCCCTGTCCTTGGTCCTGAGGGCGGGCATGTGCCGAACTGCTAGGGGCCAAGTCCACCAGCGGCCGGAAGGCCCGGGTGAGTCTTGCCTACCCTGCTAATCTTGGGCGGCTCTCCTCACTTCTCTGCCTCTGAGCCTTCATCTCCTCATCTGTGAAGGGGAGACAGTAATTCGTCCCACAGAAGGCACTTGTGAGGATTAAAAGGGATGGTTCGGCCATGTGCTTAGCGGAGCGCTAGCTTGGGTTGTTACCTCTTAGGACTGAGCACTGGCCCCGCAGAGCCCAGGGAGGGGCGAGGGTGGTGGAGCAGCGGGCGGGAGAGACTGGCTGGCCTGGCCCCACGCTGCGGGAAGGGCGTTCCAGATGGGGTTCAGAGAGCAAGGGCAGGGCAGTGGGAATGAGGCTGCCCACGCTGACTGGAGTCTGTCCCAGTTGGCCAGGCTGGGAGCGGTCGGATCCTGAGGGCCCACGGGGCTAGATCAGGAAGTTTGAACTTGACGTGGTAGGAGCCAGGAGCGGCTGTGAGTTCCAGAGCAGAAGTGTCCCGTGGCCAGAGGGGCGCCTTTCGGCACGAATGGCCGCTGGAGGGGCAGAGACGGGGGAGCCAAGATCAGGGGTTGCTGCAGTTTCTCGGGGTAAGGTAGGTAGGACACACGGAGGTGACTTCAAGCGTGATAGATGGACATAAAGGGTGAACGAACAAAGAATAAAACTGGTCCCACACACACACAGCGTCTAGGCAGGGGAATCTGGGTGAATGGTGGTGTTCCTGGAGGGAAGGGGAGCTGGTCTGGGGGAGGGAAGGAGCTTTTTCTCACGCACAGGGTTAGGCCTGTTTCGGCTCCCCGAGACCTGGGAGCAGCCCCTTTTGTGTTCCAGAGGGCAGATCTGGGAAGGACGGCCGGAGCGACGTCCGGGTTTGGGGAGGACTGTGGGCTGAGGCCCCTCTCTCCCCTTGTGCTCCCCCACAGGACCCCCGGTCATCGTGGCGCCCCCCAAGAACAGCACGGTCAATGCCTCCCAGGATGTTTCCCTGGCCTGCCGGGCTGAGGCGTACCCCACTAACCTCACCTACAGCTGGTTCCAGGATGGCACCAACGTGTTCCACATCAGGTGGGGCTCGGGGGGAGGGGGCGGGGGGCTCATAGGCGGCCTTCCAGGAGCAAGCCCGGAGCCCAGGCCACGCGTGCCATCTTGCAGACGCCTGCAGCCCCGCGTGCGGATCCTGGTGGACGGGAGCCTGCGGCTGCAGGCCACCCAGCCCGACGATGCAGGCCGCTACACCTGCGTGCCCAGCAACGGCCTCCTGCGCCCGCCCTCGGCCTCTGCCTATCTCACGGTGCTCTGTAAGCCTGACCCCGCTCCCTCCCCAGCCTGCTCCCCTCCCCTGGGCCAGGCCAAGCTCCTGCCCTCCAACCTGCCAACTGCTCCCCCCACCCCCAGACCCAGCCCAGGTGACAGCGATGCCTCCTGAGACACCCCTGCCCGTGGGCATGCGGGGGGTGATCCGGTGCCCGGTCCGGGCCAACCCCCCACTGCTCTTTGTCAGCTGGACCAAGGACGGGCAGGCCCTGCAGCTGGATAAGGTAGGGGCCTTGGCACCAGGGGGGAAGGAAGGGCTTGGCTTGGTGTTCACTTAGGGCAGCAGGGCTGTGGGGTTCGCCGCTGAATTCAGGTCGGCGACTAGGGTACGCTTCTTCCCCGGGGCTGTGTGGCACGTCTGGGGAGCAGGAGCGCCACAACTGTCCTTAAGGAGGGCACATCCTGGAGGGGCCTAGGGCAGCACACGCGCTCTGCTGGAAAGCCTGGGCTGGTCGAGGAGAGCTCAGCAGCCGCTTCTGGGGCTTCGGTGATGGGCCTTGGGGGTGCATGGGCATTCCACGCAGAGACTAGGGCCCCGAGGCAGGGAACCATGCAGCGTGTGCAGGGCATGGTGAACCCTGGAGTCAGGGCGGGCGGGGGGTCGCAGTGCCTGTGGGGACGTGATGCTAGCAAGGAAGCTCCAGGGACAGGCTGGGGCCAAAAGGAAGCTCTGTGGCTACCGAGCGACTATTCCATTGTACCCGGGTGATCTTTGCAGAGTGTACATCCCGTGTGGGCTACCACCGCATCTTTGGACCCCACGGCCTCCTGAGGTTCTGCAGTTAGGACTCAGTGCATTTTTGTTGAATGTTACCAAAAAAAGTCTGCAGGCAGTTGGAGCCCGTGAGGTTGTCTGAGCGGAGGTGTGACTGCCTCGGAGCACTGAGCGGGAGCGGAGTCGTCAGTGAGTGGAGGACAGAGAGGGTGCAGGGACAGGGGTTCAGAGGCTGTTCAGACGGTCCAGGGGAGAGGTGAGGAGGTCACGAGGTGGACGGGCTGGCCGCCTAGACAGAGGCCTTCCCACAGGATGGAGCTGGTGAGCATTCGGATGGGGGAGTGAGGAGTGGGGTTAGGGACAGTGGGGCCCTTAACACAGAAATAAGAAAGCCAGGGAAAGGAAGGGATTTGGGGTGGAAGATGCCGACTTTCATCGTGGAGTGCTGGGAAGACAGGTGGGGGACACCCCCGTGGGCTGGGAGCCCCCTACCAGGGCTCCGCTCTAGGGGGCGCCCCTAGAAAGAAAAGTTAAGGACTGGAGTTGAGACAGAGGTCAGGCCTGGAGGAGGAGTCCTCTGCAGGGGGGCAGCTTCTCCCTCTCCCGCCCCTGCCCAGCTGCTTGGACTAGGGGCCATATCCTCTCTCCTCCAGCTCCCTGGCTGGTCCCAGGGCCCGGAGGGCTCACTGATCATTGCTCTGGGCAACGAGGACGCTCTGGGGGAGTACTCCTGCACGCCCTACAACAGCCTCGGGACCGCAGGGCCCTCCCCGGTGACCCGCGTGCTGCTCAAGGTGAGCCTGTGGATGCGCCAGCCGCACTGGGCCAGGTGGCTGAGGACGCGCCCTGGCCTTGACGCAGGCGGACCAGGGGGTGGGGCAGTCATGCGTGGGGAGGGGCTTCCCAGTCTGTTTCCCACGGTGGGCACAGCTGTCAGCTGCCATCCCAGAGGTTTCTGCAGAGATGGTGCTGGGGAGGGGGGACGGGAGGCCTGCACCCCCCCAAAGAAAGATGCCCCTCCAGCCCAACTCACTAAACTTGGCCTCTCAGGAGGGGAAGGGGTGGACAGCAGAGGGGAGGGGGAAAGGGTGTTCTGTGGCCGTGTATGCATCCCCAGAGGCCTCCCAGCTCCCCCAGTCCTTGTGCAGCCTCCCAATTCCCTCCAGCCCCTCCAGGGAGGGAGACAGGGCCTGAGAACGGGACCTGACTGGAGACCCAGCGGGGAGTAGCCCTTAGCTAGCAGGGTGAGAGGCCCCTCCCGATGCCACATCTGGCTTGCAGGCTCCCCCAGCTTTTCTAGAACGGCCCAAGGAAGAATATTTCCAAGAAGTAGGGCGGGAGCTACTCATCCCCTGCTCCGCTCAAGGAGACCCCCCGCCTGCTATCTCTTGGGCCAAGGTAAGGCTCCTGAGCCCGCCCACCGCGCCCCTGCCTCTCCCTGCCTCTCCCTGCCCCTCCCTGCCCCCGGTCATCCTGTGGGAAGGAGGGGGCCGTCCAGGCCAGGTGGGGAGGACGCCGGAGCTGCCCTCAGTGAGGGGTGGCTGCGTGTGTCTTCAGGGCTGACCAGTGCTTCTGTAGGTGGGCCGGGGGCTGCGGGCCCGGGCCCAGGTGGACAACAGCAGCAGCCTCGTCCTGCGGCCATTGACCAAGGAGGCCCACGGGCGCTGGGAGTGCACCGCCAGCAACGCTGTGGCCCGAGTGGCCACCTCCACACGTGTCTACGTGCTGGGTTAGTGGCTGGAGGGCCGGCCGGGGGCTGGAGGAAACTGTGCGGGACAGGAGACTATTTTGGGATGTCCCCGTGGGCAGGATGGGTGGGGGGCGCCTGGGATGAGAGGCAGAGCTCAGAGGCCCTGGGACTCCCCTTAGCTGTTCACCTTCGCTCAGGGCCCTGACCATTGTCCCTCCCTCAATTCCCCTTCCCCAGGCACCAGCCCCCACGTTGTCACCAATGTTTCCGTGGTGCCTTTGCCCAAGGGTGCCAATGTCTCCTGGGAGCCTGGCTTTGACGGCGGCTATCTGCAGAGATTCAGTGTGTGGTATACCCCGCTGTGAGTGCCCTGCCCCTGCCGCTCCCCTCTCCCCCACCCCCATTCCATCGGCCCCTCTGCCCTTCCCCCACCCCTCCAGTCCAGCCCTGCCCGAAATCCGCCCTATTTCCAGGGGGATCTTCGGTGTTCAGGCCCCGGGTCCTGAGACCCGGGACGGCTGAGGGGAGGGACAGCTCAGGTCTCTATACTCCAAAGCTTCCTGGCCGTCCTAGTTCACGAGGTGCCCCCATTTCTTGATATCCTCCAGGGCGAAGCGTCCTGACCGAACCCACCACGACTGGGTGTCCCTGGCAGTGCCCGTGGGGGCTGCTTACCTCCTTGTGCCGGGGCTGCAGCCCCATACCCAGTACCAGTTCAGCGTCCTAGCGCAGAACAAGCTGGGGAGTGGGCCCTTCAGCGAGATTGTCCTGTCTGCCCCCGAAGGTGAGAAGCCTCTGCCCCCGAGGGCAGCCGAGGGGGTGGGAAAGGACTGGTAGGGAAAACCCGGATGTGTGACGACCTGGGTGGGAGGGGGCGAGAGGTACTGGGCAGCTTCTTGGGGTCCACAGGGGTTTGTGGAACATGAGTCAGGCTCGTCTTTAGGGGCTGCGGGAGAATGGTTGGGCCGGAGGTGGGGGCGGGGGTGGTGGTGAGAGGGGGTTGGAGGGGCTGGCATGTGGGGAAGGGCCCCGGGAGCCTAACCCTATCTCCGTCATGCCTATCTGTCCTCTTCAGGGCTTCCCACCACACCAGCTGCCCCCAGGCTTCCGCCCACTGAGATGCCGCCTCCCCTGTCACCTCCCCGAGGCCTGGTGGCAGTGAGGACACCCCGGGGGGTGCTCCTGCATTGGGAGCCCCCGGAACTGGTCCCCGAGACGCTGGATGGCTACGTCCTGGAGGGGCGGCAAGGCTCCCAGGGCTGGGAGGTGCTAGACCGCGTCGTGGCGGGCACCGAAACGCAGCTGCTGGTGCCCGGACTCATCAAGGTGTGTGGGAGGCAGGCACAGGGACGTTCCTCCCCTCGGCGGTCCGGGAGGTTCCAGCCGGACCTCAGCCTCCCACCCTACCCTCCCAACTGCAGTCTTTCTGAACGGGGCTGGGTGGGGGGCGCCGGGCCCTGACCGCGTTCCTGGACCCCCACCCCCAGGACGTGCTGTACGAGTTCCGCCTCGTGGCCCTGGCGGGGAGCTATGTCAGCGATCCCAGCAACACGGCCAACGTCTCCACTTCCGGTGAGAACCCGGCGGGAGGGCAGAGCGCTGAGCAGGGGGGCTGCGAGCCCACTGTCGCGGGCACCGACACCCCGCTCGTGGCCCCCCGCCCAGGCCTGGAGGTCTACCCCTCACGCACACAGCTGCCGGGCCTCCTGCCCCAGCCGGTCCTGGCCGGCGTGGTGGGCGGGGTCTGCTTCCTGGGCGTGGCCGTCCTCGTGAGCGTCCTGGCCGCCTGCCTGACGAACCGGCGCAGGGCAGCCCGCCGCCGCCGCCGCAAGCGCCTCCGCCAAGGTAGGCCCCGAGGCCGCGCCCACGGCAGGCCCCGCCCTCCCCGGGCCCCGCCCACCAGGGGGTTGGAAAGCCCCACCCCCCACCTCCATCACGCCCCGCCCCTGGGGGGCCGGGTGCGTCCTGTCCCCCGCACAGTCCCGGGGCGGGAGGGGTTGCCAGCGGGTGAGGGTTGAGGCTCAGCGCCTGGGGTCCTGTTGGCCCTGAGTTTTGCCGGCGTCACCACTGGTTCTCCTGCCCGAACAGATGCGCCTCTTATCTTCTCTCCGCCCGGGAAGTCCGTTCCTCAGTAAGTCCCCCCACTTCGTCGGCCTCCGCCTTTCTGCCTGGCCTCTGCGCCCACTGTCTTGGGTCGTGCGCTGGTGCCTTGGGGTGCGCTGGGAGGGGCGGAACAGTAGTGAGAAGGGGTGAGGGTGGGAGTGCGGAGGCCCTAGCTCGGGGTCTGTCCACTGTTGCCTGTGCCTTTCCTCCACCACGGGGGTCCTTGTCTCCCTTACTCTCCCCCGCGCTGCTCTGTTGTGCGCCAAACCTCTCAAGGCCTGATGCTGGTTGGGGGGGGCAGGGGATGGGGGGGAGACTGGACCCCTGTCACAGAGCCTGATCTCCTGTCCTTCCCCAGCTCTGCTCCGGGCTCAGGCAGCCCTGATAGCGTGGCGAAGCTGAAGCTCCAGGGTTCCCCAGTCCCCAGCCTGCGCCAGAGTCTGCTCTGGGGAGAGCCTACTGGCCCCCCCAGCCCCCTTCCGGATCCTCCGCCTAGTCGGGGGCCCTTACCCCTGGAGCCCATTTCTCGGGGACCAGATGGCCGCTTTGTGATGGGACCCAATGTGGGGACCCCCGAAGAAAGGTCCGGCTCTGAGCGAGCTGAACCTCGGACCCCGGCCCAGCGCCAAGCCAGGTCCTATGACTGCAGCAGCAGCAGCCCCAGTGGGATGCCCCAGCCGCTCTGCATTGCAGACATCAGCCCTGTGGGGCCCCCGCCCGCAGCCCCACCTAGTCCTCGGCCTGCTCCAGGACCCTTGCTCCAGTACCTGAGCCTGCCCTTCTTCCGGGAGATGAACGTGGATGGGGACTGGCCCGCTTTTGAGGAGCCCGCTCCTGCCCCACCCCCAGATTACATGGACACCCGGCCCTGCCCCACCTCCTCTCTCTTTCACCCCCTGGACCCCGACACTGTGTCCCCTAGGGCAGCGCTTCCCGGGGCTGTGATGGGGGCCGGGGCCACCCCAGAGCCCCTGTACACAGCACTGGCTGACTGGACGCTGAGGGACCGGCTGCTGCCAAGCCTTCTCCCTGCCGCCCCTCGGGGCAGCCTCACCAGCCAGAGCAGCGGGCGGGGCAGTGCCTCGTTCCTCCGGCCCCCCTCTACGGCCCCCTCTGCAGGAGGCAGCTACCTCAGTCCTGCTCCCGGAGACACCAGCAGCTGGGCCAGTGGCCCTGAGAGGTGGCCCCGGAGGGAGCATGTGGTGACAGTCAGCAAGAGGTGAGGACAGTCCCTGCCCATCCCTGCTCTGGCTCTGGTTCCTGCCCAGACTTCCCCTACCGCCCTGTGCCTTCTGGGCTCCACTCCCAGGGGACCAGGAGAACTTGTCTCCTGGTAGAAGCTTTGGCAGAGGTCCAGGGATCTTCAGGGAATGTGTGGCCCGCCTGAGCTTGGGGACTCTGGGCTGGGGCTTTTTTGGGCACCCTCTTTTCCTCCACCCAAATCAGACATTTGTCCCTGTTAACAGGAGGAACACGTCTGTGGATGAGAACTACGAGTGGGACTCCGAATTCCCTGGGGACATGGAACTGCTAGAGACTTTGCACCTGGGCCTGGCTGGCCCTCGCCCCCGACCCGAAGCTGAGCCAGAGCGAGGTGTGAGAGCCCTCCGGAGGGGCAGCATGGCTTCGCCGTTCCCGTCTCCCCAGTCTGGTCCCCATCTGGTCCCCCCCGGGCCCTGTCCCAGGCTTGCTGCTCTCCCTTCCGTGGCTCATCTGCACCAGCCGGGCCCAGGGGGCTTCATGGGGCTGCTGACCTCAGACCTCTCCCTCCCCTTGCAGATGCGAAGACTCCGGAGGAGGGCGGCCTCCCTAGCACGGCCCATGCTCCAGGCCCTGAGGCCCGCTGCGCTGCCCTCCGGGAGGAGTTCCTGGCTTTCCGGCGCCGCAGAGATGCCACTAGGGCCCGGCTACCAATCTACAGACAGCCAGGCCCCCATCCTGAACAGGCCACTCTGCTGTGAAAGTGGGTGAAGACG
>CM053618.1:2729273-2772964 GCA_028646535.1 Procyon lotor | reverse complement strand
CATGAGCAAGACAAGTAGAGTTTTTGCCCTGGTGGGAGGAGCTAGGAAAGCAAAGGGCCAGTTATAATATGATATGGGGGAGGGTACGGGGAGTGTAGTTGCTAAGGGACCCCACAGGAGGGGATTCAAACCAACCTTGCGGGGAGGGCATCAGTGAGGCTCTCTGGAAGATGCTGTAGTCTGAGCTGGGGATTTAAAGACAATGAAAAGTGTGAAGGCATGGCCCGTGGTGGTGGGAAGAATGTTCCAGGCAGGGGTATAGCGTGGGTGTGGCCTGGAGGTGAAAATGTACAGGCTGGACTGTAGAGGGTCAGCTCACAGGTTGAGAATGCAGTTGAGAAAGGAAGAACGGACCAACTCTTCCAAGGAGCTTCAAAGTCAAATGAAAGATCTTGGACATTTCATTAAGGGCTTGGGGCACCCCTGAGGAATTTTAAGCAGGTGGCCTAAGAGATGACAGTTGTGTCCTATTTAGAAAGTTTCCCTTGGCTGTAGGGCAGAGAAAGGCCTGGGGTTGGGAAGACTCTGGAGGCAGGCCGGCCTTAGGAGTCTACTGCACCAGTCCAGGCTGGAGTGAGAGCAGACCGGGCCAAGGGGGGTCAGCAGGCATGAGAAGGGAGAAGGGGTTTCCAGATTGACTTGTCCTTTGTGGAGAGTGAAGAGGGTTTCAGCAACCAGGTGGGTGCTGCCGTGGTCTCCGGGATGGGAAATCTAGGAGCAGAGGCACCACCACCACGGATTCTTCTCTCCTAGGTCAGGAAACTGAGCGTAAGAGCACAAGTTATTTCAGAACCCAGCTGAACCCTGGCTTTATTGGGATTTGAGCTGATGACCAAACCAGTTCAAGCCCATCCCTTGTCCCTATCTGCCCCCCGCCCCCAGCCCCGTGAGCTGGCTGACCCGGGGAAGGGTTCAGCTGGCAGCCAGCGTGAACGGTGGTGTTTCTGTGGGTGGCGGCAGTGAGGAAGCAGGAGGTCAGGCCTCAGAAGCGGGGCAGGAAGTTCAGCTCGGAGGCGGCCACCCCTCCAATCTGGCAGCTTCAGAAAGAGGCTAATGGAGAGACCTGGAGGCCCAGCCCCTGAATCTTGGAACTCGGCGTTCCTGTCCTCAAGGACCTCTGACTTTCTGACTGCCCAACTTACCTCCAGCAACAAAAGCTATCGCGACCACAAGGACTTACAGAGAGGGGCACTTGCAAGGCACTCCCGTGTCTTGAAAAGGCTTTAGTAATTGTTATACCCTTTGGAGAAAAGAGAAAAACACACCTAAACACTGTTCAGTGGCGCACTCTAGGTCCCAGCGACCTTGAAACCCTTGTGTATCTTCCTTTGGTTCCTGGTGCTCAGCCACGGTGACTCCTGGCCCCAAAGCCAGATCACTGGGAGTTCATGGTTTCGCCTTGGTTCTTCGGCACGTTCTAGAATCCAGATCTCTGGACTCCTAGTCATCCCTTGGACATTGAAGATACCCAAAGTGAAGCATCTCTGGGGTTTGGGCCAGCTGCAGGCTCCTGCAGACACAAGATGGTTGGGCTACCCTAGCCCTCCTCCCCCCCTCCAGTATTACCCCCAACCTCCACCCCCGCCGCCCCACCACCCCCACCCACAAGGAGCCCCAGCTTGCTCAGACATATTCTGTCCTCTAAGTGACATCTGTCCTCACATTGCCAATACAGCAGTGACCCTGGGTGCTGGCTAGAAATGCAGATTCCAGTTTGTCCTCTTAGGACTCCCCCAACCACCCCCCCCAAACTGGGAATCCATAGAGGAGTTCCCCGGGGGGATGGGGGGTGCTCTCTGGAATTTGCATTTTAAATGGGCTTTCCCCATAATTCTTAGGCAGCCCTGTCCTCAGAGATGCAGACAGAGGTTTCTCTAAGTAGAAGGCGGAGGTCTGGGAGGGCCCTGATCCAAGGCCTTGCCTGGGAGTCCTCCCCCTCCCCCCGCCCTGCCCCCCCCACCCCCCTGCAATGTTTGGTGACTCTGGCTGGGTTGCCCGGGGAAACAGGCTGTGTAACTTCCGGGCTTTGGCAGCTTTCCCTCCTTGGCCTTATCTCAACATCCGCCAGGCCGTCCAGGGTCTGTGCTGGTCACGTAGGAGGGGAAGCTGGTGCCAGGCGTGGGGAGGCGTGTCCGGGGCACCAGGGGGGACCTGGGGCAGGCGAGAGGGTGGAGACATGGTTTGGAAGAGGGGAGGAGGCTGTAGATTCCTTTAAGGTCTTTCTCCTTGGCCTGGGGCTCTCTGCCCAGGGGGGCTGGGGCAGGTAGGGGGTGGGCTGTGTGGACCGCAGGGCTCTGTCAGGGCTCTGGAGGTTCAGAACCCCACTCCCCACTGACCACCACACCCTCCCAGGCCTGAGGGGGGTAGGGTGACAGTGCTTCCTTGGCCAGTTCCCGCCCTCCTCCCCTGCCTCCTCCCTCTGGACCCAGGGTCTCCAGGCTCCTCCCACACCCTCCTCACTCTCCCCCATCCCTACTGGCCCCCGTCCTTGCCCTGGTGCTCACCATCTTCACGGTCCTCCAACTCTTTCCTCACTCCCTGCCCCATGCCTCGTCTCCCCAGCTGTAGCAGGGAGGCCCCGCAGTTTTTAAGGATGGGAAGGAGAGTTCTGAAGAAAGAGGGAAGGCAGCAAATACTTCGAGTAGAACAATTCATGCATTTAAGTGTTTATTTCTGTGTTCAGCTCTACTTTGCTTCGGGAAGAACTGAAGGCCGTTCTTAGAGTTCACGTGCCCCAGGAAGAAGGGGGTCGTGAGATAGGCTTCCGGGCATCCTTGCAACTTAGCGGATTGGCAGTCTGATTCCCGTGTTTACACTACGCTGAGGACAAAGACATCCCCCAACCCACACAGCCCCCTGCCCTGGGGGGAGGAGAAGGAACGAAAACCACCAGGCACTGTGCAAATGGGTGGGCACAGTGCCTCTTGGGGCGATTACGCTGCCGAGCGACAGATGAGGGCGAAAGGCCCAGGTGGTGGGGCGGGTGGCGCCCGGCCCAGGCTCTAGGTCAGGGCTCTAAACCCACTCCTCTGGTTCTCACCGCTTTCCTTCTTCACTGTGCTGCCCGGGGAGCACGGAGCCTGGGAGAGCTTCTCCCGGGCTGGGCTGGATGACTCCTGGTTATGAAGCAGCCTGGAAGCAACGAGCTTCCCTGAGAACAGAGTGAGCATCGCACAGTTCCCTGTACGGAGGCCGGTCACCCGCCCCCCCCCCCCCAGCAGGAGCCTGTGGGGCAACGGAGGAAGCTCCAGAGGAGGGAGGCGGGGCCCCTGTGTCGAACTCCCAAGACACGTGTATCCAAGGTGTTCAGAGACTCCACGAGCGAGGAAAGAACTCGTGGCGCTCAACACAAACTCTCCGACAGGAGAGATTGTTGGAAGCCTCCCCGCGCCCCCCCATTGTCTCCATGGGTCCCCGCTACCCCCAAGCCATGCGAGGAGCCTCAGCCTCGCTGATCCCTGGCCTGCAAAATGCAGGTTCCTAAATGCATTTCAAGCGGGGGGGGGGGGGGGGGGGGGGGGGGGGGGGGGGGGGGGGGGGGGGAGGGAGAGAGAGAGAGAGAGAGAGAGAAAGGGAATCAGTCTCTCTTCTTGCTCTTAGACAGGAGACACGCTCCAGTGAGCCGCCAGACTTGTCATTTTACCCAGGGGCTCCTCTGGGTCTTATCTCCCAGGCGCCTCCCATTTAAATGTGCTTATTCATCAGAGTCAAAATTCTCACCCCTCTGGCCTTAGCCAGTGTGGGGAGCACCTCGGGACGCCTGCAGGGTGGGGCCGGCACCCGGGAGGGCTCCAAGGCCCAGGGGGTTGAGAAGGAGCTGCGGGGGTGCCCAGCGCACCCCGGGCACCGCAGGGTGGCTCGCGTTAGGAAGGGTCCCGGAGCCGGGGGTGGGATTCCGGTAGGGCCAGGAGTCGGGACCGCCCTCTTCCTCAGGCTCTCCAGCCTCTCCCGCCCGGGCTGCTCTCCCCCTGGGCCGGAGGGGCAGGGGGGACCGCGAAGGGGCGGAGCGGGGGACCGGCAGGGAACCGGGAGCCTGGGGATGGGGCCGCAGGAAGCGGACGTCCAAGTTGCACAGCAAGGAGGAAGGCCAGGACGAAAGGGAGGGCAGGGCGCAGGGGAGGAGGTGGGAGAGGGCGGCCGGGAGAAGTGGGCAGAGCCGGCCGAGGCTGGGAGGGGAGAGCAGGGGCACCCCACCCTGGCCCCACCGGATGCGGCCGCACTTGGGAGCCAAGTTTCGCTGAGAAGGGGAAGGTTGCCTCCCTACTTATCAGGGGTGGAACCTGGCTTTGTGAGGCCCGAAGCTCATACAGTTTGGGAAGCCCCTTGGAAGAGAGACAAGGCAACTTATGAATGTACGATTAATTGCGAGAGTGAACATTTATTTAGTATAATAAATCATGACAAATTAGAAATGTTTCAAAATCTGGCAAATACCATAAACATCATAACATCTGGAAGAGTAACAGAAGATTTAAGTGAATTCAGGGCCTGAGACAACCCTGAAATAGCTTTTACCCTTCCCTTTTTTGGCTGTTTATTCTTTGTGTCCAAGTGATAGTGATTTGATTTTATATAGACAGAATAGAGTGATAATTCATTCCTTCTTCTGATGTGGATTGATTGACACTTTTATTATTATTAATAGATTAGGGTGTTTCTTTCATTTCACTCTGCAGTTGGTAAATCATGTCAATTTTTGTAATTGTCAAATTTGGGGAAATCTGTGATAAATTTCTTACATGAGCTGTAGAATTTCAGGACATTGTTCTGTAATTAAGTGTTCTTTGAATTGATGGCACTCATTAGCCAACTTGTCATAGGTTCTGATTTTAGCATACCGAGTTTTATGCAAGCTCTGTCAATGTCGATTTTTTATGTCAAGTCAACAGGAAACCTAAAAAAAAATAAATAAGTAAGAGTCAGAACAGGAAATCTGTTATGCCCCCAATGTGTTCCTGGGATTTTCTTCTTGTTAATTGGATTATTAAACAATCCAAGGGCTTATTTATTCAAAATTTGTCTATTTCTGTTATTGAATTACGCTGTTGATAAAGTCTAAACCTTTTTGCCACGATTTACTTTTCAATTTTATAAAATTTGTACTGATTTCATGGTTCGTTTTTATCACTTTGGTTTCATAAACCTATTAAGTTCTTTTATTGAGATATAATTGACACATAACATTGTATACATTTCAGGTGTACTACATAATGATGCAGTGTTTGTATAAACTGAGAAATGATCGCCAGGAGAAGTCAAGTTAGCATCTATCGCTACACACGGTTACACATTCTTTTTCTTATGATGAGAGATGTTAAGATATATACAGATATACAATACGGTATTATTAGCTGTAGTCATCCTGTTGCACATTCATCCCCATGACTTATTTTTTTTTATAACTGGGAGTTTGTGCCTTGGGTGGGAGCCAGACCAGTAGCCCCCTGCCCCCAAATCTGAAGAGTTTATACAGAGGCCTTAGCTGGGTTCAGTCATATATACTGGCCACATGTTCCCAGTGCCACATTGTTGTCTCAAGGCTGTGTTCTTGGAGCAGCCTCTGGGAGTGGCAAAGCCAAGTGGAACCCACATTCCAGGGACAGGGTGGGGTGGAGGAGCCTCTGATTGCCTGGGTCCAGCTCACGGGTCAACCAGTGGTCAGATCTTTGATGACCTCCTCCAACAGTGAGATCATACCATTTGTCTTTCCCTGTCTGACTTATTTCACTTAGCAAAATAGCCTCAAGATATATCCATGTTATCACAAGTGGCAAGATTTCATTCTTTGTGGCTGACTAGTATTCCATGATTATCTATCTATCTATCTATCTATCTATCTATCTATCTATCTATCTATCTGATACGTATATCACATTTTCTGTATTCACTCACTCATTCATTCATTCATTCATTCATCAGTGGACACTTAGGTCATTTCATGTCTTGGCTATTGTAAATAATGCTACAAGGAACAGAGAAGCATGTGTATCGTTTTGATCTAAGTGTTTTTGTTTTCTTTGGATAAATACCCAGAAGTTGATTGCTGGATCATATGGCAGTTCTCTTTCTAGTTTTTTGCATACTACTGTTTTCCCGCAGTGGCTGCACTAATTTACATTGCCACCGGCAATGCACAAGGGTTTCCTTTTCCCCAGGCCCTTGCCAACACTTGTCACTTCTTCTCTTTTTGAAACTAGCCATTCTGACAGGTGTGAGGTGATATCTCATTGTGGTTTTGATTTGCATTTCCCTGATGATCAGTGAGTTGAGCCTCTTTTCATGTACCCGTTCGTTCGCCATTTGTATGTCTTTTTTTTTAGATTTTATTTATTTATGTGAGAGACAGAGACAGAGCATGAGCAGGGGGAGGGGCAGAGAGAGAGGGAGGAGCACCCTCCCTGCTGAGCAGGGAGCCCAACACGGGGGCTCAATCTCAGGACACTGAGATCATGACCTGAGCCGAAGGCAGAAGCTTAACTGACTGAGTCAGCTAGGTGCCCCCACCTGTATGTTCTCTTTGGAAAAAATGTCTACTCAGAACATCTGCGCATTTTTTAATCTGAGTTTTTCCTTCCTTCCTTCCTCCCTCCCTTCCTTCCTTCCTTCCTTCCTTCCTTCCTTCCTTCCTTCCTTCCCTCCTTCCTTCCTTCCTTCCTTCCTTCCTTCCTTCCTTCCTTCCTTCCTTCCCTGTGGGGTTGTAGGAGTTCTTTATATATTTTGGATATTAACCCCTTATCAGGTACACGACTGGTAAATATTTTCTCTCATTCAGTAGATTGCCTTTTCATTTGGTTGGTCGTTTCCTTTCTTGTACAGAATAAACTCATTAATTTTAAAGTAACTTTTCTCTTAACACATATGTTTAAAGTTGACGAAAGAAGAGAATGTGCTCTTTTTAAAAAATTAAAAAAAATTTTTTTTAAAGTGAACTCCGTGCCCAACATGGGGCTCAAACTCACCACCCCGAGATCAAGAGTTGCAAGCTCTCCTGACTGAGTCAGCCAGGCACCCTGAGGAGGATGTACTCTTGACCTCGGTCCGCATCTGCTCCATCACACTTACATTATTTAAATCTTCAGAGAGACTTTCCAAGATCAGTTTAGAACGGCATGTTCAACTTTTTGAATAAATATTTTTGCATTTTGTTTTTTGTATTTCTCTCCCAAACCTTTGAAAATCCTTAAAAGGTCCGTGTTACCTAGCAAGGTGCTTTAGGGGGAATAATGCCCCACCTCTCCTCCAAGTATCTACCTCTTAATCCCCCAAACCTCTAAATATTTACCTTACGTGGTAAAAGGACTTTGGAGGTATGAATAAGTTAAGGATTCTGAGATGGGGAGATTCTCTTGGATTATCCTGGTGGGTTCAACCTAATCTCGAGTCCCTAAAATCAGAGATTTCCCCAGTAGAAGGAAGTGCGACTTGTGAAGAGTTGCTCAGCTGTGTAATGTCACTGGCTTTACATAAGGAAGAAGGGGCCGTGAGCCCAGGAATACGGTGGCTTTCAGAAACCGGATAAAGGATTCACCCTAGAGCCTTTGTAAGGAACGCAGTCCTGCTGACACCTTAGTTTTAGGCCAGTGGAAAGCTCCAGGACTGTGAGATAATACATCTGTGCTCCTTTTAAGCAACTAAATTCTCGGTAATTTGTTACAGCAGCAGTAGAAAACTAATACACAAGGCTTGAACAGTTTTTTTGTTTTTTTTTTTTTTTGGCCTGAACGGTTTTTAATTGGAAAGACTGTCTCATTATACTCGGAAGGGTTCAAGTGGGCGTGTGGGTTTGAAATTGTCTATGAGAAGAATGCAAAAAGGAACAACGGTGTCTATCTCTGTTAGAGAAACAGAAGTCATCAGCAAGCTCAGGCCCTCTGGAGGCAGCTTCTTCTCTGGTGAGATGTGTAATGTGTTTATAATTACATATGTCGTTTTACTAGGTTTCTTCCTGGCCGGCGAAAACTTCCGTTTTGGCCGGGCAGTGATAAGAACAGAATTTCCACTTACAAGTTTACACAGTAGGAGGGTTAGCATTGATTCCAGGACTGGCTTCTGGCTTCTTGAAAAAATTAAAACCTCGGTTTTTCTTCCACTTTGCAAATCCTTCTGGTGTCGGGCACCACGGCCCCTCTTCCCACGGAGAATGTGGCCAGCACTTTCCTGTCCTGACCTCAGGTGAGGTGGCAGGGTGGAGGGGTGGAGAGAGTGTCGCAGTCGGCCTCACCTATAACCGCCCAGGAGGCAATAACGCAACTACAGAGGTGATGCGGAACCAACACAAACAGGTTTCACAGAAGCCAAAATAAATGGATCCCTAAGTCCACTTCCTTTTGCAAGTCTACAAACCTCGTGGCCAAGCAAACACATAGCTAAGAGCCTTGAAGGCCTGAAACATTTCGAGCTTCGAGGTTCATTCAGACAAAGCGGGGCACGGGGCTCCCTGACACCGCACTGTCCCCCTCTCCTTCCTGCCTCGACTTTACACCTGGCCTTCAGAGAGGCAGCCTGGGTTGAGAAAAGAACACCATCTTTTGAGGTCGGATGGTGATCCCTCTTGGCCTCAGTCTCTTCTGTGGGGAGGGGCATGATTACACAGAGAGGTGGCTGCGAAGATTCTGAGGGACACTTAGGGGGAGCCATCCAACCACGGCTGGCTGCTCATGTCATTGTCCCTTCTCTCGGCACTGCTGGGAAGAGGCTGGGAGGAACCGAAAAGCCCTCCCCTCACTCCCAAGCCCAGAGGGTTGTGCTCCCCCTTCAGGCCTGCCCCTCTGATCTCACCTCCCACACTGTGGCCTCCTCCACCCCTGTCCCGCCCTGTGTTCTTTTGAGGATCCCAAAGGAGATAAGGCTGGGAAATCCAGAGAAGGAATGTGAGGTCTGTCAGAGTAAAGTCCTTTTAGGAAGAATGGGTGGTGACCCCGGCTCCCTTCCTCCATCCCCCTGGGGCTGTGCAGCCCTTGGTGCCCTTCGCTCTGCGGACAGTCCAGCCTGGAGTGTCTTGGATGCAGTCAGGGGCTTGGAAGCAAAGAGTCAAGCTGCGGGGAGCTTCAGAAAGGCGGGCCGTGAGGGCCTGGGGAGAGGTTCTCCAGTGGGAGAGCACTTCCCAGGATCACAGAGTCCTCCCTGCCTTTTGGCCCCAGGCCAGCTCATCAGGGCTGGAGGGGAAAACGTCCTTGGTGCGGGCAGAGGCTTTGCGAGGCTTGGGGTCGGCAGGTCCCAAGGCCCTGGGGTCAGCTCAGTTCCATCCTTGCAGGTTGGGAGGTATGCAGGCCAAACCAAATTGGGGAAATCACAGAACTCCCAAGAACTCTTCCAGAGCCGTCCATACAAACTGGGAAGCGTTAAAAGGCAGATTTCCTAAGGCCAGTTCCGTGGGTTTCCGTGCGGGCAGGCTCTAGGGCCTCCCAGGTGGCTGAGCTGGAGGGCCGAGGGGCTGCTCCTGAAACTGCACCGGCGTCCTCAAGGCGGGAAGTTCCACCTGCGGTCTAACTAGACTCCCACCTGTTGTGACACTTGTCTCCTCTGGTCCAGGGTTGGCTGGGACCTGCGGGGCGGCCCCGGGGCAACAGTAACCATGGTAACCAGGGGTGTCCCCGAGCCTCGCACTTGCAGGAGCGCCGGCAGCTGGACGTCCTGGGTCCGTGCCGGGCCCTTGAGGGTTCGGGTTCCGACCCTACGGTCCAGCCAGAGCCACAGTGAAAAGCCGGGAGCGCCGGCGGGGCTCAGGCTTTCCGGGGGCGCGGTTCCCGGTCGAGGCAGGGGTTCGGGTCCCGGAAATCTCTGGACGCCGCTTGCGTCCGCTGGAGCCGAGGGGCGGGGCCGGGGGTGGGCCTGGGGGCGGGGCCTCGCGCGCTCTCTCGTTGCTATAGTAACGCATCAACATCCGGCGCCCGGGCTCCTTGCGGGCGGCAGAGGCGGCAGAGACACAGGGCTGCGGCGTGCGTGCGGCTGACATGGTGAGGTGCCCGGACGACCGAGGAGGGGGCCTCACGTGTCCTGCACTGGGTTGGGGTTCCGAGCGGGGAGAGTGGGGAGCGGGGGGAGGGCAGAAGGTGAGTCGGTCTGGGGTCCGGAAGGCCCCGGGGCAAAGAGGACACGCCTAGAAGAAGCAGGAGGAGTCCCCAGGAGGGTCCACGGGAGAATTAGGGGTGGGGTCCACAGGGCCTGAAAACCTGGAGGGGTGCTAGCCTGGGGGTTTCGGAGAAAGGGGGGCTCTCTTCCTTCCCCACCAGGCTGGAGCCTCCCTGGGCTGGGGACAGTGGGCTGTGATGTGGGACTACCACGGGTGAGGAGGCCACGTGCGGGTTGTAGGACCTGCTCGGCCACTGATAGCAGAGTGACGACATGTAAGGCACCTAATGCCCCTGAGCCTCAGGCTTCTCTTCTGTTGGTGGGGCCTTGGCTCCCTCACTAGGGCTCGACGTGTACTTGTGAGTAAATGAACGGGTGGGTGGGCACCGGGTTTGGAAGGCCCTGGGGAGGGACCGGGTCTGCTCTGGCAGGCCTGGGGTTCCCTGGGGTGGGAAGGACCGCGGAGTGGTGAGGGCTGACAAGGGCACCAGGCCTGGGAGGAGCTAGGAAGAGGTGTCTGGTTTCCAGCAAGGAGAATGCTGGTCCCTGAGGGATAAGGAAGCGAGACAGAAGGTAGGTAGCGGAGCCTCGGCGTGCTGGAAATAACGTTAGAACTTCTGGGGCACCCCAGGGGGCGGAGATGGTGCCCTGGGTATTCCGTGGACACATTTCATGCCCATAGGTCACCTGCTGCTTCTCTAGGGCTCAGTGGTCCCAATTCAGGGTCCCCAAGTAGGGATTTCAGAAGAACTTTGTAATTATACACAAACAATTCTCCAACCAAGAGCAGCTCCCGATTTCTGAGGACTCCTTGTGGTGTCGCAGTGGGGGTCCCCTTTCACGGATCCATTTTATCACAGGTAGTCATTCCGGGCTCACCCCGATGCTCCAGGGTGTAAGTAAGTCTGTTTATCAGGGATGGCCTACCACCACCTCGGGCATCCTGGCTGGCATCTAAGGGCACACAGTAACCTTTAATTCCTTTCTCGCCGGTTTAAAACAATTCATATTTTCCAGGGCAGATTAATCCGTGAATTGCACTTAGGGTAGATTGGTGGGATTGAGCAGATCGGGATTCCCCAAGGAGGGTTGGAACCTCAGTACTAACTAGGATGCCGACCTTGTTTCCCATTTGAGGAGGGAGGTGGCCCGAGCGGATCATTCAGTAAAAGGCGGGGGCCGGGTTGGGGCAACCCCACCTTCTGAGTAACCAAAGCCCACGGAAAGGGAAATAGAATCGGGCTGAGAGCTGGAATCTTGGCTTTGCTGGCCCCTGATGAACCCATATGCAAAAGGAGAGCTGGACGGCAGGGCGAAGAGGACGTCCAGGGAAGGACGTGAAAGGTCTTTGTTCAGCTGACAGGTGTTACCATTACGTCAGGGAAACTCACCAGCTGTCCGCGCCACCTGTACCAACCCCTTCTCCCCAGATTCGAGCTGCTCATACGGGATCAGAGACATCCGATGCTGCAGTTTTTAAGGGCTACACCCTTCTGTGTTCAGAATCAGGCAGCAGCCCCATGGCCAAGTTTGTTTTCAAATAAATACAGTGTGTTACCTATAAAAATAGTTACCGACTCCACGGCAGAAAGTTATTCACTGCGAGAACCATTGGAAGATAATGATACCCCAATTTCTGCTCAACGTTTTTGGTGAACATTCTTTTAATACGCACTCGGGGTACATACCCTTCAAACAGACATTTTCGCAGGAAATATTTTCACGGGTCTTCTCATCCGCTTTCTTCAAGACATAATATATTATGGAGATTGTCCTATATCCAAGGCAGAGTGAAAACCATCTGATTGACCAGCTCCTCTTTCGGCATTGGAGTCTCTCCCCCCACATTCCTAGCAGTGGCCAGATTCCTGTGGTCCTGGGGTGGGAGGGCGTTTGAAGGGAGGGAGTCAGCTGGGTCAGCAAGATGAGAGCATCAAAGCAGGGCCGGCGTGTCTTTATCTGTCCCCCGTCCTCATCTTTGTCAGTGGAACTAGGAACTAGACGGGCTTGCCTCTGGGCGCTGCCCACCCCCTTGGGGACATTTGTTTGGTCATCCAAGAAGTCACACCAGCCCATCACTTCCCGAAAGAACCTTTTTGGCTACTGTCTCTGGCCTAGAGGGATCTAACTTTCCATTTCTGCTTGGTTCTTCATTTTTTCCGAGTGCTGTTCAGCAGTGACCTCCTCAATCCGTCTTGTTGCTCTTGGCCCAAGTGGCTGTCCTAATCGTGGTGCGTGGCTTCACAGTCAGCGTTTCCCCAGCGAGCTCTCTCAGCACCCAACCCTCGAGAGCACAGTGCTCCCTCTGCCCTGCCCAGTGGCCACTTCTCTGTGGTCATCTCTTTTCCTTCCTCCGTTCTGACTTCTAGTTTCTGGCGGTGGGCCGTCTCTTGAGTGGCTTCCTCTTGACCTAGAGGCCAAGGGCGCAGGAAAGAGGCGACTTAGCCCCGGAGGAGCCCGTCGCCCGGTGGACCCCCGAGCAAAGGGCAAGCCGGAGGGAACCCTTGAAAAGAAACAGGAGAACGCATGCAAAAACAATAATAATACTTTCCATCGGCCTTCCAAAGCCCTGTCACCAGGGTATTTTCCGCAGCGATTTGGAAAATGTGGAGTCGGGGAGGGGCCTGGAGTCAGGCGTGTTCTGGGGAAGCTTCCAGCTCAAGCTGGCCGGTGGCCCTCGAGGGGTCACCTTGCTTGGTTTCATTCATTCGCACTTCATCCAGTGCGTGAGGAGCTCCCCCGATGTGCCAGGCGCCACAGCTTTTTCCTTACGTAGAGGCAGAGGCAGAACCCACCCCGCCCCTGTGATCCTGTATCTTCCAGCTTCTCCCTCCCAGTGCTCTCCCTCAGTCCCACCTGGGGAGGGTCTGCTCATTTCCTTGGATTCTATTTTTGGTGGAAAAGGGAGCAGCGGCTCACCACTAACCATATAATAACCCTTCCGAGTCTGTTATTAGGCGTCCTCGGGGCTGTTATATTTACCCTTTAATGAATCTGAGCTTTCCGGCTCTGCCGTTCGGGGCTGCCTGAGGCTCTAAAGGGAGGCCCCCACCGTAAGCCTCTTGCTGGCTGGGGAGCGAGGGGGGCCCGGCCCGCTCAGGGGCGCTCAGCTGGAGAATAATCTCTTGGTTTAGCGGGAAGACGGATGCTGGTGGAACAGGTGCCGGGGAGCCTGGCCGGTCAGGACGGCCGGGAGAGAGCTTTGAAAACACACTGTCCAGGGCTTGGGGACCTGGAACGACAGGGTCCGTCTCCCTGTCTACACTGCCCCCTTGGCGGCTGCTGATCCTCAGGTTGGGAGACCCAGAGTGGGTGGCTCGTGCTGCCGAGATAGCCTCGCTTAGACACGGGGCAACAGGACGTCTCCTCCAAAGGGAGATCAGGACCAGCTTGAGAGTGAGGCTGGAGCTGCCCGCGGCCCTCGCCCAAGTCACCTGCCGGAGACAGAGGAGACAGACTCCTCTCGGGGCTGACCTGGGCTTTGGGGGTGGAGGTCGTTCCAGTGCTGTTCGGCGCCGACAACAGAGCTAGAGCTGATTCAAGGATGGGGGCGTCCAGGGAGGGGATTTGGGAGAGCTCCCGACTGGGAAACTGTGCTTTGGAAATGGGGACAAAGGGAGGCCCTGCAGCTGGAACCGGGGCCGGAATCATAACGTAGAGCGGGCCTGGCAAGGCCCTGGGATGCGCCGTGGCCCGCCCAGCACTGGCAGCTTTGTGGGGTGCTGCCAAGGGTCCCCATCAGCATGGCCCCAGACGCCAGCGGGGCTGCCCCGCTGCCTCGGCCGGAGCTCCTCTGGGCTCTCTGGGCGCCACCGGCTCCCTCCGTCTCTGGCTCCCGGGATCTGGTTGGGGGAGCCGAAGCCGTGTGCCCAGGCTCCTACGTTTCAGGGTTTGCCCGGTGCTTTCCCTCCGAGCTCTCCCCACACGCCCACCCGCGTCTCCCCAGCATGGGCTGGGGCGGTGTCTCCCTTGCCCAGGGTCCAGCCGGCCACTCGCTCCTGATGAGCCGACCTTTCTGCCTCTCCGTGCAGCCGCTGAGCACCACCGGCGTCCTGAGCTCCGCTTCCACCACTTCCAACAGGTCAAGGAATAGGACTCGCTATCGGACCAAAGCCGTGAGCTCCGAGGTGGATGAGAGCCTCTTCGGAGGGGTCAAGGTAACCGCCGCCCAGCCCCTCCCAGCAGCTGGTCCCCCGGAGGCAGTGACCCGGATTCACTCAGGATGAAGCCAGCCCTGGGCGAGCCGTCCCCTCCCCGGGTGACTGCTCAGAGACCCGAGCAGCCAGACCCGCCCCTACGGGGGCCCCGTGAACGGGGGCACCCGGCTCCCTCCACCCCTGCGGTCTTCACATCTGCCCTGCATTTAAATCTGTTGTGATGTTGAGGAGGGGGGCTCTGCTGCGGAGAGGAGAGCAGATCGCGCCCAGTGGGTGGCCCTGGAGGAAGGTGTGCGGGCCACGGACTGGGCTCGCAGACTCGGAGGAGCTACGTGCGGTCCCTCCATCGGAGAACAGCATTAGAGAAGACCACAGATCCTCCTCTCCCAGTTGCTCAAGCAGCGGGTTCACCAGCTTTGGGAAGCCCCGCGCAGATCTACATGTGCAGGTGTCGTCCCCGCTGAGAGGCTGACAGCTTCTTCTGTGTAGACAGGGACAGCTAGCTAGAGCAGGACTCTAGTCCTCAGGAATATTCTCGGTACGCGGGAAGTGTAGCAGGTGAGGAGGAGGAGAGGCAAGGACAGGAGAACGGGACATGGAGAGAGGGCAGCGAGACACAGAGACAGAGGGACAGAACGGAGGACGGGAAAGATGCCAGGGGCCGTGTGAACGCTGGTGTGAACACCTCTGCCGCGGGCAGGAGGCGGGAGGCAGCGGATGTCTGTGCTCCTTGCTGTCCTCACTGTGAGCCTGAAAGGGCTCTCCAGGGGCATCCGGGTGGCTCAGGGGGCCCAGCATCGGACTCCTGGTTTCGGCTGTAGTCTGACTTTGGGGGTGTGAGATCGAGCCCACCACCCACCTCCAGCTCGGTGGTGTGATCGGTGATGTGATCCATGGGGATTCTTTCTCCCTGTGCCTCTGCCCCTCCCTCCACTCCTGGGTGTGCGCGTGCCCTCTCTCTCTCAAGTAAGTAAATAAGTCTTCAACAAATAAACAAACAGGACTTTCCAGAGAGTTCAAGAAGGGCACCTTTCTCCGTTGATGTTTTTCTTGTTTATTTATTTATGTATTTGAGAGAGTGAGAGATGAGAGAGCCCACAGAGGGAGCAGCAGGCTCCCCACTGAGCAGGGAGCCCTATTTGGGGCTCGATTCCAGGACCCTGGGATCGTGACCTGAACCAAAGGCAGATGCTTAGCCGACTGAGCCCCCCAGGCGCCCCACCGTTCTCCATTTAGAAGATCGCCATCTGCATCTGTTTTCCTATGGACAGGGAAAGAATCGAAGGAACACACCCTACTTACAGACAGGTTTTGTTTTGGGCCTGTGGGGTGATGGAGGCTTTGGAAACAGCCAAGTTCCCCAGGCGTGGTCCTCCGGCTGGAGGGAGGGGCCCTCAGAGATGTGTGTGTTCCTGGCCCTTCGGCCTCGTGGCTGGGGGAGTCTGAAGTCTCTCAACCGGCAGTAGGGGGCAGCAGCGGTCTGGGGACAGTCTGTGCAAAGGGCGCTCAGGACGGGAAGGCCCTCCCCTGAGACTGGCCTCCGGCCTCTGCGCAAGGTCACGGTCACAGCCTTCATGACCAGTGAAATTCTCTCCTGTGTTTTCTAGAGTTTTCCTGAAATAAGTGGTTTCATTTTCTTATTACCTGACTCCTTCACGGTCAGAATATTTTGGAAAAAAAAAAAAACCCATGCGTTTAATATGTATTCCTGCTAATTCTGACTCCCTGACTTTCTCGCCACATTCCATTTGGCCATTTCTAATAACCTCTTTCATATGATTTTTTTCAGGGGAACCAAAGTAAATTAATCATAAGGAAAGATTAAAAATTCCAAATATTATAGACTGGACGAGTGTGTAACAAATTGTATTATCTCAATCCATAATGTGGTCCAAGAGAGATCATTATTTCTCCTTTCCTAAAGCATGGAGGGAGGAACAACTAGAGACCCCAGATTTTCATTCCTGATGGTTTTAGGGTAGGAATGGACGCCCACTCGCCACTCCCCTCCCCATCCATCCAGAACTATTTACACAAGACACGAGAAGGCCTTGTGATCAGACGGGCTGGTCAGTGGGAACACAGGCAGCTGTATTCAAGGGCAAAGCTGTATGCTGCTTTCTCGGTGTCCCGGAGACTCTCGGGGGTCCCGAGGTCTGGGACGCAGCCAGCCTTCTCTGCCACTGGGTGGGGTGGAAGAAAGAGGGGAAGGCTGCCCTTGAAAAATTTGGGATCGACCTGCAGGATGTGGGTGAGCAGCTTCTAAGCTGTCTTCTGACCGCACAGCCTCAGGCCCAGAGGGATAGCCCCATCGTGCTCCTCCGAGATAAGCATGCCATTCGGAAGACTCTCACCGCCCTGGGCTTGGAAAACAAGCCGCAGACCATCCAGCTCATCACCCGGGACATGGTCCGGGAACTCATGTGAGTACGGAGGACGCAGCGCCCTGCCTCCCCGTCCCAGCCTGCTGGTCTGCTGAGGACCTCAGCAGGGAGGGGGCCCTCTGGTCTCCTCCAGATGGTGCGGCCCCGCCTCTGTCCTGTTCCCAGCTCTCCTTCCTCCGCATCTTGGCCTCTCTTGTTTCTCCCCCTCTTGTATTGATTCTTGCCTTTGCCTTCGATCCCCAGCTTCTTCCTTTTCTCTGTCTCCTGGCAGCTGTGGATCCATGGGACTGTGAGAGGGGCTGTGCTTGGTGGGTCCTCTCTGAGCCCCCCTTAGTGCTCTTGGTCAAGGGAAATGGTCCAGATGAGTCAACTCCTGGCTGCACTAAGAATCCGAAGTACAGGGAAACTGACCAGACGCTAATGGGGCCCCCTGGCTTCTTCCCAGGCTCTGAGGCCAGAAGAGGAAATTCCTGGGGGCTCTTGGGTTCCTTTGGGATTGGCTCAGCAAGGCTTCCTGACGGGCCGTCCCCTTGCTTGGCGCCCCTGTGGGTTAGGCCCGTAGCTGAGCAGTGTCAGGAGCTGTCACTGGGGGCAGATTGGTGGGGGCGGCTCGCTGCCCTCTTGGAAACCGTCCTCCCAGCTCTGGGTCCACCTGTGGGGAACTCGAGCCGCCCGTGTCGCGAGCCCAGGGACACGGAGCGGGGTCTGGTCAGCCCTGGCGGCAAATGGCCACTCATTGTCCGCCATCCTGCAGCCCCTTGCGGGGTGAAGGAAGGGCTCCTTCTTGGAGTGGTCGGTCCTGCAAACGTGAGATCCATCCTGGCCGTTCCCGGCCCCCAACACACACACACACACACACACACACACACACACACACACACACGCGTTTTACGAGATGAGGTTTCACTTCCTGCCTCAGACGTCTGCGTCGTTGCCTCGTTGCCGTTGCCGTGTCCCTGTTAAATGGCCTCACCCAGAAGCAGCTTCATTGCCGCCCCCTGCTGCTCCCGCCCGCCCCCACCTCCTCCGTGTCATTTGTAATCATTATAATTAGCTATTGGTTTGTTGAGTGTGCTGGGCGGGTAGGAGGAGAGGTCCCCAGACATGCCTCTGACTATTGTTGATCAGAGATTTTAATTAATATTTAGGGTTCAAAGCTTCTCTCTGGGCGGGATGGACAGGGATGCTTGGGCTCCTCACAGCATCCGTTTCACACTGGGCTGGCGTCCCTCTGCCCTTTTTACATCATCCTTGAGGAATAAGCTATTTTTAAAGTCCAGTTCACCAGCGTGGTTTGGAGCCCTTCTTCTGGGCCCGGTGTGGCGCTGGGGGGCTGCGTGGCCAGTGTGGCCCATAGAGGCTGTGTCCTGGGGGGCCGTGTGGTCCCGCACACGGGCTGTACCTGCGGTGGGAGCCACAGCGCAGTCCGGGAGAGCAGGCGCGGTGGCCTCGGAGGGGGTCGGCTCTCGGTCTGGTGGGGGGATGGGCCTACGTGCACACGGCGGGAGGCTCTCTGACGGGTGCACAGAGAAGGTGACACACACACTAGGCCCTTAGCGAAAGCCCTGAACATGTCCCTGTTTGGCCCATCCCTCACCTGGGACCCCTTCTCCCCGGTGGGCCGCTGGTCCTGCCATCGGCGGGCACTGTGGGCCCCTGGCAGTGATGAGGGAGGGGCGGCGGGCCAAGCACCGGCAGCCCTGTGCCGAGAGCTTCCCCGCGCCTTCCGGCTGACTGTCCATCCCCCGGGGCAGCGTTCCCGCCAAGGACCCCTCTGGGGAGTCCCTCATCATGAGCCCTGAGGAGTTTGAGCGCATCAAGTCGGCATCCCACGTCCTGACCAGAGAAGAGCTCCAGGCCAGGGAGCAGGCCTTCAAGAAGGAGAAGGAGGCCATCGTGGTAGCTGCCCTCCCCGAGCCCCGACCTCTGCGGACGGGAGGGGGGAGCTGGGGGTGGGGGGCCCTAGAAGGAGGCGTGAGTGTGTGCTTGGTGGAGACCCGAGACATGCTAGCGGGGACACCCAGGGGTGGGAACGGCTGCGGGGCGGGGGAGGGGTGAGGAGGAAGCCAGGCTGAGAAACTTCTGGGTTCTGCTGGCAGGACGGGTAAAGCCACGTTGAGGGGGGGTCCCACTGGGTAGCCAGGCCAGCGCCCGCGGCTGCCCCCTCTGATCTATACCATCTCCCGTAGAACGCAGTGACCAAGCGCAAGAAGATCATGAAGCAGAAGGAGATGGTGTGGAGAAACACCAAGAAGCTCAGCGACCTGGAGGAGGTGGCCCAGGAGAGGGCCCAGAACCTCCTGCAGAGAGCCGAAACCCTGCGCATAGAGCAGGAGGAGGAGCTCAAGGACATGAGCAAGGTGGGCGCCCTTGCTTCCCTCCCCCAAGCACTGGTGGCCACTCTCCCTCCCTCCGCTGCGGCTCGCTGCTCCCCCGATGGACTAGCCCTGACCCTAACCCGATGGGCTAGGGGCCCATCCACCCCAAGGAGGGGTGACGGGTGAAGGGCTGGCGGAGGGGGGCTGTTGCCGTGGTCAGAGGGAGGACTGGCCTTGCCGCGTGCTAGCCGTGCGACCTCCGGCCAGTCACCCGCCCTGGGCCCCACTTTCTTCTTGCGTCAGGCTACCGTAAAACTACTTAGCAGCGTGGTTGGCGGGGAGAAAGGAGCTCTGCCGAGTGGGGACCTGCCTTCTGTTTCTCTCCTGATGATGTAAAAAGGGGGCTCAGTGGTGGCTTCTCCCGAGGGCGCCTGAGTCCTTCCTTTGGCTGAGAGCATGGAGACCAGAGGCTGAGTGGATATTTTTTCCCATTTGCACGTGGTTTACTTCCCAAACAAATGAAGTCCGCTGACTCCCAACCCCGTCCTCTACCTTCTCCCCCGGGTTGGTCTGTCCTCATGCCTCCTCCTTTTCTCCAGAGCTTTCACTTGGTCGTTCTTCAGGATGGCTGTCCCCTGACCTGTCACGTGGGGCTCTTCCAGCTTAAAAATCTAGTGGCTTGGCCTCTACATGAGGATTTTAGTTTCCCTGAGAAGTAGAGCAGCTGTTGGGGGTTCATGGGTCCCTAAGGGGGACCCGGAGCCTCTGAAGTTTTATGGAAACTTTATGTGTGTGTGTAGAAGTGAATCTTAAGGAGGACAGAGCCCGTTGTTTTCTTCATATTCTCAGAGAGTGGTCCATGGCCCCCCGTGCCCAAAAGGTACTACTGTGTCTTCTCCTTGCACAGACTAGCACTTTGGGGGAGGCTGGTAAGTTTTGGGGTAGAGCTGTGCTCAGGGAAGGGGAGTAGAAGAATGCTCGTGCTCTCCCGGGCTTGTGTGGTTGTGCGTGTGTCTGGCACACTCGGTGGTGAGGACCGTGCTCCCATCTTTCCTCCAGCTTCTGCACCCCGCGGTGCATCCCTCCCTGTCCTGTGCCTAGACGTGGTGCTACGGTGTCATTCCCCCCCCCCCCAGATCATCCTTAATGCCAAGTGCCATGCCATCCGGGATGCCCAGATCCTGGAGAAGCAGCTGATTCAGAGAGAGCTGGATGCGGAGGAAAAGCGATTGGATCAGATGATGGAGGTCGAACGACAGGAATCCATTCAGAGGCAGGAGGAGCTGGACAGGAAGAGGAGGGAGGAGAGAATCCGGTAAAGGGGTGTTTTTGGCATCTCCCTTCTTGCATTTTCATGGCTCTTTAGGTCCCAGTAGCCTTGTCAAGAGGGAAGGGAAGAGAAATGGTCATTACCACTGTCTATATGATCTTAGGAAGAGATTCATAGAACCACAGAGCTTCTTAAAGCTGATCCCTAAGATCACGGCAGGGGCCTCACAGCCTGGCCCCAGTGCAGCCTCATTTCCTGCCTTTTCCTGCTGGCCCCCTGCACTCCGCTGGCCCCCAGCAAGCCTGGACTCCTCACGGCTTGTGGTTTGGTGGTTCCTCCCGCTTTGAATACCCTTGTCTTTCCTTTTCCCCTGGAAAACGCTCTCTCTTCTTTTAGTATGTGGCTTTGCTGTCATCTCCCCTGGAAAGCTCTCTCCCTCCAGCAGGCAGGCTTGGGGGCTCCCTTCCCTGCTCCCCGCCACACCGTGTTAATACTGCAGCACGAGGCTTCTTGCCCCGGGGCCCCCTGGCCCTCACAGGAAGACTGCACGCTCAGGAAGGACAGCATTCCTGTCTTAGTTCATTTCTGTAGCTCCTGGACCCAGCAGAGCGCTTGGACTGTAGCAGGTACCTAACACATGTTAGAGGGAGGGCCTTTTGCAGAAAAGGCCAAGTAAATTTACCGGAGCAGGTAAATTACAGAATCACAGGGTCCCGGCTCTAGAACATCAACCATGTGATGCAAAGGTTCCCTTGAGCCACCCTGATCGGCTCTGCCCTGCCCCGCTCTGACTCTGTGCTCTTGAACCATTATTCATCTCTGTACTTCCTGTAGGCACCTGCTCGACTGTGGCAGGCTCCCTATGAACGTGGATTCGATGGCTAAGTGGCTCTTCCTCTTCTGCACAAACAGCTCCAATTAAAGAAAAATCTCTGCCTCGTTAGGCCACTCTGATGAGCTGGTCCTTACCCTGAGCCCCAGCCTGCCGCCGTGTAACTCTTACTCATTCCTCCTGTGTATTTCATCTGGAGTCATGAAGCCATTGGAGTGCTCCACCTGAGCGGGCATCTCGTTGTCCTTCCTCTTGATTCTTACCCTAGCCCGTGTCTTCTCTCATTCTCTCGGCCTTTACTCATACATCGTGGGGTCTGGAGGCTTCCAAGTTTATCGTCATCCCAACAACACCTAGGGAGTCACTGGGAACAGTGCTGATTGTGGACTCTGGGTTCTCTGCTTTTTACTGCTGAGCAAGGGCATCGCTGAGTGGGGAGGCTTGTTCGGACCCAACCCATCCATGGGTGGTGGGAGAGCCGTGGTGCGGGATACACAGCTAACGGAGTGGGCGTGCGAGGTGGGTGGGAGACAGGACACACTGGGTGCTGGCAGGAGCCCCGGAGGAAGGAGGGGTCCCGGGCTTCCTAAGTCCGTGAAGCTGGCAGAGGAAGCTAGTTCCCATGGTTGCTCCGGGAGGACTTGGGAGACAGTAGGATTTCAGAAGCTCTTGGCACATTGAAAGGCAGAAGGCACATTGCATATGTGGGGTGCCGTCTTGGGCAAACAGACGAAGAAGGGGAGTCTCAAGAAGGGGAGCTTGGAAGAGGAGAGGACAGCCCCCCCCCCCCCCACTCAAGGAGGACTTCAGTCTGGGCTCGTGGAGAGGAGTGATGTATGTAGGGGGCGCTGGTCCAACTGCGGCTGGCACGCCTCCCATCCTGGGGGTTATTCGGGTGGACGTTGGAGCAGAGAAACGCGGGCGGGGGTTTCTAAGTCCCTGTGCTACCATTCGCTCCTAGAGGAAGACGGCACATTGTGGAGCAGATGGAAAAGAACCAGGAGGAGCGGTCGCTGCTCGCGGAGCAGCGGGAGCAGGAGAAGGGGCAGATGCTGGAGTACATGGAACAGCTCCAGGAGGAGGACCTACAGGTAACGGGCCGAAAATGCCAGACTCCACCAGCAACAGCGACAAGGCTCTCCCGGATCTGGGCTGTCAGGGGTGGACTGATCTGTGCTCACCTTGCAGCACCGTCAGCCTTATGGCCAAGCTGAACCTTCCTTTGGCTGTGGCGCCATATTGGGGGGTGAGCGGGGACCTGGACGGGTGCCGTCCCTGCCGGCCGTGGACTTGGGTCCTGAGCCCAACACACCCGTGGGCAGAGACACAGACAGGAAATATACAGCTGTGCGCATTGCACAAACAAACACAGGGATGTTTTATGGTCTTCCCGCAGCTACTTAGGGACGCAGTACACTCTGTAGATGTCGTAGCCCTCCCAGTCTTAGGCTCGGGCTCCCGGCTGTTCCCTGGTGCCAAGTACGCGCAGCATCCGAGTGCGGTTAATTGTGTGAAGAAGCCAAACCTTTTCCCCTGTTAGTCTAGATAAGATTAGTAGGCAGATCCACTGCAAAACAAATGATGACAAACCTGCCCAGACCAAGTGGACTCGAGGAAACCCCCTTCTGTTGTTGCAAACCCCCTGCTCCGGTTGTTGCAATACGCAAGGACCCCTCGCACGGTGCGGGGAGCCCGGCGAGCCTTTGGGGTGCTTATTCTTTCTGTCCCCCTCAGTTTTTTACCTTTGAAAACTTTTATACACACAGACAAGTGGAAAGAATTGTATCACACCCGTCCACGCTCCATCTAGATTTCACGATTGCGAATCTGCCTTGGTTGTTTGTCTCTTTCGGGGCACATATGTGTATTGTGTTGCTGTGAAACCTTTGACAGTGATGGCAGATATCTTGAGACTTTGCTACTAAATGCTTCTGCCCTCATCTCTGAAGAACAGAGGTGTCCTCTTACCAGTCATCAGTACTGATGTCTCATCCCTCATCAAAAAGCGGAATCCGATGGAATCCAATATCACTTAATACTTAATCCTCATTCAGATTTCTGCAGTTGTTCCAAAAATGTATTTTCAGTTTTCTTTTTTCCCAAGCGGGATCCAGTTAAGTTCCCTGCCTTGCATTCACCTAAGCCTCTTCCATCTGCTTTGACCTAGAAGAGTTCTCTCGTTCCTTCCTTCCTTCATTCTTTGGCACCTGGCCCAGTTGACTTGGAGAGTTTCCTCCATTCTGATCTGTCGGGTTATCTCCTCATGGTGTCATTTATCCAGTGGGACGTGTGTTCTTCAATTTTTCTCCTCTTCCCCCACGTTAATGGACGATTGGGTTGTCATCTCCCAGTGATCTGATGATGGTGTGGAACCAACAAAAACACTAACACGGGAAGTAAATAAATAGGCAAAGAAGGAAGTCAATATGTGATGGTATATGTGCCCCAGATCAGTATTTGGCAGGTTTTCTAGTCGTGCTAGTCAGTGGGAGTAAGTAATGCGCGGGTTTCCATGGCAGGCCTGAATGTGGTAGGAGGAAAGGAAGAGAGAGAGAAGAGGGGAAAGGAGTGGAGAGTCACTGGGCCAGGTGGGAAGAGTGGGGTGAGGGAGGAGGTAGGCCCGGGGAGAGTGAGGGAGCGCTGGCTGCCGTGAGTCACGCCCCGCGGGCCGGGTGGGAGGCAAGCAGCGCCGTGCGCTCTGGTGCCCAAGGCTCTCTGGGCGGCCCGAGTGTGGCTGTGAGTCAAGCTCAGGGACGGCCAGCAGAGCTGCCTCGCGGTGAGTCAGGGCTGAGGCTGGCCTGAGGAGGAGCTGGAAGTCTAGGGTAGGGCAGAGCCTTTGAGGGATGGAGGGAGCCGGAGACTATGTGTGGGGGGAGTTGCTGGGTGGAGATTGGTGGGAGATTATAGGCAGGCCACCTGCTCAGGATCCTTCCTTAGAAGGGCTCTTGTTGCTCAAGGTCACGCTGACCCGACCTCCATCATTCACCGTCTTTCTCTGTGTCTACCATTTCCCCTCCCCTTTTTCTCACGTGCCACTCACTTTGGTTACCCCCTTTCCTTGTTTTAGTTGACTGAGTATTTGCTCTTTTCCTGTCGTTGGGCTACACATGTTGCCTGTTGCCAGAGAAGACAGGAAGTGTGCCGTCCTCTGGCTGGGACAGGGTAAACACACAGGAAGGAATGGGGTGGCTAACCAAATCCCAGGAGGTATGGCACCCTCTTAAGGGCGGAGGGGACTCACAAATGAGGAGAGAACCGGAAGCTGGGGCAACATGCCCGAGAAGATTGGAACTTGAATTTAGAAAGACTGGGTTTCAAAATTTCGGCACTGGATTTTGTTAGCTGGATGGCCCCGGACATCGGGGCCTCATCGTCTTCATCTGCATGGGAGAGATAACAGGTTCTACCTTTGAGGGCTTGGGATGCATCTGAGTTTCAGAGATAGGCTCTGTAAAGTGCCCAGCGAATAGAAAATGCTCAATTAGGGCAATACTTTATTATTTCTTTCATCACTGTTGAATAGAGACCAGAAGCTAGGGTTTGGCAAAGAGAGGGAAATTGAAGGCAGGAGAAAAGACCAGGAACGATGGGTAGGACTTCGAATGACATGTGGGAGACACCGGGGAGAATTTTAAGAGCCTCCACTTGCCTGAGAGGGTGTAGAAATCATCCAATTCGGGCTGCCGCCAAGCCAAGTGGGTGCGGAACGCGAAGAGGCCATTTGGCTGCGAGGGGTCATTGTTGGGAGCACTGCTTTACCGGAGGCTGGTGGGGACAGCTGGCCCACAGGTGTGTCTCCGTCCTTATGGGCCAGTGTCTCTGGGTCTTGTCCCCTTCTCCTCGGAGGCTCTCTTCCTTCTGATGGCAGGACATGGAACGCAGGCACCAGCAAAAACTACAGATGCAAGCTGAGATTAAGCGCATTAATGATGAAAACCAGAAACAGAAGGCACAGCTGCTGGCCCAGGAGAAGCTGGCGGACCAGATGGTGATGGAGTTCACCAAGAAGAAGATGGTAGGTTTCCGATACCTGGGACTTCTGGCCACGGGGAGCGGCAGGCTGAGATCTGGGGACTCACGATGGGAAGCCGTGTGTCCATTCCAGAATTCATGTCCTTCGTTCAGGGCTGCTCCTTCTCTTCATCTTGGCCACTGGTTCTTTAGGCGGGAAGGGACACCCCCGTTAGGGCTTTATATCCTTGTTAACACCTTTGGTTAGAAGTTGAATGAGGGTCAGGTACGGGCCGGGGAGAAAATGAAAACTATTGGGGAAAGTAAAATTTTGTGGATTCCTCGGGGAAAGCACAGTTACATCCCCAGTAATCAGACGTCACCCACCCCATAAATTTCTAGTGAAGATTCTGCTGTTGGGCGTCCTGTTCTGGGGGCTAGACTCCACGGGGAGAGCTGCTCCCACTGCTGCTGTGGGAACCGTAAGCACAGATGCGGTGCGGGGCAGAGAGCGACGCCGCTCACGGGGACTGGGACTGGCGGGACTCAGGCTGAGTAACAGAGTGATTGGGGGCAGTGAGGAACGGACGGCGAGAAGAGCTTCTGATCCCAGTTTGGATGGAGTGAATATGGTGAATATGGGGTTATGTCGAAGGAAAAGGAAGGACCGAAGGCGGCAGGAAGGTTACTGGTTCGTCATGTGCTGGTCCTGCCTCCCCTGCTGGTTTCCAGGCTCCGTGCTGACAGAGAGCACGTCACACTTCTCCCCAGTGGGGTCGACAGGCAGGAGGACAGGTGCGCGCTGAAAAAGCGTGTTTGCTACGCCTATATGCTCGGAAAGCAAACCACAGAGAATGAAGCCCCACAAAGCTTATGTTGGGGCGTTGGCTTTCCTGTTGGATGCTGGGGAGTGCAGGGAACAGAGCAAGAACACAAGACGGGGACGGGGGTGGGCGGTGCCTAAGGACGATCATCCACCTGCCCTTCATCGAGGCTGAGACTGTGCATGGGCTGTGCGCGTCTCGCCGTTATGACCCCTTGGAAACCCTGTCACCGATGATTCAAAATGTCCTAAATGCTTCCCCGTGTGTCCAGTACGAGCCTGGGCTGGATAGTGGTGTGGACTTTGTGCGGAGCTGGGCCTCGGTTCCCCTGAATGGGCGAAGGTGCCGTGATGAGGCGGTCACGTGTAGGAGCTGGGGACCGGGTTCACTGCAGCAGAGTCGGTGGTGGCGGTCACGGTCAGAGATGAGGCGGTGAGGAGACAGGTTGCTGAGAGCCGTTGTTGGGGGGCACCCTGGAGCTTGGGCAGAGCCGGAAATGTGGAAGGAGGAGGAGTCACCCTAGATTTCTGAGAACAGGGCCTGTCTTCATATGTGGAAAGGACATCGGGGGAAGGAGCTGGGACAGAAAGGGGTGAGCCGCAGAGGGCTCGGGCACTTGGGCACGCCCACAGCCCCCCACGAGTACCGAGTATATCACGAGTGGTCTCTGTTCTTGCAGCCGGGGCTGCCCCTTTTGAGCTAAGGGCAGAGATTGGTTGCGGAAGCCTCCAGGGTTCCCTGCCCTGCCATCTAGGGGGAGGTGGAACAGAGACTGCCAGAGACCAGCTTTGACGCACAGCTCACAAGCAGGCAACTCGCTGCGCTGCCCGGGAGTCTGGGCAGGTAGAAAGATGGTTATGGAACATTCTTTACGGGAGGATCCCATTTCCACCCAGTTCCAGCTGTTAGTCTTATGACTACCCAGGAATGGTGGTTGGGAGGCTGGGGGGCTGCGTTTGGGAGGCTTTTAGGGATATGTCTGTTCCTTCGGAGAAGTGGCACAGGAAGCTAGCTTTGCCGGATCACTCCTTTCATATCTGCGAACCGCAGCGGGACCGCCCAAAGCATCGCCCAGGGACTAATGAGATAACTTCCACCTGCCACACTTTACAAGACAGGCAGGGCGCCACGGTCGTTACTTGCAGAAACGTGGCCCCGTGGCCTCGCAACTTAGACACCATCTGCAACGCAGGTGGAGTGTGAAGGCCGGGCTCGGGGTGCCTGCGTTCAAATCCTCTTTGGCAGTTGACTAGCCGCAGGATCTTGGGCAGGACCCTTGATCTGTGTGAATGTCGGCTTCCTCATCTATAAAACCTGTCTCGTGAAATATTGTAGGGCCCTCTGGGGTCACCGAAGAGGAAGCATTTTGTAAACAACGAAGCATTTTGCAATGCTAATTCATTCATGCATTGCTAGTTATTTTGCCTTACCTTAAAAAGAGTCAGGGAGGGGCACCTGGGTGGCTCAGTTGGTTAAGCAACTGCCTTCGGCCCAGGTCACGATCCTGGAGTCCCGGAATCGAGTCCCACATCGGGCTCCCAGCTCCATGGGGAGTCTGCTTCTCCCTCTGACCTTTGCTCCTCTCATGCTCTCACTTTCTCTCTCTCAAATAAATAAATAAAATCTTTAAAAAAAAAAAAAAAAAAAGAGGGAGTGATACGGGAGGTACCGGAAAGACTGTGGCGGGGACTTCGTTTCTCTGCAGGGCCAGGGCAAGGGGAGCTGATCTGTAAGACCTTTTCTTCCCGGCAGGCTCGGGAAGCAGAGTTTGAGGCTGAGCAGGAGAGAGTACGGAGGGAGAAGGAGAAGGAGATCACCCGTCTGAGGGCCATGCAGGAGAAGGCCCAGGATTACCAGGCAGAGCAGGTACCTTCTCAGTCTCAGCCTCCTTGGGCCTCCCCAACCCCTAACTATTCCCTGGTCAGCCTGCAAAACCGACCCGAAGGACAGAGATGCCACAGAGGGAGTGCAGGTTACCTAGACTTGAGTCGTCTGAGAGCAAAGCGGTGGGCTGCCCCCAGTGCCTGCGTGATGAGGACCCGGCAGGGCGTTAGAAAGGTTTTGGCTGCTTTGTAAAGAACTTCCGACCTTAACTCTCACCGAAACGTGTCACCAGAGGAACTGGGGCATCTCTGTCATTAGCGGTTTTTAAAATGAGAGGTGGCTGCAGGATCAGCTCCCAGCCTGGAGGTGTTGGAGGTGTAGGGAACGAACAGGGATCCGTGGTGGGGAGGACAAGCCAAGGCGCCTCGGGTTAGTGTGCCGACCAGAAAGTTCTACACAGGTCCGTGTGCTCTTCCCTGTTGCCAGGGAAATTCACGGCTCTCCTCAAAGCAGGCTGTGTCAGAGCCTGCAGTCGGGGTCTTCCCGAGGGGCCTGGTCGGTACCGAGGTCGGTTTGCACCCTCGCGGGTGTCCCTACCTCTCCTTTCCCAGGATGCCTTGCGGGCCAAGCGCAACCAGGAGGTTGCGGACAGGGAGTGGCGCAGAAAGGAAAAGGAAAACGCGCAGAAGAAGATTGAGACAGAGGCCAAGCTGCGCAAAAGCCGGCTGGAGCAGGTGGCTTTCAAGGAGCACAGTCTGGCCGTCCAGGTGCAGCGGGACCGGGATGAGTTCGAGAGGATTCTTCGGTAGGTGGGGCTGGGCGCCTGGGCTTCCTTCCCTTGTGCTCCACTCCTGCGTGGAGAGGGCCTTGCTGGCCTGTCCAGACGGATGTGCCTTCATCTTGCCTGGGGGGGGTGGGGTGGGGCAGAGTCATTCCAATGAGATGAGTAGCGGAAATGTGCAAAGACAAAAATTGAGAGCCGAGAATTTTCTGATCGGGGATTTAGACAACAGCACCTGGACGTATCTACAGACTCGGGTATTATAGGGATCATTTGTCCCAGAGGATTACAGGGGTGCGTAAAAGTATGTATCTGGTCCCTCTGCCCTCCCCTTCCACGTCCCCCTGCAAGTTAGGGATGAAGTTGCAAGAGAGACAGAGAGAACTTCCAACACCAAGGTTGGGGGTCACTGGAGAACAGCCTGGGTTGGGGGCTGGGGTCTTTGCCATGTCTTTGGTAAGTCTGTAGTGAGCACATAAATGCAAGGCTGTGCCGGGAGAGATATTAGAGGTGAACAAAAGGCTGTCCTTGCCCATTCGTGTGGGAGGCGGTGCAAGACTCATGTTTGGACGGACCGCATGTATATTTATCCATTTGGCCTTGCCAGCTCTTCATCCCTGTATTTCGGCTCAGCGATAATCCCCACCCATGAGTGGAAGTGTCCACATCTGTCACTTTCCCCGGCCGCGTCCACCCCCCGAGCTGCTGGCGGTCACACTGCTCTCGTGTCTCAGTCAGATCCGCCCCCGGCGGCCCTGGCCCCTAGGAGTTCCCTTGGCGCTGCTCTGGCCTCACTGGGGGTGACCCCTTTCTTGCTCTGGTTCAGAATTTGTAAGAGCAGAAGCTTTCAAAGGAAACGAACCAAGCAAACTTGGAATTGGTGGGGGGCTGTGGATACAAAAGTACCAAAATTACGCTCAGGGGAGTGGAGAGTCAATGGCGCGGCTTGGCTTTCTGGTCTACCTGCTCTCCGTCCAGACCAGCCCCGGGCCCCCCTCCCCCCGGGCCCCCAGCCAGAGGCAGAGCAGACCTGTAGGAATCTCCATCTTTGCCAGGGCCAGGTTCCTGGTCTTTCACTGGACCCTGGGCCTCCAGTCTGTCCCCCACTACAAGTGCCCTTTGGCTCTATAGCTTTCCCTGCCCTCAAGGGTCATGCCGCAGTCCCTGGAAACCTGGTGAAGGAGGCCATTTCCTTAAGGGCCCCATAGATTCCGCCCCTGGGCTCCAGACTCCCTCTCAGATGTCTGCCCCCACCGGCCTCTATGCTCTTGGACACCTATGTTGCCTTTAGCGCACACTAATAAATTTTAATGAAAAGGAATCAAGGGTCCCACTTTTTGCCACTGACCCATTTGTCCCTGCATGTGCCGTGTTTGCCTAAAGCGTGCGCTAGCCGGTTATTAAAGTGAGACCGGCCCTTCGGAGACTTTCCACTTCACCTGATGTTCTAGGTGAGCATCCAGATCTGCCGACTCTGGGGCCGCGGGACGGCCAGCGCGGGTGCCTCCAAGCGCTCGGAGCGTCTCTGCCGTAGCCCGCAATCCAACTTCTCCCACTTCAAGAGCATGACCTCACACATGGCCTCTCTGGGGGCTTCCTGCTTCTGGAGAGAGGGATGCCTTTGCCTGGCGCCCACCGACGAAGCAGGGATAGCTGACCTACCCTCCCCGCTGGCCCTTAGAAACGCCTGGGAGCCCTCGCAGAGTCCTGGGGCCCGGGCTCCACCCCGCAGATTCCGATGTACCTAGGCTGGGGTGAGGCCCCGGGCAGCTGCAGGTTTTGGCAGCTCCCAGGTCACTGCAAGGCAGCCAGGCTCCAAGGTCACGGCCCCAATCCCATGAAGGGACCAGGCTTTTCCCCATTCGGATGCCTGCCAGCATCTGGGCCTCCCGAGTGTCACACATGGGCTTCCTTTTCCAGCCTGTTTCGCCCGACGTGAAACAGCAGAACACCATTCTCTATCTAGGAAAATACAAGGGCGAGGCCAAGAGGTGGGGCTTCCTGCTATCACGGAGGCATCTGAGCGGTTGGGGTCTAAATGGACAGGCGTGAGGAAGTGGGCAGGTGTCTCCTGGCAGACTGGGGAGGGGCGCTCTGCGCCAGGTGCAGTGCTGGGAGGTGGCCCCGTGTTTCGCGGGGCTGGGACGACGGCCGGCAGTAAGTGACAGTAAGTGACAGTGCCTTGGGGAGGTTTGTAGGGTACCGGTGACCGCGGGCCAGGGAGCAGGTGAGAAATCCCTGCCCAAGATCATCTTAGACATTGTCTTCGTTTGGGGGGGATATCGAGAAAGAACTAAGATGACAGCTCAGGGTGGCCGAGCTCAGCGTTTCCCCTGAGATGTGAGTACATTTCATTTGAGGTGTTTTGGAGCCAGTCTGGCCCACATTGGCCGCTTTCTCCAGGATATCGGGGTGTGTGAAAATCCCCTTTCGAAGAGGTTTCTTTGAAGGAGGGAAGGGAGGAAGGGGGAGAGAGAGAGAGAGAGAGAAGGGTATCTTAGAACCAGCTAGAGAGGAGCTGTGCATCGCTGCAAAAGAGAAGAGCTGGAAAACCGGCTTCCGGTGGGTGAGACCCTGAGTGTCGACCAGCTACGCAATTTGTAGGGTCTGGGGGATGCCTTGTTCAAAAAGCATTAAGAATTTCAAAACAGTGATGGAAGAGCATTAAAGCGATGTGGGGCCCTTCTAAGCGTGGACCTAGAGTCCCGTGCCCACGGCGCCGGGCCTGGCGGAGGAGCGGGGCGGCTCGGCCAGAGGCAGCTGGGAGGCTGACGGGCGAGCCGCAGAAGAGGGCGGGCGTGTGCGGGGCTGTGGTCTCCGAAGCACGTCCCCTGGCGAAGCCCTTCCGGAAGGCTCCCTCCATTCGGCAACCCGGGTCCGTCCTCCAGGGCTCAGAGAGAGCAGATCGAGAAGGAGCGGCTGGAGGAGGAGAAAAAGGCCGCGGGGCGCTTGCAGCACGCCAACGAGCTCAGGCGCCAGGTGCGCGAGAACCAGCAGAAGCAGGTGCAGGACCGCATCGCCACCTTCGAGGAGGGCCAGCGCCTCAAGGAGGAGGCCCAGAAGCGGCGTGAGCGCATCGACGACATCAAGAAGAAAAAGATGGAGGAGCTGAGGTGTGCTGCAGTCCCTGCTGCCCACCGCCCCCGTCCCCCAGGGCAGGGCGCAGGGCGAGTGGAGTCAGGGGACCGGGGGGGGGGGGGGTGACAGGTGCTCGAGGAGAGCCCTTTCTCCTGAAGGGGGGTCTGGCCCAAGGCTCTGGGACCGGGGCTGCCTGGCTTTCTGGGAACTCCGAGGCCGGGGCTGGAGCCTTGAGGGGCACGTGTTTGGGGGGTGGATTGTGGAAGCAGGGGTGGGGGTGCAGGCCCCCAGGTTCCGTAAACCCGCCCGGGGCCTGCTTCCTGCGGCCGGCACACCTGCCCTTTGTCCCCCCTGCAGAGCCACAGGCCTTCCTGAGAAGTATTGCATCGAAGCCGAGCGCAAAGCTAACATCCTGCCAGCCGCCTCTGTGAACTGAGGGGACCCTCCGTGTCCCCAGGGACGCCTGCAGGGGACAGGTTCTGCCCTAACTGCCACTGACCTAGACATTTTATAGTTACAGATTAAATTTATTCTACTTCATTGAGCAACAGCCCAGCTTTCTTTGGGGGGGCTGTGGCTGCTGGGGGGGAGGGTTACAGAGCTGTGAGCCCGGGGCCGTGGGCGGCGTGATGCACTGGGGCGGTGGACTGAGGTGTGCTCTCTGCTGGTGGTCCTCCTAGACTCACGGGCTCCTTGCCCTGCGTCCCTTGGCTTTTTTAGGACCCTGGGGACATTGTCTTTATGTCCACCTTCAGCTCGGCCTTGCTCTGACCCTGCTGCAGGCCCAGTTCAGAGGCATTTCCGGGCGGGGGGCTGGAGCCGCCCTCCCAGGGAGGGGCTGGGGCAGGAGGGAGCAGGGCTGCGGGGCAGAGCTCCTGCGGGGCACCTGTGACTCAGACCTCACCTGCGGCGGTGGGGGGGGTGTTTGAGCAGCCGGGGCTTACCCTGCCGGAGCCCCACAGACACCTTCTGTCCCTCACTGGACCCAGCTGCCCCCTCAAGCGGCCGGGCTCTCCTCGCTCCCCTCTGACGGGTGGGGCTCCCCACGGCCCTTGCTGCCCCGTCCTGCCTCCTGTTTCCCCCAAACCCTCTCAGTCATTTGGTCGCTCATGCAAATGCTGCTGGGGTGTCTCCCTTGCTGGGGTGCTCGCTGGGGCCTCGGGGCAGCAGACCTGGGCCCACCCGCCTGTCGTGCCCTTAGAATAGTCTCAGCTCTTTTGGAAGCAGCCTGATTCCCAGGCCCCTTGGGGGCTGAAGAGCTGTGGTCCCGGAATGGAGCCTTTTCCCGTTTTGTTTGCCTGGGCGTGGGGGAGGGGCTGCGTCCCAGCTCCCAGCCCCACAGGGTCACCCTGCCCCCTCCCTGCTCGTTCCTCCCTCCAACCAGAGCCCCGCCTCGCCTCACCTTGCCTCGCCTCCCACGATGGGGCCCCCCTGCGAGAGGAGGCAGGCAGCAGCTGCTGGGCGCGTCCTGAGTGTTTACAACGCCAGGTTATAAGGGCCTCGGGCAAGAGTCCTCTCCTCACAGGGCCCAGGGAGAGTGGGCCGGCAAGCTGCTCCCTGTGCTTGCTCTTCCTCAGAGAAGCCTCTGCAGGCCCCCTCCGCCCGCCCCGCCCCGACCAGGCTAGCGGCTGGGGAGGGGGGCTCTTGCCCTCCTGCCTGGGGAAGCTTCTCCCTTCCTCCCAGAGGCCTTGAAAAGATGCGGTACTGCCCCTGGATGGGAGGGACCCCCGATCTCATGCAGCGCCACTGAGCATTCGGGCACCTTCTGTGGCCGGCTTACTTGCCCAGGCTCTGGGTGAAGCCTCTTGTCCTGAGTGCCTGCGGGGACCAAGCTGTGAGCCAGTCCCCGGTCCAGCGAACCCTCCTGCCAGGAGAGCCAGAGAAGGCCTTGGGTGCTAGGAGTTTGCCCAGATCCTTCCCTGAGTCACCCGTCTCAGGGCTGGGAGGAGGGTGTCATCGGAGTGAGGGTCAAGAACAAAGGGCGTTCCAGGCCCATGTGGAGAAAAATGGGCGACATGCGCAGGCTTAAAGCCAGGCTTGCGTTTCGGCAGAACTGGTCCCCGTGAAGCTGTGGGTGTGAGGGGCCTGGCAGAACCCACAGCCTGAAACTGAGCCCATCCTGATATGGCTGGGACACGGGAGGGGTGCGGCTATGGGTCTGAATAAAAGCCTGGCTTACAAGCTGGGGGTGAGGGGACACAGCCGCCTCCAAGCTGGGGGGGACACAGCTGCCTCTGAGCTGGGAGGGGTGGATACAGCCACCTCCAAGCTGGGGGGGGACACAGTCGCCTCCGAACTGGGGAGGGAGACACAGCCGCCTCCAAGCTGGGGGGGAGACACAGCTGCCTCTGAGCTGGGAGGGGTGGATACAGCCACCTCCGAGCTGGGGGGGAGACACAGCCACCTCCGAGCTGGGGGGGAGACACAGCCGCCTCTGAGCAGGGGGTGGGGGACATAGCCACCTCCGAGCTGGGGGGGACACAGCTGCCTCTGAGCAGGGGAGGATGGTTTGGGGGAGCATCTCCCAGTTCTGCCCCCAGAGTCGCCCCCTCCAGGGATTCTTGGAGGTGGCCTGTGATGCGGAATTGGGGTTTGGTAGCTCCCTTTGGATTCCTCAATAGCGGGCTGGCTCCCGCGGGCTTTGAGCTTCGGGACGGGCCTGAGTCATCCGCAGGAACCCAGTTCCTAGAAATGGGACATTCCCGGGTGCCAGGCAGGCCGCTGGCATCTGCGGCGAGCAGGCGGCTTCAGGGCTGCATCTTTTATAAAAGCCCTCCGCCCCCTCGCTGGGTTGGCAGCCGGGATAATGACAGGGGAGCGGTCGGCGGCGTGGGTGGGGGCTGGGGGGTCGGGCTGCGGGAGCAGAGCTCCGCTGACAGACGGGGGGCGGGGGTGGGACACTCCGGGGCAAAGCAGACAGACAGATGGAATCCCTGGAGGACTTAGTGGGCCCCGAGCTTCACTTGCTGCTAGAGACTGGGGCTTTCAGGCGGTGCTTTCTCCTAGGGAGGGCTTTGGTGTTTTGGGTTTTTTTCCTGCTCTGGGGCGGAAGTGAGCTCGGAACCCCTCGAGCCACTGAAATAGCTCAGGGGTGTCTGGGAAGCTGCGAAGGGGAGAGGCGTGCTGGGGGAATCAGGGACCGCTGTTCAGTGCGTCGTCTTTGTTGGTGTAAAGATGTGAGAGGGTTGCGGAGAAAAAAAAGCGCGCCCACGCTATTGACTTAGTTGTATGGGTACCCAAGGGGCTCCCCAGCCGCCTGGCCCCTGCTCCTCGGGTCTCCCGGTCCCGGCAGTGTCAGACTGGGCTGCCGCATCCAGTGCTTGGGCTCCGCCTCGGAGCCCTGGGTCAGGTCTGCAGGAGGCCGCCTTCCGGGCACGTGCCCCGGGCTGCCCCCGAGTGCCTGCTGCCTGCGTCATGCTCCGCCGTGGCTTGGGGTTGGTCTCCGAGCTTCGCACCTGCTGGAGAAGCAGCTCGGGTTGAGTGTGACTCAGCAGCCTTCCCTGGTGGCCAAGCCGGGCTGCCCCTGACTCAGTGGGGCGCTGGGATGTCCTCAACATCCCCATCTGGGACTGGGGTCACGGCTGGGCATTAATTGGTCTCAGTAAAAGCACTTTGATCAGGCTCGGATGAAAGGGGCTCAGAGAGTTCAAAGCCACACGGGGCTTTTGGGGTGAGAAAAAGTGGCAGCCGTCTAGGTGACAGTGGAGAGTAGACGCGGGAGTCTCAGACAAGAAGTCTGGGGCTGGAAGTCTCGGAGCTCCTCACTGCTCTCCCTTTTCATCCAGGCTGCGGGGGGAGGGGGGTGCTGGGAGAGAGCTCGAAGGGAGGAGCCTCACCCTGCATCCTAAGCTGCTGCCAAGGTGACCTGCCCCTCCCCCCACACTCTGGAAGGTATCCCCACAAAGCACCCAAGGTTCCCCGGAAGAACCTCATTTCCAACATCACAGACATCCAGCGTCCCCGAGAAGGCTGGGTTGCTCTTGATTTGCCAGGCCTTACATAGTTAGACCTCCCCTGTCTCTTAGCCTCCCTAGTTCAAGGTCTGCATATCTCCTTGCATTCTGCGTGTCCTCCTGGGAGAGGCGTGGCCGTCACCTCAGTGCCCGATGATGACTTTGATGCTGGGCCAGGAATAGGGTTGAGATCTTGGGTGATTTTCTCAGGAGGCTCCTGGAAAGAGGAGTCAAGGGGGTGAGTGAAAGTGGGGATCAGGAGGAAGCGGCCAGAGCTAATGAGCATTTCCGTATGGCCCCTGGGGAGAGACTGTCCCCAGGCTAGTGGGGTGAGCCCCCAATCAGAGAATTTCAAGTCTGGAAGGGACCTGCAAAGACCGTCTGAATCTCCTTTGTAACCTCTAATCAAACAAGTGGGCAGTTTGAACTTGCATACCCTGAGAGACAGGATGCTCATGACCTCATAAGGCAACCCAAGCCATCTCAGACGAGCCCTGATGCTCAGAACGTCTGCCTCTACATCCACCTGCTGGTGGGCACCGCACGAAACAGGTCCAGGCCCTTTTTACACACCACACCCTTTCAGGTACCTCGTACCCCGGCTCCGTGTGGGCACGTGTTCGAAATTCTGGAAACACAGGACCCTTCTGAGCGTTTTGTGGGGTGAGGGCGGTTGTTGGAAGGAAGAAGTGGGGGAGGGGGAAGCTAGGCACTTAGCCCTCCGGACAGTTAACATTTCCACTGTCCGGGCCAGCCTGGCCTCGCTGCCCCTGAGCCCCACCCCTCGGCACCGCCTCCCCCTACCGCTCCCCGTGTCCAGGCAACGGGAAGCAAACAAACACAGGGAGAGCAGAGTGAGGGCTGGCGCGGCCAGCTCAGTGGGGAAGCCTGACGCAGACCCACACCCAGCTTAGCTTTCCCCCTGCCGGTTTCCACGCGTCGGCCACTGCCAGGGGCCGCCCTGGGCACCGAGGAGGACCACCGAGCCCCTCTGCAGTTATGTGTCGGGGGGATCCACATGGCACAATCAAAAGCAAATTTTATTTCTATAATTTCAAAGTCCCACTGGACGTGTGGAGTCACCCAGCCCGAGGTCTCTGCACACAGAGATGTGCAGGCGTCTAGGACGCCCAGTCTGAGTCGTCTGGTCCATCCTGAAGGCCCGGCTCCAACCCCAGTGACGGCCCTGCTGGAGGAGGAGCAGCCCCCCCGAGGTCCGGGTCTCAAGGATCTTCCCCTCCGTGTGAAAGTCAGCATCAGCCGACCCTCCCGGCCTCACCCTCTTCTCCGGGGGCCGGCACCTCCCTGGTTCATTTCCCGAGGGCGGGCACACTCCTCTGGCCACTCTCCGTGCTCCCGGGCGCATCACCGGTGGTCCAGAGCTGTCCGTGAGTCCCTCCACTAGGTCGGGGGCCTGGCCGCCGGCGACCCGGTGAGCCAGGGGGCACCCCTTCCCTCGCTGCTCCCCCTGCCTAGGCTGGACGCTCCAGAAGGATACAGCGGGCTGTGCTACTGGCCGCCTCCCCAGGCCGTCTGTGGGGCGGATGAGGGCCCCGCAGGATACGGCTGATCTCCGTGAGGGGAGCACAGCTCGTATCTTCAGAGTCGCTCCAATCTTTGGGTTTGTCACCAGGAATTCCCACACTCCTTCGAAGTCGGTCTGGTCACAGCAGCTCAGCCGGTGATGTTCAGCCCCTCAGCCCCAGCCCGGCTCCTGAAACTGAGCCCACACAGTTGGCCTTCGGTCCATCACCCCTTCCTCATCTGAACTCAGCCCCGCCATGCCCCCTGTGCCCCGCTCCTGTCGCTGTTCAGACAGCTGCTCCCGGAGCCCGTCCTCCAGGGGACCCCCCGGTCTGCTGCTCACACCCTGGGTGCTGTAGGGCTGAGCCCAGGTCTACACGGGGTCCTGAGAGAGGGCTGAGGAGCCTTCTGACTGTGTGTGTGAGTGTGGAGCTTAGCAGGGGGCAGGTTGCAGACCCAGGGTCTCTGCAGGGCAGACGGGGGCTTGAGCTGGAGCCTGGGGTCCCGGGGAGCAGGGCTAGAGGCCAGGCCCACTTTGGAGGGCTGTGGGGCTTTGGGTGTCCAGACCTTTCTGAGACCTGCAGAGAAAGTGGGTAGGGACATGGGATGTTTGGTGGTGGAGACTGGGCGGGGGAAAGGGAGAAGGAGGAGTTGGGGTCAGGGGCTCCCACGAGTGGCCTCTCTTCCTCTCCTGAGGAGACACACAGGCTGGGGGCCAGGCCTGTGCTGGGAAAACCAAGCTGATACCCCACGGCCCTCCCTTGGCTACCTCCCCCCAAAACCCTGCAGGGCTCAGGGCACAAGGCAGGAAGGCTGGCAGCTTCATTTATGGGCCCCAAACTATAAGGAGGTGGCAATTAGTCCTCAGTGGGTCAAAGGAGAACAACAGTGTGTTTTGCCTTTTGAGGCTTTGAGGGGCCCCAGTGTGGAGCCCTCAAAAGTGGCTGTTCTTCTAGAAGCGTCTAGACCCCCAGTCTCTCCCAACACACATCCCCAAGACTCCAAAACCAAGACCCTCATCTAAGCCAGCAACACTGCTGCTGGCAAACCCTGTCTTCTGGTTTAATATGGCGCCCGCGCCCCACTCACTGCTGAGAGCTCCCGCACCCCCCTTCTGTCACCCGGGGAGCTGGGCTGGTGGCAGTCTTGGGCCATAGCGCGGGACTCCTGGGGTTACCTTTGTTAGGGGATTCATTTGCTTTAGGTGGGCTCGTGCATACATGGAACTCTGTCCCCAACCTTGGGCCTCAGTTCACACACCGATACATGATGATCGGACACTGGTGTTCTTGCAGAGCAAAGGGATGAATATTCTAGCCAATCTGGCATTTAGCCGATGGAGACTGAAGTCTTCTGGTCTCATAAATAAAACCTCGCTTTGGATCCCCACGAATCACCCTGCTCATATAATAGCAACTCATGTCCTAAATGTGACCATCTTCTGTCCTAACTCGAGCCCCCCGCTCGGATTGAACAAATCCTGGTAGCAGGAGCCCCAGCCCCGAGTCAGCCCCGTAGGCTGCACCCAGTAGGCTGCGGGTGCACGTGAACCCCGTCTGTGCCTTGTCCTGGCACGGACCCCGGTCACAAGCCCCGGGCTTGGCTCCCGCTGTGGGTCTAGCTTACTGTAGCCTTCGCTCCCCTCCTGGCCTCAAGTCTGACCTGGAGCTCATCGGTGATCCCGACTAACTGACCCAAGCTTCACCCCAACTCTGGCATGAACAATCAGGACCCAAGCCACCAACCCTATACTCGAGTGTGTTCAGTCCCCTTCTTCCTGGCCCGCGGTTCTCCCTCTGCCCGTCCCTGACTTTCCGCACTTTCCCCCTGTGGGTCTGCGAACCTGCAGGGCCACGGAGCCCTTTCCTGGGGCCACTCTGAGAGCCAGGATGCCCGGCTGTCCCCCCTTCTGTCAGGCTCACAGCGGCCCCCGGGCTGCACCCCCCTTTGTAAAGTGGGGAATAATGATCCCTGTTCTCCGGAGCGTGTGGGACAATCCCATAAACCTCAAAATAGACAAGGAAATGAGGATATTCATTGGTATGTCAGCGGGTCCCAGAGCAGCCTGTCATTGCTGAGAGTGCAGCTAGAGAGGTTGGGGCGCAGAGACGCGTGGACTCCTTGTGCTTCCTTCCCTGCCCTCCCTGTGCCTCCTGCCAGGGAAGGGGAGGACCCTGGGTTCCTTTGAGGGAGCTGAGCTGCTGTAGCGGGCCACTTAGGACCCCCACCATCGTGTGTGGGGTGGCCCTGGGACACCCAGGCCTCCCGCCCCCAGGGACCATTAGCGGGGCTGGTGCTCTGCCTTCTGCCTTTGTCTGCCAGGACCTCCCCACCCAGCTCCAACCTGCCTGGAACTGAGCTGGGCTTGTCACCCCAGTGCACCGTCCAGGTCACAAGGGTCCTGGTCTGCCTTCCTGGGCAGAGAAGCAGGACACCAGATGATCCCCAGAATAAGCACACGCAGCAGAGACGTGGCCCACGTCGGGTGAGCAAGTGCACGTGGGCTCGCCCCCCCCTGGCCCTCCTGGTGCTGCTCTTGCCAGTCCCCTGGCTGCCCCAGGGCCCGTGCTCTCCCCTCCCCCCCCAACGCCCCGCTTTCTTCCCTCCCAGGCCCCTGCTGGAATGGCGTTGGTTCTGCAGGGAGATGGGGGCTCGATGCCCCCAACAGCCCCGCTCCCAGGGCTGAGCTCTCCCAGGTGTGGTGGGGGGCACAGCTCCAGAGGAGCAGCCAGGGAGAAGACCCCCATTCCCAGACACCCCTCTTTCTCAGGTCTGGACGCCTGACTCCCTTTGAAAGGCCAGAGGCCTCCTGGGGAAGGTGGGCCGGACATTCCCGGGTCCCTTTCATCTGCCTGGGCCTTCCCTCCAACCTGTGTCCCCTTCCCTGCGGGCCCCTTCCCACAGACCTCCAACTGGGGGGGCCCCCGGGGTCTGGATGCTGGGGGGGACTTGGAATGCTGGGGGGGCTGGGTCAGGCCCCTGGGCTCAGTATTAACCCTTTAGGGCCTGACCATCCTTCCGCTTCCCCATTTCCCGCAGGGAAGGAGGCAACAAATGAGTGGTGAGGGGACCCCTGTGGACGCTGTGAAATGGGGCGACTGTTGTTACCCCGAGGATGGGGCCAGGAGGAAGTGGAAGTTTAACAGGTGCCTAATTACAAGACCCGCCGGCCGCCCTGCGCCACTCTCGGGATCGGGAAGAGCTTGGGTGAGGGCTGGGTAATGCCTGGGTAGGCCACTCTGTCACCCCGATAATTAGGGTTCCCGGGGCTCCTCCCCAAGGCGGGGACCAGGCCCCCTCCCTCCTATAGAAATAACTCCAGCCGCGGCCGGGCACCCATTGCACCTTCCTGCCACCCCGGGCAGCGACTGGGCCCTCAGCGCCCCCTCCCTCCACCTGTCCCCACACGCCTACCACCACCGGCCCCCGGGATACCCAGCCCAGGCGGAGGAGACACTGAGCCTAGAGACATGGGAGTTCGAGGAGGGTTCCACCTTCTGCTCGTGTGCCTGAGCCCAGGTATGGGGCTGGGCATTGGGCAGGGACGCCCACACGACACTGGGGGCGGGGGCAGGGAGGGGGCAGCAAGGCCCCGCAGAGGATCCTCGGGGGTGGTCGGAGACGCCTGCCGCCAGCCCGCAGTGGATGTGGCCAAAAGGCTCTCTTTTCCCAGGAGAGCCCTGTGCCTGAAGGTTTGAGGCACGTGTCTGTGGGGCGGGAGTCCCCGATGGCTCTCCTGTGTCTGGGAGCCGTGCGGGGCTCAAACACGTACACAGGGGTGCACAGGAGCCCAGGCCTGCCAGGGGGACGGGGGTTCTGGGCGTGGGGTGGGGGGTCAGGTGAGCAGCAAAGCTGGAGGTGCTAAGGAGGAGCCGGGAAAGACCCCTTCTCCTTGGTGTGTGCCATTCTCGGAGGGGGAACCCTGCCCCCAGGCTGGAGGCACAGGTGGGAGGTGCTTGCCAGAAGGCAGAGCCTTGCAGTCTGCAGAGGGGTGGAGCACGCACCCCTGCTCCAGGCCCCTGAGCCCCGAGAGTCCCCGGGGAGCACCACACCCCCGGGGTGTCGGCTGAGGAGGGCCGGGACCGCGCCTCCCAGAGCCCCCTCACCCCAGCCGGGCACACCCTGAGAGCGGGGCTCGGGAGCCGATGCTGTGGCCGCCTGCCCGGGCTGAGGCAAGTCCCAGCAAGGGCCGTCCTGTGTGGGCCTCAACAGAAGTGGCCCCGAGACCCTCGTGGGGTCTGGATTCGGCAAGAGGGGTTTGTGGGAGGAATGGGGAAGGGGGGAGCATCTTCAGCCTTTGTCCATGCTCGTGCATGTGCGTGTGGGAGGGAAAGAGAGGCTGCATTGCCAGCAGGGTGCGTGCAGACCCTGCTCGGGACATGTTCATGTGTGTGTGTGTGTGTGTGTGTGTGTGTGTGTGTGTGGTGTGGGTGCAGGTGTGAGTGCGGGAGGGCGGACCCGGCGCTCTGTGTCCTGATGCTCCAATACCCTCTCCTAGGGGCTGCCCTTTCTCTCCTTCCCTGCCTTAGAAGAAGGGTGAGGAGCTGGGAAAGCAGCTTGAGAATTCACGAAGGATTTACAAGCTGGGAGCAGGGAGTGCAGCCCCGGTGCCCTCGCGGGGGCCGTGTGTCTCCGCAGCCCCCGTCCTCCCTCCCTCTCTCTGTCCTGACCAGCTCTCTCTCCTACCCTGGCTTCCGCCCCTCTCTTCTCTCCCCTTCCCTGGAATGCGTCCTTAGTGCCACAGCAAGAGGGACCAAGGTGAGACAGCAGGAATGACTTCCTCAGGGGAGTGTGAGGGGATGGGGAAAGGCTGGAGCCCGGGTGGAACTGAGAGGCCAGGCGAGGCTCACCGGCTCACCGGCCTGGGACCAGAGGAGGACAGGGCCTCGTGCAGGGTGGAGGCGCTCTCACTCAGCCTGTCCCTCCCTCCCGATCCCCCTTACCCTCCTGCCCACCAGCCCCCTGGGGATGGGGATAGCTGGCCCCCTGGGGAGGGGCCCTGTGGGTTGCTCCCAGAAGCCTTTCCTCAGGGTGGAGCCTCTGCTCTCCACTGAGCTCTGGCCCCGGGGATCTGGCAGTCAGCACTAGGATCCTTATCTCAGGACCGCGGCTGCTCTCGTGGCCTGGGGCTGGAGGAGGCAGCCTCGGATCCTGCTAGCGCCCCACCGGCCAGCCTGCCGGCCCGGGGCCCTCGGGAAGCTATGGGGTTAGGGCAGCCGCCCTGCCAGGGTTCTGAGCTCAGGGATCCTTGAGGGCTTGGGGGTGTTGAAAGGGCCCCCGCTGGCCCTCGAGAACCAGGTTAAGCTTCTGCAGGTGTGTCTAGTGTTGAACGAACGCACTGGGGGACTCTGAGTGTGCGGCGGGCGCGTCTCCCGGGTGAATCGCACCGGTGTGGGTGTGCAGGTGTGCGGGGGTCGGGCTGACCGTGTCTGGGTGGGCGGGGAGGTGGGGCTGCACGGTGCACAGCTGTCTCTGGAAGGTTTGCCAAAGTGTGTCGATGTGTGGCTGCGACCTCGCGCCACTGCATGGGGGACACACTCTCTCCCAAGAGCGGGGCCCAGAGAGGTCGAGGGAAGGGCAGAGCAGAAGGAGTGGCTGAGGCCTGAGACCAGGGCTGGGCTGCCTTGGCTGGGTGTCCTGTCCCGAACACAGGACAGGAGAAAGCCAGGCCGGGCCGGGGGCCTGGGGGGTGGAGCCCTCCTGCCCTGCTTGCCAAGGTTGGGGCCTGGCACCCCCCTCCCCCTCCCGTCTTCCTCTCTGGGTCCAACCGGTTGGGGCGAGCGCTTGCCTGGAGCGTCAGGGTAGGGAGGGCCGGGAGCCCAGTCCTGAGCTTCCGGGTCCTGGCTCCTGACCAGGACTGACTCAGCGGGGCTCGGGCTGTTGGGGGTGGGAGGGGCCCCCAGTGGAGCGAGCAGGAGAGGGCGGTTGCCCCGAGTCACGCGGTCGTACAGGGAAGGACTCAAGTCTACCATGCCGTGTCATCACGCAGGGCTCAGACTGTGCTGCGGAGGCACGGGCCCCCTTCTCGGGCACACGGCGTCCCTCAGCAGCAGGCAAACTCGGCCTGGCCACCTCCTGCCGCGCGGGTGCAGAAAGCGCTCAGGGCCCTTACACAGCCGGACATGGGGGGCCAGGGACAGGCGCGGTTACACACGCAGACGCACACACCAGCACGTCCAGCCTTCTGCTCCCTGGGCCGGAAAGCCACCCTGGAGCCCGTGGTGTCCGTCCTCCGATCTGCCAACGGGTGCCCCTCCCTGGCCTGGGGGAGGCGCCTCTTAACGAGCCCAGCTTCTCCATCAGAGTGTTTAGCGACTCTGGACTCTGGTTGTTTCATGTGCTTACACACACACACACACACACACAGTCCTGTACGTATGTAAGATACCCTGCCTGGTTATATGCAGGAATGTCCCTGCAGGACACCCAAGCACAAATCCTCATAAGCACACACTGTGTACACACAAGCAGGCACACGTAATAGCCACACACATACGAAGTGTTCAGACGCAGTCCTGCATAATTACAGACCACAGACGTGTGTGCACAAGTATGCACAGACATGCATAGACAAACCCCTGCCTCCTCTCTCTCTCCCCCTCTCTTACACACACACACACACACACACACACACACACACACACACACGCGCTGAGGGCAGCCCCTCCTTCCCAGGGAACTCCACTGAGAATGGTGGAGGGGGGGGCGTCAGCTCCAGCTGACC
>CM053618.1:2705241-2721682 GCA_028646535.1 Procyon lotor | reverse complement strand
TGATGGTGGAAGTTATGGTGGTAGAGGTTATGGAGAAGGTGGAGGTGATGGTGGAAGTGGAGGTGTTGGTGGAGGTGGAGGTGATGGTGGAGAAGGTGGAGGTGGTGGAGGTGAAGTTTCTGGAAAGAAGAGCCCGTCCAGGGCCCGGTGAAGCCCTCCGCCCCAGCTGAGGTGCTGACTGTGGCTGCATGAGGGCTCCCGGCCAACCACGGGAGCAGAAGACCCACCCGGCTGAGCCCCGCCACCCCGCAGGTGCTGAGAAATTAAAGTAGTTGTTTTCAGGCAGTAAGATTTGGGGTGGTTTGTTTTGCAACAATGCAGAGTTGAGAGACCCATGAATGTCCTACAGTTAAAAGTCCCTACGTCTGAAAGAACTCTTGACAGCAGTATGAAATAAACATTCCATGCTTCGATTATACGTTAGTTTTTAGTAAAAAAACCATTGTGCCCTATCTGATTGGCAATATATTTTTCCTGTCAGTGTTTTGTTGCATAGCGGCCCACCTCACGATGCCGGCATTCCGGAGTGCAGGCTGGACGTGTCATAGCACTTCCGACGCCCATTTGCTCAACGAGAAAGGCGAGTGCTTGGGAGGCTTTGCATTGTGTCCAAGGCCACGGAGCCCAGGAAGGACGCCGCTGGGGTTCGGGCAAGGACAGTGGGGTGGCAAAGCCGGGCTGCCTCACATAGGAGGGCACCTGAGAGCCCCTCAGGAGCTTTCTCAGACGTGTCCTCATCCGCTGCGAGGCCTGAGGTCTCCCCAGCTCCCGGGGCGCAGGACCCCTTCCCTGAGCTTCGTGGGCAGCCGCAGGGCCGGTGTGGGGCGCACTCACCGTACACCTTGAGCTGCAGCGTCTGGGTCCGGGCCCGACCGCCCGTGTCCACCAGCAGCACGGAGAAGTTGCCGCCGTCTCCCGACTCCAGCGGCTCTAGGCCCAGGCTGAGGTTGCTGTGCAGCCGGGCTCGGCCCAGGAAGCGGGAGTGGTACAGAGTCTCTGCAGAGCCCCGGAAAAACGTGGCCAGGAGCTCCTCCGAAGGCCAGAGAGATCTCCAGATGGCCTCTCGGACTTGGAAGCCGGCGGGGCGCTCCGCCACCAGCAGCACGGAGCCCCCAACCTGGCCGTGCACTTGGGCGCCCGGGGAGGCCGCGGCGGGAAGAAGCGCTGGAAGAACAGAGCCCCGTCAGTGCCTGGTCCAGCCGCTCACGCACCCCGCACCCGGCTAGGCTGCTGCGAGCGCACTGGGGCCCCTCTGCCCGCGCTTGCTCCCTCCAGCTGCGCTGAGCCAGGTGCACTGTGCTGGGGGCTGGGAATGAGAGCATGAGGGACAGAAGCCTGTGTCTGGGCTCAGGGAGCTCCCAGAGGAAGCCCGACTCTAAGCACGCGATTAAAGCTCGTTAAGTCAGGTACCGCGGGGGGAAGAATGACCTTGGGAGGCTCCAGGAAGAGATGGTTAAGCTGAGAGCAGCAGGAGGAGAGGGGATCCGCCAGGCCGGGCGGGGTGTGCGTGCGTGTGTGTGGAGCAGGGATGGGGAAGTGTCCTGTGCACCAAGGCCTGGAGGGCCGGCGGGCTGGGAACTGAAAGTAGCCCTTTGCAGGGGAGGAAGAACCCCCCCCTCTCCCCCTGGAGGTGGTGGGAGCAGCTCCCGCAGCGCTTGGGCTTTATCCTTAGAGCCCTGGGAGGCCTCGCACAGGGTTCAAAGTGAGAGAGTAAGAGGACGAGGCGAGGCGCTGGTTAGAGAGACCGGGCCAGCGGGGGTGTGGGGGGGCAGTGGAGGGGGGCGGGCCTTCTGCTGCTCCGCCTGGCCTGCCGAGTGATGGGGCGGCTGAGATGGGGAGAAGTTGGAGGCGTGGGCAGAGACCCGGTGTGGTCAGGGGGGTCTGGTTCTGGGTGCGGTCTGGGGAGCGACGGCCAAGGCCGTGGAGGGTACCAGGGACCCACAGAGCACCGTTCTCCGTGTTCTCCGTGGTCCGGAGCAGGAGGAGAGGCAGGCTGGGAGGTGGGGAGGTGCTGAGTTTGAGGGCTCTGGGTGGTGCTTCTGTGGGAGGGAGCCCTGGCTCCTTGGCTGGCTAATTGCTGCTCATCCTTGAAGACCCCCTGCCTCCCTTGGGCCCCCCATCTCTCGGGGGTGGGGTGTCCACACCACTCCTCGGTGTGGCCCCGCCGCCTGGGGTGCTGGGTTCCTCTGCCGTGATTGCCTGTGGCTGAGTCAGGGGTGAGACCTCGGGTTCCTCCTGTCTTCTTCGTACCCCCACGCCCACACTATTCGGGAGGAGGAGACGCTTAGCGCCTTGTACTGGGTGAAGGACAGAAGTCCTCGAGGACTCCCCGGGCGCCTGGCCCTGGGGGGCACAGGGGCAGAGAGCAGCACACAGCTCGTGGGGAACACGCCCAAGCGCTGGGAGTGGGCTTGACGAGCCGCGTGCTGGGGGATCACTCAGCCGGTCCCTGCCTGTCTCACCGCCCTCCTCAGCCCTAATCCTCGGGTCGGGCTGCAGCGGTTACTGTGGGAGGAGACCTGTCTTGCCCAGAGGAGAGCGCTGGAGGCCGGTCAAGCCTCCTCGGGTCTGTCCCGCCCGAAGTCTGCCGCAGCCCCACTCTGTGATATCAGCCCATCACCCCGGTCCCTTCCGTGGGCTCAGCCCCAAAGCAAGAGGGTGCAGCCAATCGGTGGGACTCGTCTGGTTTACCATTAAGGGGCCTTTTTGCCTTCCATGTCCAAGGAAGATTTGTGCACCACACAGGCTCCTTTTTCTTTGTGAGGGATTTCCTGCACGTGTTTGGACAGACCCAAGTGGGGGACCCTGGGTAAAGTCATCTCAAAGTCCCTCGGAGTCCCTGGCGGGAACCTGGGTGTCTCGGACTCCTGCCCCCTGGCCTTGCAGCGCTGGTCCCTGTCACATGGGCTGTCTGCTAACCGCGGAGGGAAGTCAGGCAGCCGACAGGATGGGGGATCGCCGAGGGTCACCCTTACCACAGCACACCCTTCCCACCTGCCCAGTCCACATGCTCGCTCTCCCTTCTCGCCCCTCCCCAGAACCCCCCTCCCTTACACAGACCTGCGGGGAGCAGCCTCAGCTTCCCCCAGGCTGATGGAAAGGCACCCTTCCTTGTACGAGCCTGCTCCGCCAAGCCCTCCTCCCCAGACTGTACTTGAATTCCTTCACCTTCTCCCAACCGCGCCTTTCCAAACCACTGGGACCACCAGCCTTAGTTTTGAATGGCCCCCAGGGCCACGGAACAGCTCATGTCCCGTGGACGTGGATGCCGCTACGGCTGTCTCTGCCTTCCACCCAAGGACCGTGCAGAGCTTGGCTGGGTCCTGCTTTCAAGGTTGCCCGAGAACGCGCTTCAGTCTCTCCTGTCCCTCCCCGGCCCCTGGGCTCTCGCTGGGGATGGGGTCCCTGCCCAGACAGCTGGCAAGGGGCCCTGGGGAGGGGTCCCCAGCTCTCCGAGGATGGGCCACACACCTGCCCCACTTACCTTCCCAGAGAAGCAGGCTCCACAAGGACCGCAGGGCCATCCTTCCCCCGAGAGGCCAGCAGTCTCCTCCAACAGCCCAAATCCAGAACATCGGGGTCAAGTGGATGCGCGGAAGGAGGCTGTGGTCCTTCTGGAAAGTCCCACGTTCCGAAGGAGGAATCTTGACTCAGAACAAGATGCCCCGAAAGTGAAAGTCTCCAGAGTAAAGTGGAAGTTGGCCCTCGGCCTGGCTGGGCTTTTTCAGGAGTGGATTCTTGTAAGTCGGCCTCTTCCACGGGGCCGTGGTTGGCCAAGGCCATTGCCAGCCTCAACGCAAGCCCACACCCTCCGCTTGGACCCGCCGGCCTTCCCTGCACCCACCTGCCCCGCGGCTGGCTGCCCTTCCCACCGTAGCCACAGAGAACCCTCTAGATTGCAATTCCCTGGGTTACTTCTCTAAAATTCTTCTGCACCCCCCACTGCCCTCAGAAAAAAGACAAACACTCGGCTTGGTGGACAAGGCGCTTCTAAGTCCGACCGCAGTCTGCTGGTCCGAGCTGGCCTCTGTGGTGTGCTCTCTGGCCATGCCAAGCCAAGACCGGCCTCCGGGGAGCACCCATGACACCCGCAAGCTGTGTGCTCGCTGCTCCATCCGGCCTTCAGGATGGGGACTGGGCACACTGCGGCCTGCCCGCTCCCACTTGAGCCATCCCAAGCCCCGTGCCGGGGGCTCTCCGCCCTTGGCACACTGTCTTGTGACGGTTTTCTCGTCTCCATGGACTGCTTGCCGGCAAGGGCTTCGCCGACTGGTGTCTGTGCTCCCCTTGGGGCTCGGCACACTGTGCGTGTTTCCTAAACATTTGTAAACGAGAGCATGAATTCTAGACGTGCGAGGTTAGTGAGGTTAGCACCTTGCAGAGGTCATGAGCGAGAGCTGGGACCGGAGCCTTGCCCCGGGGAGCCAGGGCCACTTTGCCGGTGCTGCCCCTCCTCACCCTGGTCTCTTCTCACTTCCAGTTACAAGGGTTCTCGAGTCAGAAGAGGCTCTTCGGGAAGATGAGGGGAGCCCCCAAGAGCCACGCCAGGCTCGTGGTGTCTCGTCCCGCAGAACCCCTGACCTCGGCTTGGGACCCGGCCAGGAGCAAGGCAGGCATGGTGGCAGGAGAGCAGAAGGGCTCTGGGACAGGCTTCCTGCCCTCCAGGGGCTCACAGCCAAAGTGGAGAAACAGGATATGCCCGGAAGGAAGGTCCACGACACACAGGCACGGCTCTGGGCAATGGGCTGCAGGGGCTTCTGGCGGGAGATGAAGTCTCTGTGGATGCGGGCGGGAGACACTTCTGGAGAGGTGGGCTCTGAGCTGCACCTTGACCATAGGCATGATTTGGACGGGCAGGGACCAGGGGAGAGCCAGAGGCTGGGCAGGCTCTGAGTGTGAGGTAGAACCAAGTGGGTACAGCCAGATGGGCGGGGGGAGCCCCAGGTGGGCCCCGGGATGGGGGGAGCGAGGGGAGGAGCCGGTCAGGGCTGCAGTGGGAAGGAGTGGAAAGGGAGGTTGAGGGTCAGCTCACAGAGGCTGGACACTGGCTCGGGGACTGGCTTTTGTTCTGGGGGCGGCAGCTCCCCACCTTGTGGGACTCGGAGCCTCAGGGGCTCTGGTTCAGTGGGGCTGGGATAGGACCTGAGAGTCGAGTCTGGCCAGCACTCCGCCCCAGGTGACTGCAGCTGGTGGGCCGAGGGAAGGCTCTGAGAAGGTCTGCTTGGAGGGCCGGCGGGCGGCCCGTTGTGAGCTGAGTGCGGCTGGCCGGTGGGAGGCCGGCGTGCAGGGCAGGTTGGCAGCGAGAGAAGAGGCAGGAAAGCCTGGGTAGCAGCTGTTGGGATGGTGCGACTGGAAGAGGAAGGAAATATTCAGAGTAGACGGGAAGGGACGGAGCAGAGACAGGGGACGGAATGGGGAGCTGGCTGGCTTTGGGGCACAGAGGCCAAGGGAGGGGGCCCGTTTATGACCCCGCTGTGAATTCCGTCCTTCTTGCATCAGGTGTTTATTGAGCATCTACTTATGTGCCAGGGGCCGGGGACACAGCGATGAAAGGCTTGGTCCTGCCCTCCAGAGTCTGCAGTTTGGGCGAGGAGACGGGGTAGGTCACCTGCTAATTACAGTCACTGAGGCAAGAGAGGCACATGTAAGGGCTTATTTAGGATGGGGTCTGGCGCATAGTCAGCTTTCAACAAAACCTTAACCGTTGTGACTAAGTGGCCAGAGAGGGAAGAGAGGAGGGCGGGCCCGCGCAGATCAAGGGGGTTCGGGTGTGAGCAGCCCCCTCCCAGACTGTCCCAGACCGGAAGCTCAGTGAGGGCACGTCTGCACCCCGCCTGGAGCCAAGGACAGGCTTCCCAAGCAGGGGAGCCCTCCAAGCCCGTGGAGAGGTGGACGGTGTGATGCTCAGCTGTCAGGCCTGGGACCAGGAGGGCCTGGGAGGCAGGAGCTGGGCCCTTGGGGGAATGCGGGGGATACAGACGTAGGATTCCTGCAGAGAAGACGGTGGGCGGTCACACTCCCTCGGAGCGGGCTGGACCTACGTAGGGTCCATCCGAGCAGGAGCAGGGTTACCATCGTCCCCGCCTCCCCACCCCCACTTCACGCCCTTCTCCTGGAGGGGGATTTCAGGGAAGCTGAGGAAGGGGGAGGAGGAGGTTGGTGAGGGTCAGCAGACATCCCCCCCAGAGGGAAGGACTCCAGGCTGTATGGCAACTGGAGAGAGACGAACAGGGGCAGCTCCAGATGGGGCAAGTCTGCGGGGGCAGGCTCTCCCCTCTGCTGATCACTGGTTCGGAGCAGAATAATTACCCTGCCACGGGGACAGTGTGCTGGAGTCACTGGGCTAGGAGTTCAAAGGCGCCACTCCCACATTCCTTAATTAAGAGAGCAGCTGGCAGCTGGGCCCTTCTGGGAGCCAGGGAGTGGCTGTGGCTCCGGGCTCCTTCTCTGGCTCGGGGCTCCCTCGGGCCCTCTCCCCTAGCCCACCTCCGCGGCGGGCAGGGGTGGGGGCCGGAGTCCCCGGTGGTCACGCACGCATGCTGCCTGAGCTCCAGCGGGCTCCAGGGGCCCGTGGAATCGGGGTGTCCCGCCCACTCATGCTTGTCCTCGATTCTTGGACTGGCCTGGGGACAGGATAGGGTCACACCAGAAGACAGGAGAGGTGGAGGAGAGACAGAAAGCGGGACAGGAGAGAAGGGGGAGAGCAGGAAGGCAGGCAGAGTTCCAGACAGGAAGTGGGGGGATTCGGTGGGCTTTCTGGGGGGGAAGGGGCACCTCTGCAGGGTAGTGAGAGGCCGGGGGAGCCCCACCTAAGCCACGTCTTTACGTCTGTGTTTATCTCCTCATTTTGTGCAGAGGACCTCCTACCTGCATGGTCTGTCAGTGGGCACCACGCCACCAGGCACCGCGGCCCCTGCACACCGCTCCCCCCTCGGCCAGCTCTGCAGTAGAGGCAGCGCCTGCCCGTGGGAAAGCGGGGTACCCGACCTGCCCCGAGATGACTCGCACGCTGGCACCCACGGCCCTGAGCCCGAGTGCCTGCAGCGCCCCCGTGCCCGCCCTTGTCCTGCCTGGCTGGGGGTGCGGAGAGGGAGAGGAGTCCTTGATCTCTGATGCGTGAGAGCAAGGTGCACATCACAGGAGAGGGAGAGGGAGACAGGAAACAACACTGTAGAAACCGGGTGGGATGGTCCGAGGTTTCGGAGGGTCTGCATTGGAGGCAAAGACATACTTTCCCAGGGAGCTGCAGGCCGGCAGAGACACAAACCACGATGGGCCGTGCTCCACAGAGGGAGCGAGGGAGGAGCTGGAGTCTCACTCACTCAGCAAACATTTGCGGGCCGTGAGCAGGTGCAGAGCACGCTCAGCATGGGGAGCCCAGGAGTGAGGCAGCGCCGATCTGTGCCCCACACGGAAAGAATCCTCAGACAAGGGGGACGGCGTAGGCTGATGTTTCCAAGAGCCCGACAGACGGAGCCCTGGGAGGAGGGTGCAGCACGAAGGGTGCTGAAGAGGCAGGCGTGCTGACGACCGCTCTGGGCCCTGCTGGCGGCAGCCCCTTCTGGCAGCGCAGACCAACCCTCCCAGCACTGGAGGATTGAGAAAGCCTGGGTGTTCCCCGTCCTGTGCACCCGGCTGTGGGTCCCGTCACCGAGCTCCGTGCCAGTGAGTGCTGGCTTAGGTAAAAATGTCAAAGACCTTAATTTCTAGCCAAATCTCAAATAAGCCTGGGATTGAAAGAAATCCCAGTACCTGCAAACCGCCTGGTTCAGGGAAGGCTCACGCTCCATTTTTGTTGTTTGTCTCTAAAGTGTTGGGCCACATACAAGACAAGGACGGGTGCGGGAGCGCACGCAGGGAGCACGTCCTATGGATGGTCAGACCCGAGGGGACCAGCAGAGGGCAGCCGCGAGCCCCCGTGTGCGCTCCCTCTCCTCCCCTCTCCCTCTGCCTCTGCTCTCAGCCCCGCACAGTCCGTCCTGCTTACCCAGGAGGTGGCCCCACAGAGCAGGCAGACAGCTCACAGCGGCTAGAGGAGGGTCTGTATTTGCTCTGACTTGGAGAGAAAACGGACAGAGCAGAGCCTCACGGGCAGTGAGGCTGCAGGGTCTGCCCCTGGAGGCCTGGGATAGTCCACTCTCCTCGACACCCGGGTCCTCGGGGACCAGCAGCAGGTTCCTGCTCTGAGCATCGGCCAGGGGCCTGGGGACCACCTGTGCTGCTGTCAGACCAGCCGGGGAGAGTCTGCAGCCTCCTCTGAAGCCTCTGCTTTCTCTATGTGCTTTTTGGAGATTTTCTTTTTTCTTCCATGTTCTTCGTTATTGTTCATCTTTAAAAATCCAGGCAAATTCTTTTCTACTCTAAGGGGAAAGGGTATTTTCGGCTGTGCAAATAGAAGTGGGGGCGGGCAGGGCTTCTAGGGGAAGTGCAAAGAGCAGAACGGCCAGCCACAGGTGAGCGTGTGTGCGCACGTGTGTGAGAGTGTACGTGCAAGAGTGTGAGTGCGAGTCTGTGCGTGTAGAGGATAGGACTTCTCACCTGTGTCAGAGGAACCATTTCTCTTTATTTTGAATCCGTTGTGGACTTAGGCCTTTGTAGAATATGATAAAAGCCAATTTACTAAAAGAAGAAATAAAAAGAGACATCCAAACGATAAGCCCTATTTTTTATGATTGTATTAAACAAACAAAATTGCCCTGTGAGATTGCTGTAAAAGTTTCTAAATCCTTGCTTTTCACTGTTCCACTTATGCTGCCCTGCCCGGGTAAACACCATCCACAGACAGGTCCCAGCGTCACTGGTGTGAGGCAGGGGCGGGCGGTGTGAATGCTCAGGGAGGAGTGGGTCCAGGGGATGACTGGCAGGGCCAGCTCCCCATCATCGCTGCCTCCTTCATGTGCTGCCTGTCTTTGACTTGACTCTTTACAAGGGGCCAGCCTGTTTATAGAGGGTGTGGCCAGGCTTGGCTTCGGCAGGTGCTTCCTGATGGACCAGTGAGGACCCTGGGCTTCTAGACGACCTGGAAAGCGTGTGCTTCCCAGCCCGGCAGACGAAGCGAAGGGGAGGGGCCCTGATGTCTTCTGGACCTGGACTGGACCAGTGATGAGAGAGACGGGTGGGGGGGGAACCCGAAAAGGCTAGGGATGAGGCTGGTCAGGTGCGGGATGGGAAGGAAGAGAAGGCCTGGAAAGCTGGGAATGTCAGTGTGGGTTGTCTTAGCAAGTTCTCCGGGCCCTCTGTCCTATCCAGTGACCTTCCCAAAGGCGAGTGGACGGAGGTAATCCCACCAAGTGTCTTTTGGAGGCAGACCAGGCTTTCTAAACTTTAATGTGCACACCAACAGCTTAGGGAGCAAACATGAGCAGGGGGAGCTGCAGGCAGAGGGAGAAGCAGGCTCCCCACTGAGCAAGGAAAACTGAAACAACCATCTCGCACTGCAAGTGATTGGCATTGGTGAATAGTATGAAACAAATCGATCCACTTTTAAGAACAAATAGATTCTACAAGCGGGTGTCTGGCTAAACACAGGAGGGGTAACCGAGTCTTCTAATGTTCTCTACAAGCGGGGATTTTGGGCAAACATCAGTTCCAGCAACTTTGGTCACCCGGTGGCCTGGAAGGGGTCTGAGCAGAAACAGGTTGCATGAAGGCCGGGCTCTCAGTGCCGGTGGAAGTGGCGGCAGGACTCTGGGGTTAGGAATCCCGTGATATTATCTAGGCCAGGCCTTTTCCCCCAACTCTTGGTCTCCCCGAGCCTCTGAGAGGTCCTCAGCCCTGCGGTCACCCAGGGGCCTCAGCGGCAGCTCAGAGCTGGAAATGTTCTACCGGACCCCCCAGGGCAGCTCTCTCCTTTAGGGTGAGGCCAAGCACATGCACGGGGACTGAGGGCCACCGTAGAAAGCTCTTACAAATGTGTGGAGAGAAGGTCCTCCAACCCTTCCACTCACGTGCAAGAAAACATCTGTGGCTTCCATGTCCGGTCCACTGCTTGGGACTCATGTGTGAGCGGGGATGTCCCTGCCCACATGTTCCTGTCCGCTCAGAGGGCGGCCAGAGATCATTCAGGGGCTCCTTGAGTCTCCTCAGGACCCTGGCCAGGACGCCGGGCTCCCTCACTGCTCGGCTCAGGGGTTGGGGACCTACAGAAGGGGATGGGGTTCCTGCTGGCCTCCCAGGAAGCACTGGGGGCCTCGGGTGGGTGGAGTTGGGGGATGCCATCAGTAGTAGAGGACCTCTTGGAAGTTACCAAGGGGAATTTTGGGGGTCCTGCTTCTCGTATTCGGTCCCCTGGCTGGAACCTCACCAAGCCGTGAGTGTTTCACCTCGGCGTAGATGATAGAATCGTCCTGTGGGAGAGTCAGGTCAGGCTGAGGAGCAGGTGTAACACAGAGGTGGAAGGAAGAGCAGGGGTCCAACTCACCCAGGTCCCCGAGGCTGACTCAGCAGGCCTGGCTGTGGGGAGAAACACTTGGGTTAGGGTTGGGTCGGGTTAGGGTGTCTGGCTGACCCGTGCCCCTGCTGCCCCCTCACTGCCCACCCCGGGGAGCACTGTCCCCCCCTTCACTTCTCAGGACCCTCACCTGCCATCTGAACACAGGTGGGCCCAGGAACCAGGAGGCCTGGGTCTGTGCAACTCAAGCGCCGCCCAGCTGTGTGACTGCAGACCAGCCTCCCAGCCTGGGGGCCTCAGCTTCCCCACCAGGGGGAAGGGAGGCAGGGAGCATGCCCGCCTCCCAGGGATGAGCGTGAGAAGTGAGACAAGTGAACGTGCCAGAGACCCCAGGCAGTGACCATACGCCCGGCGGTCCTTCAGGTGTGAGGACTGTATTTACTGTATTAATCTCGCACCCATCCTGCCAAGTAAGGACGACCAATTCCTTCTCAGATTGGGGTGAGAAAATGGAGGCTCGGAGTGGCTAATACTCCCAAGGGTCATATCCGTAAGAAGGGGAACTGGAGGCGAATGCCAAATCTTTGCCAACGCGAGCATTCTCCCAAGAGTACCGAATCCAGCATCCCCTTCGGGTGCGTCTCGGAGCACACTGGCCTCTCCTGCCTTTGGGTTTCAGACCCCTCGCCCTCCCCTCAGGGAAAGCCTGCCCGTCTTGCAAGCAGGACCTGGGAGCCAGCCGTCCTGCCCCCAATCAAGCCTTCGCCTTGCTGCCCTGCTAGGATTAAAACAGCCACATTTCCTTATTTTGTCCATGAAAACACATATTCAGAGCTGGCTTCTTTTATTTCTCTCTGGTGTTTTAAGTTCTCACTGGAACTCTCTTCTGGAAGGAACTGTGCCCACGGGTGCTTTCCTTCCTGCCCGCCAGTGCTTGGGTCCTGGGGCAAGTGCCCCCGAGCCCAGGAGACCCCCACTTGTCCACTGCCCCTACTCTTCATGGCCGGGAGCAGGAGCCCCAGGCTGATTCAAACCCATTTGACAGACCAGGAATGGAAAGCTCAGCAAAACAAAAACAAAAACAAAAAGCTTCCTGTTTTTGGAAACCTATCACACCAGACGATCTTTAAGGTGTCTAGAACCTACCTGCTATTCCTAGTAATGTATAAGAGTCTTGCAAAGTGGGCATCATCTGCACTTTACAGATTAGGCTCCGAGGGCTTACACACCCTGCCCGGCTGCACCGTGTACACACACACACTCAGGTTTCGAACTCAGGTCTGACCGACTCAGAAACTCATACTCTTCCCACGACACCATGTTGCCCCCTCTCTGTGGGAGCGAGGACCGGCCCTTCCCCGTCCCTGCCGTCAGATGCTGGTATCTGTGGCTGGAGCTCATGGTCTTCGTGGCTCCTCTCAGAGCCGGGACCGTCCTGCTGAGACTCACCCCCCGGGGCAGACACAATCTGCATCGTTCCTCTTGCTCTTTTCTTTGTTTCTCCACAGAGCTCAGAGAAAGGCAAAAAACCCCCTCTCCAGTTGGGGTGGCCGCGGGGGTGGTGTGGGGAGCTGATGTTGGGGACGGTCATTATGGCGGACCCGGTGGTGTTTGTGGTGGTGGGGGTGGTGGAGACGACAATGAGAGCTGTTGTTGGGGTAACGTGGTGATGCCGACGGTCATCAGCCACCGCGACCCAGGCCCCGAACTTCCCTTTCACCTCAGCAGACGCGTCGAGTTGACTTGGAGACCACTCACCTTCCCTCCGCTTTGGGACTCTGGTCACCGAGGCGTAAGTCTCGTCTTCCTCATCCTCATTCTGCCAAGCGGCTGCAAGAAGGAATGAGGCTTGGCTAGGACCCCCGTGCTCTCCCACCTCAAGGTGTCACTGACCCGAAGACGCCTCTGGAGGGAGGCCAGTCAGGGGCTCTGTCATGGCGGCCTCAGGAGTGGGAGGCAGTCGCTAACATGGGATACAGATTCTCGCAGCCTCACCAGCCCCGACTGTGTTTAAACTAGAGGTTGGCAAACCTCTTCGGTAAAAAAAGAGTCAGTATTTTAGGCTTTGCTGGCCGTACGGTCTTGGTCACCACCACTCTGCTCTGTAGAGCAAAACCAACCATACACAACACACACGTACTGCTCTTTACAAAAGTACTCGGTGGACTAGCTTTGGCCAGAGTTCGCCAACCGCTGGTCTAAACCCTCCCTGCCCTCCCTCTGGAGGCCAGGCTTCCCTCCCACCCCCCTGTCCCTCCACCAGTTCCGTGGCCCTGGCCCCTCGCGCTCTCCCCAGAAGCCATCCACTTCCTGCCCCGACGACTGCTTCCCGAGGTTTGGGGCTCGTGGGGCTTCCTTCTCCTCGTTCCCGCTCAGACCCCCTTCTCCATCTTCAGGGACAGACCACGCGCGGTCTGGCTGCAAGTCCTTACCTAAGTTACCATACAGTGGGTGCTGCTCCCCACCTGGGGCTGGGGGCGGATTCTGGGTCGGAAGGCGCCCTAGGAGATACAAAGGCACAATTCTGAGCTCCCTCAGAGAGCAGGCTGGACAGTGGGGGTGAGGGTCTGAGAGACAGGAAGTCCGTGGAGGCTGCTGGAGGTCTGAGGCTCGTTTTTTTTTATTTGTTTGTTTGTTTTGTTTTTTTGTTTTTTTTTTTATGAGGGCTAATTCGCAGGTCTGGACATGGTTAATTTTTATAGGATGTTTCCTTTGAAAAATACCCTAGACGGTAGAGTGGCCCCATGGGAATCCCGAACTGGGAGGAAGTAGGGTCAGAAAGAAGGGGTCACACCCTTGCATGGAGAGGGTCCAGACTCACCAGTCAGGCTGCTTTTCCGAAGAAGGAAAAGCTGGTAACTTTGGCCACACACTGTGTGGCAGACACCGGGCCAGGGAACTTGAATATACATCAGCTTCACGGTGCTGTGTCTAACCCAGCGACCAGCACGTAGCTGGATGGCAAAAAATCCTCTCTTCCTAACTCTTTGGTGTCTGATATCCACAGTTGCAAAGGTTGATGTGATGACGTCATAGTATCCTACATAGATGAGGTCACTGAGGCTGGGAGAGGGGACTTCTCCAGGGTCACACAAGGCAAGTGGTAGGGACAGAATCTTAATCCAGGCTCAAATGCTCTTTCTCCACTAGCATAACGCCTCTTGGAAATCAGGGGCTTCCAGAACTTTGAAAATCGCCTTCAGAGACCCAGCCTGTCACATTATCTTCGGCCGGGGCACGTGTTCTGTTTGGGGGGGAGGGGACACGATATCTGTTGGTGGTTAAAAGTCGCCCAGAGCTGGGCATGAGGAACGAAGCGGTTCATCGCCTGCTTTTCTTGCCAAGCTTTGGAATCGGGCCTGAAGGTGGTTTTTCTGTGTGGCATCCTCAAGGTTCTGTGCCTCTGAGTTTCGGACAAAAGAGGCCCAGGACTGCCACCAGGAGCCCCGTTTTCCTGAGAGGTAGGTTCCTTCCTGCAGGGGAGCCCCGCCGCTCTGAGGCTGGCAGCAGGGGCCGGTGGGGGGTGGGCGGCCGTGCAGCGGCAGAGCCTCCCCACGAAGAGGGATGTTCTCTCATTCCCTGTGAGAGGCTTCTTCCTCTTGGGAAGGCTTCCCCAGTGACCGCTCCCCTGCCGTCCTGTCTGGGTTTGGGAGGGCAACAGCTGTGTTGCTCTGCCCCAGAGGTGAGGGGCCGGAATAGAAACACGGGTGTCCCTGAGGCCGGGGAACGGCTGGGCTCGGAGGAGGAGGCCTCCATCTTTCTGCCTCCGTCTTTCTCCTACTGTTCACGTGCACCTTAAAGCAAGGTGGCCGGCAGGGAACCTCCGCTCAAGGCGAGAGGGAAGGTTCATTGCCCAAAGACGGCTAGAAAGGGACAGGACACTGGAGGCTGGCCCGAGCCCCAACGGGGGTGGGGCTGGAAAGGCAGGGCACGGGTCCGGGGCTGGGGAGAGGCCCCTTCCCGTAGCCTGGCTGGGGCTCAGGGAGGAACATTCGGATTGCATGATGGGGTTGGTCTTTCTCGCAGAGTAGTCTGGCCCAGCTCCCGAAAATCTCATCCCAAATCCCTTAACAGAAGGCGCTGCCAACTTGCATTAGTAAGCCTAGTTTTGGGGGTCTATGAGAGCGATCACTCTTCCTCTTGCAAGGGGGAAATAAGAAGGGTCCCCCTGGGTGGGGGTAGGGAAGGAGGTGGGTCGATGTGAGTCTCCGTAGGTGGGCTTGAAGACCTAGGAATAAGCCGGCACCGGAAAGCTTTGGCGTTGGCAGCCCTTCCCTGAAATGCGGCCTGAGGCCAAGAAAGGTTAGAATAGGAGTTAGCGTAGGGCGACCCAAGGTGACTGCAGTGAGAGCCGCTGTTCCTGCTTCATCGCCGTGACCCGGCAGGAGAGGAGGAGGGTCCGGAAGCCGCATCGAGAGGGAGGATGAAGCGAGCCCCCACTAGGTATCAGCCCAACAGGGTAGGTAGCAGCAGATGTCATCCCCTTAGCTGAAAGACTCACAGCGACCCCAAGAGGGAGACGCCTGATGACTCTGAGAGTGAATGGGCCCAAGGTCACAGAGTTAGGAGACGGCAGTGTTGGGAGCCAAGCCATCGCTGGGTCCTCTCTGCCATGTTTCCCTTCTGATGAGTGAACGTCCACCGAGCCCTCCCTTGGGCCCAGCACTGGACAAGCTGGGTGTGTGCTCGTGAGCACACGGATGGCCCTGGGGTTCCCGTTCCTTCTTTCTCCTCTGCTCAGTGGGGCTCCGACAGAGGGTAGGTGGCCTGGGGTTTTCCTGGCACATTCATCAGCCACACAGCGTCCTTCAGACATGAAGGGCCCCGACGTGCATTGCCTTGGGCTGGTGAGAATCCCTCAGTTTGGTCCTCCGTTCAGGCCCAAGCGTGCGGTCGTGGGTTTGTGTGCATCTCTGGGTGACCGTGGGTGTGTGACAGTGTGTGTGTGTGTTTTGGAAGCTGGAGGTGTCCCACCGTGGGCTCCTTTGCATTACATGCCAGGATAAGTCCCTCCTCCCAGCCAGGACCCACAGAGGAAGCAGCTGGCCCCCTCGGATGCTGGCTCTCCAAAGCCTGGGGGTGCCCGGCATAGGGATTCGGCCAAAAAGAAAGTCAAAGAGGTCACTGACCAGCTTTTCTCCAGGGTCTGAAGTAAGCCAGAAGTGCAGCGCCGACGACCAGCACACCAAGCAGGCTCACAGATAGATAAGGAATCAGCCAGGGGCTGCTGGTGATGGTAGTCAAGCCCCAAGGACCTAGGGGGTGAAGTAGGGTGACCATGAGCGTTGAGGATGAAATTCAGAAATGTACCCTAGACAGGCACGGAGGGGGCAGAATGGCCGGCCTCAGGGGGAATCATGTGGCCTAAAGGAGGCTTGTGGATAGAATGAGGGGTGGCCCAGAGGATCCCAGCTTGGACAGACAAGACCACTGAGGACCATGTAGACCCCCATGTAGACCCCCATGGAACTCTTGCTTTCCCTCTGGGTTCAGCGGACAGATACCCCAAGCAGGGTGTGGGTGGGGGGGACATGGGGTGGGGAAGACCTGACCCCTGCCAGCTTGCTGGGGCTCAGAGCCCGGGTGGGGGACAAGACGTACCATCCAGGGAGAGTGTCCTGGGCTCACTTGTCTCTTTGGAGACATTGTTCTCGGCCTGGCAGGTGTAGTTCCCAGCATCCTGCTCTGACATCACAGTGAAGGAGAAGGGGGCGGCTCTTCCGTGGGGAGCCCACTGGTTCCCCAGGATCTTCCCGTTCAGGTAGAATGAGTACAGGATTGGAGGGGAGCCATTCTGAGTCTCACAGAGGAGCTCCACGGTGTCCCCCACAGCAAGGCCAGTGGACGCGGGTCTCAGGGTGAGCAGAGGCTGGGACACAGGAGCTGGGTAGCATGCGGGGTGGGAGGCTCAGCTACATTTACCCAGGCTCCTGGCCCCTCCTCCCCTGGGGACCCCGCTCCACGGGCCCTGGGGTCCTGTTACCTGAAGCCCGGATCCCTGGGCAGTGTCTCCCCTTCCTCCCCACTCACCCTGCACCCTGACCTCCAGCC
>CM053618.1:2682848-2704741 GCA_028646535.1 Procyon lotor | reverse complement strand
CCCAGTGCCTAGAATCCTCTGCCCCATCTCAGTTCAAATGTCACACGCTTAGGTCTCTCTGGGACCCCCAGTTGAAATAATTCTCTTCCATCACTATTACAACCCCCCACTATACAATCATCAGAGCACTTGTCTCTACTTGAAGTTATCTTATTCTTTAAATTGCCCACTTGTTATCCGCTGTCTTCCTCTGTCTAGAATGTCAGCTCCGCGAGAGCGGGGACTCTGCCCGTCTTCCTCACGTTCACGTCACCGGGGCCTAGGATCTGTGCCAGGAATAGTGTGTGTTCCACAAGCCTCTGTTGAGCAAACACTCGAGGGCTTTCCTCTGTGCCCGGCCATGTGGGGCAGGGCACGCGAAGTAGGAGACCAAAGAGTGGACCCTTGCACGGCCGGGGGCCGGGGGTCCGAGCTCCTATCTGCAGCAGCAGAACTCGGAGAGTGAAGGCAGACCACGCCGTCTGGTGGCCCGATCTGTCCGCAGGGCTCTGGGGGGCCCAGCGTGGAGTCCGACAGGTGAGGGAGGAGAGAAATCACGAAAGGCTGAGGGAGTTGGCCTGGCGGCTCGATCGGTCGGGGGGTGACAAAGAGGCCAATTCATCACACGCTGGGCTTGCAAGTCTTTATATGCGCCCCTAGTGCTTCTCTCTATCTATCATTTTATTATTATTTTTTAAGATTTTATTTTGAAGTAATCTACACATAATGTGGGGCTTGAGCTCACAACCCCGAGATCAAGAGTCCACACCTCCACTGAGTGAGCCAGGTTGGCTCAGAGCAGAGTTTTTATTTTTACTTAATTAAAAATAAAATCTTTAAGTAGGCTCCCTGCCCCGGTGTGGGCCCTGAACCCATGCCTGTGAGATCAGGAGTCACACACTCCCCTGATGAAGCCGGCCAGGTGCCCCTACTGCTTTTAAATGAAGGAATGAGCAGCGAAAGTGACCTGAGAGGAGAGGCCAAGCCATGAAATGATGATAGATGAGGTTAGACAGGCACGAGTAGCACAGCAGATGGGGGGGCACAGCTGGACAGGGAGTGGTAGAGAGCGTTCTAGATTTTGGGACAAGGGGTGAAGCAATGAGTGGCGTAGGGCCGAGCACAGTCAGGCTGGCTGTCCTCAGGCCCTACTGCGTCCTTCGTGGGTGGAGACCCTCTCACCTGGGGCCTGAGATGCGGCTGCTTGGCATGTTGATTCACACGCTGTCACCTTTGTTGTCCATGCGGCCTGGGACCCAGATGGGCTCAGCTCAAGGCTGGCTCAGCCACAGCCCTCAGTGTGTGCAGAGATATGAGTGCTTCTTGCCATCCCTCCATCTCCACCTGGCCCCATCTAAACACATCTTTTCCTCTGCGCTTGGTGTAGTGGCAAGCATGCAGGATTTGGAAGCCTAGGACCTGAACTTGACGCGTGCACTCATCTCCTTCTGTATGAACTTGGATGCACTGTTTGAATCCCAAGAGCCTTCAATTCCTGATTCTGTCTATATGATAGCAACCGGGACATTTCTTCATTTCTTCCTTACAGAGCGGTTGCATAGTGACCCACTCCCTGGGAACGAGGTTAGTGCCTTCACTGAAAGCAGAAGGAAGGCCTGACCTCAGAGTGACTAAAACCTTGCAATGTACTGATGTCCCTCTTCCTTTCCCCTCTTTACCGGAAAAACACCTCTGCAGCTTCACAGTGATGAGTAAACAGGGCTAAGAGCACAGAAGCCTACAAGAGAGAAGGCATCCAGAGAGCAGAGGGACACTTTAGATGATCTCGTGTCCCCAGGTTCCCATGAGCTGCTGCCTGGCACTCTGAGACCTGGGAACTGTGCCTGCAGACCCAGTGTCCGTGACCAAGACAGTCGGCCGTGGGGTACGCCACGAGGTGGCGGCTGCGTTATAGCCTTTCCAACAAAGGAGACCGTGGACCCCTTTGCTACCGGCTGAAGATGAGGTGGTGACACAGCCATTGCATAAGCCACGCAACAGCGTTCTGGACAACGGAGGCCGCAGGCCATGCTTGGGGGGGAGGGGAAGGCCCAGCTCCCGGCCCACTGACCAGGTGCGTCGAGACCCAGCAGACCAGGATGATGAACAGGGCTGAGAAACCGTTCCCCACTCGAGGGGTCGGGAGACACTTATCTGAGAAAAACACAACAGAGTAGGGACACAGTAGTCTTCAAATGGTCGATGGGCGAAGCTGAAAAGGGGGGAGAGACTTCAGGCAGAAGTGGGACTAATTCAAGGGAATGAGAGAGACCAGGGAAGCAGGTTTCAGCAAAGCATGAAGGACCAGCTCACAACAGCTCTAGAACATTAGAATAGGCCGCTTTGCCAAGCTGTGGCCTCCACGGTGCTGGAGCGTGGTGGGTAGCAGGAGCCCTGAGACCCTTCTCACGGGCAGTGTGTGTCTACAGAGGGTGGGTCCATCCTGGCACTGGACTCAGCTAGTGCTCAGCTCAGCAGAAAATCAAGGCTCATCTCCTAGACTTCAAATATGCCTTCAGGGGACAGCCGTGTACCAGCACCTTCAGCGCTGGGGACCCTGGCCTCTCGAATCTGTGATAGTCAATGATAGTATTAGGCACCATTGGTTGTGTGAACATACTCCACCACGCACTTGAAATGAATTTTATTTTCCACTCTACTTGGTTAGAACCCAACCACAGCCCCGCAGGCGAGATTGCCGTGGGATGGAGAAAGTAGCTCCAAGTGATTGGGGTTTGCATTTCTCTGTTTTGCTCTTGCTAGCAGGGTAATTCGGTGCAAACTTCGTAACCATTTTGAACCTCGGGATCCTCAGTTGTTTAATAGGGATAAAAAAAATATACCCTATTTTTTTATGAGTCTAAAGGTTAGATGAGGTACATTACACCCTACAAATCAGGCCTTCAGGGCTTTCTTCTTTGTCTCTGCCCACAGCTAAGAGGAAACAGCTCTGCACTTATGGAAACCTGTTCCTCCACATTGAGCCCTGGGGTCCCAGCATCTTAGGCTGGTTTTCTGGGGCCCCCAACATCGAGTGTGACTCTGTCAGGTCTGGGTCCCCTACCACCCTGTCCCCTGGTTAGTCAGTTTTTCACTCTCTCCTCTTCATTCTCTTTCTCCCGTCCAGATCATGGGTCCCAAGCTGGAAAGCAAAGCACGTGGACTTTATCCATTCAAGTCCACCAAGGTCTGAAGATGAGGTGGTGACACAGCCATTGCATAAGCCACCATAAGGACCAAGGTCTGGTCCTTCTATACGGTAGTGTGATTTGCCCTCGAAAGCCTTTCCTCCGGAGTATCTCCAGGCACTGGGCCCTCCTGACCCTGCCCTTGGGATGACCGTTAGACTTTTTCACTTGTCCAAACGGCCATTTGTGGACACACAGGGCAACAGCGATGTGGGGAAAAGAATGTTGAGTGGAACGAGGGTTTTCCCCCCAGGGTCAAATTCCCACAAACTCCGTTCAGGGAGAGGTCATATTTAGGAGTGGTTTTGCTTTTCTGATTCAATGAAAACAAAAACAAGCGAACTACTGGGACCAGGTTTAAAACAAAAAATAAGTCAACTCAGAAACTGTGAAGTGAAGCAGAGTATATACCCAGACCTGCTCCTTCTAAGTGTAGCAGGTAATAGTGGCTGAGACTGAGTTAAGTCTGGGGGTCTAGTGACCCTCTCCCCACCCGCATAATTCTCTGTTATTGGAGGAGCAGGTTTCCCATCGCTGGCGCGGGTGACTGGCCCCTGGGAAGGCGGGTCAAAGAGAGAGGTTTGGATCAGGGAGAATGGATCTGATTCTTCAAACCATCCCCAAGGACCAGTCAGACCTAAAGAGACCTCCACCTCATCCCCAACAGAGAGACTTCATAGGCAGAAGGGGGATAGCCAGTTTGTAAGGGTTTTGGACACTCAGAGCAAAGCCTTTTGACCAGAAGAGAAGCTTGGTCATGGTTGACTATTTCTAAGAAAACACTGAGGCTTCATGACAATATATCTTTTTGTAAAAGCCCATTCCCTATTTCTGAGCAAAATGCACAGAACTGCCTTTTCCTATTTCCCTGATCCCTCCAGCTCACACCTACCCAACGCCTTCTTTCCCTTTCTAATTTCATTTTCCTTTTGAGACAGCCTGATGAGTAATTTAATCTTATTTGACAGGGTAAACATGTCAATGGGCCCCAGAATGTGATTTTCTGCCTCTCTAATTTAGCTCTGATACCTTGAAGGCCTGCCCTTCCGAGGACCAACGAAAATGTGATGGGAAACATCAGGGAGGACCCCCCCCCATCACACCACATCTCTATCAAGCACACACTCATTTCAAGCTCCAGCCATAAAACTCACTTGAATCCAGAAAGGTGAAACGAGAAGTCTCATAAATGACTTACAGTCTTTGGTGCCCAAGAGGGAAAGCTCACGCTCGGTGACTTACCGAAGAACAGCACAATCCTGAAGAGCAGCATGGGGCCTGGCCTGGCACAGAGGAGGGTCGTAGGTCTAGCTAAAGGCAGATGGAAAGTCACAGTGGAGGGAAGAGCATCAAAGCCGCAGGCCCAGGGGTGGGTAAGTGACCCCCGTGATGTAGGTGGTGTTACTGCTTCATACACTAAATAGAGGAAGTGGGGAAGAAACTTTAAAAGTTCAAATTAGTATTTCCTCTTTGGTGGGAGGGGTATTATATAAGTGAACCTTGTTCACCATGATGAATGAAGGAGTCAGGTAATAATAAGCACTTTTGAACCCTCTCTGTGGCTTTGAAAAGCTCATGCTAATGAACCAAGATGGGACAAGGCTATGGAAAGATCCAGAGACTGCCAGAATGTGTGTGATTTCAATACCATTTAGCTCAGAAAGCAGCACACCTCTGCAAACACTAAGATCATCCATCCCCCACCCTGCGTGATCTCCAGTTCTCTGAGTTTCCCTCCTATCCCGGATGAAATGTGTCTGTACACTGCAATGAGGTGGAAAAGTGGAATCCCGAAAATGGTCCATGGGATCACCAGTTCAGGAGGCACTCAGGGATTGATGAGATCGGAGTAGAATGGGCTGGAAGTTCTGAATCTGAGGTTTTAAGACTGTCAGGTTATTATTTTGAGAACTGTTCCTTAAAACACACCAGTGAAAGAGAGTAAACAGGCAAGCCACAGGTGATGAAATATTTTCCATCCACGTGGCTGAGAAAGGACCCATAAACAGAACATAAGACTTTCTAAAAGTCAATAAGAAAAAGATAGACCACCCATTGGGAAAATAGGCAAAATAATTGAATAGGTAATTTACAAAAGTAGATATTCAAGTGCCAAATGAACATAGAAAAAGAAGCTTGACTTCATAAATCACCATGGAAGTGCAAATTTAAACTCAATGAAACACCGCTACATTCCCCCAAAGAATGGCTGAAACTATCAAGATAGACAGGCAAGTGCTGGTAAGGGTATAAAGCAGCTAGACATTTTGCACACCTCCAGTGGGAGTGTAAATTGGTACAACCAGTTTGGAAAACTGCAGGACAAAATCTAAATGAATTATAAAGTACCTGATGACCCAGCATTTTCACTCCTAGACACACACTGAACAGAAATACATTTACAGGGGCGCCTGGGGGCTCAGTGGGTTAAGCCTCTGCCTTGGGCTCAGGTCATGATCTCAGGGTCCTGGGATCGAGCCCCACATCGGGGTCTCTGCTCGGCGGGGAGCCTGCTTCCCCCCCTCTCTCTCTGCCTGCCTCTCTGCCTACTTGTGATCTCTCTCTCTCTGTCAAATAAATAAAATAAAAAAAAAAAGAGAAATGCATTTATATTGACACCAAAAGGTCTACACAAGGGTATCCACAGAGGCATCACTTCTAACAGAGAGAATCTGGAAACTACTTAATGAGCCCTCAGCAGAGAAGGAGGTCACACACCTCACCTCCTTTGGGGACAGAACATGGGAATTTAAACCGAAGCATGGAAGATTGGGTAAAACACTAGATGCACTTTCTGACAGCATGGTTTTTCCTGGAAGTCTTTAGGTGAGAAATTCCACGCAGCCTGGGAAGAATTCAGTGCGCACTCTTTGCCAAAGACGGGAATGGATAGTGTGAGCTTTCTAACTTTTTGTGCTCTGGATTCCCTGATTCACTGGAAGTGGGAAGACAATCTGACACGAACAGGCACTTCTTATGCGACTCTGGTGATTGGGAGAGAGGTGAACATGGTGAGCAAGTAAAATAGGAAATGGATATCTTATCCACTCGTCTTAAGGTAAAGTTTGTACATTTCCCCCTATTGTTCTTTTTCTAGGAGACCTCTTGACTTGAGTTGTCTATGCCTTTGCTCAGCTGCAGATCCAGAGTGTGTAGCATCAGCTCTGCAGGGCTGCAGCTAAGGTAGAGATGGGGCAACCGCAAACGGTCTAGCTTGCAAGCACTTACTGTGCTTTGTGTGCAGAATAGTCAAAGCCTCTACCCTAGCTGCTTCTACTTTCACCAGGTTTTGGGTGCTTGGGTGTGTGAACTCTTCCTGACTTCTCACTCTACCCCTAAACAGTGAGATGTTGCTGCATTTTTAAAGGTGTCAGTGGAATTGGCCCTCTGAGCTGAGCTGGTTGCATACCATTCTCTTGGGGAAGAAGGTGACCTTAGGGTCTTCTGCTAGGTTAGGAATCTTCCAGGACCCAGGCTGATCTTGAAACAAGATGGAGATGGTTTGGGGTAGGAATCAAACCCCTTACACTAAAACTCTAAGGAAAACTCAGGGCTAAAAGAAGGTGGGGAGGATAATGGGGGGAGGAGAATTCTCATCCAGATGGGGTTTGTAGACTTAATAGATATATGTAGAGCATTCCATCCCCAAATAGCAGAATACACATTCTTTTCAAGTGCACACGAAACATTTTCCAGGATAGAACACATGTTAGGCCACAAAATAAGTCTCAACAAATTTAAGAAGCTCAAAATCATATCAAGAATCTTTTTTGATACTAGAAATCAGTTCCAAGAAGAAAACTGGAAAAAACATAAACATGGAGGCTAAACAACATGCTACTAAACAATTGATGGGTCAATGAAGAAATCAAAAAGGAAATAAAAAAATACATGAGACAAATGAAAATGAAAGCACATCATCCCAGAATATATGGGATGCAGCAAAAGCAGTCCTAAGAGGGAAGTTCATAGCCACACAGGCCTACCTCAAGAAACAAGAAAAATCTCAAATAAACAATCTAAACGTAACCTAAAGGAAGTAAAAAAAGAATAAACAAAGTTCAAAGTTAGTAGAAGGACGGAAATAATAAAGATCAGAGTGGAAATAAATGAAATAGAGGCAGAAAAGTAGAAAAGATCAATGAAACTAAGAGCTGGTTCTTTGAAAAGAAAACAAAATAGATAGGTCTTTGGCCAGACCGCTCAAGAAAAAAGGAGAGGGGACAAGTAAATAAAATCATAAATTAAAGAGAGGTTACAACTGACACCACACAAGTACAAAGGATTGTAAGAAACTACTACAAACAATGATATGCCAACAAATGGGACAACTAGAAGAAATGGATAAATTCCTAGAAAAATGTAATCTTCCAAGACTGAATCATGAAGAAATAGAAAATGAAAAATCATGAAGAAATAGAAAATCTCAACACACTGAGACCAGTAACACACTGGTCAACACATTTACACCAGTAAGGAGAGTGAATCAGTGATCAAAAACCTTCCAACACATAAAAGTACAGGACAAGATGGCTTCACGGGTGAAATCTATGAGCACTTAAAGAAGAATTAAGACCCATTTTCCTCAAACTATTCCAAAAATCTGAAGAGGAAGGAAGACTTCCAAACTCATTTGAGGAGGCCAGTATCACCTTGATACCAAAATCAGAGAAAGGCAGTGCATGTGTACATGCGCGCACGTGCACGCACACACACATTACAGGCCAATATCTCTGATGAATTCTGATACAAAAATTCTCAACAAAATATTAGCAAACAAAATTCGAGACTATATTAAAAGGATCACACATCATTATCAAGGGGGACTTATTCCAGGGATGCAAGGATGGCTCAATATACACAAATCAATCAACATGATACACCACATAACAAAAGGAAAGATAAAAAACATTATCATTTCAATAGATGCAGAAAAGCATTTAGTAACATTCAACATCATTTTATGATAAAACTCAACAAGGGGGGCATAGAGGAAAATCTCTCAAATTAATGAAGACCATTTATAACTAACCCATAGCTAGCATCATACTCAATACTAAAAAGCTGACAGCTTTCCCTCTAAGATCAAGAACAAGACAAGGATGCTCATTCTCACCATTTTTTCTTAAGACAGATTTATTTATTTGTTTGTTTGTTTATTTAGGAGAGTGGGGAAGGGGGAGACAGGGAGAGGGAAAATCTTAAGTAGACTCTGCACCGAGTGTGGAGCTTGATAGAGGGTTTGATCTCGTGATCCTGAGATCATGACCTGAGCCAAAATGAGTTGAATGCTTAGCCAACCACGTCACCTAGACACTCCCATTCTCACCATTTTTATTCAACATGTTATTGGAAGTTCTAGCAACTACCAGACAAGCTATCAGACAAGACAAAGAAATAAAAGGCATCCAAATTAGAAAAGAAGTAAAACTGTCACTATTTGCAGACATGACACTATATGTAGAAAACCCTAAAGATTCCACCAAAAATCTGTTAGAACTAATAAGTTAATTCAGTAAATTTTCAGAATACAAAAATAATAGACACAAATCTGTTGCATTCCTATAATACTAAACACTAATAATAAACTATTGGAAAGAAAAATTAAGAAAATAATCCCATTTATAATTGCACCAAAAAGAATAAAACACATAGGGTTAAATTAACCCAAGGAGGCCTTTACACTGTAGACTATAAGACATCGATGAAAGAAATTGAAGATGACGGAAATAAATGGAAAGTTATATCATACTCATGGATTAGCAGGATTGATATTGTTAAAATATTTATACTCCCCAAAGCAATCTACAGAGTCAATGGAATCTCTATCACAATACCAATGGCATTTTTCACAGAACTAGAAAAAATAGTACTAAAAATTTTATAGAACCACAAAAGTCCTAGAGTAGCCAAAGCAATCTTGAGGAAGAGTAAAGTGGGAGACATTATGCTCACTGACTTCAAATGATACTACAAAGCTACAGTAATCAAAACAGTATAGTGCTGGCAGAAAAATAGACTTGGATCAGTGGAACAAAATAGACAACCCAGAAATAAACCCATATGGTCAATTCATCTTTGACAAAGGAGGCAAGAACATACAATGGGGAAAGAACAGTCTCTCCAATGAATGGCATTGGGCACACTGGACAGCTACATGAAAAAGAATGAAACTGTACCACTTTCTTATACCATACACAAAAATAAACTCAAATGGAGACTTAAATGTAAGACCAGAAACCATATATCTCCTAGAGGAAAACACAGGTAGTATGCCCTGGGACATTGGTCTTAGCAATATATTTTTTTAAGATTTATTTATTTGAGAGAGAGAGAGAGAGGCAGAGGATGAGGAACAAGGAGAGATACAGATACTCTGCTGAGCAGGGAGCCCAATGGAGGGCTTGATCCTAGGACCCTGAGATCGTGACCTGAGCTAACATCAAGAGTCAGATGCATAACTGATCTGAGGCACCCAGGTGCCCCTTTTCAGTATATTTTTGGATGTGTCTCCTCAGGCCAGTAAAACAAAAACAAAACAGGGTGCCTGGGTGGCTCAGTGGGTTAAAGCCTCTGCCTTCAGCTCAGGTCATGGTCTCAGTGTCCTGGGATGGAGCCCCACATCCGGCTCTCTGCTCAGCGGGGAGCCTGCTTCTCCCTCTCTCTCTGCCTACCTCTCTGCCTACTTGTGATCTCTCTCTCTTTGTCAAATAAATAAATAAATAAATAAATAATATCTTTAAAAAACAAAAATAAGTGGCGCCTGGGTGGCTCAGTCATTAAGCGTCTGCCTTCGGCCCAGTTCATGATCCCAGAGTCCTGGGATCGAGCCCCGCATTGGGCTCCTGGCTCGGCAGGAAGCCTGCTTCTCCCACTACCATTCCCTCTGCTTGTGTTCCCTCTCTCGCTGTGTTTCTCTCTGTCAAATAAATAAAATCTTTAAAAAAACAAAAACAAAAACAAAACAAATGGGACTACATCAAACTGAAAAGCTTCTGCACAGCAAAGAAAACCATCAACAAAATGAAAAAGCAACCTACTAGGAAATGATACTTGCAAATGATATAACTGATAAGTGGTTAATATGCAACATATATAAAGAACTCATACAACTCAGGGCACCTGGGTGGCTCAGTTGGTTAAGCATCTGTCTTTGGCTCAGGTCATGATCTCAGGGTCCTGGGCTCCTGCTCAGTGAGGAGCCTACTTCTCCCTCTTCCTCTGTCTACCGCTCTGCCTACTTATGCTCTCTCTTAATAAATAAATAAATAAATAAATAAACAAATAAATAAATAAATAAATAATAAATAAATTTTAAATCAAATAATTAAGTATTAATTATTAAATTAATTTATTAATTTAATTAATAAATAATTAAATTAAATTATTTAAGTCAAATAAATAAATAAAATCTTAAAAAAAAGAACTCCTACAACTCAATATATAAGATATGAACAATCTAATTAAAAAATGGGCAGAGGATCTGAACAGATGTTTCTTCAAAGAAGACATGCATATGGCCAACAGACACAGGAAAAGATGTTGAACATTACTCATCATCAGGGAAATGTAAATCAGAACCACGATGAGATAGCACCTCACACCTGCTTGGAAGGGCCTTATCAAAAAGACACATGTTGGCAATGTGGAGGAAAGGGAACCTTCGTGCGCTGTTGGCGGGAGTACAAAATGGTGCATATGGAAAACAGTATGGAGGTTCCTCAAAAAATTAAAAATAGGGGCGCCTGGGTGGCTCAGTCGTTAAGCGTCTGCCTTCGGCCCAGGTCAGATCCCAGGGTCCTGGGATCGAGCCCCGCATCGGGCTCTCTGCTCTGCGGGAAGCCTGCTTCTCCCGCTACCATTCCCTCTGCTTGTGTTCCCTCTCTCGCTGTGTTTCTCGCTGTCAAATAAATAAAAAAATTTAAAAAAAATTAAAAATAGAAATACCATACAATCCAGCAACTCCATTTCTGGGAATTGATCTGAAGAATATGAACACATTAATTTGAGAAGATATACGTACCCCTATGCTCATTGCAGCACTATTTACGATAGCCAAACTGGGAAGCAACCCAAGTGTCCATTGATAGATAAAAGGTGTGATATTTTTACACAATGGAATATTACTCAGCCATAGAAAGAATGAAATCTTGCCATTTTTGACAACCTGGATGGACCCAGAGGGTATCATGTTAAGTGAAATAAGTCAGAGAAAGACAAATACAGTATGATTTCACTTACATGTGAAATCTAAAAACCAAAACAAATGAACAACCGCAACAGACCTAAAACAGAAAAAACTGAGAAACAGAGAATAATCTGATGGTTGCTGGAGGAAGAGGGTGGGGGCATGGGCAAGATAGGGGACGGAGATTAAAGGGTACAAACTTGAACTTATGAAATAGATAGGATGCAGGGTACGGCATAGGGAACATAGTTAATAATATGTAACTAGTTGGTATGGTGACCATAGATGGTCGCTACATTTATCCTGGTGTGTATGACCCAGTGACTCCCTCTGTGTACCGCTGAGACTAACATGATACTGTACGACAACTACAGTTCAATTTAAGAAAAGGGAGGTGCTTAATCCCAGGTGTCCCCGTCAGCCAGGGTCAGCCGTGAGGGACAGTGGCGGTTGAGGACGGAGAAGTCGGTCCCACTCGCACGAGGAGGAGGGTAGAGTGTAGCAGCTGGGATTCGGGGCAGCTCTGGGCGAGGGGACAGCACGGTGGACCAGGGAGCTTGCCCATCCGAGTTTCAGAGATCCCATCAGACTCAGCGTCCTTGTGTCTAAGGTGAGTAAATTCTTACCTTTGCGTCATTGTGCTGCTGCTTTGAAGGTTAAGTAAGAAAACGTGAGTGGCCCTGCCAGAGCTTCCCGCGGCCGCGGTAGAGATGGTCCCCGGCTGTCCCGCCAGCATCTGCTAGCCCCATGGAGCCACCCACCTCTTGAATCGGCCAGGGAGAGCGAGGAACTGAAATTTAGTTGTTTAACTTAATTAAATTAAGTTCCACTTAATTTAAACGTAAGCATTTACACGTGGCCGGCGGTTGCCTCATTGGATGCGGGCAATGGGTGGCAAGCAGGGCGTGCTTGACCGGGGTCAGATGCGGAGAGGGAGCCAGCCAGGAAGCCCGCGGCCCCTGGAGCCTGCCCCCACGTCGGCTTCTACTGGCCTGGTCCTTAGGACAGATGCGGAAAAGGGGTGAGTCCAGGAAAGTCCGGGAGCCAGGCTGGGGATGGAGGTCTGGGCTGGTCTGCCCGGGGGAAGGCTCACTTGGAGGCATCTGATCACCACACTCAACCCTACCCGCCCGCCCACCTTCCTTCTAGAAGCAGCTGGAGGGACCCCAAGGGCCTGTGGGGTGCGTGTGTGTCAGGTCTGCAGCGACCCCTAGTGGCCACCTGGACAGCCGCCGAGCTAGGGAGCAGATTAATACTGGAAGGCCATTCTTTGGCCCTCCGCCCACCCCCCAGCTTTCTTTTTTTAGCTCTTGCTCAATGCCCAGCCCTGCCTCCCAGAGAGATAGGCGTATACTCGGTACAATCTTTGTGCTTTTAAAAAATTTTTTAAAATGACTCCATGATTCTATTTTGCCACGCTGCCTTGTGATTGTATTACTGTCTCTCTCGATTTCCAGTCTGTGACCTCCTCAAAGGCAAGGGCCGAGTCTAATCCCCGTCTGTGTCTCCAGGCCTCTGAGCTTCAAGATACATCAAAGTGTAACCGTTTGGAGTTCCAGGGTTCAAGATCTGGGTTCAAATCCAGGTTCTGCCGCTTACTAAGCGGAGGACCCGGGGCAGCGGCTTCATCTCCCTGAACCCAGGTGTACCACCTGTGACCAGGAACGATGACCTCCGACTTCTGGTATCATGGAGAGGATCACACGGTTGCGCACACAGCATCCTGCACACTCACTTGCCTCTCCATCTTCTTAGGAGCCGCGGACTTGGTATCATTCTAACCTCTCTGTCTTGGCATATCCGGTGGACATGTGTTTGTTCTCATTCTGTCTGTTTGCTCCCATTGTTCCTGCAGACTGCCCCGTCCTTCCTTAAACACCGGGCACCAGGGCACCGGGACGCCTCTCCTGGCTTCTGTCCCTGCTCTCTGGCCACACTCCTCCTGGCTCCCTCAGCCTCCCTCCTCTGGTAGCTTTCGGTGAGTTTACGGACCCTGGCCCCAGGCCCTTTCTCTCCGCACTCTACACCCTCTCACTAAGTTTTCTCATCTGCGATCGTGGTCTAAGGAACGGCTGCTAAGGCAACGAGTCCCAAGCGCATCTTTCTAACACATCCTGTAACCTCGTGTTTGAGGTGTGGAACAACTTACCTGGGCAGTAAAATGTAATGCACGTGCATAATGCAAGAAGTAAGGACACAGAGATGGGGGTGGGCTTGTGATTCAAAGGAGCCGCACAGATGAAGTGGAGGCCCCCCAAGAAACTGACCACCTCCCCCTGCCACGAAGGAAGGAATAGTGGTGCTAACTTATTTGGATGCTGGGCTAACTCAGAGTCAACCAAGCACCTTTATGATTGGTGAGTCGCACCTAAAATCCACTGACTTAGGAATACCCACCATGCTTCCCAATCTGTTTGGCTTTGGGGTGCATAGAGAGAGTTCTATTTAAACAGAACACCGGGTAATAGGATAATATACATGGGGTCTTGCAGGTTCCTTAAACTCGGTATGTCAACACTGGACCCAGCCTCTGCCTCCCAACCTGGTGCTTTCGTGATGTTGCCTGTGTTGGTGGGCAGCATCACTCACCACCCTGCTGTGCAAGTCGGAAACGTGGTGTTATGACTCTGATTGGGCCCCAAAGCGCAGATGAGCTCAGCAAAAATGTGTCCCTGGATATGACCCTTTGGGATGACAGCTATCGTGCCTGTGTGTGTGTGCGAGCACACACTTTGTATTTCTGCTGGGGGTAATTTCCTCACTGTCTGGGGATAGCCTGGCCGTGCCCAGATTTCACTTTATACAGCATTCCTGACCACTGCGCCCCACCCAGACGGAGTCAGGTGCACACACGTAGCATCCACCCTTCCATCTGTCCATCTGGCATGGACTGCTAGCGTATGCATCCCCCAGGACTGCTGGCTTGCCGAGGGCACGGGCCACGATTGTCAGGTTCACCAAAGACAGGCTTAGAGAGTAGGAAACAGCTCTGCAGAAGGGGCCGGAAGCGGATGGAGGCACATTCTCTCCCGGAGATCGGGGAAGAAAAGTATATATAATTAAGGTGAAAAATTAAGGATTTTTTTGGGTTCTCTGTTTACCACTGTCAAACATAATCTATTTCATGCATTTATACAGAATGCATAAAACAGGTCAGATTTCATTTTCTGCAGTTTGCTTATTTTCTCCTCCAGTTCCCTGGGTAGACACGGAGCCCAAATGGAAACGGAACGGCTGTGAGACGCTTATTCAGGGGAGGTGGCCGTAAAGAGTTTCGCCCACTGGGCCCGGGAGCCGGATGCCCGGGGGCGAGAACAAACTAGGAAGAGGCAGTGAGATATCTGGGTGAGAGCGTGGCAGTAGCAGCCCGACAGGAACCCTGGCTCAGCAGCATCCACCCTGGGGCTTCGGTTTTGCTCTGTTCCCTCCTCTAAGTGCTCTTCCCTGCCTTCCTCCCCCTCTCGTTGTCCCCCCACCAATCCCTCTCTGTGCTCCTGTCCTCGTCTGCACACGGACCAGCAGACATCGTCCTCAACAAGACAGACCTCTCCCTTGGCCTTGTTCACCCCCCCCCAGCTGCCACCCCACCTCTCTCCTCCCATTGCTGCTCGGCTTCTCAAGGGTTATCTGCAGGTCTCCTCTGCTGCGACCACAGCCCCTCCCGTCCTGGAAGGTCAGGCTTTGACGACACTGCTCTGAACCACCTTGCCCAGCATCACAGTGACTCAGTTGTGGCGGCTCCCACCGGCTGAGCTCCGCCCTCTGAAGACAGGCTGCCCGGCAGCATTTTCAATGGCTGAACCCTGCTTCCCTTGCCAAAGGCGTTTCTTCCCTGATCCATCCTGCCCCCTGCCCCAGCTTTCTCCCACCTCCCTGGCCGCTCCTTCTCAGTCTGTTGGCCAGAAACTCCTCTTCTTGACACTGCATTGGTGGTGGGGGGCAGGTCCTTCAGTTCAGTCCTGGGCCCCCTCCTCACCCCTCCCTGTCCCTTCTGTCCACTGCCCACTGTGCCCTAGTCCCGTGGCTTTAAACCACGTGTGGTGGCCCCAAATTCCTGTCTCCTGACGTGGCCGGCCTCTCCTGTGGACTTCAGACTGGAATATACACGGAGGCTCTCCTCCCCTGGGGTCCCTCTCGACCATCCAGAACGTAGCATGAATCCCAAGTAGGACCCTGCCCAGCCCCATGTCAGGCTCCCTGCTCAGCGAGGAGCCAGCTTCTCCTTCTGCCTCTGCTGCTCCTTCTGCCTCTGCTCTCTCACTCGCACTCTCTCTCGAATAAATAAATAAAATCTTAAAACAAAAATAAAAAGAAAGCAAAACAGATAACATAAACACCTGGGTACCCATCCCCCAGCTCTCTTTAATTTCAAAATGTCATGTCTGCTTTAGATTTCTGTTTCCTTAAATAAAGTTGCATGGAATCAGCTAAAGTTCTGTCTCCCTTCCAGAAGTAACCCCTGAACCTGGTGTCCCTCATTGCCGGGTCACTTTCGTGACACGTGTGTGTCCGTCTGCAATAGATAGTATTTGGGGCACGTTGAAAGTTTACACAAATGATATTTTATCGCGGGAGGGCGGGGCTTGGCTTGGGCCATAGGCGCGTGCTGACCCACGTGGCTCTAGCTGTCACTCTCGTCGCCACCAGCCTTTCATGGGATACTTTCGTCTAACTCTCCATCCTCCTCATGACGGAGCGTGCTGTTATTTTCGAATTTTGGCCATTCTAAACGCCGCTGCAAAGAACATTTGTACAGTCTCCTTTGGCCCGTATTTGTTTCTCCGGGGCAGACCCTTAGAAGCAGCATTTTGGAAGAGGAGCGTGGACGCCCCTCCCACCCAGTGGGCTGGTGCCCCGCGCTGTCCTCGGTGCACCTGCGGCCGTCTGGGCGCCGTCGGGGCTGCCGCGCTCGGCCTCGCCGCCAGGGGGCCCCACGCCCTCGCCGCGACCCGGGGGGCGCCGCACCTGCCGCACCTGCCGGGAGCCCTGGAGGGCGGGACCCAGCGTGTCTCCAGCCCTGGGTCGCTGGGCACGTGGTCTCAGTCCTCCCCTCTACCAAGTCCTAGAGTGAAAGCAATACAAAAGGACCCGGGATGCGAAACCACACACCCGTGTGCTGAACAGGCAGAAAGTACAATGCTGGCCTTTGAACGTATGGATTTGCTTCGGATTTTTCTTTTGAGGAAATAAAACATTCCGGAGTTTGCTTGGCGTTCTCCTCCCTAGTCCTTCACTAACTCTCTCAGCCGGCTCCTGGGTTTTGGTCTGGTGGGTGGCCGGAGCGTTCATTTTATAAACTACGGATGCATCTGTAAGCCACTCACAAGTAGTGTTCTGCTCACGCGGATGGCTCTGTCCCGCACGCTCTGCAAGTTTCTCTCTTAGGTGCCCCGCCCTGTTTCCCAGATATATCTGTGTCGAAGACAGTCACTTAGCAGACTGAGTCACCCAGGCACCCGCTTTTGTGTTTTGTTCACGCTCAGTTTTGAGCTCCTGGAAGTGTGCCTGGCAGGTGGTAGGTCAGCGTTAGGGTTAGGTACTGAGTGTAGGGTCAGGTCATGGTACCGAGTTCGATGACTAAAGGGGGGGCAGCCTCATACGTGGTCCAGGCCGCTCACACGAGGAATTCCAGAATATACATATAGATGGGAAGTCACTGGAGTTTTCCGGTGAGCTGGCCACATCGCTCTCCAAAGCTATTGTACCTATTTGCATATCTTCCGGCAACTTGGGGTTCCCTTTCCCCCAGCCTTGCCAACTTTGGTGTTTTGAGACTCAGTGTATGTGTGTGTCCAACCCAATATACTTACAAAATCGTATCTTACTGCTATTTTCATTTGCATTTCCCTAATTCCTTTCTGACCGCCCCCGCCCCACGATTTCCTTTGTGGCTTCTGGGTTATCAGAGGAGCGGCAGTGTGGATCAGGGTGGGTTGAAGGTCACCCTTAAGCTCTCAGGGGTACAGCGTGACACCTGCATGGGCCCGGGGCTCTCCTTGCGTTCCCGGCCTACTTCCCTTCCTGGAGGGTTTTGAGTACACATGGCGGGCCTGATCCAGGACCCACAGGACTGAGGGGCAAGGTGTGGAGGCCGTCCAGGTCACTGTCCCTGCCTAGCTCCATCTTGAGCTCCTCAGGCTCCCGTGAGGGGCAGAAGAGGGCTCCCCGGGTGTCCAGGCTGGCCCATTATTCTCTAGGTCTCCAGTTGGGGAGGGCCAGCCGAGGGTGGTCTGGGGCTTTGGTGTTCACAGCTTGCCTTGGCTGCCCCAAGGACCTACGTGTTCCCATGGTGGGAGCAGCCTTTGGGGTCCCCAGCGTCACTCGCCTTTGGCACTGACCGTGCCCTGCCCCTGCCAGAGAACATGCCATCCGGTCTGCTTGGCTCCTCTGTACTTGACAAAGAAGAAGACAAGTGTACAGGTCAGGGGACAGACGTAATGGGAGGGTGGGGTGGACCAGGAGGTACAACTAAGGCAGAGAGTTTGAGCTCACAGGGCGCCCTTGGCCTTAGGACAATGGGGACAAATACCGGGGCCCTGGACTGAAGGCAGCTTTGGGGCCACCACCGCTGCAGACCTTTGAATCGGATCAACTGGGCTGCACCCCAAGACTTGGGATGTGATGCCAGTGAACCAGCCAGGGCAGTGGGCGTGCGGGAGCCTGGGCCAGCTGCCGTCTGAAAGATACATTTCCAGCACGCAGGGATGACACTCGCTTGAGATCCTTTCCCATTTGAAAAGCATTAAAAAATCATAACCTACCAGCCCAGAGGGTGAGCGCTCCGACTTAACAACCCCTTTACTTTCTCTGGAAGAGCATTAAAGTCATTAATGTGCAGCAAGCAGGGAAAGCAGGTCCTTACTTAACTCGTATCTTCTGGAAAGTCTTAAAAACCAGCCGCGCTGAGACCGTGTCTCTCTTTGGCTGAATCATAAAGCCCCATCCCGCCGCTCAGGAGTGGGGCCATTCCGTCCGGGTGGGACTTAGGACTAATGGGGCCCAGCGAGCCATCCTTGGCTCCGAGGCCCGCGTTGTCTCCACGCTGGAGATGAGATACAACCCCGACCCCTCGGCCCCTCCACCATCTCAGTCCAACGCTGTGCTTTCTGCTGCCCCCCGGAGAGGTCTTTAGCTCCTCCCAGCACCCCTCCTCCCCCGCCCCCGTGGCCGCCCACTCACCTTGCCCACCTGCCACAAACTCTGCACCTGCCACAAAAACCACCAGCGGTTTTAGTGACACCCGCCGTGTGTATATATCCCTCAGGCTCTCCGACTCTGCCATCCGCCTCTTAGGGAAGGCGAACTTCCCGGATCGGACCCGGCACACTCCTCTTGTCTCTTTAATCACGCCCACATGGCTTGAGTATTTATGCCCTGCAGCTTGGCGTCACCCCTGCGGGTGTGCGCCTGTCACTATGCCCCCAGGAGATGATGCACCCCCCACGAGATAATGGATCCCAGCCCAGCTCTTGGTCTCTGGGCGGTGGGTCTGGTGTCACGTGCTTCTCAAGCGCACATGTGCCAAGCATCGTGCTGGGCACTAGCATCCTGGGCACGGTCTTTTGACTCCAGCAGGAAAGGGAGACATTAAACGATGAGATGAATCATAGGTGAGCCAGGGCCCGTGAGGTAGAAGGGACAGATGCTTCGGGAATATGTGTGAGTAGATGCGGGGGCGCTTGGAAACCTTTCCCCGGGAAAGGGTGATAAGCTGAGACCAGTGGGGAGTGGGAGTTGTGAGCTGGGCAGAGCTGGGGACACATGTCTCCCGGGCAGGCTGCCCCGACTGTCGTGCCGAGAGAGTACAGGATTCCTGGCCAGTTGCGGGACTGGGTCAGCTCAGCAGGCTGGCTGGCCCGAACCTCGCTCAAGCCCAAGGTCGTCAGGCCTGCGCCTCAACCAGCTCCTGCGAGCTGATCGCTGAGCTCTTGGGACATCCTGCCTGGTAAGAAGTTCTCTGTGCACCTAGACCTTGGGCCAGGCAGGTGGTCTGTGCTCAGTGTGCTTGTGTATACGCCGGGCTGCTGGGGGCCGTGCAGTGTCAAGGCTGACCCCCGGGGCTGGAGCCTGAGCGGCTAAGGACATTCTTGCGGGGGCTGCGTGCCCATGGGACCGCCCCCAACAACAGCCCAGGCACCCATGCTCCGGGGAACTGTGCTGTCGGACAGTATTTGTATGTCCCCACAGTCCTTGGGAGAGTTGTGTGTCCCTGGGATGCCCCCGAGAGCCCCGTGCCTGCTTTCCTTGCACTGTGCCCCATGCGCCCTTCCCCTTTGCTAGTTGTCATTGTATCTTCTCACTGCCACGAGCCATTAGTGAGAGTATGACAGCTTTTCCGTGAGTCCTTCCAGTGAGGGTGGTCTTGGGGACCCCAACACGGGCAGAGCAGGGAGAACAAGGTCTGTGGGGGAGGGAGGAAGGTGTTGGAGAAAGGGATTGGCTTCCTGGGGGCCTCACAGATCATGGTCAAAAATGGCATAGTTCTCTCTGCGGGCTTGACCTCAGTGTGGTTACTTTATTTAATCCTATTCCACGGCCCGAGGCTGCACTCAGCCCCAGCTAGACCTCACGAAGGTGTCTACGGAAAACATGCCAATTGGCGAGTTTGCCTGGAGTGGGCTTGTGGAGCCCAAGGGCTCGGAGCAGAGTCCCTACCCCATAAAGAGCGGTAGGGAAGAGACAGCCGTGTCTTCAGTGTGAAAGGTAGGAGGAGAATCCCAGAACCGCTTGCCTTACTGAATCCCACATACTGAAAGCTCAGAGGTGACATCACCAATTTGTTTCATGATCACATAACCACGGCGACAGACTGAGTCAAGGGAAAAATAGGGTGGGAGAGTGGTTGAAGCCATTTAAGGAATTTATTGGCACAAAGGATTCGGTTATCAAGGTTGCAAATAAGTCATCAACTTCAGGCGTGGACGTGCACCAAGTGTTTCTCAAATTTCTGCTTGCTTGGACAGGCATGCTGCCCTCTCACGAGTATGACTCGAATCCATAACAGTTGGAGAAAAATTTAAAAGTAACGGAGGAAGTGCTCATGTAACTCATTTCTCAATCGATAGAGGACTGTAGTTCTGATGGGGCGGAAGGCTCGAGGCGGAAGCCTGCTGGGGTGGTGGCCGGGCCGGCGGGTCAGCCCACTCAGGTCAGAGCGGTACTGCCCAAGTCTGACAGCGGTGGGGCGGTGATCCCGGTCCCACCGACGGCCTGTGAGGCCCAGTGCCTCGCTTCTGGGGGACACAGATGCTGCTGCGTACTTTCTAATGACCACGAGCTCTCCTCTCCGTTCCCAAGGGACCAGGCCGTGTATGGTTGGCTAAACCCAGGTTTGCCTCCTGTTCGAGGTACGTAACTGTGTGTGCGGCTCACACCCTCCAGGCCCCAGTTTACTCATATGTGCCCTGGGCGTTATAATAAGACCTGGTCCGTAGGGTTGTTTGGAGGATCAAGTGAGATAATGTCTATAAAGCACTAGGCATAGAGCCCGGCGTGCATTAAGGGCTCCAATAACAACAACAAAAATGGAAAGGATATTTGAGTTTTTAATAAATCATCAGACCCAAAAAGACATTTGCAAGGGCTCGGTGCCATCCCCGTGGGCCTCCAGATTGTCGTGCTGGGTGAGGACAACGTCTGCTTGAGTTATGTAGTTGTGGAGGGGACGAAGTGACCTGATGAGTCAGCTTCGCTATTCTGGACTTAAATGCTTGGGCTGCGTTTTCAAGTACAGCCCATAGCTCAGATGTGTGGGCTTTGGGGTCAGATGTTTATTCTCTGGGCTCCTAGGAGGGTGGAGAGAGAAGACATCAGAGGCCGAGTTGGTAAAAGGGCCCTCGATGCCAGGCTCTGACTATGAGGGCAGACTGCCCCATGTCCCTGGAGCCAGGGGGAGATCCTGGCAGGAGGGACGTCTGGTTGTGATCCCAGCTCTTTTTGCAAGCGTGAGGCCCTGGGCAAGTCAGCCAGCTCGATAAACCTTAGTTTATCTCTGGAAAGGGAAAAATGCCCGATCTGCAGAGTGGTTGTAAGGATAAAATGATACAATGAGATGTATGTAAAAACACCTGCTCTACAAATACGATTGTAACTGTCTAAGTAAACAAAGTATAGTCACGACCAAGTGCGAAAACCAACGCATTCGTGGTAACCGATGTTGTTTTGTGACAAAACGATCCTGTGAGACCAGCTTAGTTTCCTTCTTGGAGAGAATGGCGACACATTTGGTGGAAGGTTGGATTGGAGGCTTGGCTAATGAGTGCAGTTCACTGTGGGAGACAGTGGATGATTTAGACCAAATCCTGGCCCCCGTGACATGCTCATCAGTCCCCTGGGAAGATCTGGAGGGGTCTTGGGGAGCAGGCGGGGGTGCCATGCACGAGGAATGGGCTTCTTTCCCCTGGGGAGGACGGGTGAGGAGCTGCCCTGTGGGACAGGTCCCTGAGTGTTAGGGATGGCGATGGGGGTGCTGAGGAGGCCGAGCTCCAAGGGAGGTTTGGGGAGTGGCCAGGATGCAGGCTGGTGTCCGCAGCAGAAGG